>OX638358.1:54129230-54844296 GCA_951812935.1 Hermaeophaga mercurialis
GGCGCTCCGATTTTGATACTTCATTTGAATAAATGGCTCACGTTTTAATTATCTCCTAATGACCAATGACCGTTAATTACAATTAATTCATAAAAATCTTCAGTGACATATTCCGTATGTAGCAGATGGTTGATATACAATTTAGCTGAGTTAAAAAGTATTATCTTAAAACATTTATGTATGTTCGATTTTTTGTTCAACGTTCTAATCAATTTCGGATAAAATTTAATTCCAATCAACTAAAATCCAACTATTTTTACAAATTAAGTTGTAAAATATATGATGAAAGAGAGCAAAGTTTATAGGAAAATGATTCCACATTAAATCACTTACCATTTTGAATTACCAATTTTATAGGATTGATAAGCGTGATAACTTCGATAAATGAGGGAAAAATATCGATAAAACTTGTATACTTACAATTTGATAAAATATAAATGAAAAATGATTTTATGGATGGTTGAACAGCTCACAACATACATTCATAAACTTACCAAACATTTCTAAATTTGTGGCAGTTTCATTAAACTATATTTCTGGTTTGGTTCGATTAATTCTGCATTCATTTAAATATGGAAAACACTAATAAGAAGCAATTTGTTATATGTGGTAAAGACATTTCCAGATAACCAGTAGATTTTTGTATATTACATCAATTCTTTATGCTTTTCATGTAGAGAAGTGTCCAATATAACGACACTGGAAATGTGGTACTTGAAACAACAGCAAATAAATATGTGATATGCTTTCAGTACAATTTTTAACTTCCTAGAGACATTCGATTTTCATTTCGAACTAAGGTGTGCTATCAGGTTTTGCTTCAGACTTGGGCACATAAATGTATGCAAAACTTCAGAACTTCAGTGTCTTGTTTAGGGCCCAGGTTTTACGGTGGTTTAATGTAATTTCAGAAAGATGGGAGTTAAGTGAAGATGATTTACGCAGCGGAAGCCCTTCATCACTCCTCCGGTCATCAAATTTTGACCAATGAATCGCAGATGAGAAAAATCTACGCTAAAATAGTTCTTTCCCAAAACCAAAACGACAGTAGACGGGAAAAGTGCTTAAATTTTTAGAATCGATTAACAATGATCCCCAATTTTTGGAACGTATCATTCCTGGTCTTGGGAGGAATATGACCCGGAAACAAAGTGCCAGAGCATAGAACGGCAAATTTCAACCTCTCCAAAGCCCACAAAAGCAAGAATGAGCAAGTCAAAAATCAAATGCATTCTGAATTGCTTTTCCCGATAGCCTGGACATCGCCCTTAAAGAGTTTGTGCTTCAACGTCAAACAGTTAAACAACAGTTTTGTCGATAAGTTCTTAATACACTTGAAATGAAATTATTGGGTGCTTGGTTAGTAAAAACATTCCTTTGGCTCCTCAGCCTCCTTATTCCCCTGACATGGGTCCAAGTGACTCAAGGAATGTCATTTTGGTACACTAGGAAACATTAAAAAGTCAATATCTCAGTTCCAGGAATGCTGTGAGGAATCTAAGCGCAGTGTAACTTTTCAAGGAAGTTAGGTGTCTTGAAGGTGACAATATTAAATCGTAATTCTATTAGGAATAAAAAATAAATAAAAAATCAGTCGTTACTGTAGGGAATCTAGTAAATGCTGATTTCAATTTTATAAATCGAATTTTCGAGTTTAAAAATATCACCGATATGTAATGGGTAAAGTATATCATTTACCTTGGGATATTCCTGTATTTTTCCCATAGGATTTCTCAAGTTCTGAGTACTCTTGAGGCATTAACATTTTCAGCTTACAGAACAAGCTTTTAAGCTTATGATGCTATTTTTTATTAATTTCTCCGAAAGCCAAACTTATGGGAGGCAATTGATTAAGTACATATAAAAAATAATCGCTATGTAAAAAAAGCTTTGAATTTGGAATAACCATAATTGCGGAATTACATATTAACTTTTTATAACTGTTATTATACTTACTTCTTTACTTATTTTTCTAGTATATATATACAATTGTAACAACTTGATTTATTTCAAATTTTGCGTGTTACGAATACCAATATCGATTATATAATGATAACCAAATAATGAATTGAATAAACAAAATATTATTCTTTCCTTGTAAACAATCCAAATCTCATATAGTATTCATCGGTACAATTACAGTATTTGTTCGATATATTTGAGTGACGCACCCCAAGATGACTTTATGGCAAATATTAATACACACATATTTCTCGCTCCCTATTCACATAACCAGATCCTACCCTCTTAACCGTCATTAACGTGTTATTGTTGAGATAAATACGTGTTTGGTTACGTCTAATAACGCCTATTTGTACCTTTCATCTCTAATTGCCCACGAAATTTTTTTTCATGGACGTTTAATCCAATAAATTATCCCCTTTGGCTAAATTTGGAGTTCTGAAAAAAACATGCGTTACTTGCTGGAAAATTATTATGAGATCGACACCTATTTAATTATTGATAATATTTTAAATTATTTTTTTAGGCCATATAACATTTATTTATTACTATTTGTTTTCAAAAATGAGGACAGTTTCAGTTATCTAAGAATCAAAATAAAAGATGAAGAGAAGGAGGGAGAAGAATTAGAAGAAAGAGTAGCTAAAGGGAAGAATAGTCCACAACAAATATTTAAAGAAAAATGAAAAAACGAATATACCGAACAATAATTAGATTAGTAGTTACATATGGAAACTAAATCAAAGAGAGAAATTGGAGAATTGGAGTAACTTTTTGGAGGTCAAAAAAAATAGATATAGTAAGGACACCAATAATGAGGTGGTTGGGAGACGTATCTAGATTAAAAGATGAAAGACAACAAAACAAGTATTAGCAGGATTAATAACTGGAAGACGAAAAAGAGAAAGACCTTATGTGAAGCGCTTGCAAATGGTGAAGAAGCACTTGGAAGAATTGAGAGTAAGAAATTGACAAAGAAAAGCGAGAAATAAATAACAATGGAGAAAATTGATATCAGAGCCTTCTTGGTTCGTAGAGCTGACAAAACCATAAACAATATTAAACAGAAGAAGTGTAAGGTTTTTCTTCAATGGTGTAATGTAACCTACAAATCCTGTATAAAATATATAATTTTAATAGAGAACTCTGAAGACGGAAATACAAATATTTACCTTTGTTTAAATAAATAAGTAATTTATACAGGACACGGTCAATAGAACTTTTTCAATGATCATCTAAAATAAACCCACAAAATTCTCAGACTTAAGCGCTTTAACGATAGGAACTGTAATTTAGGCATATAAATTATAAAATATTTTAATTAAATAAATTTTAAAAGTCAAAGTTCATCAAATACGAGGAGTATCGAGTCTTCCCGTGGTTCACTAGAGCATCATAAATTAATATTATAATAATTTAAATGCATGGTAGATTTCGTAGTTCAAAAAGGCTTTTATTGCTTAACTAGAGCAATAGAAAACTGCTGAGAAAGAGTTGAAGATTTCCTAGGTAATTTTTTTAGATATTGTTTTCGGAAACAAAATTGATAAACTAGTATTAAGATTTTTGAGGACAAAACAATTCCATTCGACAAGGAAAACTTCCTGTAAGACAATTTCAGTCAGGTTTCGCAATCACTTTAATCATTTTAGCTAAGTTCCAAGCGAAAAGAAAATAAGTTAATCTGAAGAATATAGCTTGTAATCTATGTGGCCCAAAGTGCATTTTGAACTCTATTACTTAATGAAATTGCATGGTAAGAAAACGATTGATCCATATTTAGGCCTTATACTAGTATACGTTGTTAGCGTGGTTAAATTAAAAAATAACCAACAGCTTTTCAGAATTTAGAACTTAAGTCGAGTGGCATCGTCGTTGGTGTCGAAAACGCAAAGAAAAAGTAACCAGTTCGGGGTCCAGGTACCTACAACACAGAGACGGACGAAGATAACGGAAAATGAACAAGAAACAATTTAAAGGGTTATTAGAGGAAAGAAGTAAAAAAATATCAACAAAAAAAATATAGTTAGTTCTTGCGATATTAAAAAAAAGAGAATTACATATATGATTTGATTGATTTTTTACATTATCATCAATTAAGAAGAAGAGAAACGGAAGAAAAAATATTTTCTAATGCTGTTCTTCCGTTCCAATTATTAGGAAAAAAGACCAACTTCACTATAAAGCAGCTAAAGTAGACCTAGTTTATAAATGTACTATCTAGAAACATATAGCGGCACTCACTAAGAAGATAATAACGAAAGCAAACTTTCCAAAATAAGGATGATAATACCAAAATTAGGCAGGTTTTTATTATTAAAAAAAGGTAAAAAAAAATTCCATCGCTGAATTATTAACAAATTTATATTTGTGAATTATTCAAACTTATGCAAGACGGTAGATTAAATTGTTGAATGAATAATATCCTAATATTTTATATACGCATGTGTAAATCATGCATTTCATTTATGAACCCGTCACTTCACAAAATGAGAAGTATTCAGTAGACTTCAATTAAAGATAAATATTATAAAAGCTGATATGAAAATTGTTGACTCGGGAATGGGTCATCAAGCTGAATTCATATGTCCTTGTGGCCAAAGTACATAAAAACAATTATCAGAAAATGGAATGGAAGCAAAATAATGTATTCAAATCATAGGAGAAAATAAGAGTAAAATAATAAAGAGGATTAAAATAGTACGTCAGATTTTAGGTATTGGTATAAATTATAATAAATAATAAATAAATACAGAATTTAAAAAATGGTTAAAATAAGGCTGCTTAATACACAAGGAATCCAAGATGAAAAGCAGAAATGTGAGTAAAGTTTGATCTCTAAAATTGTATCGAATGCTGTACTGAAAAAAAAACGAAATGTGTCTTCTGTAGTTGTTCTTCTAATAGCTAATAAATTTTCTGGATTCGCCCCTGGCCAAGAGGGACCAAAAGACCGGTTTTGAATTAACGGGCCTGATTATTTATCGGACGGTTGTTAACCGATCACGATTATGGCTGTTTTTACACGTTCGTGTGGTTTGCTCGTTGAATTTTATGGACCGGAGTAAATTAATATTCGGTCCAGAGACGCTCGGTTCGGCCGGTGCGGTGGTTAACTAACATAAATAATGTCCCAAACATGTCTTACCATTGCTAACTTTCAAAAGTCAAAATCGTAAAATAACGGATCGGGTTTCTTTATTTCGGACAATGAGCCCTTCTTTGTTTGCCGAAAGAGTTATGTTGAATGATTCAATAAAGAACTTGTTGTTTTAAAATAATTTTTTTAAGAGTTGTAATTATTTGACACAAAAAAAATCTTTTGACCCATTTACGAAAATCCATAATGCATAAAATGTCAATGAACTTATGTGTGTTTTTAAGATGGCCAATGTCGTATAAAAAATTTAATGATATTATTACACAAAATTCTACAACAAAACGAATTATTTTTCGTTAAAAATAGATTCTAATCTCCAAAACCATAAAAAAAGATTGTTTTAAAATATTACTTTTACAATACAAGTACACTAATGGATTATTTAGAAAAGGAAAAATCATTTTTAGATCAGTTAGTAATTACATTAAAGAAATCCGTCCAGTATTAGCCAAGAAACAAGTGGTGTTTTTCCACGATATATGCGGGTAAACAATTTGGTTGCCTCAGGAAAAATTGCCTCATTTAAACTTCTAAATTCTGTCACATCCACCTTATTTGATTTCCTCGGTCTACCACTTGTCGACAAATTAATAAGAAACGGATATCAGTCCAATGAAGGAGAGTTGCAAGGACCTTACGCAAAATCACTTCCAATAAGATATTAATAACTTAGAAAAGCGATGGTTATAAAAGATTATATTGAAAAAGAAAATATACTTTGAAACAATAAAGCCCTTCTTTCAGTCCTAATCCGAAAGTTGTCAATCCATATTCGTAGAAGTTATAGAGAAAAAATGAATTTTCTTCAACGCATTCCTCGACTCAATCATAAAACTCATCTCTATATACAAATCTAATAATAAAAGGTGGAATATTGCCATTAATTGTTTTCATTATTTTATACATTAACGTGTTTTAAATTGATTGCCTTTGTCATTACATTAAATTCTAAAATCATTAATGATATAATGTCGTTACAATAAATGATTACGAGTATATTATACCGTAATATCAATAATAATTTGTTAACACTAATTATAATTTCTTATTTCATGTATTAACAATTAAAACAGTATTCAGTGAAAAATTTTCTTTATTTATTTTTTTTTTAATTATAAGAATTGTGCCTCAAATTTAGTCCATATTATGTAGGATTCCCAGAAATCTCGCAGAATTGGCTTCTCATTCAAGTATCACCCGTGAGAAATTGACAAAAGAGTCCGAGCAACCAGCTTTACTTTTCCGCACAATAACCTCCCAACCCACCTGTACCTTTTTTTCCTTAAATATTTATTGTTGTGCGACTTTCCTACACCCTTATGTGTCAATACACTGTAATCTGATTTTTGGATTTCTTCATTTTAGGTGAAACTTACCTACGAAATGCCTTACAACTATTACGATTTCAATTTAGTGTCCCTTTATGTACCGTAGATTTGAAATCATTGGGAAATAATGCAGGCGGAAGCTTTTTACAATTCGATATTGAATTTCTTTAAGGGTGGAATGTACTTCACTTCTTTTTTTATTTGTAGAACATTGAAAGCGATCTTTTTTTGTACCTAGTTTGTTGTGGGTAAAAAAATACCGTTTTAAATTAACCCCTGTCAGCTAAACTGGGCAACAATCGCAAAAGGGTAAATTTGATGCTGGGAATGATAAAGTATTCTCTGACAAGAGCTGGAGTAATTGAAAAAAAAATGATTCTACAGGACTCATCACAGAGGTAAAAGTCTTCCAGTTACTAGAAAGGATTAAAAAAGTTTATTGAAAATGGAGCAACAAAAGAGACATAATTTAATGTATCGCCCGTCAACGAGAATGTAAAACTGTTGAGATGAAAATAAATAGACAGAATTTCCAGCTCACTTTTCGTTTACCTGGTATGTTCTTTATCTAGATCGCATTATATAAAGTAGCCAATAAACAATAAGCTCAATTCTAAGACTCTCTATGAAAGGGAGAAAGTATAATGTCGCAGTTGATCGCCAAAAACTCTAAAGAAAAGAACTCTTTTGAGGCAAAATTACGCATTTTCTCTTCTCAAATTAACTTTGTTACTTTTGTAATTAATTAATTAATTAATAACATAACCCGAATTGTCATTATTCTTCACTCTCTGACGTTAACAAACTTATCCACTCATCTGTAAACATAATCAAAAATATGTAAAACATAAGTTTAAGTAGTGACAAGTTTGAAATGAATAGAAATTAAACTTTGTCTCTAGTGAAAGGTGGAAATAAACCTTGCAAATTAGATTAGTATTTTTGTGGCATAGGATATAAAATAAACATTTGGTAATTATTTATGAGGGCGTACGAAACTTACAGTCTCCCTTTTTTTAAGTAATTTAATTGGGTTAAAACAATTTTAGAGAAATGGATTGGTATTGCGTGACATATTCTCTTAATGATATATTAAAAACAATCTTGTTCGCACGAAATAAATTTATCGACTTGTTATTCTTAATTACTGGAAATGATGGTAATTAAAACTGGCGATGAAAACATTTTTTTTATACAACAGAGACGGGTAATTTGTCGTCGTCAACGATTTTTTGAATAATATCAACTTTAATGACATTATGGAATGAACTAGTTATAATTAATAATTACTTTTGTTTTTCTTTAGTTAAAATATCTGTTGTTAATTGGATAGATTAGAATTAATAAGTGGCTTTTAATTAAACAAATATTTGGAGTATGCCACTTAAGAATTTAAAGATATGAATACTTGGTTTCAAGAAAAATGTAGAAATAAATATTTTTTTAATTTACCTTATGAATTATGAAATAGGTACATATAATATAATTTTCTTTATCCTTGGTATCCAGAAGAAAAAATAAAAATCAGAATTTTTGAGAAATTCTAGAAAAGAATATTTTTTCTGACTCTACCCATTTTTACAGATCCAAACTTTTTGTCGACCCCCGTATATCGAGATAATCTTACATGACATTCTAATCAATAATTATTATCCGGCGTGATCGGGTCTCGTTTACAGATGGTGGTTATTTAAATAGGTGTATTATCAGAAATTACATACGTGAAATTCGCCTCAATTAGAAGGTTTATAAAGACGCATAAGAACATCTGTTTGCGTTTCTAATAGCTAATAAAAAACAAAGTTTTATATTGTTGTTTCTTTTATGTTCTTAAATTGTATTGTAATTTTAGTAACACTCGCTCGCTGGGATAACAAATGAAGTGATTAGACTCACTTGGAATTACTGTTATTAGTACGAGTTTTTTTAAAAGTATCTTAGCAAACAAATTGGTCTACATTAGTAGGCTACTTTCATTATAACTTAATTTCAATTTATTAATTTTTTTTATTATAATAGGTATTTTAATAAATCGGTTCGCTTAATAAGCAATCGGTACATTTTAAAATGTATATAGATTGTGAAATAAGGAAGTTATTTTTAGGTACATGATGACATTTTTCTATTTGAAACACATTTTGGCAATTGGTCAATTTCTATTTATTGAATAACTTATAAAACGGAAAATAAAATCCATCCTAATTTAATAACACTAATATTAAAATTTAATGGAATTAAAAAAGAAGGAACAAACGGGAGCATTCAACAAACCAAAAGAAAATCTTGAAGACACCAAAATGTATAATCTTGCACTATATTCGAAGAATATAAATTATTACAATTTAAAAACAACAAACGATTGGTTACAACTATCTAGTAAAGATCTGCGTAAAATAAAACTATAAAATATAAAAATATAAGACAAGGAACAATAAACATAACATAACAATTAAACATAATACATATTCAATCTATTAATGTTTACTTATTTTAACAAATTATCTAATAATAATAATAATAAGAATAACGACGATGACGATCATGATGATAATAATAATAATAGTAATAACAATGATGATACTAATAAAAATCAACGTTTTCCATTGCCAATGAAACTTATATTTCTGGTATTTAAAAATGTATGATATAAAAGCAGGAAAAAATAATATTACTGTAAATACCACGCCGCCAATGGCGTTAATTACATCCCCACACCAAAAGACCATATTTCATGCAGGGATTTATGCACCATGACATTGGAAAGTATAAACAGGCGACGAGGAACCATAAATGCCATAGCAGAGGTCCTAACTCCTTCTTATTTTGACATTAAGTCCCCTACTATTGGCGATTTACTCCGAATGAAAAACTTTGGTGATCGGTTTGGAACAGATGCCAACTTCATTTCCACACTTTATGCGTTTTAGACGTGAGGATAGGTTCTGTTTACATTTCTTTGTAATTTAATATTAATATATCTTGTCTAGTATTAAACTCAGAAGCTAAAGTGCAAGCAGAATGATACGCCACAGCAAATTAAAAATGTATAAAGTAAGAGTAGTAACAAGAAACAAGTAAATAAGTTTCATTTCAAAATATGCTTCAAATAATACGTTTGGGAATGAATTAAAGGAGAAAGGAATTAATGTAAAGAGTCAGATATGTATATTGAACTGATCTCAGGGTAGGATTTCTAAGAAAAGAAAGCAGAAAAACTTAAGCCAGTAAGTAAAAGTGATAAAAGTGCAAAGAAAGTTAGTCTTAGTTGATCTTATCAAAAAACTTGATAATTAAAAAAAATTTCAATAAACCAAATCCTGCTTCAAGAAAAATACACATCATTTTTCAAAAATCTCAATAATTTTACAATCTCCTCTAAACGATAATGTATTTATTACCTTTCTCAAACAATAGAAAATAATTATACCAAGATCTGGGTCCAAATTACCAAGGAACCATTCCGTGATATATAATCTAAAATTAATTTAACCAATTCTCACTCTCTCGCCTCATGAAAACGACAACCGACAGCTTGTCAAAACTGTAAAGCAGCGAAAAAGAAGAAATAAAGACCATCATGGGTTGTTGGTGTACGATGGGCAGGGCCGTTTCAGGAATCTATTTTATGAATATACACATTTATAAGAGAACTCATAATTAAAGTTTTAGCGTATATATACTATATTGTAACACTCGTATATGTTTAACAATTTTTCCTAACTGGAAAAACTTCACAAAAGTGCCTAAAAACAAAACTTAACGTGAATAATAGACACTACGGCTTACGTCTTACTTTGTCACATTAATGCTACCAACATTGTCAGGTTCTTCCTATTTATATCCTTTTTTTGTATAGAAATGCAATAGGCAAAAGATGAAAATGTTCGGAAAAGGTGGATGGAGCAAGAATAGGAAGAACGTTTCGAAAAGTTTTGGAGAGAAAAGAATATAAATAACAAAGAACAAATAAAACAAAACAAAACTGAAATAATTTGTGTTTATTTTAAGAATATTTTGTATGTATTAAAAAGTTCCGGGTAAATTTTAACGTGAAAGTTCAAATTAGATTTTAAAAAATTTTTGGACCAGTCCTGGTATGAAGAGCAGGTAGAAAGAAGTCCCTTCTTCTCCCTGAAGGTCAGTCCAACAATGGCCAGCAGGTCAGAAAACACAACTCACAATAAAATTTATGTTGGTCGTTAATATTCATGTAAATGGGACTGTAAATAGACATTTCTTCTCTAGAAATGCCATAAAAATTCTGTTTACTTTTTTATTATTGTTTAAGGACTGTTAGACGCAGAAACTGTTGTGCCTCAATAACAAAAAAGTTGGACCATTCTGCTCATGTATATGCAAATTTGCAGTCTCGAATATTTAAAAAACAAAAGTTATATAATCGAATGGTAATTATATCGACCTATTTGGCTTTTTAGGAAAACAGTTTTTATGATTAGATTCTAAGTCGTGAACACAAAAACTGAATGGTCAAGTTTTTAAATAGTCTTGTTTAAAACTGTTTATTTATATTTTTTCAGACAGGCTTCTTGATTACTAGAATCGTTATATATTTTTAATTAAATATGAATTCAATTATCTAGTAACTTATCCTTATGTTTTACATTTTTTTTTTTTTTTTTTTTTTACTAAATCTGGTACACGTTCATTTTTGATGCTAATCTTAATCTTATCTCGAGCTAGATGGGTAAATACATTAAATGGTAGTAGCGTTACAAATAACGATAACCGCTCCTTGCAAATTTATTCAGGAGACAGATTTTCTTACAACTGTGCACATGTATGCAATAATTAATAACGTTTTAATACTACAAATGACGATATACTAAATGATAGCGATCGACAATCAGAACGAAAATTCTCCAGGAGCGGACTGACAAACAAACAAAAATGAGAAATTATTAATCAAGCTAAATATTACTAACGTAAACGGGTTTATATTTGATGTTTTGTAACTAGTTAAATATTTGTATATTTTATCAAACACACATTTTCAGATAGGCATACATGCCACTTTTTAAAATTTAAGAAATTATTAAAAATATACTAGTAAAATAATGCCTTTTAAGATATAAATGATACTAATATATTTGATTTGTCTCATTTGTCGGAATCTAATTTTAGTTAAACAATTTCATAGACAGATCATAAAAAAAAATTTTTTTGTTGCCCTGATTTTTTCGGTGAATTTTAGTAATTGAAAACATAGAAGTTACGAATAAAACAATCTTATATTAGCTCCAGGTTTTTACTTTATTGTAATATTTTACTATTCCAATTTGGTTTACAGGTTACAACACATATAATTAATTTTGCAGCTGTCCGTGTAATTTTGATTTTCTTACCCCATGTATAAAAAAAAAGTATTTTTTGCAACACTGAAATAAAATTAATGTATTATTTTAAACTAAGTATGGAAAAACTTAAAGCACTTTTATGGTCCTCGAATTCGATTGATTATGAAAGATGAAAATTACATAACAGTTATCATTACTGTGGAAGTTAAAGCTTGGAGTGGCTTGTTAATAGAAAACATTCTGAGGCGCTTAACAAATCGATCAAACGATTTTGAAAATCTTAGAGCGAACATGAGTTAAAAAATGCATTTTCTTCTTGACAAATTCCCCCACAAGTTCAAAGATTACAGTGAGGAATAGGGATAATGCTTTCACTAAGATTGAAAAGTCATTAAGAAACGGTACACATTTTTTTCCCTTCTCTTTTATGGCTACGGGAACTGAGCCCATTTGCCCAACTACCTGTTATAATTTTAAGGATAATGCAGACGTTTTGAAATAAAGAAATTATGAACAACATATTATATTGTATATATATATATATATATATATATACCTATATTTTTTTCGATGATAGTTTATTGCTGGACTTTATATAGATGGTTCCCAAAAATCTTACAAGAGAAATTTCTGAAAAGTATTGTATGTTTTATAGTTTTTCACTTTTGTTTAAATAAATTAAGCCTAAATAAAGACATTGATGTTATTATTTGATAAACCTTTCATATTGCTCAAAAAATTGAATGTTTGATCTCAATATTGTTTTTTTAATTAATTTATTTATTTATTTATTTATTTATTTGTTTTATTTAACGTCGGTCTAGTTCTGCGACCAGGGCTGATCACCGACAAGGGAGCAGGTAGGGATCTTTAACGAGCCCAACATCCATGGACTCGGGACCGACAGTTTAACGTCTCCTCTGAAAGACGGCATATCTCCACTATACCTCGTGCTCATTGGTATAGCGCCTGCGAACTATGATATGCTACTAGTCGCTGCAGGCTGTACGCGCATATTAAGACGGTGTTCGCTGGTGGTCACCCATCCAACTACTAACCGCGCTGGACGCTGCTAAACTATAGTTATCGCATCACAGGCGTATCCACTATAGAGGTGGGCCCTTGCCCTTTTTAAATCATATGTGTATAAAAAATCCATTAAAATAAATAGCTAGAGCCAATCTCATCTCAAGATGAGCATGGATAAATCGGACGATAACAGGCCGCAGCTCATTTTCTGTCAATATTCTGTTATTCTTAGTTGGTAACTTTTGCCTGTAATCGTGTTCTATTCGGGTTTCATTCGTTGGGCGCATTTCAGATTCATTTCTACTCGAGAATTAATACTTATATCACGGATAGCTCTGGTTTTCAACTGTAATTTAATTTAATTCGACTTCTCAAGGCCTTGGAGCACATTCAAAAGAATACAAAAGAATTCCTAGTGAATCTGAAAGTTTTTTTATCGATATTTAAGTGAACACATTTTCCAGAAGAGTGAATTTCCGCTTGAAAATTTACCAAGCTTTATTTCGGGGTACTTCCTGCTGCTAGACCATAAAATCCTACTTTAATAAGCATATACACTGTTCCATTCTTCGTTCCGGTGTAACTTTGTATTAAACTCCGAATCTTGTTGAAATATTAGAAAACAAATCGAAATGGGTAGGTTTGACTAAATTTATTATTGGATTTAACTTACGATTGCTGGTGGTACTAAATTTTGTAGAGCAAAATTTTGGCTTACCTAAAACAAAAAAAAATAGTTTTAATCAATCGATTCTACAAACTGAATATATATTTTCTAAAGAATAATATACTCGTATTTTACTAACTTCACCTATTTTAAAAATGATTAAAGTTCATTAAGATATAAAAAGCGATAAAACTAATTCCATTAAAAGATTTTGATAACAAAATATATCTCTGGAATATAATCCACATAAATAAAATGTAAATAAATGGAACACAGTTAAAATTAAAAATCAATTTAAGCTTATCAATTTTCTGATGTGTAATGTTTATTTATTTGACTTATTAAGGTGCGACATTGTTTTCTAGGATGTAAATTTTTGAGAAAGCCGGTGAAATTAGCGTAACCACACCGGCGCAAGATAATCTAAAACGTCGACAACAATTTCAAGTTGGGTATCAGTTTGCAAAAGTAGGCTTAACGCGTCAATTAGTATGTTTAATTAATATTAACTGAGTGCATAGTATGACTGTCGTAACTAATGTAACATGTGCGTGTGACCATTGCCACGGTCTTTTTCTTCTCCTCTTCCACAACACGGGTCTGCCCAACAGAGATAAACACACATTTAAACTGCTGTTACTAATGCTTAGACGGCATATTCTTGACGTAATTACTGTCCAGCTTGCTTCGGGTTCGTTACCAACAGCCATCGCTTCAATTTTTCCTATCTATGTTTATGTTTTATATTTGCAGGTAGATTTGTTACGGTACCAGACAAGCAACAAAGATAAAAGTCTGCCAGACATAACGAGCATTAGAAGATGATATTAGATGGTAAAATCAGCTTAATTTTTTTTAGATATATATTAATATTTCATTTGATCAAATTATATTGATATTTATTGAAAAATGTTTACAGTTTTAGCAGCTTCGGCTTTAATTCTAAGTTAGTGAAAAAATACTTACAAAGCAATGTACTTCTACTAGAATGATGTTAATTATAATTTCTATCTATTTCTTGATTTCACCTTTTGCAAGACGTTTTTCTCATCAATCTACTCTTATATGATTTGGGTAATATCACTTCATTCTCGTCTTGGTTTTCATTTTTTTCTGTGTTATTCTTTCCTTTCTCTAACTTATTCTGGTCGATCTTAATGTCTTCTTTCTGACCAAGCATATGTGTAAACGTTTAATTGCTTACTTTGCTTTATTAACATATCTTCTTCTTTCAATGTTACTTGTCTCTTCATTTTTATCACTTTCCTTTGCTTTTTTGTGATTGTTCTGCTCTCAGAGTTAATGCTACTGCGTATACTTTATTATGTTTTTAGATTTAGATAATCAGGACAAAGAGAAAATAAAAAATAAAATCTAGTAAAAATATATGACACAATAAATGTACTACACATACCAAGCAGAAAAATAAATAAAAGAGCTAATAGATATTAGAAAATTACAATTCAGATAATTAAAAACGAATAAAAAAAAATAAAAAATAACCATTCTTATTAAAAAAATAAATCTTTCTACCTTACGCATTGAATAGTTCTCGAAACGAAGATAAATGCAACTTGAGTTCTTCTTAAAGAGAAAAAACATTTGCTCTCTACCAAAAAAATAAATAAAACTTCTTTAAAAAAATAACAAATGTCAGCCCTCGTCAAACAGGGGCTTCGCATCTTCCTCTTTTGTTCTTTATTCATATGGGGACTGAAAGAATGTTGAAAGTTACTGTGTTTGTGTGGTCCTAACGTAAATATTTACAAATTACGTGGATAGTATCCGAAACGCTGATTTTCGTGAACGTATGAGTGAACTGAATACGATAATCAATTAGTAGACAAGCATATAATACATAATACAAATAGTAACCTCATTTGAATGTACTATACATCAAGAAAAACACGGAAATTGAGATAAATATTTAAAACAAAATATACAAAGCGTAAAATACTTGCTACTAAATATGCAAGAAATACTTCTTTCCGAAATAATCCCAATCACCAACGGAGCTCCATTATAACCCTTATTTAGATTATAAAAGTCCAAAATTGCAAATTGACCTCGTAGCTCTTAGTGTCTCATTATACTGATGATATACGTCACCAGATTACTGCTTTTCAGTAATCGTTTACCTGTCCAAGTGGGGTTGCTATCAAGTGTTGTTCTACACACACACAATTATTTCCATGGAACCCATTATCACGATAATTTCCCTTAAATAATAATAACCTGACGAAACAGAACACAATCAACCGGCAATTTGAAACCGGATGTCTTCGAATCTAAAGGCCTTAGAAAGTACATGGGAGTTATGATATTACGATTTCTCAAATGGTCCTGGTAAATATTTTATGAATGACCAAAGAGAATAAGCTAAATCAAATTAATGATTTTAGCACATATTCTTTGTTTTAACAAAAATATCGCAAATGTCTTATTTAAAATATTGGGCAGAATATTTCTATGTGATGAATGGAGTAAAGAAAATATAAGAAAAAAAGAACGTTGTTTATAGTGTACTTGTTACTATTATTATTATTATTATTATTATTATTATTAGAAAGTAATAATCATATATTTTATTAGTTGTAACTAAAACCGATTAGATGAAACTTCTTTCATCCAAAAATAATTTCAGTGAAAACCTCTTTAAATATTAATATTTGAAGAGCAAAACTATTTTGCCCAAGTTATACCTTGATCTCACTCCCCCATCATTTTCTGTTCATGTGCTCATTCTCCATTTGTTGCTATTACTGACTTTTGGGAATTTTGTCTCATGGTGCTCACGAGACTTTTAACTGGAACACATCTAGAGAGGAAACCTAGTTAATGCCTCAAAAGGATCTTATTTGTTGTAATTAGGTTGGCTCTGTATCCATTTTTAAATACATTTGAGGACCGCTTCTGGTATTGCCAGGAATATCGCAGCCGGAAATTTGGAAGAGAAGTTCTAAGAACATTTTATGAGAAGAATACTGTTGATTAAGAACATCTTGTAAATTTCTTTACGTTAATCCATTAATATCTACACTCATATGATCAAAAAAATAAGTTGGACGAAATCACAGATGTCTGATAACTAAGCAACCAAAAGAGTGCCGGAATCTGGAACTGGAAGCAAGAAAAATAGAAGCAGATCCAGAAATAGATGACTAGAGGCAATAGAGAAAGATATGAAGAGATTAAATGTACATAAGTGGACAGATATTTCAAGAAATAAGAAGATATGGTAAGAAATTTCCAATCAAGCCATAGTCCTTAGTCTTATGAGTTGTATATGGCCCTAAATTATTACTCCTAGAAGAATACAGAATTGCATGGATAGATACGCATCATCTTAGTGAAAATGTTTTTGGGTTAAGTATTATATCTCTCTCAGAAGAGGGAGGTTTTGTTATCACTTTACTATAAATTTTTATTTGCGCTACCAAGAGTTTCCAGAAAACGTTAAAAACCATTGCAGTTTATGTTTATGAAATTTGGTTTCGGACTGAAGCAACCACTTACAAGTTGGGAATTGTAGATCTTAGAAAGTTTCTCACTAGTGCGTTTAAACTCTAAAAAACCCAATTTTTTATATTTTTCATTCCCATTTTTAGAACTTAAATAAATGAACTAGTCATATAACCAATTTAAGTCAAATAAAAATAAATGAGACAGCAATTATAAACTAATTCATTTTTAATTAAGTACCTTTTAAGAATCCTTTACAAAATTTAACGCTATGAATTTGAAGAACTATTTTTGACTCCAATTTTCGTATCTTGGCAAGCAGAAACTTATGTCGAAATTATTCTCCCTGCGTCGAACATGTTCTCGATTGCGCTATGTTTCTTTATATCTATATTCTCCGGAAACATTAGCTTTTTTTATTTACTTTGTAACAATTGTAGTTAGTTCCAAGGTCTTCGCCTTTTTTCCTTTTGTAAAAAATATAATTTCTTGATTGTTTTTATAAATGTTTCATTGATCAATTTTTTTAATTCCATTTCACAAAGATCGATTTGTGATCGAAGTGAAGGTTTGGAACTAGCGGGTTCCAACTTATCGTAGGTTCTGGAGTTCAATCTTTTCTTTAATCTCCTCTGAAATTGGTGAAGATTGTTGCATTCGGCACTAGGATTCACAGGCATTTTTAGTTTATATTATAAAAAGATAAAATCTCATAAATATATGACAAGCAAATTTGGCAGTTAAATATATAACATAATTTTTGTTTTTCATTGCCAAGGTTTAAATTGACATTGACAATAACTTTTGCTGCCGATATCCGTATATTAATTTCCTCAACTATTCTTGTTTTTTCTTTTTTTGAAGAGGACTTCCCATGAGAGTACAAAATATTACCACGAAGAATCTCCAGTTCCTCGGCTCTGTTACCGGTAGATCCGATTGATGGTACCACGGATGTAGTTTAGAAGAAACTATTTTTATAAATTATGTTTTTACAAATAATTAATTATGTTAATTGTGCATCCTAAATATAAAATATTTCAATTTGGAATTATTTATTATTTTAGCAAGAATTTTGAACATGGCATATCCAATAAACCAAATTGGAAATTACCAAAGGTTGGTAAAAGTTTGTCTGACCACGAACAATGTAATCTCCTACTTTTTCATTATATTTTCACATCTTGCGCAGATAGTAATTTCAATGTCAATTACTAATTAAGTCATCGGCATTACATAAACCGATTTTATTTTATTTTTGATGTTCAAGATTTCACTTGCGAGGAGGATTAATATGCAGCGTTACTGAAGGCTTTTAAATAGGTTTAAGAATACTTTTCTCCTAGTTTTCATGGATTGTTTTTGGTTTTTTTTATATATAGTTTTTCATGATTTTAATTATTTTTTATAAGAATTTATTAAAATAATCTAGATGATGATGATGATGATGATGATGATGATACATTTTCTATTTATTTAGGTATAAATATATTTGAAGGGTGATAAAACCACATGAAAATCATAGTAAATATGCATTACCCATAATGAAAAGAATCAAATATAAAGCCGACTACCATAAAGTACCTTGCCGTTATTATCTTATTTTTTCTATTTTTTTTTACGTGTGCTCTCTGAGGCTTTTAGCAGTTATACAATATGTAAGAGACAATCAGTGTGGGAAATGAGTTCACATTCAAATCCTCTTTTCCTTTCCCCAAAAACAAATAAGCTCTGTCGCGAAAGTGATTATAAATATTAAATGTACTATAAGGGAAGGAACTTTGAACCTTTTTATATTTTTACGCACTGAAGATTTGGTTTTAAAGGTGAAAACTATTGGGATCATAATAACTTTTATTTTTATTTTTGAAGTTATCAGATTGTGAAGATTACAAGATGAATAAAATACAATTATCGAAAGTTTAGTAAATATTAGTTGGTTGCCACCTGCTGCCTCGTCCACAATTATGTGGATATTTTCCAGTATTTATTTAATATTCATTATTTATAAGAACAGTTCGATTTTATTAGATCGTATGAAATAAAGGTACAATATTTAATCAATATAAAATGTTGCGATATATTGCATTCCACCAGTGACGACGTCACAATTAATTTTCTGAAATCGAAGGTTGACGGTGAAACTTATTTGTAATTATTCTGAAGAAAATGGAAGAAATGAACTTGACGGTGTTAAATATCAACTATATTGGTTTTGTGGAACTTTCCAGTTATCACAAAATTAATATATACAATCAGACACTAAAACCTATTTGGATTTATGGCATCCAAATTTGGGTTTTTGATAAACATCTAACATTACCAATAAGATTACGAGAATCGATCTAAAATTTTGAGTGTTTAAATATGACCAACAATTCAATTTCACTTTAATAAGTGTCTCATGGGCATATCTATTTTCAGAGATATTTAAAGAAAATTTGGCCTAGCTAACAGCAAATTTTCTCCTCGGAGTTTGAAAAAGATGTGTATAAATCAGTATTATTGAAATAATTATAAATGTGTTCAAATCACATTTATATTTTTTTGCCATTATTATTTGTACACGCGCGTCAGCATTTGTGTAGATTTCGGGTAGAGTTTATTTTATAACAATTCGAATAGTTGGGAGTAAAAGTGCCTTCACATTATGTGATTTATCACATGAATTGTGACATGATTTCATCACAAAAAAATGATATGATTTTAAATGTAGGTATGATTTGAACTATTTATGGTCATGTACTAACCTAGAATAATATTGTTTGTTGTTTGAGTTTAGGCCAGCTGTAAAATTGTTGGATTAATCAAAAATAATATAATAATGCTGAACAATTAATTTTTCAAAAAAAATTGCGGCAGTATCTCAAGAATTTTATGACAAATGAAGAAAATATACACAAAAATGACATGTTCGATAAAACTGATTAACAACATTATCACACAGAAATAGATATAGTTCTATTCTAAAAATTTGCTTGTGATTGTAAATGATTGTGATAAATCACATGGTGTGAATTTAAAAATAATGCTTATGAAAAAATTATGTGATAAATCGCATAATGTGAAGACACTTTTAATACTATCTTTTTTTGTTTGTTGTTTTTTTTTGGGGTCCTTAAATGTTGCTTAAAAACCCGCCACTGGACTTTCACCAGCTGATCACGATAACAGGTTTGCATATTATTAAATCTAAAAACCAGTAGCAATTTCGTAGCTCGTCGTGTCAATATTGCGTGTGGATTGTGTCGATACTTTTTTTAATACTTTTTGTATCGAAATTCCAAATTTGGTAGCCCTGCATCTCCCGTTGAGAACAAACTGGTTCTCAAAAGTGGGTATTTCACCGGTTATGAATACCAAATGACTTAAAGTTCGCTTGCAGAAATGGATAATGGATAAAAAACGCGATCGTGATATTATAATAAACGTTTTAGTCGAGGAAAAATTTTAAGTTGAACTTTTAACCGTTGTTGATGCTTCTAATTATATTTATCGTTTTTTAACAATCAGATAATATACATTTCAGATAAATCAAGAATTGGGAAAAGTTGTGATAAAAAAATATCCATTTAAAATATCTGAAAGGAAAGAAATGCAAGATCTGGTGATTCTATAAAAAATTATGTACAATTTCTGTTGGAATTTTGGAAGATTATTTATAGGTACAGTGAAATGAATTTACCAAATTAAAACTTGTGCTGGAAGCATATCACATTTTGATCTTCCGCCCCTCGACTTACCACATATTCTGTGTTGTTATTACTATGTTGCCAGTCTCATTACCTTATTTAACCACCTCGTATTTTCAATAAAAATCATTAATAAATTCGCTTAAAAAATATCCATTCAAAGTTTTTTTTTATTGAAAGCGAAAGGATGCTGCGTAGCAGATTGTAGCACAAGTCTGTTACGAGCTCGCGTGTTTTTCATGCTATTTTAAGATTAGTAGTATCTCGAAGTCTATTTGCGGGGTCAGAGCTTCTAAAGGCGGCGTCTTTACGCCTAATTGCTGTTTAATATCACGGCGTCGGTATGTTAAACTTCATCACACGAGACAGGATTAGTCAAAATTATATTCCAAGAAACTTTCCCTTGGGGTCACGCTTATCCAATAAATTAAACATCGGAACGTTATTTTTATACTGTGTAATAGGTTTTATAAAAAAAAACAGGTGCGTGGATCCGAAATGACTTATTAATCCCATTCAGCGGAAAACTGAGACGCTCCTTAGAATTTAGTAATATAATAACTAACATTACCCTAAGATTTGTTATCTTTTAAACACCGTTTGATTAATTATTAGTTATAATAACCATCTTAGATTACTGCTGTGATAATAAAGTACTAACTTTAAGATTTTTTAAGAATATTAAACAGTGTTTTTATTAAAATTATAATTATATTATGCCACAATAAACTAATACTACTATTAACTAACTAGTGTGCAGTACGAAGCAAAGCGAAACGCAGGCATAATTTGAGAAGTTCATACACTGACTTTAGCTCGGTACGTCTACGGGGTGGATGATGGATAGAATCTTATTGTTAGAGGACCGGAAGTGTTTACTGCGGAACTTCCCCTAATGGCATTATGTTGACAATACGGACGTGTCTTAAGTTCAAATCGCCTTTGCCGGTGCTTACACGTGTGGAATCATAATTCAAGGATCAGAGACTTATTAGTGATTCCAGATAGGAAGAAGTTTTTCTTTTACTACAAGTTGCTGTAGTTTTGAATTAAACAGTGGGAAAAAGAAAATACAATGGACACCTGTTTTTATCACAATAAGACGTAAAATAGTCTTGAACGTAATATCGTTTAAAAGAATAATACAAAATGTATTACAAACAGAGATAATAATGATATTAAAAATTTATGTAAAGAAAAATTGAATATATAATCCGTTTGCTATAGTGTAAGTTTATTTATTGATATTCAAGGGCTACTGCTATAATTCCGAAGTAAATGATTACTCGTTGAAAACAAAACATGTTGTTATTATCCCTTCAGAAAATCGTAGGACAAACAGTGAATGCTGAATGGTACACAACTATTTGTATACTAGAAGTTTTCTCTGAAATGATAAAAATAATAAAAAACAGTGTCTAAAAATGTGGTGATGAGCGTGCCATCTTCAGATTCGAAAAAATATTACAACTAGTTTATTCGCACAAAAAAAGTACATAGATAGTCAAGGGTAATATTTTAAAAAGTAATAAAGATCTTTTTGAATTCTAAATATTTTTGTTCTCGTCTATCTCTCGCACATAAATATCTACGGAGCAAGAAATAATAAGAATAATAAAAATTGTGAATTTTAATAATATATAATAATAAAAGTAAATTGTACTCAAGTCTGCAATCTTTCAAGATGCCTTGTATATATTGTAGATGGGCTTAACCAAACTAAATACACTTTGGAAATTGATATTGGTTTTCTAACCGCATATACCAATACGCCCTCTATTGTAATACTCTAAATCAAAAGTCACCGCTCATTAGTTTCTTGCGGTTCAATTCTTTGTTCTTGCACAATATTCAACATAAAACTAATAATAGTATTAATAGTTTATGAAATAACATGTACTAAATTTATTTCTCATATTACCTTTCTTCTTAGGTTTTGTGTCAAATGTTAAATATTACCAACATTATTAGAAGATAATTATATTTTACAACGTTCATAGTTTCTTTTGTTTAAAATATTTGCACAAAGTATTCGATTATCGTATGGTTATTTACTTAAAGAGATACATGCTATTGTAAAATTTATTACCTACACTTAAATTTGTTAATAACAAAAAGTATTTATTAAGGAAGTATTGTATGGTGCTTGCTTATTTAATTTATTACTATTATATTTATTGATTATTTAACTCAATAATATAAGAGATTAAAAAAATTTAATACACGTATAATATTAACTTTTTAAGATGATAGATCACAAAAGTATTATGAATAATGCGACTATAAAGTTTTAATTTTTTGCGCCATAAAATTAAATTAAAAATATTTTATTAATAATATAATTTCAACACATCGCTCACATGCTCATGTAGCACCTGCATAAGATGTTACACTGATCTAATAAACAATTTAACAATCTCAAGAGGTCTTAGTTTTAAAACTCGACCTGACATAAATTATTTATGGAATAAAAAGATTATGCGGGACAATCACGTAACCCTGAGGGACATCGACATCAATCTACCTGTTCAAAAGTTTTCTAATAAAGGAACTAAAATTAAATTATCGCTCAATACATTATATTTTATTAAAAATAAAAAAAACATAATTAATTAATGTAAATAATAAAAGAATTAATAATACATTAAAGCATAGCCGTGCAAAATTTAATCCAAATCAATTTGTATATAATCAAGAAGAATATTTTGCCCAAAAAATTAAAGCGGTGGTACCACAAGGAAATGTATTCGGTTTTGGACTCTTAGTAGACAAAAAACTGGAGCCCGACCATTTTACTACTTGGCTTTACTACACTGGCAGTGGAAGCCATAGAGAAATTGTAGTAAATGTTAACCAAATTAGAAACAATAACGGGCTAATTGAAAAAAAAACCACTCTGTCTATACATGACGATGCTTTTAACGTTGGGGTCGAATCAAAACATCAAAAATTATTTGAGTATTCTAGAATAAAGTAAGAGTGATCTGTCCACTACGCCATATTATTACATAATATTACATATTATTACAGTACAATATTTATGTAAGTAGTTTAGACAAATAAGCAAACATCAATACCGAGAAGGAAATATTGAGGAAATACCGTAAGTACATCGAAACTTTAAAGAAGTGGTTTGAATATATGTTTATAGCTAAATTAATGGTAGGCCACTTAGTGGTTCCGCCTACGTACTCAGAGGTTCACTAAATGCATCTATTTGTGCATTAAACGAACTAAATACTTTGGAGAAATACGTCCACAAAGTGCAATCACTTTAAGTTACAGCAAAAGTGTTACTCTGCTTCCACAGCGATGACAACAAACAAAAAACGAGTGTTCGATATTCGAAGTGTACCCTGTATTTACTCGTACCATTAGTGTTTCTAGTGCTTTAAAAAATTGCGGTGCATACATTTTGCGTTTTACATTAATTGCGAAACCGTTTTTGTTATAGAGAATCAAAAACACCTACCGCCGATATAATAGAGGGATGCTTTTATGCCCTCTCCTTTAAAACTATATGTTCAAAATCACTTTAGCATCGTAGGCTTTTAAGAGACTTCTCATCATACAAAGAGTTTCGCAATTTGTTTTAATGGTAAAAAGTATGTTTCGATACGATGGAAAATGGAAACGGTAAAGGAACTTTATTTTATAAGCGCAAAAATGGGGTAATGGAATAATACGGTTTTTGTTTATGATAAAATTAACTCAAGAAAAAGTAGAAAAAGGGGAAAAACTAAATATATCATAATACAATATATTGAAACGTTTATGCGAGTTTAACAAACTTTATTTACACGAAAACTTCACAGCTGGCTTTAATAAACGAGAATTACAAATTAACGTGTCTTTTAGAATATTCTAGAAAATTCTTCAAGTATACCAGAATATTCTGAAAATAGTCATAGCTGTCAGCAGTTAAGTTAGATTTTGGGTCTTGGTCTATACAATCAAACCGTTACAATATTTTTAAATTATAATCCATAAATCAAGTCTAAAACATTTTTTAAAAACCGAAAGAAATCAAACAACTAAAGTCCTTAAGTTAAAAACTTACCTATAGCAAAATAAAAGGGAACTAACTATTCAAAAAATTACAAACATGGTGACAACTTCGTCCGTTTGGCTCACTCTTTGTGTCTTGTTTTCCTATGTTTTTGAATCTTGCCCCACAGTTAGAGAGCAAAATTCCCTCCCATTTTTATTGAGGCTGAGATTCCCCTTTTACCATACGTCATGGCAACTGTTTAAACTTCAATCTTGTTCTTAGTACATGATGATCCCCCCTTTTTAGTTTAGCTTGTAATTAGCTGAACAGTTCCCCTTTTATCTTGCTATAGACAAGTTTTTCAGCTAAGTTGTTTAGTTATTTTATTTCTTACGGTTCTTAAAAATTTTTTTGGACCTGATGATGGCTATGTAGCTGAAACTAGTTGTCAACATTGTTCAATAAAAATGCTGTGTGGTATCTATTTTGAGTTTTGTTGAGTTCACCCATTCTATCACACTTGAGAATTATGGAAAACCTTCTTTAACTTGAAAATAATGTACTTTTTACCGAAAACAAACAAATTGTCATTTTTATTGTTACCAAGTAATATCTAGGAATAATAATATTAAAAAAAATATTGTCAAAAAATAAGCTGCTAACTTATTTATAATTTTTCATTAACTAACTAAATTATCATAAGTTTGGTAGCCACCTTTTAAGAACTGGTACATCTTTTTTAAGTCTTAAAGAGGTAAATCTCCAAAAGACCACTGAAAGTTGGGACTTAATCCTTCATTTTGACATTACATAAGACCTGTTCCTGTCTTTTTGAAGAAAAATGTAACATAAAATGACCATTCAACATCTTTTTCAGTCCAATGATATATTTTTAAAGTATTTCATTGTATATTTCTAGTATACACTCTGGTGTTTAATAGTTTTATTTAAAAGTAAATCGGATGCTTCATCGAAACAGACCGCTCTAAAAATACACATCTAAATATATTTTAAAAACTTCCTGTGGCTCACGTATTTTATGACATATTTTTAATAAAACTGACAGGTATAGTACCAAGTATCCTAAAAACATTCCCGCTGACATACTGGTTCCTGTATAACAACTATTTAAAGCAACATACATAAATATTTCCTTTAATTGCTCCTAGTTTACAAACAAAAACTAACCACTAGAACCTTCTGCTATAGTTATAAATTTTTTGTAACAAAAAATAGTTTGTTTTAATGTTTTAGAATACGCTTCCTAGAGGCTTTTTAATTGAGACGTTTATATTAAATTATGTGATATAATTTCTCAAACATCGATATAATTGTCTTTTTATTCATTAGGTTTAACATACCGAGCCTCGGAAGTGTTGGAGTTAATTGAATATATAAATAAAAGTTGAATATTAATTAGCCGCATTAATTATTACGATATTTGCTAAATCACCAGTCTACTACAAGTTACGAAATAAATCACAATCAAATTAAACAAGACATTAAATTCAAGAAATAACTTTTTGTATATGTGTATTAAATCTATTTAAAATTGGACGAATAAAAATAAAGTGGGGGAGGGCTTTGAGGCTTTTAATCAAAAGTTATTCCTTGAATTGAATGAATATATATATATATATATATATATATATATATGTACTACTTTACGAAGGAATTGTACATGTAAATCTCAAAATGTCGCTTTTAAAAATATCTTTTTTGTAGACATGCTAACTTTATACTTACAGGATAACTTTTTTTTGTTAAAAATCAATAGACTTAAAAATTTCCATTTTCCAACTATTCATGTTCAGAACGATCTATTTTTATGGTATGAGATTTTAAATTTTGACTCTGACAATTTAGTAAAATTGTATCCCGTTTGAAGGACCAAAATATGTGAAGATAGATTTTATCGTTGGTATCTTGTGATGTCTTCAGATAGTAATTTACGATAACATTATTTCGTTTTTTTTGTTTGGTTGGTATGTACAATATCGGGACGAACGTCCGTCTCATCGGACCTGGGGATAGATGTCATTGAACCAAATTACTTGAAACCAGTCTAAAACTCAGGCTACAAGGTGTACCACTTAAAACCTGTGAACCACAATTATGTGGAAATTTGGTGCGAAAAAGAAAACGATAAATTCTGTGAAAAAAGTAATTTTCTTAAAATATAGGGGTGTCTATAAAACGGAGGTGTTTTACTTTAAGACAAATATTTTTTTTTTAATAAAAATATTACAATAATTGAGACACTAAGGTTTCATTAATCATCAGAAAACACTTACTAAAATCCTGCATTTTTATGTAAATCTTATCAAAAGCTTTCACTAAAAAGGATTACATTATTTTAAGTTACAATTCTACTAATCTGTTATGTTACATTTCTATATTTTGTATATAACGATTGCTTTTTTAAATAAACTGAGAGAATGTATTCAATATATTGCGTTTTACTGCATCTTCTGCAAGGAAAGATATTATTATATCATTATAATAATTCCTACATTCTATTTTTAGACCCTGAAACAAATTTAAATGATATTTTAATGAGACACCATGTATACAATGAAGTAATCCTTCTTGTACGAGCATCTATCATCATCACAGACACAGATACTATATTTACTGTAACGCGTGAGTTTAGTCCAACGAAACTTTGAATACTATCGTCGTGTACCATGACGTTGAATTCGTTTGGTCCACATTTCAATTCGTGCCTGATTGTTGTTTAGTATCCCTTTGCCTTGGTGTGTTTGTATGCATATTGCATTCTTTTTTAAGTTATCTCATCACGGGGCATCTTAATTTAAATCTTATACAAGAAACGAAAAATTGGCAAATCTATACAATTCCACCTAAGATGGAAAACAAGTGTCCCTCAGGGACAAATACACGATGTTATTGTATTCAGCTGTCATACTATTATTGAAAACACTAGAGTTGTTGTTTTTGCAACTTGTAAGAGCATAAAACAGTTAAAAAACCTAACTTAACTGTGCTGACAGCCATGACTGTTTTGTATTGTCATAAACGTAAAATAATTATAAGGAATATCCAAGAAGCCAAGAAGAGGATACAGATTCGAGAAATTAACATTAAAAAGTAGCAGTAAAGTGTCAAAAGGCAGTTGTGAAGTTTTCTTGTGAATAAAATTTGTTAAACCCTCTCGACTGTTACATAAAATAAGTAAATTAAATCCCAATAAAATACGGTCCTGGCTATTATTTTAAACTAGATGTACATTGTACAAGTCATACAAAAAATAAATGTATAATTTCGGATATTCTGAGAGTGATAAAAAAATAATGTGATCGGAGACTTAAAAAACCTGTCAGGTCGATCAGATCTGGATCTTGTGAAGAGACCCAGGTACTGCCACACCCGCGAAAATTATAATCATTTCGTCATTAGTGTGGTTATAAAACATACATTTCATTAGCACTACTTTCAACTGAGCCCGATGGCAGTGCATATTAAATGGCCGCTGCACTCTCCTAACATAACGATCTTGGATCATGCAAATTGCATTTGACGTTTATTAACGTACTTAACAGAAATAACCGTAGTCCAATATATGTAGTTAATTTGAGAGAAAACTTTTATTAGATAATAATAATAATCAAATAATTTTTATATGATCATTAAATGAATCAAAATTAACGTGATTTCTCAAATGACTTTCCAGCAGGTTCTTTTTCAACATTCTTACATTTTTTATTGTCTGACGAAGGTTCACACCTTGTTTTTTAAAATAAGCAGTTGTTGAAGAGTAAATGGGAAGGGCCCAGATTATAACTAAATTGATAAGTGGGTAGATTATTAAAAAAGCAGCGAAGAGATTAAATTAATAAATAAAAATTATATGTAATTAGGGCTGATAAATGGATAGCTCGAAATAGGTGAAACTAGAAGCAGATGTAGTAATTATTCTCTTTCAATTTGAATTTTTTTCTCATTTCTTTACAGCCGTTATTTAGGATCCAGCTGTAAAACTATTGATTATATATTGATGAGGATGTAATTAACATAGTTCCCTTGTATTACTTTAAATGTTGTAAAATGGTTGTTTTATTCAAAGTTCATAAATAGTTAGCTGTGCGACAAATACTAAAAAGGGAACAAAATAGGAATAATAAGTAATTTGCTACCAGTACTTTAAATCTGCAATAGCAAAGTATACAAATATGTAGATAATTTACTTTCGCATCAGTTAGTTAGCATCGCAATGTGAATGTTGATTACATGAAAGCTTGATCGCATGACTATTGTTTTATAGTCAAGTACCAATACATAAATTTTGATTTATTATTACAGATTTTAATTACCCAAGTTTACTTTTCATTTGATATATAAATGTCATCTAATAACTTGTCGAAAAAAATTAATAAAAGAAAATTACTTTTTCGCACTAATGTACTCTCGCAGAAACTATTTTGTGTTTAAATTAATTCATTTTCAACAAGTTCGAATACCATCAATACATTTTTTCGTGCAACCGGAATATTCAATTTTATGCACGCATGTGACTCAACCCTAGACCCTTTATACAAGCTATAACTCACAAAGTCGCAAGTGTCCTTCACCATTTCAAAGAAAAAGTTCTCTCTCCCGGTCAAGTGAAAAAGCCGATAAAGTTGGGTTGTAATTAATTAACATTGCTCAATATATCATTATCTATCTTTCACCTCAATAAATTTAACAACTCACCATTGGTTTTTTAGTCCTTTTCAATAAACTTATTAAGGCACTCAGTTTACCATTTGTTTCTTTAATGGCTGGAAATAAGTGTTTGAGGAAACCCTAACATTTTCATGCGAGTAGTTTTGTAGTATTGTAACTTAATATTTTTTCAATAATCACCAATTACGTCGCTAACATTAAAAAACTATTGTGAATTCCAGATTAAAACAAAAATAAATATAACAGCAACGTTTTTATATATTAAATCTAATTGTCCATTTTGATGACTTACAAGCTAGTTTGAGACCTTAATGTTGGCTAATCGGAAACTGTTTTAAAAAACCCAAATTTGGCACAGGACTATACAGTTGACAGCCAATAAAACTAGTTGGGTCAAAGAGATCGAAGGTTGTCGGTTCAATAGCCGTTCTGTGTCGTATCAACTATTACGGAATTAATTGATGTCAAGATACTGAGATACAAGCAAGACTCATCTGCATAACTATGAGGCTTCGCTTCGCTACATATTACATACTTGATTAATGCTCTTTCCAGTGTCTTATGGGGTACATTTACAGGATTTTCATTAAGATTCCTTAATTAATCGCCAACGTTTGCTGACTGGTGTATGTGTGCGACAATTTTGAGACTGAGAAACTACACGAACGGCACTAAATATTATACAGTGAGATTGAACAGAGTTCGTTAAATGGATTATGGTATCATTTGGGGTTCAGAAATCTACGAGATTGTTGAGAAACAAATGTATCTATAACGTATTACTGTTTGGTCCGGATTTAGGGCTGGTGGCATCATCGGACCATTCTTTTTCGAAAATGCGGCTGGTTAAGCATAACAGTTAATGGTGCTTTCTATGGGGACATGGTAACCTAACTTTTTATGTCTAAGTTGCGAGATAAGGATGTGGACGTCATGTGGTTTAAATAAGACTGTGCTGCGTATACAGCCCGAGAAACAATTCAATTACTGCGTGAGTCATTGCCTGTTTTGGTGATCAGAATGAGCCGGCCAGATCATTCGATTTAACAGCTTTGGACTTTTTCTTTGGGATTTTTCTAAAATTAAATATGTTAAAAAATTTGATGTTAAAAATTTTTATGAAGTAAATGTTTTTGTAGAAAATAATAGAAAACCGATTGAAATAGGAAGTGCAGATGTGGACAAATAATATTGATCTAATAAACGAAATATTATGTTATTTTTGTCTAATATATGATAATACAATAAAAAATGTGTAATGTCCCTTTATTTCCCGTCAGAAAACATAAATTGTGAAAAGTTTGGGAGATAATCTACACTTCCTGTCCCCAATGATTTTGATCATCATCACTCTCCCGTATAATTATCTCTATTAGGTATTAGTTAGACGTAACATTTAAATGATTAGGTAATTAATTAAATGTTTTTCAAATTAAAGTAATTCTTTCCTACTTTATGGAAATTTTTTATAATAAATATAGAAAGATAAATAATACTTATCTTGAATATCCACAGTCTTTCAAAGCGTTTTAATAGGTATTAAGGTCTACCTAGATTTCGGTATCTGACAATATACCATTTTTACCATAGATTAATTAACATGCCATGATATTCTTGATTTGAATAAAATACCATTTTTCACCGAATTATTGAAACTACTTTACCAAATGATAAACTTAAGACGATTAAACGATCTGAAGCTTCTGAAAACTAACATAATTTTATAATTCATCCGGTAGATATTCCTTGGTTACATGACACATATTTTTATTAAAAGTATGACGTGTTGCCACGTATAAATTTTCGAGTAAATGTTTAAAGTGAATTTTTGTGTAAACTAATGATGTTAGAAAAAATATTCCAAATGCCTTTTAAAAATATGCATTATTTTCGCAGACATTCTGTATATTTAATCATAATTCACTTATATCCAATTGGGTAAAATTTCAGTTTGTATTATTGCCTTCTTGAATAGTTATCTGAATTGTTATTTTAGATTTAGATATGTACTATTGTGAGATTTTCCTTTTCCATTTTCCTCACAGCTCAACTAACCACTAATTACAATTGCTGAACTTTGCGGATGGTTAAAAAATATTTACGTGTTTATTTATTCTTATTAAGTTACAAAATGACGCGGTGTATTCACCACCAAAGACAATTTGTTGAAGAACTAAGTAATTTTTTTGTTTTTCAAATCTTTTACTTTGAACTTTATACACCTGTGAGACTGTTTCAATAGAGAGTACATCGAGCTTAACTTTTTTACAGTCTGTTGCGGCATTTGCACCTAATACAATTAAATATATTATATAATAATTGTATTAGGTGCCAATAAGTAGCACACATACACAACAAATACAATTTTTAACAGTTTTGGCGCCCGATTAAAAATATGCACAGCTCTCAAATATTAGTTAAGAAATATTTTATTAAATATTGTCGTATTTTCCTCTGTGCATAGCAAATTGAAAACTTATAATAATCTATTGGTGTGAATCAAGCTAAAATTCTTGCATTTCCATATATCAGCCACCAGACCACGTTCAACATTCAACCTTCTACCGAAATTAATTTACACAACCAGTTCTGTGTTGGCTTCTTTGTTTTAGGTTGGGCCGTGTTTTCTGTTTTGTTCTCTCGAGTTTAAAACGGCACTTGTTTATTATTTCCTTAGGTCGGCGGACCGACCCAGCGACCAACACCACTACCAGTTACCGAACGCAATACGTGGACGGTGTGACCCATCGTCACTGTTCCTTTTGGTAGATGAATGTTTGATTGGGGCAACACCGTCCCGAAGGGATCGGGATTGTGCAGATGAAACTGATGGATTGATATACATGCCACTGTAAGAAACGATGCTGAAGTACGGACAGACCAGAAGTTCTTGCTTTTTTAATTGGTACTAATCACGAGATATTACCGAGTTGGAGTATAAAATTATCTCATTTGTAAATAACAACCCCGTTTAAATAATAAGATATATTATTTCGAAGATGAGAAACTTTAGAAAATAAGATATTAAAAATAATTGTTGGAGATATAAAAGAAAGTGTGGAGAACAACAACCAATATGAAGTTAGTGGATTTGTATAAAATAACTCTAGAACTCATAGTCTAAGACAATTAGTTATGTTGTGGGACGGGAAAGTGGCAAAAGCGGGCCTAGAAACGAAGGAGAGATTAGAAAAAAATGGTTAATAGTAATATCGAAAAAAATTAGGAGTAACAGAATGGAGGACACTGTGAAAGTACAATCAAAAATGAAAATAAATCCTTGAAGCCACGGATGAAGCTGTACATCTTTTGTTATTATCCTTATTAATTTTTATTCAAAAGTTTCTACTTTTGATGATGTGTTTCTTGTCGATCTTTATTTCTAGTCATAATTCCTGTTAAACTTGATACAATACGCGGTGATCTCATTTAAATCAATCTTGATGTCTGGATTAATCCTTAGCAAAGTATGAGTTGAAATGGCGCATTGAAGACCAATCCGTCAGTAGTTTACGATTATGCCTCGATCAAACAGTCATAATGCCGCTAATGAACAAATAAACAAAAAATTATGCGAGAATAGCCAAAGAGTACAAACTACAAAAAACCTTTTAGTGATATCATACTTTGGCTTATAAGCTTTAAAACTTTGATAGACATTTATTAATCGTTCGCTTCTCCCACTTATTTTGAATCTCACCCATTATTATTTCAAATTTTCAAAAGTGGAATACTTAATGTAGAATAGCTCCATCTTAAACTTTAGTAAGTTTTTTATTTTATTTTCTTTTTTTCTTAGTTTTTACGACTTGGCTATTAATACTTTTTTGGGCCTGGTAGGACCTGACTACTTTATCTCTTATTCTCGATTGTACTAAAAAGGAGCCAAAAAATGGGTATTTCTGTATAATTCTATACATGCTGATTTTTGTATTTTTGGCGTCTTTTCCTTGTAGCTCTTTATATATTTGGCTCTATTCTCTCATTCCCTGTTTTCCCGTTCTTGTTTTCACTGCTTACTAATTTGATTCCCATGCCCACTTTTGTCCTTTCTACTTTTTGATGCTTACATACATACTTCTATTTATTTCACTCTGATGTAACATTATTTTATTAGATAAATTTATTTGTTTCGCTTGCATGTCTATTAACCTTATTACCTCATTATACTTCAGAAGATATCCCTTTTTAAAAAAAAATTCCTCATACAGGTATTTATTGATCACATCGTTTGTCATAAAATATACTAGCTAGTAGGATTTTAAACTTATTTAGAGTCATCTCCAAATGTAAGAAACTGGTAGAGTACGCTTATGCAGAATTAGGTGAATCACAGTGAAGTTCGTCCTTCGGCGAAACGAATGAGTAACGGCCTCGGGTTATGCCAAGACAGTGCAGCTACTGCTACCATGCCTCAGAGGAAGTAAATTCGTAGGCGAGCAGACTCAACGTTTTTAGTTTGTTTAGTATATGAACATCGGAAGCTCCTCAACTCCTTAAGAACGGAAAGAGTGAATACAAAAAATCAAATAATCAAAAACCAACCTGAATACTATATATTCATTCCATAGAAGTACAGAAAGTTTTATCTTCATTTTATTTCTCCTATCACATTTAATTGCCGCAATAGTGTTTACACTTATGATATATTGCCTAAATAAAAATCTGAAATAACAAAAAGTAATTTTCCAATATGAGAATATGTTTTTTTTTTGAATTCCAATAACTAATTTTTCTAACATGTAATTTTCCTGAATTATTTTAGAATACACCAAATTATCGCACCTAATGTATATACAAGTAATGTTGTTTTGTTAAGCGGTAATACCTAAAAGAACGTTTTTTCCCATAAATTACGGCATTAAACAACTTCGTCACTTACATTTCCTATTTGGTTACAGCTTCTATTGTTTAAGAAATGTAAAGCGCACTGTATTTTTTAAAATTAATCAGAAAGGAATACCCACGTAAAACACAAGGCGCATTGCGGTCTAAGCTCTCATAGTACCATAGAGGCGACAGAGATGTACGCCTCTTCATTATGAAAATATGAAAAACGACAATGTTGCCAAGAACATTTTCTTGGTTATCTTCAAAGTCTTGCATTACAAAATATTTAAAAAAATCTATTTCATATAAATAATATAGCTAAGCAGCTGTTGAATACAACTTAGAATTGCACTAACTTTAAAGGTGCTTTTGACAATGTAAATAGAACAAAAATATTGGAGGAATTAAAAAACAAGGGCAAAACCAAGAAACTGAGAGATGCATTGGAACATGATATTAAAGAAAAAATAAAAATACACAACACAAATATTATTGAAAATCAAGTTCAAGTAGTTGCATATACAGATGACATAACGATAATAGCAAACACAAGATAAAAACTTAAGGGAGCAGTAGAAAAAATAGGCAAAAAAACAAATACTTCACCTAAGAAATAAATGACGAGAAAACGAAATACATGGTTATAGGCAACTAAATAGATGTAAGGAAAAAAGACCTAATATCAGGGAACAATTTCTAAATAGTGATACCACTTTACTTCCTAGGAACAACAAGAGGGCAAACAGGTAAAAAGCGTGTAAAAGAAAAAAAACTGAAAAGCAACCAAGCTTATGACAGAAACAAGGACTGTTAAAGAATAAAACAATCGGTAAAACAACAAAATTCAAAATATAGAAGGCTCTAATTCGACCAACCATAACGTATGCAACAGGGACAACTACAATGGATAAAAATGAATAAATGGATTACTTAATATTAGATAGAAGGATCATGAGGGCGATACTGGGACGAAACACAACTAATGAAAGCGAAAAAAAGAGCAAAGAAAAACACGGGAATTGAACAGGAACTGAATGGAAAAAATATTGCAAAACTTATTAAAGCTGAGAGGCCGGAGCAATATGAAGACCATCAATAGAGATGATGAAAAGAATAAGAAACGTAACCTCTAGGATCAAAAAGCAGAGGAAGACCGATAACGAGATGGAAAGACGATGTGGAAGAAGACGTAATATCAATGGAAATAACAAATAACTGCCTGTAAGACTAAATGCAGAAACAGAAAGAAATGGACAATGATTGCTACCGCAGCTAAAACACTTACATAACTTTAAAATATATAAATCAGGAGTTATCAACCTTAGAAAAATTGATAAACTGAATATACGCATCTGCAATAATCCCGAGGATTGAAAGGCGATGATGATGATGATGAATAATACAAAACGGTGGAAATCCCTCTCCAAACCGAATATCAAAGAAGGTCTCGCCTCTTGCTGTTTAGTAGTTGAGTTACGGTGCACTGATAAACGGCGAAGTGTTGAAAAATATATAAAAAATGACGCAGTGCTCCGGAAGTAGTACCAAATCCTCATTTTTTTTTGTGTTTTCAACTTTTTTCACATATTCAATAACATAAAAATTTTCCAATCATAAATTCTATTAAAATTAAATTCTCGTTTAAAAAATTATTTTCATAAATTGATGCTGGTGGAGATGAAATCACTTCTATCGTTTTAATAAAAATTATTAACCACATTTCGATTCAATTGAACAAAAAAAGAAACAACAGAGCGTAGAAGTTCATAATAAACGTGACCATGCACATCACCGTAGTTACTTATTTCCATTGAGATTTCAAGACACATTTCAGATGTGGGACGTTAATTATACAATGGTGCAACGTTTCAAAGAAAAGCATATTTTTTAATGATCAATTTAAATTTGGCACTGAATATTCAAACGCGGTGTCGGTTTTAGAGAAAAACGTCGTTTTTTTATCATTAAGTTTATTCGAAAAATCGTGTGCAATGAAACGTAAAACCCGATCACCCTCCTATGCCCTTCTTAAGAAACGACCAGCGCTCGTTATGCAACCCAACAACAAACAGATAATCAAGGCTGGCCCTCTGGGTCTTCTCTGGCGTGATTACGGCCCTCTCTCAACTCTCTTCGAAAAATTAACACGATCACCAATTTAAAAAGTCATTTTCTAATTTGGTATGCGAGAAATTGGTTTGTTTTTTTGTTTCCACGGTTTTTCGTCGGATGTGGTTTGTGATTTATGAAAGTAGTACAGTCAATACTTGAAAATGCAGGTAATATTTAAAAATATTCTGTGATAGAAATAATAATAATGAATCAAAGTTAGATGACATAAATCATAAAATCATAAATTTGAGTCTTAAAAATTATTTTGTGTGGTATTTATTGATAATAAATATAGAATACAAAAAAAATGGAAATAAAGTACTAATATGTATTCAATATCAGTGCGCGGAATTAGTTATTTTTAAAATACTTGGAATAGAATTACTATTTCTTTAAGGTAACTTTCTCCACAAGTCACACAGCGTTGGAGAAGATTTTACCACTTTCAGTGCTGTAACTCTGATATTGGAATAGCTTTCAGCTGGTCCGTTACAGCTTTTTATTTTTTTAGTGTCCTAAAATCACCTCCCTTAAGGTCATTTTTCAATCTCGGGAAGAGAAAAAATACACATGGACAAGCGAACAAGAAAGCTGAGAACCACCGAAAAACCTGGTTTTGCAAAACACTGACTGCGTACGCCTGCAGAAGTTATACTAAAGTTTCCGTTACTCTGTGACCAAGTTTGAAGCAAAACCTCATCGCATTCTGTTGTTTAAATTGAAAAACTGTTTTATTAGAAAAATCTGCGCGGATATTCAATTGATTCTAGCACTTAAAATTTGTCATGCTTATCTGCTTATCACATTTCCGGTGTTGGACACTATCCAGCGTCATTACTTAATTTATTCCCCTCGTATATTTATCATTATTAGACCCGCACTTTCTTATAGAAAAATAAATGAATGGTATTTTTCTAATTTACTTCTACGTCTAAATAGATGTCATGTGAACTGAAATCAATTAGTGATTTTTTTAATAAAATTTTGACTGTACTATATTAGTACACAACTTCAGAGTATTATTAGCACCGTGAAATGAAATTTGAATATTCAGTTAACTAATTATTTATGCATAGCCAGTTATATGAAACGAATTGACACGTACATCCAAAAAAAAACAGATACATTTGAAAGCATGGGGGTAAGTCGTAAATCTGTTAAGTAAAAAAGGGCCTCGCAAGACAGGATAAGAGAAAGTACCTTTGGAATTATTCATAGGGTATTTCTGAATTAATATTAATGTCTTTCATTATTTATGGTCAAAACAATTGAGTAATACACCATCGGAATTAAAATTTCTATAAAAACACACACCAATTTTTCTGCTTCATTACATTTGTGCAAGAAAACTCGTTAAAGTTTCCGATTGAATAAAGATGCGAGAGAGCCTGTTTATTGGAATGAATATGTATGATATGGTGAGTGTTGTCTACATATTATTACTAAAATGCAACACTGATAATCAAAAACAAACCTTACGAAGAAACTATTTTTGAAATATCTTTAATCGATTATTTAAAGATAAACTTGGATTATTTTCTTTTACAAACTCCTTTATTAATAGCAGATCTTTCCTCGTATTTAATGGATATTAGAGAATTTGTTTTTATTTATAGTTATAGTGTCCTGTAAGGAGTCCAATTATAATACGTAGTGTTCACCTACTTTCTTGGTCTGCGGTATAAATGCTGCCTGAAGGTTTAGATATAAATTCCAGTGCTGGAGGATTTTCCTCTCAGCCAATTTAAAGGTTGTGTCTTTGGCACTGGTATTGGTAATGCCAAAGAATAGTTCCGCTCCAGTAAACTTGGATTCTGCTCATTTTTCGCTCATTATGTCCAAATACCCACAGTAGGTTCTCTGTTACTGGTAGTAATGCGACCCAAGAATTTGATAAAGTTCCACACCAGTTTCGAATTAGTCGATTAGAGCTCAGTGCTTATGATCCAAGGTTAAATAATTGCATAGAAATTCTTAATCTTATCCTAATTTAACGTCATTGTATTTATGTATTATTTCGAAGTTGTTCTCACATATATGGAACAGTTAACACTTAATCGAAAGTCGCGTAGTAATCAACTATTGTCATAAAAAGATAAGGAAAGGTTATAAAGATACGTTTAATGAAACATTGTCATTCCTTTATTTATATTTGTATTTATGTTTGGCAATGGAATATTTTTTTTTTTTTTTAGTTTGGAAGTACGATATTTGAAAAACTAAAAGCAATATTATAAAAATGTTATTTGGAAATAAACATGTTGATGAATTTTCAAGACCATCATCTGGTAACCAAATGACAAACATTCGGTGCAGTGTTTGTTCAACACTAAAAAATGTCGAGCATAGTTCGAAAATATTGGGTAAATATCGTTTTTCTATGTGGTCAGCGTGAGTATCGGCGCCGTTCTTATCTCGTGGCCTGTATCTGCTTTGAATTATTAGTCTGTCTCAGCTATTATGAAACTCAATATTTATATTTGAACATTTAAATTATAGCTTCTCTCGAATAGTGTAAACAGGATTTTTATCCAAATCGATCAATAAATTAATGCAATGAAATGTTAAATAGAAACTACCAGGAACTTACAATAAATATGCGTACGTCAAAAACTCATTTATATAAAGAAAATACTAAAAATAAAGAAAAAACAGCACATACAAATACTCCTTTTGAAGGGTGTAATCTGTAATCTTCAAAAGACCCCTCTTAACTTTAGAAAAAGAATATGTAGTTTAAATTTGTCTACAATATATAACACCAGGAACATTTTGGTGTTCAGACTTGTAGCATTACTGTGAACACTAAATGGCATTACTGGAGCAGTACCAAGTAATGTACAAAACGTTAATTGCAGATTATTCCCTGGCCAGGGTCATGGAAGAAAATTGAGGCAGATAAATTTATAATTTAAAGACATTTTTTAAAGTAAAAAAATATCTAGGGCTTTATTAAAAAAATTAATTCTAGTTATGTAAAAAATAAATGGTAAACTGAGTCGATTTAATAATTTTATTAAAAAGAGCTACAAAAACATTTAAACACAAGTATTTTACACTAATTTACATGCATATTTTCAGTTTTAATTGAGAACAAATTTTAGATAATGACAAAAGTCATTAATTAATTACAATTAAACTTTGACGACTTTTATACTTTATCGGGAGAGAATTTTATTGTGGGGTTGGTAATAAGCAACTGATACTTTGCTAGATAGCAGCATGCATAAAGGGTCGTAAAAATGGTGACATTTGATTGGTTACTTTATATGATGTGACTTGATATGTTTTTTTTTATTGGTTTACGCTAAAACAGCCTATATATTCTAGATTGTGGATATAAATTGCATGAAGAATATACCCAGTGAACGAAAAATGTGTTGAATATTATTTGAACTTAAAAATGAATTAATTTTAAACACCATTATTATTTACTAAAAGATCATGGTGCAGAACTAAAGGGGAAATATTAAAACTCTTACATATATCAATTTTATTCCGAGTGACCCCCGTAAAACATTTCTGAAGTGTCACATTAAGCATTGGAGTATTTTTATTTATAGTAGAAACGCTAGATGTTTGGGTTAGACGATCCGTGTTTACAAGGTGCTTAAAAATCCGTTGAGCTTATAATTATGATTAGCTTTTGGAAAAGTTATGATCAATTAATGTGATTTATATAATAATATTATTTAATCATTAACGAGATGTTTCAGTATTTTTTAATAGATGCAGGAAACGTCATATAAAAATCAATGATAATAAATGTGGACTAAAAAAGTGATTAATTAGAGTAAGCGATAATATAAATAAGTTCTTATACAGGATGGATTAATAAATATTAATATTTATGTTTTTTTGTTCTTATATTGAAATTTGATATTTTTTATGAATGGAAATAAATCGTTTCATTCACCCATCAGACCATATATAAATAAATCATTTGTTAGATTAGATATTAAGTAAATAAAAAATATACTTGTTACTGATGTCTAACAAAATTATGAAAAAATAAAACTGCTTTAATTTTAAAAAGGTTTAAGACTAGTCCCTTAGACCTTGTCGGTTCAGCTAGAAATTAACACTCGTAATCCAATTTTACCTTGATTGAAGTAAGCACTATTTTATATTTTTTCTGATTCTACTAGCTTAAGTGAAATTAAAAATATTGAAAGCACAAATAACAAGTGTTTAAAATTGGACTGAATGTTAGTAGTGTCATGTTAGAACTGGAGTCGAAAGTTTTATTTATTTTGTTTAAAATTTATTATAGATAATGCATATTTTTTTTGATTCCCCACATTCATGTACTCGAAACAATTTATTTGATAGGAAATTTATTATTGACAGCTGTGTTTAACTTTCGAAAGAATGTATGTACTATTTCTATAAGCTGAAGAATTTCAGATGCGCAGATAACAGATTTACGTATAAACCAAAAATTGTTTTTGAAACCGACTGTATTCCAAACCCGTTAGCAATTACTAGTCCGTGCTTAACATATTTCAAGAAGAAGTCTACAATCTTAAAGCATAAAAATTTCAATATTAGGTATTCAAATCACATTCAATTTTATCTTTTGAAGAAAATATTGTAACAAAACAGAACCAAAAACGCTTGATGATTTAAGAAAATAAAAATAATCCAAGAATGTAGAAATATAACTATAAAATTTAACTACCATCAATCCTTTAGCGATACGTACCATCCTACCAATTACTTAACATTCCAATTAAAAGCAGAAAAATTCAAAATAATCAATCACGAACCGAAAATGAGGGGGTCCTATTCGAGAATTCATGCACACCGATCGCCAATACGATAAACCCAAACCTGTTTCACTTTCAAGAAACACCTTTGGGCCCTGCCATTATAATTAGGTACCAACAGAGCTGACTTGGCCACGGCTAGTACCTACGCTCGATTTTGGTTCTCTTCAACGGTAACCCTCCAAAAAAAATAGGTATCTGGGTGCACAGGACCGTGAGAGAACTAACCACATTCCAAAGGTCGTTGTACAAGAAATGAACTGTCAGGTGCTTCATCCCTTATAACAAGGCAAACAGGGTCGGCTCCCAATTATTTAGAATTGAATTAATTGTTTCCACCATCCTTAATATAATGAAAGATATACTTATCTTGAATTTTCACAGTATTCCTAAGCTTTTTTTAAAGAATTATACCTGTACTCAAGTTTGGTTAATCGCATTTTCAAACAACGATAGATCTATTATAAATTAATTATCAAGCAATTTATATACAGTACGATTTTTTGTTAGAAAATGTTTAAATAATAATATTCTACATTTTCTCAAAAAATTGGTTACTATTATACATTTACACTAAAATCAAAAATAATTAACCTTCCCAGATTTAATTGCTCATTCTGTACTATATATATATATATACTGAGGAGATTTTAGATATTTCTTGATTTCAAATTCTACCATAAAATCACTTATATGAATCAAAATTTGGTACATTTTTTTCTTTCTAAGAATTTAACTATTAATGGTATGGAGGAATTTGTGAAAAAATATTACTAACGTCAAATGAAACTAATTTTATGTTTTCATTCATTTTATGTGTATTTGGTTTATATATTGATTCTAAAGGGTTTTTTACTAAATATTTTGATATGAAACAGTAATTAGTTCAAGCTTTATTAAGAATTTCTGTTAATTTTGCATTTGTGGTATTGATATAAGTAACTGCAGGCCTATTTGGCTTTATATATTTATGTAATTTAATAATACCATATAATTTTGTTGCTTGATGATTTATTTAATATGTTTTTTTATTATTAAAAACGAAATTTGATTGATTAACTAAATCCTTTATATTATCTGAAATTTTTTTGATTGGATCTCTACTGAGAATTTTTCAATGAATTCGTTTATTTTATATTTGTAATCATTTGTTTTTAAAATTACGGCTGTTTTACCTTTATCTATTAAATTATTACTTATAATAATTAATAAATAAATAACAGTGGAGGTACTTCACATAAGTGGCAAAAAAGAAGAATATGATTTTTTGGAGGAACATGAAATAAAGAAATATCTAAACTGTATAATTTCTCTTTCATATTTATTATTTGGTATTAATGTCAACATACATACATACATACATACACAAATGAAGTAAAATTGTAAATTAAAAACCTAATCTAACCAAACCCAGTCTATCCTAACCTATTCCTAGTAATAATTGAAAGAAAATATAATCAGAATATTATAACAACCAAACACCTAAACTAACCTAACCGAATCCATTCCTAATAACAACTAAAAAGAATTTGTAATCGCAATATTATATCTCTACTCCTTATGTAAGAAAGAAAAGGGCGAAGCCTGGATCAGGAATTATAAATCAGGTAAAAACTGACGGATTTATTGAAGAACTGAAACCCAAAAACCTTTACTTAAGTACTTGAACAAAATAGGTACAACTGCAATGGAAAGTTCCAAGAGTTTATCGCTCTTAGGCTACTAAAAACTTTCTTAGGTTTATTAACATCCTAAATAACCAAGATGTGTTTTGTAAGTGACAAACCTGACAATGTCTCGAATTTGATTGGCAATTAGTGTAATACCTTAAACAGTCGTAATTGCATGCGGAGGATATTCTAATGAATCAAAGTCCTTTTGTTAAATGATGAACTTCTAGTGCTGATAACACCAGAGTTCATCCTTTATGACGTATACATAATTCTAGTTGCGTAGATCTAGATATTCGAGGTGAGACAATAGAGACACGCCATGTAGAAATGATGAGTGTTCTCCCTCGTGATTCCCACATACGCTACTGCGATTTACTTGAGAGCGGTTATCAACTGTTCTAGTGCATGCCTTGCAAAGCCTTCGTCTTCATTAAGAGCAATCGAGCTGCACCCTGACTTTGAAAAAATCACATTTTAATTATCCTAAAATTAGGTCCTAAAAAAAGCTAATTCAAAAAACACAACACTTTTTCCAAAAATTACATTACTATAAAAATAGTGAAATCAAAAGAGTATCAAATCTTAGGCTTCGTAAGAACTGAAATAAATAAGTCCATCTTAAATAAATGAATGCAGCAACCCCCTTCCCTATTTAAAGAAAAGAAAATAGAATTTAAAAAGCACAAGATTTGTTCTAATAATTTCGTTGCCATAAAAGGGACACTAATTTTTTAAAGATAGGGCCTATTTGAGTACTTACAAATCACACGTTGAGATTATCTTGGTTTCAGTATTTTTTATAGTAACGGAATTATTGGAAAAACGTTGTGTTTCAAATTATAACTTTTTTTGAAAAGCGTACTACATTTTTTCTAATTTATTTACAAACTCTACAAATTCAGATCATTTTGGGTTCATTATTTATACAGTAAAGAAATTGATTGGAAAAATCTAGTGCTTTTTAAAATATATTTTTTTATTTAAAAGAAGAGAGGATGCTATATTATTTAAATGGGACCTATTTCGGTCGAAATCTACTAGTTTTTGAGTTCCAAAGTAAAAATTGTATATATTTATATTTATATATATATTTTTTACAGAATATATTGAATAATACAATCGATAAGGTATCGTTATTTTAAGCCCTTCTAGACTCTGAATTTTTAATATAATCTTGATTAGTTTAACTATCTTTTTCGAAATCCCCGATTAACCATATCATTATACATTTTATTTCTATCGATGGAATCGTATGTATGTTTAAAATCTATAATCCTTAGATGTAGTACCAGATTTTGTTCGTAGCTTTTATTCATTACCGATTTGATAATAATGATTCGTTCGTAGTTTTCCTTCCTCATTTAAATCCTATTTAGTATTCTTCTACAATTTTATTTTAATCGTGGTTTAGTTTTTTTGTATTGTCATTACTAATATTTTATATGCTATATCAACAGTATAATTTTTGCTGCATACTTGCTTGTCTCATTTTTTGTTCGATGGGATCATTATTACATTTTTCCATATCTCCGGCATTTTCTCCTCATTGAAGACCTGGTGTAACTATTTAGTTATTTATCCTATTTTGTAGGCCTTCACATCCATATTTACGTATTTAATATTTCTGCTGGAATGAGTTTCCATCTGCACTATAGAATTGTTTATTTTATAAATTTCTTCTGAAATGTCTTCCTCTTAATATTACTCCACTTAAATTCAAAGATATTTATAATATATTTACCTGGAACGGTAATAAAGAAATTTAGGAATACCAAACTTATTTTGTTGGCGATACCACCACACCTCGCCCTTGTATTTTTTTTTAATAATACGCTTTAAGTACCAATTTTTTTCTAAGGGGCCGATTTGGCACCTAATTTTAGCATAACCAAATTTTCCGTTTCTTTAAAGAAAAAAATAGATTTTTCAGTTGATCAAAAAATTGCTTTATAACAAAAAACAATTGTTTAAATAAATCAATTATTAACGCAGATGAGAGTTTCTGGACTTCCGGTTGGTCCATTGTAGACATTGAATTGTTGAATAGAATTTTGCGGACGTAAGTAAATTCTAAATTGTAATTAAATTATAACTCACCATTGATACAGGGATGGGTCCACCCGCTCCATTGGCGTAGCTGTAAGGCGATACGAGGTATCCCATGTTGAATGAAGATGTATGTGGGACATGTTCCACCTTGCCTAAAAATAAAAAAATCTATATAATTATTTATTCGGAAGGAGTATGAACTTCTGCACACGATAACAAGGATATGTAATAATTATTTGAAGAAAAATTAGACTAGAGATATAATCCTCTATACAACATTCGACCCCAATATGAGAACCTTCTCTATCTTTTTAAGTGCCTTTGAACTGAAGTGAGGTCTTACCGGTAGGCGTTTATAAATGTATGACTTTCTATTTGCCTTAGTTTTCGTTTTCGAGAGTATTTGTTAACTCCAACCTTCCCACACTTAGTGGGTTTCCTTTTTTCACCGCTATTGAGGGAGTGTTTCCATTATTTCTGTTGAGCGTTGATCTCATGTAATGGCCTGATCATTGATCTTAGACGCGTCTCTCCCTTTAGTATTGGATGCCAGAGGTGGTTGGCAGCTGACTGGGTGCCATTTTTCACTCGGTGGTTCCTTTTCCCAGATTCATTTCACCTTCCTAGTTGGGAATTGGTTATGGTCATACAGGTCTCATCCTTTCTTTTTGGTTGTCATACTTGTGTTGCAACTCACCTGATTTTTCTTTCTACCCTTCTCAATCCACTTACCTAAACCAAGTTCTTTGGCTCAATATATCATCCTCCTCCTCTCACGAGAATTATGCACCTACTGTTATTTTGCTCAATAGTATACTCTAAATGCTGAGTTTTACACGTGCATTATAAAAGTGGACCCACTTGTTGTTCTTTTATACATATATCATATGTATTGGTTGTTAAGTTTACCGCATATTTATGTCCAATTTTACGTTATTTTCACCTTGGTAATTTTTTTATTTTGTAACTTCACGTGTCAACTTTAAATTAAATTATTTAATTTTTGCTGTTTTTAATTATAATTAGACACGATAATGACTTACTATAGTCTAAACTATATAGGCATCCTTATCTTTTATATATTAAAATATTATGTGATAAACCTGAGCCCAATAATTAGTAGTATATCATCATATTTAGGATTGATTCGTCCACTTTACTTATAAACCTTATAGGTAGATAATAGGCTATTTATTTTCAAGTACATTTTAGAAGATTGAGACACTTTATAACGAAATTGTTAGAAAAAAATGTTCTGAAAGCTATTAACAAAAAGTGTTTTTAAATATGCAATTTACCGATGGATGGTCATTTTCTGAATCACCCTGTGTGAATCAATGCACTCATTCAACAGACTTTTTTTCTGTAACACCTTTTGTTATTATTCCAAACCTCCTGATGTACAAATTAATTTAATAAATGATATGAATTCCATACACTAGTCTCAATTGCCCCCTTTCGTTTTCAGAATCGACGCCGGTGTCTAAAATGCCAGCACCTTTTTCGGCACCTGTCTAAATAAAACACGACAAATTTTGACACGTATACGATCGCACGAACCGAGCTCGCTAATTTTAGGGTCCCAATGGCCCTAATAAATTACCTCTGCCCGTAACCGTAAATAATTTAGATATGTTTGTATAAGATTTTTTTTATTTTGGTATTTTAAGATTTTAACCCCTGCTTCTGTCGGCAGAACTGTATGTCAGAAAACGGGGACAAGTTCAGAACTTAAATTTAGTCGATTTAATTTCAACATCTGCTAGTTATTTGTAAATAAAGCGGGATTATTACTCATGTTGTAACTGTGGAAGAACTGTTTGTAGTTGGAAAAAATGGGCATCGTAAAAAACACATAAAGCAATTAAAAAAAAATATGTATTAGTAAATGTACAATACTAAAAACAACATCATTTTTATTTGTACATCAATTCTGTACTTTAGAAATATTAGGAAAAAAAAATGTTCTTATTAATTTTCACTTTCACGAAATACATTGAATACTAACCTGACATGTACATACATAAATAAACAGATGTCTAGGCTGCCAGTTGTTTAAAATTTACGGCGTGGCCGATTCAAACCAACCTAAGTTTAATAATTTCAATTAGCAAAAAGAAATATTTTTACTAAATAAATAAATCTACTGATTTACCTATTTATTTTTAATAAGTAATATCAAAGTTTAATATATTTTTTATTCTTCAAGTTTCATAACCTACAAATTATTCCTTAATCATAAATTAAAGACTTTTCAACGTCAAACTCGATTTCTGAATGCGTACTGTATCAACAATCAACAAATGGATGTCAGAGCGCCATTTTTAAAGAACCCCATCTCCCTTAGGAAGCATTTATGGATAAGGGATTTGCATAAAATGGACATAAAGTAGACTCTGTATTTTGCAATTTATTCTATGGAGTGATTTTCTAGATACCCTGTATATTAAAATATACAGGGTATATTAAAACACCTTGTATAACATTTGCTTATTAGTTTTTTATACCATATGCTTCTTATTCTATCGTATTTGTTCCATTTATGAAATTAAACACCATATACAGTGTGTCTACTTAAGTTGGAACCATATGGAAAACTTATTTATTATTAGTTTTATGAAAAAAAGTTATTCTTTGTAAAAAGTTCTGCATGGTCTAAAACCTGAAATACAACCATCGGATTTAAAATTTGTTGAGCCGTATACAAGGTTTGTCGAAAAATATAAATTTTGCTCAAGAGTAAAGTACCTTTATTTTTGACAATATCGAAAAATGTTACTAAAAAAAGTTGATCAGAATTAAAAATTACGTTTAAATATGCAAGTACATCCATTTAAATTAAAACCTCAGATTATTTTATTTTTTACTAATATTTCTATTTTGAATGAACATTTATCTCTTGTGATTACGAAACACATGAAAACCTTTTAGTTTTTCGATGTTTTCTAATAATTTTTCAATTAAAACGCGTAATAAGTGCACTACAGTTAAATTTGCATTATTGTAGACATACGTTTTAAAAATAATTTTATTAATGTAAATGGATGTACTTGCATATTTAAACGTAATTTTTAATTCTGATCAACTTTTTTTAGTAACATTTTTCGATATTGTCAAATTTAAAGGTACTTTACTCTTGAGTAAAACTCATATTTTTTGACAAACCTCGTATACCACTGAAAAAATTTGATATTTGATGACTGTATTCTAGGTTTTAGATAATGCACAACTTTTTATGAAGAATAACTTTTTTTCCTAAAATTAATAATAAAAAAGTTTTCCATATGGTTCCAACTTAAGTAGACACACTGTACAACAAATTTGATTTGAATATATTTCCTAATTCCTCGGTAATTTATATCCCAAATCCCAATCAGTAAATAATAGTATTTTCTATCTTGAAACTTTATGACACTTTTAAACCGTTTTAAACACTTATTATTTATTGATAAATACTGATAACGTTTCAAAGGCGAACAGCTTTTAAAAAAGGTTAAATCTATAAATTTTATTTACTGATTTTTAACAAGCACTTAAGAAAATGTAAAATTATTAATTGAACCTTTATAAACAAAAGAAGTAAGCCACATCTTATTTACTTATAGAAAATATATTAATATTTGAGAATGTGTCTTAACATATTTTTACTTCACTTAATTTATTTATCGTTAAAAAATATGAGAGCGATTTTGAAGACTGGAGAGAAAAGCCACAATGTTTTTTCGAGGTTTTCCTCTATGAAAACGTTCTTTTCGTCAGAGATTGAAACCTACGTAAGATCTTTAAACCCCGATAATATTAATTAGAATTGTTAGAGCTGAAACTTCATCAATGATCAGAAATTCATTAACTATGTACAATGTTATAAGAATCACTTCTTTCTAATTTCATTTACCTTTGTTAATTAGTTTTATTTTAATATTCTATTGTTTAATTAGTATATTTCTCGTCCGAGTAAATAGTCTTGAAAAGTACAACTTTTCATTATGTCGACGGCACAACTTAACCCCCTGATAAATGTATCCGTATACAGGGCGTCCATCAGATTCAGAACTAAAGTCCTAAGAATACATGAATATGGGAAATGCCAATTCTGTTTGTCAGCACAGCAAAAACGCACATGCTTCCGCTCGGTATAAAATACTGCACTCCACCGTTGAGTTCCAAAATCACATATGTGATATGTGGCTAAATAATTACAATAAAGCTGAACGAATACCAACTCCAACTTTAGAGTGGAACAACTAGAAACTTAATATTTTGAATACAATAATGATTTGATATTTTGTTTCTCAGAACGATCATGTTGATTTGGTCCTTTTTTCTCAAAGAATCTTTAGATACATCCTCATTTTTTTCAATTTTTCTCGGCAACAAAACGAAGAAGGCGGTGTGTGAACATACATCTTGATAACTTCCCTGGTAGAGTGAAGTGCTCACGCTTTCGCAGTACAAATTATAAAATAATACGTGTCGAATGGAAGACTAACCTTCCATTATATTTTCACATGATTCATTAAAACGAGTCTGGTGCAGAGCGTAGAGCGAATGTAAACAGAAACACACGAGAACTTGCCAATTGTGTATTAAAGTCTTGCGTTTTAGCTTTTAGCCTTAAACCGCAACGTGTAATTTTAACCGACTTGGCGACTAGAAAATTACTTCACCTCTAATAGGCAATCGAAACTAAAAATGATACGTCACTGGAGGTGACTATCTCTGTTATGAAAATAGGGCAAACTGATTTCAGTCAAGTAATAAAATAGGGCAACAAAATAACGAGAGCAGTATAATAGAAATAAAATGAAAAGCTGAAGTAGTAACCAATAAATATATTGATACCATAAGTGGAGAAGACAAAAGGAAAGTTGTTGGTAAAGAAAAAAGAATAAAAAATGGAAAACTTGTCATTGAAGCAGAATAGAAGAAATGAGTTAAAAAGGAAAGATTACTTTAACCAACAAAAAATTACTTGAAGCAATAAATTTGCTATTTGGAATCTATTACTTGGTTCAAATAAATTATTTATTTGAATAAACCAAATATATGTGATTTGAGAAAAATTGTATTAGTTTTAAACAAACTATTTTATTGGGTCAACGAAATATTTTTTGCAACAAATTAATCTGTAAAGTAATACACGTTTCAGAGTTGTCTATTTACCAGGAACATCATAGTTTTGGTTTAAATGTGAGATATTAAAACACATATGAAAGATACGAGAAGAAAAAATTCCCGACATTTTTAATAAAACAAATTCGCAAATTTCATTTTTAGTCAAATATACTTTAAACCGATATTGATATACCTACATACAGTCAAAAAAATTAATATAATTTATCGAATGATATGCACTCATTTAAAATCCATCAATGATCTTGATAATGATTGTTATAAGTAGAAACTTGTTGTTATCTTTATTCTTATGAATAAAATATGTGATGTAATTTACTCAAGACACGGAGAATAAAAAATACCAATCTTGATATATTCAAAAGATATGCTTATGGTAATTTTTCAATTGCCTTCGGCAAAAATAGCTGTTCCCACCATTGACATTGCGTTGGTGTAATTCCTATCTTTGCGGCTTTGATTAGATAATTGCACATAAGTTTTTTAATCGATCAATCAGACGGAGATATGCATATGCGAGATTTTCCGAAAGTTGCCGCGAAAGCCCTGCACTTTTCAAGTAAATTCAGTATTTTTAGGATTAAGACTAATATATACAAAGACAATTTACAACAATCAAAAATATATGCAAGCTTTCCCAAAAATATTTGCGTAGACCTCATTTTAAGGATTCGTATTTTTATTACTTACCGAAGACGGGACTGTGGTCGGGTCGCTGCACATTTTTGCTGGCAGAATGGTAGTTTCCACCTCCTGATTTTTCCTGAAAAAACAAAACAATAAAACTTAATAAAGTAAAAAAATTTACATATAAAGTCACCTACTAAGATTTGACCATTGTAATTTAAAAAAATTATTAATAGATGGAAGGAAGGGTTCTTCAGAAATAATTATCTATATAAATTATGAAAATACTTTATATTTAAAGAGCCTAGAATTGTTCTAGAGTTGTGACTTATTCAAGTGACAAAACTAGAATGAATATAATTAATATTAATGCGTTGATTTTTGCAAATAAACAAATTTTAATTAGATTGTAATATTTAACATTATGTTAATAAAAATTATTGATTTTCTGGTTATTTAGCAATAATCTAGAAAAAATATGATAACAGTATCAGAAAAACTAGATAAATAACTTATCAATTTTATCAAGATAAAACTTTTATGAAAAAGCATTTTTACTTTATACATATACAGAAAATATCTACATTGTCCGATATAAAAAAATTGACATAATAATAAAACATACTTTTCTAAAATCAACAAAAATTCGAATTACAAAAATTGGTACATGCAGACTTGAAAGGAAGGCCTGAAATTTCATAGCATATATTTTTTTAAATAGATACATATTCTATTATTTAATTTTTGATTATTAAAATTTGGTGTAATAAGAAAAATCCATAAAATTAGCTGTCAAATTATAAAAACTAAGTATAAGTTAGTTATGAAATCATAAAATTATAAAATGCGTGTAAATATTTTTCAGCTCGCTAAAAAATGGTGATTAGTATCATTAAACTTTGTGCACATTTTTGAGTATGAATGAACATTTTTGCACTTTTAGAAGACAAAGAGACTGCAGTTTTCGTAAAAGAGCGATTTATTGTTGAGAGGAAGTTGAGCGCAATTTTCTATCACACAAACGTTTTTCATTAAAATTTGCAAACAGAAATAATTGTTTTGATCCACTTTGAATAGACATGCTCATAAAAACAACTAAATCTCTATGACGGTTAATTTAAATGTTATTCAGAATTAGTATTATCCAAATATTTTTTTTTGCAAGTGATTAATTAAACATTTTTTTTGAAAATAGTAACCTCAAAAGTTTGATTCTACTATAATTATATATTTATTTTTTCTTGTGTTTATTTTTTTTTATTATCATTTATAATTTGGTGACCAATTTCGTCTTTTTTTAATCTGAATAAATTTAATTCAATTAAATCTCGAATTTAGTTTTTCATTTAATTATCAAAAAAAATTTAAAATTTGGTTAATAGATAAAATCCTATTGCTATATATAAAAAGAAACTTTTTAGATGCAATTGCAAGGCCCAAGTAATTAATAAAATTTGTTAATGCAGTTACTACTGTAACTTAATGTGGACTCATTCATTACCTATCTCAAAAAAGTAATTGAAATAATAAAGAGTTTAACCTCATGTTTAACCCGAAAGATGTATGCAATAGGATAAAAAATAGTATTATTCATGATGTATTTAAGTATTTAAATAGCTTAGGTTGATATTTCCGCACAAAAAGTTTTCCGCAAAAAAATAAAATTGTTGCTAAATATATTTTTCTAAAATCTAATAATATTAATAATAAATTAAAATAAAATAATCTGCATATTCGCAATGTAATGCAATTTTTCTCAAAAACTTCACAAAATCATTTTCCAGATAAAATAACTTCATAATATTGGAATAACTGGAACTACACTAAGTAAACACTGCCGTTAATTAAAAATGTATTTTTTAAACATTATCTATATCGATCATATTTATTTCATTTCTTGTGAAGTTATAAATAAAAGATTTACACTTGTTTATTCTAATTAATCATTGGTGTACAAGCTATAAAACATCATTAAGATAAGAAACACGTTTCTTGAAAATGTCTAATGTATACCACAGCATAATTTAATAGGTGCATTTCAAGTACTTATGTTTATAATGAAAATACAAAATTTAATGAAACCCTTTGTTTACAATTTTTAGTTACTGAAAGTATTGAATAACCTGTCTATTAGTCAATATATATCATACTATAAATTATAAAAATGGGAACGAATTTAGTTTCCTTTTAAATTTAAATTCTGAGAAACTTTCATTAGTATTATAATTTTTTACAACCTGCAAATACGTATTTTGTTTTTGATACTTTTTTTTAATTATATGCATCGAACTGAAATACTTTGTAGTGTTTCTGTAGAATTACATTTATTTATTCTCTTATTCTCCAGTGTCTCGTTTCCGCAATTTCACATAACGTAATAATTATTTCAAAATATTGTAAATATTAGATACATTCGTCATTTTTATCTTTAATAAAATAATAAAAATAATAACAGTTGGTATGTTTATAAACCGTGGTTACAGCAATAGTTTAGGTTACAATGGTTGATAAAACATATAAAAGTATATTTAATAGTAAAAAAATTATAACAAAAAAATAATACATACACTGAGAATGTAGAATAAATCCATGAGAATTTAATGTGCATATTTTTCAACAAGACGTTGTTCCTGTTCTTTCGCGATCAATTTAAAAATGTGTTTATTAATTTGTTTGAGGGAAAATGTATAGAATACCGAGGATCTGTGGAATGGCCTCCAAGTCCACAAGGTTTTAATGTTTGAATTTGTTTTTGAGGGATACCTTTTTTTCTTTTAAGAAGTCAGTGAAGAATATTTTGAGCATTTGATTAATTAAGTATCTGTTTAAAATGATGTAATTCAGTTATTTAAAGTTAAAAACCAATTTAGATTTACAGTTATACCGTTGACATTTGGAATGTTATTTCTACAATCAAAATATGTAATCAGAAATAAAAATCGATCTGTCCGAGCACTTCCTCAAATATTTTCTCGGAAGGGAGTTAGTATGAAGGAGGGGACCATTTTTATGATCGCAATGTATATAATACAGATAATGTACTTAAAGAAAACTAACACTGGGCCTTTATTTGCTTATCAGTGAACAAACGATGAAATTTCTTGTTTTCATTTTACAAACATATTTGATTATGATTTTTCACCAATAAATTGCATTTTCTTAACTTACAATATTAAACAAGTACTTCCATAATTTATTTTTTACGTTTACTCTAATACTTACAGGCAAATTGTATATAAAAGCTAACACTATAGTAGTTTTCCCTTATACAGATTATTCTAGAATAAAAGATAAAAAGTAATAAAATACTTTATATTTCCGTAACTTTAAGGCAAAAGTCCTAAGAGAACCGAAGTTACAGGATATTTTTGTGTAACTCCTAAACGGTTAATATCAATTTCCCTCCTAAGTTTTATAGCATCATAAATTTTGATTTTGATTTTTTTAAACACATAAACTTCTTGTATGTAAGTAAATAGAGAATGCTTGGAAAATTCGGTTGGTTGTTTTACTACAAATACAATTTACATACGCAGAACATTTTTAGTAGTAACCCAAAAAATTCAGAAAAAATTGCCTTTTAAATGAGATAAAAATAAGAGACCAGCTTGCTCCAAAAAAACGTGACTGTTATCACTTAAGTTATGTGCTGTGTACTTCAACTTTAGTTAATCTAAAAACATTATTATTTCACTTGGATTATTTTTAACAATTTAATAAAGGAAATAAAAATTATTTTATTATAACTACAGACAATTACAAATAGAAGTAGCTTTAGGTTTCAAAACATTTTTATTAAAATTACTCGAAGAAACCAAATTATTTTTATTTGCAACTAGAATTTCGTATACCAATAATTTAAGGCAACCCCAAAAGAAAATATCCAAATTGCATAATTCTTGGTACTAGGCCTAAATGTAATTATTCAAAGATGGTTTTTTAAAGTAAAAGTGGAATCTGTTTGCGTAAAGAAATTAGTGAAGTTATATTTAGGAATTCAGCTAAATCCGAATTAAATTTAAATTTTCACCTAAATTATACGTGTAAAAAAAATTTGATATTTTCATAGAATAACATAAAAGTTATTAAATTTATTTAGATTTTAAATTAGAATGCTATAATTTATCCTCAATTTACGTACCGTATGTCATAATACACTATAACAATGCAGATATTATATTCAAATTTTACAAAATAGAACAATAAGAATACTCTTGAAGTTCAATAAACGTACAAAAATAAACGATTGGGTTAACACTTAAATAAAGTAAATGACCAGAAAAGCAAATTTAATTTTTATTTTCAGGATTGAGAATTCTTCAATATTATCATATGTAATAGATTATTTAGTAAATAGAGAGGATATGATGAATTAGAATGTAAGTACAGGAATGGACTATTTTATTGATAGGTATTGTGGGAGTATATTGGGGAAATCATTATTTATTGAAGGGTTAACACTGGGTGTCTTCACAACGGAAGACTAAGAAGTATCATAAAACGAGATACAATTGTGTAAAAAAGACTAAACATTAAAAAAATGTTCTTTATTAACATAAAACTCCAGAAGCAAATAGTTCTGAAACGAGATAAGATTCTTAAATTTATAAAGCCATATATGTATAGGGGAGAGGGGCCATGAAACGGACACGTAATGAAAGGGACTTAACAATTATTTCGAAAAGTATTCGTTGCAAAGTAACGAATATTTGTTCTCCTGTTACGTCTTAAATAACCACCCATCTCGCCTGAGTTCGCTTCATTTGGACTTGTAATTTCAGAGTAAGGGGGCTTATAAATTTTTTGTCGTAAATAGTAAAGAACGCTTGTATTTTTTAAAGTGTGTTAAGTAAGTGTTTTATGGTAAATATCGAATAGAGTTAATGTGTACATAAAAAGTATTCATACTTGGCTATCCAGACGTATCATAACAGGTAAATATGTTTAAACTGTCAGTTGGTAAATTAATTTATTATTTTGTGTAAATATTTATGAATGGGACACAATAAAAATTCATTAAAGGGACGTGTCCCTTTCAATATTTAAGTGGCCCTTTCAATACTTAAATAAATACATGATGCAAAAAGATGGCAATGTCTAGCTTCAGATTAAATTTCTTTTTTGTTTTAGTATAAAATGCCTTCAGAAAAGAAGAAAAGAATGCGTGTGGATTCGTCAGTTATAGAAAAAGCTATTAAAGAGGTAATTGAGAGAGGCACATCAGTGAGATCAGTAGCAAAATTTTATAATATTGCGAAGTCACATTTGGCACGATTGGTAAAAAAAGCTAACGAGTCTCCAAATATTTTTATATATAAGCCAAATATTGGAAACAGAAGAGTCTTTACCAAGGACCAAGAAAGTATTTTGTGTGATTATTTAAAAACATCTGCAAAAATGTGTTATGGCTTAACAACGACACAAACACGAGAATTAGCGTACCAATATGCAGTACGATTAGATATTACACCCACCACATGGGACATCACAAAGCAGGCCAGTCCTGATTGGTTAAAAGGTTTTCTGAAACGAAACCATACGTTATCGGTTAGAAAACCGGAATGTACTTCCTTGGCAAGAACAACGAGTTTTAATAAGCATAATGTTGAAAAATTTTTCAATAATTTGGAAAAATGCTTCGAGAAATTCAATTTTTCTCCCCAAATGATTTGGAACGTAGATGAAACAGGTTGTAGTACAGTCACAAATACCCCCAAAATAATTGCAGAAGCTGGTGTAAAAAGAGTTGGACAAATCAGTTCTGCGGAACGTGGATCACTAGTTACCATGTTAGCTTTTGTAAATGCTGCAGGAGGTACCATTCCTCCTCTTTTCATATTTCCGCGCGTCTACTTTAAAGAACTTGCTTGCAAATGGACCCACTGGTGCTCTAGGACAAGCAAATATTTCTGGATGGATAACGGAAGATTGCTTTTTAAATTCTCTTAAACATTTCATTCAACAAGTGAAACCTTCTGCTGAGTCTCCTGCTTTTATAATTTGTGATAATCATAAAACTCACATAACGATAAACATAGTGTTATATGCGCGAACAAACCACATTATCATCCTTACTTTTTCACCACACTGTGCACTATGCAACTGTTTAACATGTTAAACATTCAATAAAATAATTAATAAATCAACATGTCCCTTTTATTAATGCAGACGTCTCTTTCAATACCACCTATTTATGAATGGGACAAAACGCATTAAAAATTCAAAATAATAAATTCCCATTTTAAAATCTTTTAAGAACTTATTCGCCACAAAAGTTTAGTTTTTGATTAAACGTAGTTTCGATTTGTACCAAAACCACCAAATTAAATCATTTTATTTACTTGTAACCATGCTTTGAAGTGAAATGTCCCTTTCATACCACCTCTCCCCTACGTAGTTCCGAAAGTTTCTACTATTTGGAATTTTCGCTCGCACATAACCAAGGTGGTGTCAAAAACAAAAAAATATTTCTTCGATTACCAAAATTTTATAATTTCCATAAAAAAATGGTTTTCGATTTGTCTTAGATAACTACAGGTTTTGCAAAAATAAGGCTTTTCTATAAATATATACCTATGTTATTTAATAAAAAGTTTCCGTTATCTAACTTCATCAAGATATATCTAGCCAAAAATAATAAATTGTTTAAAAAATATTTTTTTGCTACCAAAAAAAAGTTTCATCTATAATTAAAGATGAATTACTTTTAACTTTGAATAATGGGTAACATGTTTCAACTTTTATTTGTTAATTTTTAAGATCATGTTGAATTTTTTTCTTGGTTCTTAAACTAGGCAATTTATTATTATTAATATATTATTTTATGTAAATTTTTTAAATGTAATAAATAATTGTGAAATATTTTCTTTTCGTTTTTATACTTTTTGAAAACTGCAACCAATAAATATTAACATAGTTTATTTTAAACTGTACAGTTATGTATAAATTTTATTTATTAGTGCGATTTTAATGATGGTCCCCTATTAAGGATAGAAAATTCTCTGTCAAGTTCACATGTGGGATTATCATATAAACAAAAAGTTATAAAAAGTTTAAACTTTATCATTTTGCAGCAGCATTTATATGGATGGCACGTTTCAATATGCGGAGCATTTTATCAAATGTTCACATTACACTGTTTTAAGAATAGTTTTTTTTGTACCATTACAGCATTCTGTCTATCGCCAGATAAACAAAGCGTAAATTACGAACAATTAATTTCAATATTATTTCAAGAATGTCAACATTACTAACTAATTTTGTGTTATAAATTATAATTTGTCGTTTTCATTGGTGCCAGTCAAAGAATATAAAAATAATGATTCTAAAATGGACTAATATTTAAACCAAAAGACGAATTCATGTGAATCCTTTTACTCGAAATTTTATGCTTCCTTTTATTAGACTCATCCAAATATTTTCCAGTCCAGTGAAGTTCTATTGAATTTTCTAAAATGAAAAGTACCAACAGTGGTTTCATTAAAAACTTTATAAATCAACAAATCTCTATTTATAATTTAAATTTAATATCTAGATTCTCTTTTGCCAAATCTGTCTGTTTTGAGTATGTAGCAAATAATTAAAATTATGTTGACTTAAATTAGTTTAACTTTCTTTTGTATGCATGTATTTTGTAAGTTTTTAACTATTGGAATTTAATTGATTAAAACCATATTTTTTTAAATTTCGCTGTTTTTACCGACTTATATAGTTATAGTGTAAACCTAAGAAGAAGGAATAAAATATATACACTAAAAGTTTAATATTGAAACCACTCATATCCAGTCTATGTGTTTTCAATTCTGAAGGCACAGAATCGACCAGTCAACTGATGTTTTGTTGGAAAAAAATCAACAAAAAAAAAAGAAATAGAGAAAAAGCGTCAGACCGTTAAAACAATTTATAGTGTTATAGTTGACTACATGGAGAATATAATATACCTTAACAATGCATATCGGTCCAGGAAATATTCTATATTATCAGTAATTGTGAGAGAAGTGTTTTTAATGAATGCATAATATCAAAACAGATGTTTGTTACATTTACTTATACCATGAAGGAATATGTAGGAACGGGCTAAATGAAGTAATAAGTTACATCCATGAATATCTAAAGACGAATCTGCCCTTAATTGCAAAAGTTTTATATTTTCTCTGATGGTTGAGGTGGTCAAAACCGTAACCATTCTTTAATAATATCCATGTTAACTTTACGATCAACCATTAGGTTTGAAAATCAGTAGTTTTTTCCAATACGAGCTCACGGTTACCTGCGACAGAGACTTTAGAGCTTTAAAAAGATGTTCGTAGAGGCAGGATCGTTGTTCAAAATTCAAATAAATCTTTTAACAAATTAATTTTATAAGTCATAAAATTTCATGTCAATAGAACGCACAATTTATCCGTTTCTCTGCTACTCATTTAATTATTTATTATTATTGGTACGTCATTTTTCTGTTCTGATTTTTATTGTGTATCGGAGATTTGGTATCTAACTATTTTTGTTTTATCAACAATAAAAACACAAACATATTTAGCTAAGCATTCATTACATTGCTAAATTATATGTAAAAAACACCTAAAACATATGTATTTTTTGTAGTAGTGGATATTATTATCAGAATAATTAAAAAGTAGCAACAAAATCAAAAAACAAGTGTTAATTAGAAGCGTATTAGGTGATGGAAGAGTAAAATAGAAGTTTAATTTCAGGTATCATTTATTGAAAAATATAACCTATTTACAACTGTAACATAATTCCTATATAAGTGAAATTTGTGAGATCAGCAGAATTAACGAATGGATTAAGTTTGTAATCTAATCATACAATTCTAAGAAAAAAAATCCCATCACCTTCGGAAGAAATACATAATAAATCAACATTGAAATAGCAGTCCTGAATAAATTTCATTTTCCCAAGTTACTTATATTAATAAGAACTAGTACCTCAATAGACTACTTACAATAAACAAAGATTATAAAACCCCCTCTTTATTCATTTTTTTTCACAAATATCCAAAGCTTATCCCTGAAGCAGGCTAGGGGGGATTTACTGTAAATTTATTTTTTTAAATGACAGATTTTCTCTAACGGAAGTTCCACCAGATAAAAAAAGTAACTTTTCAGACATCCAAATTTTATTTATTTCATTATCTTGCAAATAACGGATCAATGGCAGGCTTCAGAATTGATGCATTATTTCACATACTTTTTACTTAACAAGGCAGGAATCAATTTACAAGAAATAACTCTTCCTGTACAAAAAACAATTACAATGAATTCAGTCAATCGAATTAATAAAAAAAATATTGTTAAATATTTGGGGTCTCTCCTAAAAAAAAAGTTGAGCCTCTAAAGAGATATCACCCCAAAAAGATAGGAATTAAATTTGAGCTTTTTTTTCCGGATTGCAAGTTAATGTAGAAACTTGAAATTTTAGGGATTATAAACACTTATAAAGAAGTAATTATGGGATTTTTCAGTATTACAATTATGTTATAAGAGTGTGAATTCAACAACTCTTATTTTATTTTAGCTCGGAAACTTTTTCATGGGGTTGACTTTTATAAATTAGAAATATTTATTTATTTAACAGAACAACCATTTTATATTATAAAAACATACAATTGGTTGTGTTTACAATCAATTACACTCGTATAATACAAACATACAAATATGTGAACAGTCAATGACAATAGTGACATAAAAAGCAAAAAAAAAGAAAAGAAAATTGTACCAACCAAATATATTACCTGAGCACTAACTACAATTAGCACATTTCAACTAAATATAAATGTCGATATTTAAATTTGGTAAATTCATGTCACACCATCTAACCAGATTGTTGATATCCTCTTGGAGTTGTTGCAAGTGGGTTAGAGATCCAACAAATCATCAGCAAACATGAGAAACTGGGAATATGTGATTACATTGTTAACATAATTCACAAAGATATTGAACAACAATGGACCAATATGGGAACCTTGGGGGACTCCAGATGCCACTAAAATGGAGAAGTCAGTATAGATACAATCGACCTGAAATTCGTTCTCCAAAGACTCTATAATATATTTCTGGTAAAGAAGTAAGTTGGTATTAGTTGATCTACCTTGCGTAAATCCATGTTGCTGATTAATAATCAGGTCTTTGCAGTCCCAGGTTAACATTTGTGTTACAAGTGAATCAAAAAGGTTAGGGATCTCGGATTGCAAGCATATCGCACTATAATAAACAAAATAAAAGAAAAGTAAAATGCATGTCTATAAATCAGATGCAAAGCAAGAAAAATCAAAATGAAACGAGTACGTCGAAAGCAGCAATTGGAAGAAAAAGAAAATCAGTCACCCACTTCAAAATCCCTGTTAGCGAAAATCAACTTCCGTTTAATGTGTCCTCCCCTTTTAAAAAATTCTCTTTTGGCAGACCCAAAAATGAGTGCGAAAAGAAAGAGAAAAAAGGAAAAAGAAACAAGAATAACGTTAAAATAACACAAATAATTAGATAAAGCTGATAAGAAAGAGAAAAAGGAAACAAAGTGGTGGCCGAGTCAGACAGTTCTGAAGGTGATGAGTGGTCAGGAACTGAAAATAATCTGTATAATATTAAGATTTTTGGAGAAGATAGAAACACCTTAGTGATTTAGAAGATGGTTCTAATGCTTCAGTAGGGCACTTTATACTTGTCAAGATTTTTAAAGGAAAATGAAAAACCCATCAAATTGATGAAGGCAACATTATTGTAAGTAACTTTGTAAAAGGGAGTTTGTAACTAGAGACTGGAAAAAATTGATAGAAATGTGTGGGATAGGGGCACAGTTCTTAGTTGCTTACAAAATTACATGACTAATAAACATCAAACAGCTAAAAGAGAGGTAACATATCCAGCAAAATAGAACTTAACTATGGGGCGCCACATGGAAGTGTTCTGGGTCCTCTACTTCTTATATTGCATATAAATGACATGAACAAATATATCTATAACATCAGTTTTACCAATTTGTATGCCGATTATACTGTTGTGTCTGTATCAGAAAAAAACGTTGAACATGTGTTTCAAGATATGAACAAATCCCTACGTATTTTAAAAAATTGGTTAAGAATTAAACAACTTAAGAAAGCGAACACATTATTATTTTATAGATAGGTATCATAGAAATGTATTACAAAAATCATTATCTGTAAAAGAGTTGAGGTTGTATAATTCTCTTCCATTAATTATTAATATATCACAAAGTATAAGTGTATTTAGAAGTAGATTAAGAAAAATGTATGATTTCATTTTAATTTTGTATGCACCTAAAAATGTAATTATGTATAATGATTGCAATATTGCAACTAAAAATAAATAGTTACTATTATTAAGCAAAATGTTCTAAAGGTGAACTTAGATTTATGAATTAACATAGAGAAAATTATCATTTTATTTGAATAACCACTTAACACATAGTGCAAATGTGTATTACATCTTAATGTTAATAATTGGTTGTCAAATTAAATGTTTTGACAAAAAACAACCTGCCAATAACTGGTACTTTGACCATAACATTTATGTTTTAATATTTTTTACAATTAAAATAAAACTTCGGTTTTGATGGTGTTGAAAATGATATAAAATATCAAATTAATAATTTTAAAGAATATAAATTGTTAGTTTACAATTCTCAATGATTTTATCTTTTAGTGAACTATAATGTCAATAAATGGTTATTTACCTTATTTTTTGTAATTTAGATTAAAAAAAAATATTTTGTAATTTTATTTTATTACTAATATAAGTAAACTTTTAAGTATTTATTATGTTAAATAATATGGGGACTCCACTTACTCTTATGTGGCCCGTAAATATAGAATTGAAATTATGCAAAGGCTCACCACATTTAAAATTTTTATTTGTTATTAAAAATAACTTCTTCTTTCGATAAATAAATCAAGACAAATTCATTGAATCAAGTAAAATTTTTAAATGTGGTACTACTGAATAATTTCAACTCTTTATATATTATGTTATTTATTTTTTAGCCAGATAGGAAATATTTCTGTAACAGCTGAAGTAAGTAAATAATCCTTTGTATACATCTTATTTTTGGATTTTAACGCTTGAAGAAAATATATGTCATTCAGATTAGAAGGCTTATTATTTATATGTTTCGAGTTGGCTGTGCAAGATTCTGGTCTTGACAAATAACGTTAGGCTTCTACTCCAAGTAAATATAATTATAGTATTATTTATTTATTTATTTATTTATTTAAAAAAGGTTAACGTGGTTAGGGATTGTTTGTTGTATTGTAAGCCCGTATCCGTCGGGCGTGTTTAGACGGAAGGAATGATCGGATTTACCTCAGACTCTGTGAGGTCGATAAGGCTGCTCTTCTCCTCGGTGAGGTTCTCTGAGGACCTCTTCTCGTCCTCCCCGTCACCCTCGTCCTTGAACACCTTAACCTCATCGGTGCTGCCGAGATCATCTCCGCCACTGGACGAGACGTGTGGCATGGTTCACTTGAACTCGCGGTACAGCGGCATATCACAGCCACATTACATAGCACCACTATCTGCATTCGCGCGTTTTCATCATAGTCGGCGGCATACTACTGTCACCCACAAGAACGTCACAACGAGCACTGAACGTAAACGAGCCTTTAGCACGTGTTCGCGTGTTACTCTGCGCCAACTGAGCACCGACTGGCGGTGTGCGGCCCAGGCAAGCGCGTTCCGAACGTCTCTGTCGGCACCGACCAATCACCGGCCGCTTTGATCCACCGAGGCGGCTCGCTGTAAATATGGCAGCCCGGACGACTGCGCACGACTCGCCCCGAAACGAGAGTACTCTCCTGCTCGAACCAGGAACGGATTCAGGATAATCGCTGAATCGTATTTGTTCATAAACTAAAGGGTGTCCGCTCCGCTCCGCTTTCGGCTTGTAATTTCGACAATACATTTTTAGAGTAGCCGTAGCGGTTTTTTTATCACACCAGGGTGCCTATTCTTGAAAGTGAGGGAGTAGAAAGTAACCGTTCCCTCTCTGTCTTCACCTTAGTCATAGTACGAGGTACGAGGGTTGCTATTTATGTATTGAGAATAGAATGAACAAACAAATGAATTTTATTAAAAAACATATTTATTGCTTTTCAAAATTATCGCATTTAAGCTTTATACACTTTTGCATGCGATTGAACCACCCTTCAAATCACTTTATCCAGTCAAAAGATGACGGCTCTAAAATATGGTTTTTGAAGGCCTCAACCGCTTCTTCGGGCGATGAAAATCGTTGTCCACGCAGTTTATCTTTAATTTGTGGGAACAAAAAGTAGTCATTAGGTACCAAGTCGGGGCTGTAAGGCGGATGACCCATCAATTCGATCTTTTGTGTGTCCAAATACTCGCTTGTTTCAGTTGATGTGTGTTGGCTCGCATTGTCGTGATGCAAAATGATTCGTCGTTTTGGATTGGTTTCTCTCACAGTTGACACATGACCGATTTTCGCCACCATTTGCTTCTTAACACTTCGAGAACGAGTAACTTTTGTTGGCTTTTCTTCACATTGAAACACCCAAACTGCCGATTGGCCTTTTCTTTCTGGCTCATATGCATAAATCCACGACTCGTCACCTGTAACGATGCTGTATACGGCTTTGGATGCACCACAGTTGTATTTTTTATTCATTTTACGGCACAAATCGACACGAGTCTTTTTTTGAGCATCTGTCAACAAATGTGGAATCCAACGCGCAGACAGCTTCTGAACACCCAAATGTTCGTGCAAAATCTTATGAATGCTGGTCATACTAATGCTTAAACATGCCTCGATTTCACGGTATGTCACATGACGATCTTCTTCAATTAGTTTTCTCATAGCATCGATGTTTTCCGGCACAACGACCGATTTTGGACGACCTTCTTTAACTTTAACGAACTACGGCCACGTTTGAATTCATAAATCGTAGCTCTAAAATGTTCGCGACTTAATTCCATTTTTTGGCGGAGATGAGATTTTCAACTTACTGTAAACAACACAAATAGTACTCGTACGTCAAAACGTTCTGAGTACGTATACTGTCAAAAATGTCAAACTTTAATATGGCAATGACAGATTTCACCTGGCAACAATACATAAATAGCAACCCTCGTATTTTTCCTTCTTTGTTTTTGCGAAACTTCCATTCTTTCTGGTTTTCAAGTTTAGTTTTACTCAGTACTAATTCACAACCGGTTTATTGGCCGGAGTATAAAAAAAAAGTGAACCCTTCAAAGCAGTAAAACAAAAAAAAATCATAGTTGTGTTATTTATTATGATGAAATCGTGTTCTCATTGTGTAAATTTGTTTGTACTTACTTTACCTTTACTATTTTTTAATTAATCTGTTATTATTACGTCAATAGACCATCGATCATATGGCTCTTTGCAATTTGATTGCACTAGTTCAATTTATCTTCTCATAAAAGTCCCTCAATTAGTAGGAGTGTATTTATAAAAAACAAAACAAACACACATATTTTAAAAACACCTCCAACAAAAGCTATAAAGCACAATAACCCCCTGTTTGTTTACGAATGTTTGTTTTTCACCATCTTCCAAGCCATCGAAGCTACTAATTTCACTAAAGTCCCCAAGGTATTTCAATTCCTCTATAATAATCATTTTTTTGTTAGGAAATATTTTTCTGAAAAAGAAGAAAACATTCAGGTACAATGTTGCATCTTTGCTACAAGAAATACTACTGATACAGATATATTGGAACAGTTTATTTAATCCACAATTAGTTTAAGATGGAATTAGAAACATCGTTTACTTTTAACAATATGGCGCACCACCTGATTATTCAATGATAGCACGAGATTCACTAAATGATTTTTTTGATAAAAAGTGGACAGGTCGAGCTGAACCGATTGAGTAGCCACCGCGATCTCTTGAGTTAACTTGCCCAGATTTTTTCTCTGGGGATATTGAAGAATAAGCGCTAACGTTACGAACGTACAGCATTTATTCCAACTTTTACATCCTTCGTTATTAATAATAGCTTTGTTATTTATTATAAATTTTCCTTATGTTTTGTTACTGAACAAATTCTTTGTCAGATTCATTTAATATTAATTATTACATAAGGATAACTTTAGTGTTACTTGAAAATATAAATATATTCGTTGTTAAGAAACCAAAAGGTATCAAACTTACATTTTTGAAAAGAAGATGAATTCCCCTTTTGAATGCCATCAAGTGTTCGATTTAAAATAATACATATATTTTTCTTTTATTTTGACCACTATTAGTAAAACCTCATATGTTAGTGTAATTAATAAGCTGTGTATTTATATTTAAAATGTATCACTCTTATTTGGGACACCCTGAATTTTGAGCTTATCTTATTTCACTTAAACTGTGATGTCCATTAATGTTAAATTTAATTGTCCACAATATGTTTTATTATATTTATAAAATCTATTCATGGAGCTGAATTTGACAATGTCCTACACTTGGTGTCTAAAATAATATTTGGACATCACAGACTATTAAAAATAGTATTCAAAGGTAATTTCCTTTGGTAACGAAGAAATTTGTATACAGAGTGGTCTCTTATATGCCCACAAATGTACTTAAAACTTGAAGATAAGGACAAACAACAAGCGTTTAAAATCCAAAATATATGGTCTGCGGTATCCACACAATTTATTATAAACTACAAGGCTAGCATATTATCGTCGATTTCAAAAATGTCATATAGTAAAAAAGAATTAAAAATCAGCTAAAAATAGACCAAGTTGAAACTACTAATTAACGTACTTCTGTTTTTTTTTAAATTAAAAGTTTTTTATGAATTTTATGCTTTCCTTTTGGGATACACAGTATAATATCATTAACAGGTAAAGATTGCTATATCGTAAATAGTAGAAATTGGAAAGACGCTTAAATGAAAAAACTTGTATATTATTTAAAATAAATGATAAACTGATATTCAAAATATTCCGATTATCCCTGGAAATACCCGAAACCAACCTTGGAAATATTCTAATCTGAATTTCTAGTTAAATAAATGAAATATTCTTTTGCACTATAACAATGGACTAATTTTTTCATTTCTTATATTGAAATTTTGATTCTGAAAGCAAACGCGGAACAAATATTATTGATATATTCGAGTGTAATCGGAATATTTTAATTTCCATTTTCCATTTTATTAATTTCCTTAATATACAACTTTTCCCATTTAATCTACTTTCTAATTTTAACTCTCTATACCGTTCAAGTAATTTTATCCCTATTAAAAAGTATGCTATACTAAATAGGGTTATAATAAAATCATCGTTTTAATTTCTTTTGCAGTTTTTGATGCCACACACAGCAGAAAGGTCTATGAGACGTCTAGTGGATATCCATTGTGAGTTATAACATCCAAAGAATATGTATAATGTATAATTATTTCTCGAACCATATATTATCATTTTTGTGTAATAATAAAAAATGAATTAGATCCTTAAAAAAATTTAAACAAGGCATCGTCCAATAGTAAAAAAGCCTTTACCGACAGTAATACCAGTACCGCTGAGAATTTAAAATGTGGTGGATGGATTAAACAAAAGCATCCATCTCATTCTATAAACGAGTCTAGTATAAACATACTTGAAGAAACTAAAAGCATTTAGTCCTACCTATAACATGGATATCCACAGGACACGTCTAAAGGTGCGTCCACTCATACACATTCTTCGCTAAGTGGACATGCCCCATTCATTGCTAATATCTGAGACATGTTCACCTATTATTACTCAAAAAAATATAATATGCGTTTAATAAAATATATATTTATGTTGCTATTATTATCCAGGGTGAAGCACTAATCGCTGTATGGAGCGTTTCTTCTCGACAATGCCTGGTTGGTGGTTCAACGAAACCAGCTAAATCTTTTGTCATTGTTAATATGCTAATTAAATGTCTCACTTGTGATTCTGTTTCTTCTTGTTTTTTTAGAATTTCCCTCATCTACATGTTATATGTCTTTGTCTTGTCAATTTTTGAAGATGTTCAATTTGTTAAAAAATCACCACCTTTTTATTGGGCATCAACTTGAAATAGTGAGTAACAATACTAATAATAAGGTCATATTTGTCAATTGGTGATCCGTTTTTACATTTCGTCGGACATGATACTTCCATTCTTACTTGACTGGTACATCCAGTAACTTTGCTAATGTTGTTTATGACTTTAGTAATGATTTTTTTAAGTAATTTTTAGCCTTTTGATGATCTTCTTTCTTTTATTGTAAACTTGTTTTTCCTTTTTGGGGGACAAGTATCAAATATCGCTATATTCAGTTTCTTCTGTGAATCCGCCACGATTCCAATAACTGAACAATTTTTACTAGTACATCGAATTTCAGGTTGTAAATTTTCATCCCTTCTGAAGATTACTTTAAAAAACCCATTACTTAAGCCATAAATCACATTAGTAAAGTTACTTAATATTCCAATCAAGTAAAACTGGAAGTACCATGTCCGGCGAAATGTAAAATGTATGAAAATACTAATAAATGCGAATAATGGTACTTTTCCGGTTGTACCACAAACAACATGTTTCGACTTAACATGCTCTGAAACAATCCGTCCCTGTCTACATGATTATGTTTGTGATTAATTTCTCCTCGAGACATTTATTTTACTAATTTATGGACTGTTGTTTGCAATGATGTACGGGGACAATCTTCCTTCCACATTTGTCGCGCTGGCTCCGACGGGAGACTGGAAGTGTGCATGGAAATGAAAGAAAATTCACTGAGCAACTGCCTCAAAAACACATCGCACATCGTTCGTTGATCCAAAGCGGCGAAGACTGGACCTCTCGCTCTTGACGTCATTAAGTCATCGACAGCATGTGAAGTGAGCTTTGGATGTTTTACCTTGACCTCTATCTCTTCGTAATAATAATTGTCGAACATAGTACACGCCTTGTTTTTGTATTGTTTGATGCATGGTGCATAAGATAACTAGATAGAGATGGATATCGGTTTAAATTGGTAATCAACGCTTGTTCGACGTAATACGATGCTTTTCAAATCGAGATTCAAAATTTAGGAAGTACATACTCTTCGTTGTCTAGTGCCTTATCGTATCAGTAATGTTTTTTTGGGAAGTTGACTTTTCAGCACGTATTAACTACAAATAATATTAAATTAAGAGTACCGTGAAAATCCCATGAAACTTTGCGCAAATGCTTTAAGCAGTGTCTCTAGTCCGTCCGTCGCTTACGTCACACTGCACTTGTCGCAGTGAGCACGTAAACATGTCTACGAAAAATAGACTCTCCCGCCAAGTGTGATGATTTCTTCATGCTGAGAAATGAAGTGTAGCCGAAATTCATGTACGAATGAGTATTGTGTGTGGTGATACATTCCAATGACTTTGAAGCGTAGGCGGCTGCCTTCTATGACAAAGATATTGGAAAGTTGGTACCACGGTTCGAAAAATAACTAAAGTCGGAACGGCGACTATGTAGAGAAGTAGCTGGAAGGTGCAGCTAAATGTTAAAAATAAAACAATTTAGATGTTTACTGTGCTTTTAATTTCGTTTCGTTGACAAAGAAGCATCTGATCACCAAAAACTCCAAAGTAAAGAACTCTGATGATGCAGGCGGTCAACCGATGATCTTGTTCAGCGAAGGGATCGGACGATTCGAAAAAATCGTTGGTTCACAATTTCTGTGTTAAGTTATTCGTTTTTCGAAATTTGAAGGTCACAAAACACAGCCAATGTGTGCCACCTTAACGTTTCTCCTGCGCTACCATGGTGAAGAAGAAGATTTTTCGAACAAAATTGTCACAGGGAAGACGCGAGCTCATTTAAATTCTCGTTGTGTCTGTATAATAAGGGTATTGGAAAGTTGATACCATGCTATGACAAATGTCTAAGTCGAAGCGGCGACTATGTAAAGAAGTAGTTAAAAGATAAAACATTTTTGATTTCGTTACTATCACAATGTCACTGTTAATCATCAAAATACACCCAGTTATAGAACTTTATCTACTCAATTGCCCTTCACTGATTCTTAAGTAAAGTTCTACCTACCAATCAAATATAGAAAGCAGGTAAAAATTTGTTATTAATTAATGACATTGTCCAATTTACCATTTTCAACTTTCTTTACTTTAACAACTTTAATCAGTTAATATACGATAATATTCGTAAACCCTAAATATAAGTTGAAATAGTGCAAACGTGAAAGTTTTGTGCTAAGTGAACACTAAAAAATAAATTGCATTGTTTAAATTACAAATATTTGTATGTTAGTATTTTTGTAAGCCATTTTCACTAAAATCACTAAAAACTCAGTTTACCATGTTATTCCTTGACGATTTTTAAAGCGGGTTTTGTATTACAAATCTATACATAATCAAATAATCACAGATTACGCTACGTTTTAAATCCCTCAGTGTTTGTTAGTAAGTCTGACATTACGTTGAAAGAAGAATTAAAAAATATAATAGTGAAATTGTAATCTATATAATGCAGCTTAACGTACAGGTGCGTCAATTTTCGTCACTTTGCATAGGAATAAATGAATTACGATATTTTGATATTTTTTACATATATCGCCCATGTCAACAATTTTCCAATATTAATTTAAAAATTCTTACCAATTTTTTAACATTTTTAATCGTATCTGTAAAATTGATTTACTACTCTAAGTTTCCATTAATTTTATCTATGACAGCAATCTCTCGTCTTTCATTCCTCTGGTATATTTTCTAGGCCCACCCCACTGGCTCTGAAACCAACCTGTTGTGTTTTCAAATGACCATAGGGTGCATGCCAGCTTCCTTCAGTTTCTTGGAATATCCACCCCCCATTTACCCAGTGCCATTATCTGTTTGTCAAGGGTGAAGGAGGGTGCAGTTCGCAAACAAATTACATCTAAACATCAGTTATCTTTGTTAGAAGATTAATGATAATGATAGATTTTGTTTTAGTAACTAGTTTTTTTTGTGTTATTTAACGACATTTAGGTATATTTTATGTTATATCCAGGCGGCATGCTATGTCCTTGAAATTCAACGAAATTATGATTTTAGTTCCAATTTTTCCTCTGGTAGCGTCCATGCTTGACACGATAGTAATTGGAAATTCTAGGGTATTAGGACAGCACAAAAAGACGTTTTTATTTGATTAACAACGTTTCTATAATTTATTTGATCTTCTTCAGGCTACCAAATTTAACGTAAGCGCTCAAAATAATTTGAAAAAAAATATATGGTACATGACACATGGAAAACTACCGTCAATCTTTTTACCCGAAAATTTCCAATTACTATTATGATTTAAATTGAACGCCAAAATTAAATATATATATATAAACTTAAAACAATACAAATATAAACTAATTGTAAATAAATAAATATATAAATGAGTAAATCTCAGAGTAAAGTAAAGGTATTAAACCAGCTTAAAATTGTTTTTTATAAATGCTTATTACTAATTATAAACGACTGATTTAAAAATTAATAACAACAAATTAATTTTAATTTAAATTTACCTCAAATAAAGTTCTGTGTATCTCACACCAAACTTTCTTTAAATGTTGATCAGTTGAGTAAACAAACTCTTTTATAAGTTTCGATAATCGTATAATCGTATATAAATAATATGTATAAAAATGTCCTCTAAAATGTAATTTATTTGATTAAGGGACCAGCAAAAAGTCACCAGTCAATATAGGAATAGTTTCAAGCCTGACTAAACAGTGGGCCCTCTGCGAACCCCTACCGATTTACCCAAACCAAATATTTTAAGACATCTTTACTTAGAATCGGGGAAGGTCATTGTCACGAATTACATGCCTCTTTCTTGCCTTTCAAAGATAGATTACAACGAAATCTGAGATTTTACACTTTATGATATTTGTTGTTGGGGCTATTGTTCAGCATAACTGTCTAATAGAATTTGGGGTACCTACCTCGTAGGTACAGAGAGAGCCGATGCCATTTCCGTTTTTATTATTGTCCTATTACAATGTTTGGGTGGTTTCGTGTAAAAATTGAAGTAAATAGACGACATCTGTATTCACGTATAGTTGCTCAAATTAATCTTACCAATTATGGCACATTACGGAATTTAAACCTTTAAGTCAATTTCAGAGTTTAGTATCTACCTAACGAAATTGAAATTATTTTGTTGATCTTGTGGTTTATTCACGAGTTTATTTCATTCTATAAAAATCAAATTTCAAAAAATAAAAATTGAAAATTTTGTTGGGACTAGTTTCGGAGTGTATCAAATATTCAAGTTTTGTTAATAGTCTGTAAAAACATGAAATAATTTTAACACCACTATTATCAAATACTTTTTCATAACAAAAGAAACTATGATATGCGTAATGACGGAAATATAAACATATTAAAATATATTATTAGTTTTTGATAAAAAAAAACTCTCAATCGTCCATTATATGATCTTGTACCTACGTTATTTTATATAGAGAACAATTTTTAACGTTAAATAAATCAACCAAGTAAATCAAAAAGAAAAAATTAAAGAAAAGTCCTTATAACGTTTTTGTAAGTAGTTTTATATTTTTGATTATTATTCTGTTGAACACTAACTTATTTTTTTAAGTTTTTATAACACTGTTTAAAAATGGAGTGTAAAGACTCCGAAACTAGTTATCACGAGATATTTAATAAATATTTGTAAGAAAGTATATACTTTTTTATTGGCCCTAGAGTTATGTGTATCTCATTTCAGCCAGCCACCAAGATTACTACATTTATTCACACAAAATATAGAAATTTGTGTAAGGCAATAATATAGGTATGTTATCTATTTTTTCCTTACATTTTTTCTATCTTCGGTCAATGTTTTGATTGCGTCCTATGCAATTTTTATTTTTTTTCGACATCTTCTTTTATGCCTTCGCTCCACTTTTTTCTTGATTTACCTCGATAGTTTTTCTCTCTTTTTGCTTTAATTTCATTTTTGAGAGTCTGCTAGCTGTCATATACGAGTATATTCAAACTACCTTAATTGTCCTTCCTCTACTTTAGTACTTATTGTTTCAATTTAATGGTTTTATCTGTACGTGTTATTTCTGATTCTATCCCTTTATTGTTTTATTTTATTATTATTTCATTTTTCATTTTATCTTACACAGGAACTTGATTTCCATTGCATTGATTCTTGATAGATAGTCTTAATACTTTCTTTGCAACTTCTATTTTTATATCCTTTGGTATCTTTTTCCAAGAATGAGTTTTTCGTACTGCTAAAAATTTTTCCGGCTTTTCCCATTAGTTCGTCTAATTCCTCGTTAATTTTTCCGTTGTTTTCTGTAACTTATCAAAAGTAATTATAAAATTCAATCCCTTGTATCTCCTCGTCTTTCAACTTAATATTGTGTGTTTTTCTTTCTCTAGCGATTGTCATGGTTTTTTTATATACATTTATATTTATGTTGATTTTCTCAATTCGCAATTTACAATTTTTCTAAATAGTACTATAAGTTACTTTCTGAGTCTGATACGATTCTCATGTTATGCATATAAAAATTAATTTATTGGCATTTCCTTCAATTTCCAGTACCCTAGTTATAATGGTTTTATCTTTGTCTTCGCTTTCTTCATAATTTCATCTAGTACAATTGAGATTATTAATGAACTTAGTACATATCCCTTTTTAAGTTCCACTGATGTCTCTAACTCTCTTAATTCTCATTGTTTGTTCTTATGTCTTTATTATTATTATTTAAGAAATGTATATGATTTCTTGATTTTCTTGAGTTTTATTGTCCCTTCCCGATACTTTCCGCAACTTTAGCTTTTATATCGATTTTACTACTTCTATTGTTATTATTTCAATATCCTCCGTATTTTTCATATTCTCTTTATTATCATTGCTTTCTAGCGACATCATTAGTTCTTCGAAGTATTGTGTTAATTTTTTCATTATTTTAGTTTCTTCTGATCCTTTATCTTTTTGTCTTTTATCGTCATCATATTATGTTCATCTTTCTTTCTTATTTGTTTCAGCTTTCTATAAAAATATAAAAGACATCTTTCCTCTACTTTTTTCATAAAAATGACTAGTCTTGTATTTCATAAGCCAAAAATTTCATTTTTTAAAATTGCCATTTCTACAGTTTTCAGCAGATTTGGGTTTTCTTGTAACAAATATTCTCATAATATTTTTTACATACAGGAGAGCAAAAAATCCTGAAGTACAATTTCTGATTTGTTTATTTGGCAGTGTAAACAAGTCCTCACACTCCAACGCTTAAAGCGGGCTTTCAAATCGTGAGTCGAGATGACTTAACAAGATACAGCGGGTGGAATTCCAAAAAATCCCTATCTCTTTCTGGCCCAAGGGAGTACCGTAGTACTCGTTCTCTACCTCATTATCTCACCTTTGGTCTACCTAACCATTCAGTGGTGGATGGTACCAGAAGCGACGTTGCCGTTTGCTCTAGTCAGCTCGGCACATTTTTAAAACCGTTCAAGGTGGATCGGTCATTTATTTATGTCTTTTGTTACCCTTCTGTTAACTCTCTTCAAATGTTTGTTCTTCATTTAAACTAATTTAAAATATATCTACAATATTTGTAGTAGATAGGTACTTTGAAAAAAATTTATAACGTGTATTTTTTGGAGAAATAATTTTAATTGTACATAATTTTCCTTTGGTTTGCCCCCAGCTTATAGGCTAGACCATACCATTTTAGTTCTTAGTTAGTACTATATCTGTTGTTTTGTTTGCCAATTATTGTCAGGGAAACTAAAGTCGTAACGTACTATATTAGTATCCCAAAACGATTTAACCGTAACTACTAAGAAAGGAAAAAAAACGCTCCTGAAGAGTAAGAAAATGATATAAGCGAAATCAGTTAATGTAACATTTAAAATAAATTAAAATATGTAGATAATGTTACGATTCTAAAATTTGGATTTTTACCAATGGCTATCTATAAAGTTCTATAGAAAAAACAATTAGGATTAAAACACATATTAAAGTTGCATGCTATGTGAGTGGATCCAATATTGTTCCAAATACTGGTTCTCGTAAAAGTGTTAAGTCGGAAAAAATTTTCTCTGCGCCAATTGTTGGATCTATCATGCTTTTGTACATTATAAAAAGTTAGAAGAAGGTTGGTGTCGTGTCGGCTGTCATGGCAATAATAATTTGTCCCAAAATTATTTAGACAATCAAAACCTATTAAAATCGCAAAATAATAAGCAATATTAACCAATTCTGCGGCTATATGATAAATATCAGCAATAAACTTAGAAATATCAACAATAGGTGATAGTGAATCGAGTTTTATGGTTGAATGATCTTGTGTTTTTGTTTTATAGTCTTTCAAAATAGCTGCGCCTATCGAAAATCCCCCCAAATGTGAAGTAAAGTTTATCCCATAGTCAAAATAAACTCAAACGCAAAGGTGGTTTTGATTCAATGTCTTAAGTGGGACATTTTTGGACATCCTCCTTACAACCCTGACTTGGCACCAAGTGATTTTTACTTATTCCCGAAACTAAAGGAATTTTGGGATGGAAAACAATTCGCAAACCTCAAACAAAAAGTTACAAAACTTTAGCGGTAGAAAAGTATAACTTCGGAATATAAAAATTGGTCCCACGTTACAATAATTGCTTAACAGCTATGGCGACTACATTGAAAAATAAAGTCAAATACTGTAACTTTGTAAATAAAGTTTTATGTTGGTATCTTTCGTTTTTATTAAGTTATACCAAAATATTCTTTACTTTCTGGACCACTTTCGTATTTAATGCACTTTAACTTTTAAACGTATTTATTTAACTCGAATAATGATGTAAAAATATTACTGTTACAAAAAACTTAAACTTAAAGTAGAGAGGACCGTTGTAGTTAGATTCAGGAATTTCATAGTATTTGACTAAACTAGAAGGATAAACAAAATATTAAAATACAGTTGAAAAAACCATTCTAGTTGGATGTTTAAATCTTATTGTTAGACCGAACTAGAAGGATGAACGAAACATTAAAATAGAGTACAATTGGCCGTTCTAGTTGAATTCGGAAATTTTACTGAATCACAAAAACATTTTGGTTTCAAATTAGAGTATTTGCAGCTAAACCACTTGAGATTATCTTTCTGAGAAATTTGGAGATATGTATTTGAATTAAAAGCGAAACATTTCCAGGGAGAAATATGTAGATCCATATTCGATTCATGTTTCTGTCATTGTGGTTTCTATTAATTAAACTAAATTTTCTTTTGTAGTTTTAGTGTGTTTTGAATTATTTCTTATTCATTATTTGAAGATCAGCGACCCGTTGAAAAGCTTTTAACATATTGCGTCCCAGTGGTTTAATAAAAGAATGATTGTAAAAGCACTTCCAAATTTGTAGCCAATATTCGACTTGCCCTGTAGCTGCGCTAAAAAATGACCCATCTATAAGTTATTTTTTGGCTTGTAGGACATCATATTACATTTTTTTAAAATCGCCTGGAAAGGACAAATGATAATGGTACCTTTACCTTTTCCATGGTTTTACATTAATTGTGTATATATATTTTTATATGTAATATAATAATAAGTTTCGGTTACAAATATCTCGACGAGATATTGTACTGGAATTAATTTGACTTACTAAGAAAAACCGGCAACAAAATTGTTCTAGTAACTAGTGCGTTATGTAAAATAGTTATAGAACCTCGTTAAGATATAAATGGGTTTTATGTGCCTGTTTCAGTTCCTAATATCAGAAATTTTCATTTTGCTGGCTAAATATCCGGTTTGGCATTGGTACACAAAAATCCTAAAGACTTGTAGTTGGCAACCTCGCAGTCTCGAACTGCCAAACTTGCTGTGGGCCTGTTGGGGCCAAGTCCGAGTCTTCGTTTCTTAAAACACGCACCGTCACGGCGATCTTCCTTGTCCGTCGTGCGATTCTACCTCTTTGGATAAATATTTACATACCAGACCTAACTACCAGCCTTTATTTGTAATCATGCACATATTAACACCACCCCGAATTACTGAAAGACAACTCCAAAAATTTACAAATAAGAAATGAAAAACGAGCCTGACCACTCATCAACCGCATTTTACCTGTCACATGCACTTAGGGCACAAATTTAAATCCATCAAAGACGTAGGTGATTAAATTTTTGAAAAAGGAGTATGCCAATTTGTTGTCTAAATTTTATCGCTCGGTGTCAAACATTTCTTTTCATGTTTGAGTTATTCTCTAGTGAAGTTAAGAATGTATAAAATGTTTTTTGTTTATTTGTTCCATACCCATTAGTTTAAATATATGTTAATATTCGTTAATAATTAATATGAAATTGTACTCTTTAAGATTACCACAGGTAAAATGTCAGCAGAATTGGCAAATGGGTTAAAAGTCCACAGTCATATGATTCCAAAAAAAAAAAACAAAACCCAAAGAACTAAACCTACTTTTGCAAATAAATTGTAAATTACCTACGTTTCTCAAATTGTGAATAAAACGACATGTAGGCAATCAAAAAAAATTAAAAACAAAAGGCAATACAGACTACAAAATATTACGGTTACAAAAAAAACAATACCAAATAAGGAAGTTAAGCAGCAATTAGAAACTGTATATAATAAAAAGATTAAAAAAATAATAAAAAACTAGAAAAACATTGCCCATTTATAACCAAAGGTACATCTTTAGTTACACTTCCAAATAAGATTCAGAAAAAAATCTTGTAGTAAGAAATCATTCTAACTATATCAAGGAAACTGGACTCTTATCTAGAACTGATTCTTAATGCATTAATTTTTTTTATGTTGACCTATAATACATACTTAAAAAATTGGTTACGCCACTGTCTGAAATTCCTTCCTAGCAATCTGATGGCTATTAGCTGCTTTGGATTTGTTGGTTTAGGACCATTTCGATTCATAATGATAATTATTACGATGGGCATTATGAAAAATTGGATAAATTGGTATAGGAACCACCAACCGGATTTCACCACTAGAGTTGCTGAAAATTGTTGGTAGTGTTTTGGCAGACTCACAAAAATTTTGAGTCAGAAAAATTACTAAGAAATTATTGAATACGCTTTTTTTATTTTTGTGATTTAATGTTTACTATATGCCTGCATAAAAATGAACAGTTTTATTAGTAATGCTAACATACCGAGTGTAAACGAGCCACTCCTACTATATTACTTTTGAACTACCTGACAGATTTTGAAAAAATTTTGGTTAATTATTTTAGAAGCACGTTTAAATAATCTGACGTAAAAATTCAAAACATTGTTACATTACTTAATAACGAGAATATGAAAATGGAAGTAAACATAAATAATACAAATGTTAACCAAGGTTAAGAAATTAAATATAAGAACAAAATATTAGAAACAGTAACGACAGAATATCTGGGTAATACACTGACAGAGATTGAAAAAATGGAGGTAGAGATAACAAATAAAGTCTGTTATTCCATAAATAAGTCAATACTGAGCACAAAGATATTAATATCGAAGTAAAAATTATGATACACAATGTTATAATGATACCAATAATAACCTATGCATATGAGAACTGGACAGTACGAAAGAAAGATGAAAAAAAATGCAGTAGAAATGAAACACCAAAAATGAGATAATCAGAAAAATAACGAAACAAGTACCCATACTGGCAAAAATAGAAAAGAAACAATTAAATTGGTATGGTCATGTTGTCAGAATGAAAATAAATAAAATAAGAAGAAAAATATTAGAAAAAGGAGATTCAAAAAGACGAGATGGCAAGAGACAGAAGGAGGTGAGAGAGGAACCGGAGGCTATATTCGACGCCGGAAAAGGCATAAGAAAAAGATGAAGAAGAAGAAGCTTTTGAACGATTTTCGGTGAAACCAAATGTCGGCAGTTTTGAATTTTTACGTCAGATAATTCTAAATTGCTTCTAATGTAACTAAGCTGAATTAAAAAAAAAATAAAAGGTGTAGTGTAGTCCCATTACTCGATTACTCCAGGTATTCTTTGTAAAAGGACTAAACGGAGAGTAGTGGAGTAGTAGGAAGCGGTCCTCCGGAAGCAGTAATCATTAATTAAAACAAAGATCAAATATTAACTAAGAATAAAATTATTTACACCCAAAAAAATACAGGGATATTTTCACCCAAATTTTTTTATTGCAGCTTCCAGTTTAAACACATTTCTATCGTCTAGTAGCTGATGGGTTGTTCCAATGTTTAGATGCTGAAGAAGCCATTGTTCGTAACTTCTTTTGAATTTAGATCTATATTTGCTAAAATATCCCCAGAGTTACATACTAATTCCATAGCCGTTTCTTATATCTAGATCCTTTTTAAATTAACCAGAAGGAGAGGGTGGTAGAATAATTACAAAAGTTACATAAGTACAAATCTGGATGATACCTCCTTAATGGCATTAATTAAAACAAAGATCAAATATTAATTAAGAATAAAATTATTTATATCCTAAAAAGTCATCAAGATACTGTGGGAATTTTGACCCCTAATTCTATTTTTATTGCAGCTTTCACATTCATCATCTAGCAGCTGATGGGTTGTACCGATTTTCACATGCTGGAGAAGTGATTGCTTTTGAATTTAGTAATTGTCTAGTTAACTTATCCATTGACTGGTTTCTTATATACCTCAAGTAACCAATATATTTAAAACCAACATCTTCGGGACTTTTTTCTTCAGCAATTATTTCGTTATCATGAACAAAAGCTGTCATTGGGTCTTGTTCAAGATGTCACTAGTGTACTGGACCTTGTTCATTTTCTTGTGTCATTTTTGCTTTAATACTTGTTCATTAAGAAAAAGCATCTTCTTGCTTAATTGTAAAGTACGATGGGGATTTTGAAAATTGCGAATGTTGTAGAGTCAGGAACATATTCTGAAATAAACTTCATGATCTATAGAAGAGTAACTTTCCTTAAGTCCCAATTCTCTATTTATAGCATATTAGTGACTATTTTTCAATTGTAATTATACTATCAGTGATATCAGTGATATCTGACAACTTTATTTTATATATATAAGTACCCACACTCAACAATTTCCTCACAAATATAAAAATATGGTGAAACGAATTGACATTAGCCAGAGGCTATGTTATTAAAAAATTATTTCCACTTTCGTGCTTTTGAAAAATTACCGCACGACACAATGCTTGGGTATTGTTATTTCAGGTTGAAAAGAAAAACAGTAGGTAGACATCAGGTATCTTTAGCGCCAGTCGTACATTCTTGTAGCGGAATTTGTTTGGTTTTCTAGAAAAACAAAGAAACGATGTGCTAATGATACCTTTTCCTACCGAACACGAGGAGGTAGGTAGGTACTAACTATTTTTAGGCTGATACAAGTCTATACTTAAAATTAGTTAAACAAATACTGGGACTAAAATGAGGATTTCTCACCAAAGTTACAATTTCCTAATTTTAAAAATACCTCGACATTTAAAACAGTACTTAAATATATTTATTATACACTAACCAGTAAAATATTGTTCGAGCATTTGTTGTGAGTAAAAGAAAATAAAAAACAATCAAAATTTTTACTAAGGATAATATTGTAATTTGTTACAGATATTATTAAAACAAGCACACCTGATATAAAAATAATAATAGGATATGTTAAAAACGTATATGCAACACTATTTACAGTTTGTATGTATACTAAATAGTCTACCGATAGTACATTGTGAGTGGACTATTATTGTGGAATTATTTTTAAAGTACCTATAAGGTGTCCCTAATAAGTACATAGTGATATTTAAAATTAAATATTCAAGCTCCATTGTGTTATATACAGGGTTCTTCATACGTAAAGGGAATACTTTAAAGGCAGATATAGATCACATGGGTATTTCTAATAAACATAAAATATTATTAGAATATAAATATGAGACATCATTAAAAGTGCAAGTAAATGTATATTTTGAGCACTTGGTATAAATTTCTTTCACCAGTTATTAATAAATGTTTGTTAATTACCATAAAATTTTATTTTCTTATTTTACTGTACCATTTAAATTGGTGACGGAAATTATTAAATTTTGTACTTCAGTTTCTATTACTTATTATAATTTAATAATAATAATATAATTAATAAAATTATACAACGACATCGAAAATTAATTAATTAATTATTTTGTTTTAAGTACGTATCTGCAATAATACTAAAATTCTAAAATAAACAATTTTTAAACTTATTGGAAGAAAGCAGTTGTCAACTTACCTAAAACTAGCCGCAATTTTCTGTTAAAACAAAAACAATGCTCGGAACAGCATTTATTTTTCATTTTAATATGAGAATAGGTGCACCGCGAAATAAACATAATACTTATCGAACCCCAAGGATAGTCGAAAGAATAAAAATCGACTACTAAATTATACTTGATAGCTCAAACAACGACAAGATGTACTCAATAACTCCTGGGCAAATAAAAAAACATTTCAAATTAATGTAAAATAACAAAGCCCCAGGGGAGGACGGAATCAAGATTCAGCTGATAAGAAATATACCAAAGAAAAAACTGGTACAATTACACTACATCTGTATGATAATATCTATAGCAAAAACGGGAAAACTACAGATCGATATTTCCACCAAATATACTATTAAAGGGAATGAAAAAAATAATACTTCTTCTTTCTTTTCATGCCGTCTTCTCATAGAAGGTTGGCGACCACTTTTCTAAATTCTTCTCTGTCTTTTGCAACATGGAACAGTTCTCCAACGCTGAGATTTGTCCACTCTCTAATGTTTCGGAGCCAGGATTTTTTCTTTCTGCCGATACCCTTCTTCCCCTCAATTCTGCCCTGCATAATATTTTGTAACAGTAGATATTTGTCATTGCGTAATATGTGTCCTATGTAAGATATTTTTCTTATCTTAATGATTGTGAGCAGCTTTCGTTTTCGGCCGATGCGTCTCAACACTTCGTCGTTGGTTATTCTGTCGGTCCAAGGTATCTTCAGAATGCGCCTATAGAGCCACATCTCAAATGCTTCAAGCTTTTTAATCATTTGAGTCTTTAGCGTCCAAGTTTCTACTCCGTACATTAACACTGACCACACATAACACTCCACGAATCTCAATCTGATTCCAAGGTTTAGATTTCTGTTTGTAAGCATTGTGGAATATTTCATAAATGCCTTTCGAGCCATTTCAATTCTGATCTTAATTTCCTGGTCAGGGTCCATTTCAGAATTTATGACAGAGCCGAGATATTTGTATTTTTGGACCTGCTCTATTCGGTTTCCATTTACTGTGAGAATAGGGTTAATATTTGGGTTTTTGCTTATGACCATCATTTTAGTTTTCTGCGTGTTTATAGTGAGTCCCACTTCTTCACACTCTCGACTGACTCTTTCCACAAGGGTTTGAAGATCTTCTGCCCTCTCCGCCATTATGGCAGTATCATCGGCGAATCTTAGGTTGTTAATCAATGTCCCTCCAATGTTTACTCCCTCAGGTCTCTCGTAAAGTGCTTTTTGAAATACAGACTGAGAGTAGAGATTGAACAGTTGTGGGGATAAAACGCAGCCTTGACGAACTCCTTTTTGAATTTCGACTTCATCAGTTTCGATGTCCCCAACTCGAACTACTGCCGTTTGATTGTAGTAGATATTTTTTATTAATTGTATATCACTTGGGTCCAATTTGATGCTCTTTAAGTTCTCTATGAGTTTGTCGTGTTGGACTTTATCGAAGGCCTTTTGGAAGTCAATGAAACAGACGTACACATCTTTATTGTATTCTCTACATTTCTGTAGCAGTACTGTGATGGCAAATAAAGCTTCTCTAGTTCCTAAACCTAAATAATACTGAAAAGCATAAACTACCACCTAGAAACGAACAAAATAATCAAAAACGAACAATTTGGGTTCAGAAGAAAATTATACAGAAGTGCAACTGGCTAAGGTAATTGGCAAGGGAATGAAGAACTTAAATAATGACAAGAAAATGTACAAGTACTTGACTTGAAAAAAGCTTACGACACAATATGGATATGGAGGAAGGCCCACATAGTGAAAATAAAAAATGAGAAAATGCCAGATTACTTAGCAAATATTTAACATTTACACAAATGAGATACCACATGACGAAAATACAGGAATACCACTATTTGCAAACTACTGTACAATATTTGGGACAACTGCATGAAAAAATAAAAAAAATGAAATGTTGCTTCCGAAGACTTTTCCGTATGGTTTCAGCTGAAACAGTAATTCATGAATCTTCTAAAAATCGCTATCTAAGCTTTGAATACGAAGAAGATGGATATCTATGATCATATTCAACTAAATAATGATCCTATTTACCAATGGACTACATCTTCGACGATTTTTACGTATGCTCAATCTTGAAGTTTTTCAAACAACACTTTGAGAGATGCCTACGGTTTCAGCTGCTGCTCATCCCTTGTTTCACAAGGCCAATTATTTAATCTCTCTACACGTGAAACAATCCCACGTAAAGGTTGATAGTCTTTAAAATAATAAAATACTTTTGCTTTAATTACATCTAAAGTAACAACTGAACCAAAATATCGAAAAATTTGTTTGTTTTGTTACCAATTTTATTAAAATTTTTTGTTTGTAGGAATATGTTTGAGTGTTTTATCAGCAATGACTTTATTTTAAAATATATTTTGTTCTTATAAATACGGGCTGACTCCATATAAATTTGGTTATGTACATTACTGGAAGTCACCAGTCACAAAGATTATTATGAGATTGGTTTGGTTTGGTTTTTAAAGAGTCTGTAGAAAGACTTTGTTACCCAATTCGTTTATAGCAGCTATTGATTTATTTTCTTTATTCATACAACACCAGAATGTTGCAAAAAAAATAACTTGATGAAAATATTATTGTAACAAATAAACTATGATTGAAGGAAAGAAATAAATAAAAATGGTTAGCGAAAAGGGCATGAGTTATGTTCCTGGAGTATTGCAAAAAATATTACAATTTTATAAAATAAATCAAAATCCACTGCCACTTATATATTATGTTAAAACTGTCCAGTTTTATGAATAGACTAGGGTCACAAATACGAAAAAAAAATTTTTACGACGAACGTTATTCCTTTCTAGAGTTATCTACATAGTTTTTAGAGGAACTAATGGATAGATGTAAATAATAGTGCATGCAAGTACTTGATGCACTAAAGGTTCCATCCAGTGAACTTTCTGTTGATTGGAGCTCCTCAAAACAAAAAAGTACCACGAGTAAAAGCCAGAACAAATCTTACTGAAATATACCTAATGTCCAGAAGGATAGAAATTGCTGTCCATAGGTATGAGTTTCATTCTCATAATGCAAGGGTAGTGACGAACCTGGATTGTTTCCTAGTCACTATTATATCATATCTTGCTAGGTCATTTGAAGTGCTTGATTAATCATACATAGCGTGTCAATAATACTGTGACGATTCTACTAATGTTAGGAATTAACAGTGACGAGATTGTGTCCGCGTAATAATCCTCGAAGTTTATTTAAAAAGTGGATGGGCTCAGTCCAGGATTAGTCTAACAAAGATTATTGCTGATACTTCAGTCTTGTTCTATCCATCCTTTTTGAACTAATCCTGAATTGACCCTATCCACTTTTTAATTAAACTTCTTATCTAGTTTTGAAGTAAACCAAGAAAGTTCTAGCTCCATGAATATTTCTTTTAACCGTCATATATCTTGATTAATATTTACAATGTAACTGTGTCCTAGCATCGACTCCATTCTCACTTAATGCATTTGATCCATTGGGCCAGAGAATCAAGATATTCCAAAACGATCCTAGAGGTTATCTTAATAATGTTAGAATAATAAATAATAAACCCCTTCCGAGATTATTTCGGAGATTATAAACAATTCCGATAGAAAAACGTTGCAAATTATAATACTTTCTCTTATTCCCCAGACGAGTTCTGCTTTCTCGAGTTTATTCACAGAGAATTGAATTGTATGCCAAGTATTACTATTAATATTGATATCATTTAATCTAGTGAATAGTGTTTAAATACCCAAAAAGCCTGGTACAAAATGGAAGAAAATTAAATTAAAACGCATAAATTATTTAAAAAAAACACATATATTTACATTATTTTATCAAATTAATAAATTGGAATGCCTGTTAATAGGTATATTATATATAAAATTATACTCATGAAATAATACTTTAATAAAAATTATTAAAAAAGAGGTCAAATGTTTTTTATATTTTTATTTATTATCATAGACGTAGCTCTGAGCACCTCCACGTCCAAAGCCACCAGGTCCAAACAAGGCAGAATAACAAGGATTATTGCAATAAGGTTTTCCCTCGTGCTCAGCATGGCTACCAGGAGTTAAAGTTTTGTTGCATTTTTCGCAACGTAGACATGCGGAATGCCAGTCCTTTCCAAGGGACGTTTTCCGTTCAGCTGAAACAAAAAAAAATATTAATATACAGTTTTCGCTGTCATATACTTCTTAATGAATTTCTAATAGCTTTAAGTACCACCAGAAAGACTACGACACATTCTTTGACAATTTTCCTCAAAAAAAATGTTTACTTTGTTGAAAAGACTGTCGAAACAACACACATCATTTTTATTTCAACCAAACATTTCTGAAAAACAAATGCCAGATGCAGTAGCAGGACCAGAAAGAGAAGAAGGCACAAAAGTATAAAGAACGTTTATTAATTACCCGCTACTTTGCTAATGGCTTGTTCATCAAAGGCGGAATCGTGCGTTGTTGTTAATTAGACACGTTATTAAAATAGACATTGGAGTATTTAATTAATGTAAACGGGCCTAATATATGATGTATTTGCTTAATTTAATGAGATATTAATATCTAACAAGGAAGTGGCAACATTTTAGGGATAAAATATTGTGGTTCATCTTCATTTAAATAGTTTTTAACTTTGATAACTTTGCAATGTGCATTACAAATTGTCAATGCATCAATGTGATTCAAAGTTACTTAATCGGTGAACATCAAAAGGAATAAAAAAGATTCTACAGGTCACACAATTAAAGTGGGAAATTATGAAAGTTCATTTTGTACTCATAAAGGAGCATGGAGGTATTGAAATATATAAAAGATTTAGAGTTAAATGAATGACCTTAAAAAAATCTTGAATTGTTTTCATACCACCATAAATATAATTAGTTTTCGGTTAACTTTCCTGATAGTACAGCAACTATGTTATTTCAATGGTATATATTTTTAGGACAGTAAACAAATAACTCCTATTAAAACTAAATCCTAATATTAACCGTTGTTTATTTTGTTATTTAATTAGAAGGAAACATTTTCGTATCCTTTCATTGAAAAATTATTTCACGTATAGGTAGATGAATATATGTATATACCACATATTGAATTTTAATTAGTATACAAATTATGAATAAAGAAACTTTAAACGTACACTGAATATCAAATAGAAAATGGGCAGTAAATAATGTTGTAATAAAGAACATATCCTCATTTCAAATACTTTTAGTTTTAGATTAATTTATTTATCTAAAATTTGTTGTATTCTTTGCATTCTCCAAATTCTGCTGTGTTCTAGTCATGTAGGGCATACCTTTGACCGATTTGAAATAATTAGGTAATATAGAATAATCAACGTATTAATAAAACTTTCCTGTATTTAAGGTTTTCATTCGGACTGGCATAAATTTTATAAACAATGAAAACGGACAACATATGTTAACTTACAATAGCTTGACCTCAATTTAGCTAGTTTTTCCTTATATGGACAATTTCCAACGCGTTGCAATGTCGAACCTTTCCCAAAATTACGTAATTATTTAAAATTGCTATTGATTCAGAGTTATTTAACCGGTTCCTCGCGAAAAATGACTCATATCTTGTCATTATAAATTCGCGGCTGCAAAAAAAAACTGTTTGAATGATCATATAAAAGATGATATAATATTAACAATAAATTGTGAATCAGTATAATCAGTTATCGATGAACTGAATCACCATTATGTTTTCATCGACAAACACTTGAAACATTCACTATCAAAAATAGTTTTTTTTATTTAAATAAAAATCAGCTCGTACCAGCAGCAAAGTCAAATAGCTAATCGTCAAATAAGACAATTTTTTTCTTCCTCTGGAATCCACAGTTTCTGGAAATAAGTCATAGAGGATAGTAGAGAATATAGAAGTACATGTATATGTTTCTGAAAACAAGGGTAGATAATAACTACATATCCTGTAAGAAAATAATCGAGAATCCAACTCTTGGTGTTTGTTGCTCTTTGATTTTATGTTTCTCTTTAGTTACTTTTTAATAGTATAATTATATTTTCTCCTTCCAATTCGTTTTCTACCTTTTTAATTTTCTTTCTTTTTATACTTCCTTATTACCTATTCAGCTTCCTAATATTTTATTTGGAAGTGCCTTTTTTGTTTATAGTTACTGTGCCGATTGCCTAAATAATGACTGGGATTATAATTAGTGTAATAGATAAGTTTTAATTAAGAAACAACATTTCTGTTACTTGCAAACACATAGTGTATCCAGCTGTAGTTGCTACTAAAACCATAAAGAATCAAAATTGAATTTAAACATTCTGTTTCCAACAGACAAATGTGTCCTTGACCCTCAATAAAACCGACTGGTGTATTATAATCAAATACCATTTAAAATATTTATTGTAAATATTAAACAAACTATTACAAATATTTATTTTTTATTTAGAATATACTTTTTTTTATTTAACAGCTGAATATAATTTTTGTAAGGCAATCGTTAGTCAAATTTAATTTATATATCCGAAATAAATAATCTACAGGTTTTATCAAAAAGATAAATTCAGAGGGAATAAGATAAGTAGATAAAAATTGTTTATATGAAAATGATTTCAATAACTAAACTAGGTTTAAAATACACAAAAAAATAATATTCAACGTTTGAGTGCTACATAGAAAGAATGAAATGCAACAGAATGTCAAAATAGTTCTTGTCAGAGCTCTTATTAAAAAGAAGCGTAAGGGACGGCCAATTAAATATTAATACTTAATATTTTTAATTCTTTTTGGATTACATCCAATTTGAATTTAGACATCTTTGTAAATTTATAAATGTGTTTTAAAGTCAATATGCTTTAAACAATATTATGTTTGTATAACATATATATTTTATTTATTTAATGACTTCACACGTTAATTCTGACTTTATCTATTTGTTAAATGAATTAATACAAATAATTGCTTTTACATGTTTGGAGAAGGTTAATTAGCGAAAAATAAATATCTTAATGTAATTACAATACGAGTTGATGTATTTTGTGTACGAAAAATGCTAAAATTTATCGCAAAAACTGTTTGTGTTTTTAATCAGTCCATTTCAAAGCGAAAAATCCACCTATATCTGAATCTTCTTAATTGGTACATCCGGAGGAAAAAATAGAAATATTAATAGATAGCTACTCTACATAATTTAAGAGATAGTAACAATGGAACAATAAAAAATATAATGAACTAAAAAGCGTTCGTAATTTATGAGAAATTAAAGTGCAATAATATAAAAGACAATAACTTAATGAAAAAATTTACTGTGGTGATTTTGTTAAAAAATAGAAAAGTATATATTTTTTAAAGATGATAAATGAAGCATTTCAAAAACATAAATTTATAGAGCTATCTATTTAATAAAATAGAAATTTTTAATTGGAAAATGGCATTTTGCACCTATATAAGTCGAAAAAAATAATGCAGTCATGAACAAAATTATGCAATATTTTTATTATTATTATCACTTGTACTTGATAAAAAAATTTTCCTTAAAGTTTTATAAGTGTTAATATTATTTATGTATAGGTAAATACGATAATCATAATATTTTTATGTTTATTCAGTATATGGCGATGTTCAGTTTTCGGCCCTTTTTATAATATACTTTAAAACTGAAATAAATTAACATTTGCATTTTATTCGATTTCCCAAAATATCTGCCATCAATTAGACTTTGCAATGAAGTTGAAGCAGTGCAAATTGTAATTTTACATAAAGAACGACTAAAACAACGCTTCAGAGGAAGTCAATTATTGTATCAAAAAAATTACTAAAAGTTCACGAGACTAGTAGTTATGTTCGAAAAGCAAACCAACAGCCTAATAAGTCTTCTACGCCAAAGAACGACCATTTTTTGGGCCTTAACTCCATAAAAAATCCCACATTAGACGTTATTGCGTTTCAGAAATGAGTTGCAAAATACAAAAAAGAAATGTTTAGTAGGAAGGTTCAAAGGCAAGAAGATCTGTCGATTAGTATTTACTAGAATCCATATTCAATAAAATATCGAACAATGAAAAAATATTTTATTTACAGATGAAACCATAGTTCAATTATAGAAGTCCAATGAACAAAAACACACCTAGAGAAGAGTTGGGATATGGCATATTGAAAATATCCAATAAAAGCATTTTGGGTCATATATTGCCATATTGGATACGAAAAATTTCCACTAATTTACGAAAAGGTACCATATGCGGCTGACACCCCCATGCAGTATAAATTTACACATTATATTGGTCACCCTAAAGCCCAGACTTAAATCCGATTGAATATATATTATGTGGGATCATCTAAAACGCCGCATACCAAATAAAAAGGGAAAACTTCAAATTACAGCACAAGAGGAACGGAATGTAATTACTTAAAAAATCATTTAAATTCTACTTTTTAATATGCTTAATATTTGTAGATATCTTATTGGTACTAAAGTTTAAATTTAGCTTATTCAATTTTGTTCAAATTTAGCAAAATCTTTTTTTTATTACATTCAACTTATAAAAACTTCATATTACTTATTTATAATTTACAAAAAGAAATTATAATAATGTTCGATAAATTTGTTCATGAGTATTTATATATATGTATAAAATGGCATGTAGCGTTGATCCAGCCGCAAATTGATAACATAACAAATATGTTTCTATGTAATTCACACCAATGTATTTAGTTACAAATCTTAATAAACACATTCCTTCTAACGATAATAAAAATATATATATATTTATGTATCTTTTCATCTCACTCCTATAATTATTGAATAATAACAATAAAAATAGTTGGTTCTCTTTTAAAAATTAAGCACTTACCGAAGTAAACCGGTTTCTCGCATTTCGGGCAGTTGGGCATTTTGAACTTAAAATCTTTCCTGCAACTCAATGGTCAACTAACAACACTTCCTGCCGGGTACTCGTTGGACTACTAAACTCAATTCGTTATTCGTTAAATAACAGACAACTTCGGTAAAACCGTTTACACTTTTTTTAACGAACGTACACGAATCCGTCAGTAAAGGAACACCAAGGTTGATATCGGTTAAGGTTCATTTATTAAACTAGCGTTAAACTTCTAGCAGTTTACTAAAAAATTATTGTGTTAACCCTTAATGATTTATTTTAATCGATAATAAATAAAATAGGGTCCTTATAAATGCATATAATGTAGTCAAATTTGTACAATTTTATTTTATACTTTTAAATTTTATTTATTCTTATATGTATTATTCTTTGCCTTACTTTTAACATAATTATCTATGGCTATTGTAATATTTTTCTGTAATTTAAAAATTTTAAACTAAAACAAAATTTTGGACTAATATTGTATAAATTTTAAATACTTTTTAAGGCATTTAGGGTAATGTTCCCTAGCTAGATTTTGTAATAAAATGAAAAAAGATGTGCCATATTTTTTACTACATAATACATACTATATTGTGAAAGTTTGCTGAAAAGCAATCAAAAATATAACAAAATAACAATGCAAAAAAAATGTATTTATTGTGATAAAACCTCTACTTTTACAAACCACCTTAACTTTGATTCGTTGTTGCAGATTATTGTTTTAAATATAGGTATAAAATCTAATATCATCGTTATTTATAAAGTTTATAACATATCTATCCAATTATATTAATAAAAGTTTAGTGGTTTTCATGCGATAAATAGATACGATCGTCAAATATGTCTGTAATTTGATTGATTAATAAGTGATTATTAATTATCTAATCGGAATAAATTGTCCTTCTACTAGTTAGGATAATATTGCATCCTTTATTATTAACAATATCAAATAATTAGATATATTTGTTTATATTAGAACATTCACACATACAGGGTGTTTAATTAATAAATGTCCATATTGCAATTGATAAATCCTTCACACAAAATATGACAATTTAACCTAAAAAGTTAGATAAAATATTCTTCCTAACCGAGATACAGGGTGTTTTACCTAAAAATTTAAAAATTGTTTTGGCCCTCGGTTACTAAAACCTCCAAATTGTTGTCGCAGAGATGTTTTATTTGGAGCAATTGCCACGATTGAATTAATAAAAATCCACAAGTTACCAGAGAGGCAAAATTCCAGCACGAATTTAGAATAAAAGCTTTTATTGTGGATTTTTTAGAGATACTCTAATAGGCCCCTTTGATCTTTAAATTTAAATGGTAATAATTCACATTCTAGTTTCTCGAGACCAATTGCGACTTGGCGAGTTCTCGCTTGCATAAAGCGTCATAAGGGTGGTAAAATTGGGCTAATTTTTTGACACCACCGCTTAGGGGGTTGAAGGTTTTGCCCTGGTTTTCAGGTCAAAAGTTGAGCCCCTAACAAACCAACTTGACGTGTTTCCAGATTTTTTCGAAAAGCTCATTCCCTAGCAGTTATGCATTGCGATACGTTTTCGATGGCTCACCCTGTATCTATAGACATTTTTTCTTTCATTGAAATAGACAGTATTGACATGAAAGTCAGAAAATAAAATTTAAATGCATTTGAGTTGCAGTGGTTCTGGAGTTAAAAGCAACAATTTAGAAAGTCTTGTGTTGCATATACCTACTCAAGCAAAATGGAATAAATTTGGATGCATATTACTTGGACTGCACAATTATTTAATTTGGAATGTAAGTTTGTTTTAATTGGTTATCACAAAATCGAAAAAGACTTTTGGATTAATTCTAGAGTATTCCAAATGCATTCATTGTATATTTTTGTAGGTCCTGATTTTAGTGAGTGCTGTTCTCAACTACATTTTTGTAACGGTAGATCTAGCATTTTCTCAAGAAAATTATGAAATCTTTCTAACATTTTATATCATTTTCGATATAATCTATCTCCTTAACTTAATTCTTCTAGTTCTAAACAAAACAGTTAATTTAACTTCCATTCGAAAGCCTGATTTTTCAATAGCAGTAATCGTTATTGATTTTATATCTTTAGTTCCTCAGATTCTGTTACTTTTATTATTTGCTAACCGATCTTTTAGTATATTTATTCCTCTTCTTCGGATTTCCTCTATTTTAAGACTTCGGCATTTACTTTTGTTTTGGAAGAGTATTAACAAGTTGCCAGAAAATGGATGGAAATGGTTTATTGCTCAATATGTTACCATAGTTTGCTTATTTGTACATACAACAATCTGTATCTGGTTTTTGATACAATATGATACAAATTGTCATAATCAGGTAAACGTATTTACGATAAATATTCATAAAATGAAAAATGTAAGGTAATCCTTAATAATTACAGTGATATATTTTAGCCTTGTAAATGATTGATGATTAAAAATAGTTTAACATATCAAATATTTCGGAATAATTGAATAAGAAATTAACATATAATTGAAACCCAAATTAATCCTTTAAGATATTGATCCATTTATTTTTAGAAACACTTACTAAATTAGTATTTCATTAATTTTTTACATTAATGTAATAAATCCATGATATAATTCTAATAAACCATTAAATGATAAGATTAATTATAAAAATATATAAAAAATTGTTCTATAGAAAATATTTCATGTTTAGATCATACTTATATATATTTTTTTAGCTCAACAAAACAACACGAAGCCCTTTCAAAAACCCCATAGACTGGTATTTTCGTCACATCTACTACTCAATACAAATATTTTTTAATATTGGATTTGGAGATACTTTTCCAAGATGTTTGAATGAACTCTACTTATTCTCAGTTATGTTACTCACTGGCCAAGCTTTGGCCCTTTGGTTGATATGTAACTTATCTTTGTTACTTATTAACTACAATTATCACAAAGTGTATATGGCTCATAAGGTATACTTTTAATTATAATCAGTAAGATATTATTATACAGCGGTATTAAAAAATTTGAATCTTACAAAGATCCAGGATCATATACGATATTACGGGGGCAGTCGGATATTTATAAAAAAAAAGTTTTTAAGCAAAAAAAATATTTTATTATGTTTTCACCATTACATTCCACGCACATTTTTATACCTTCACATCAATTTGTAATTCACTTACTCCATTTAGAAGTTGGTATGCTCAAAAGGTGTGTTTTGAATGTATCGCACAGCTTTTTCAGTTCAGGAAAAACGTTAACCTCGCATTTTCTTCTTAATTGTAGGAAAACTCACTAGATGCCAAATATGAAACGTGTGAGTCATTAATTAGACGTTTCTATTTTGCCTATATTCGTTTGCTGCTCGTGTTGCGTTGCATTATCATGATGCAAAATACGATTTGTTTTTCACCACTGATCAAATACTTTGGCCATCATCACGAATTTACTGCTAAAAGATTTTCGAAATCAATTGTAGCCACTCACCAAATCTGGCTACGAAACATGTAACCATTTTCTTCGAGGTGCTTCTTGACCATACAACTTTTGTTGGCAAAAGTTTATTTTGAAACTATCAATTGTTGCTTGGTTTCTGATTCGTAGAAGTAGATCCACATTTCTTCAATAATAATATCATACATGTGTTTGAAAATTCCGTTGTTGCCTTTTTTAGCATTGCTTTGCAACAGTTGACACGTTCTTGTTTTTGAGTTATGAATAGATGTGTTATCCATCGAGAACAAAGTTCATTTGTGTGTAAATAAGTACAGAAAATTGAATTTATGGAAGTCCACCAGAGACTGATCCTCAAGAGAAACACGACCAAATTTTAATATTTGAAACCAGCGATATTCGGTCGTTTTTAACAGAAATTTACCATCAAATGCAAAAATGAAACGTTCCATATATTGTTATTTGTTAAACCACAACGAAAATCTTACAAATTATAAAACTCACATTTACTCGCGTTAATTCTTTCTTTGATTCTCTTCTTAAAGTTTTTGACCACAAAGTTTATAAAGGGTCAAAGATTTTAACAATTGGACATATTCTGGACACATGTATTATACATACATAACCAGGGTTGTCAGATTCTCAAATTTATCCGATTGTTCCTCATACAATTGCTTCTATAGGAAATTTTTAAGCTAGTTACTCTCTAAGGTTCGCTTTTGAAATAATCATAAACTGTTTTAGCCAGAATGTCACATTTTAATTTAATCTCTTCATTTTATTTTATTAATGTCACCTTGCTTACAGATTAAAGATACGTTCAAGTATACAGAAATCACTGATGAAATTACAAAAGCAAAAATATCTCAGTACTATTCAATGAAGGAAAATAATAATAAATGCAACACATTTATGGACTGTCTTCCACCTTCTTTAAAACAAGACGTATATTACGATTTAAACTGTGGCCTTTTACATCGATCCATGATTCTTAAAGAACTACCAGAGTCTATTTTAAAAAAGATTTCTTTATGCATGAAAACTGTATTATTACCATCAGGGGAAAGCATATATATACAGTACGTAATTAAAACTTATATGGTTTGTATAGAAGAAGGGATTTTAGAAGTTCTTAACGATGAAGACGAAGAAAGTCCTGTTATATTTTTCAGAGATGGTACCATTTTAGGTAATAACTACATAAAAATATGTTTCGAATATTTTGTAATAGTGTTCCTCTTTTAGGAGAAGTTGCATTGTTTTTCAATATACCATCTAAAGCTACAGTGCGCGCAGGAAAAAACACCGAACTGAGACTCCTTCATAAAAAAGACTTTCTGGAAATTATGATCAATTTTCCTGAACATTTTAAGAGCCTTCAGATAATTTTAAGCAGACGTCTAATGTCTGCGAACCGACCTCATAAAACGATCCAAAAATTCTGTTTACCAAGTCTAAGAAGACTGAAAGTAAAATTAAGTAACATCTTTGTTAAAGACGAAAATAATGAAGAACTAGATGAAGAATATTACAATCTATATAAGTTAGGTGGTGATAAATATGTCTTAAATGAAGCTAACAATCACAGTCGCTTGGTAAGAATTCCTTCTACTAGATAAGCTAGTAAAAAAAACAACTTGCATTTCAGTTAAATATTTGGAAAGCAGTAAGTGATATTGGACAGATAGTTTTCTGCGTAGTATATCCTTACTATTCCATTTTTGAACAAAATGTACCAGATTATTTAAATTACTTTGGGACAGGTGCGGATGTAGCTTGCTTTTTTGACTTGGTTCTTCAATCAACAACACCCATAAAAAGTGAGGTAAATTATTAAGGATTTTGTTAAAGGAATATTTTACTCATTTTAAATATGAACGTGATTTTTGTCTGGTAATTCTTTTAGGGGAAGATAATCACTAAAATACCACAAATCTTAAACCAAAAACTATACGAATGGAAATTCAATATAGACATAATTTCTTTATTTCCATTAGGTTAAGTAGAACATTCAATATTTATTTAATACGAGAAATAAAATAAATATTTTGTAGAAGTATGGTCATTTCTTTTCAAAAATAGACAGCTTGAACATAGATTCTTTTATTTGTTCAAGTTAAACAGACTTTTGAGATTGCACAGAATACCCAGAATATTGAAGAGTTTACATGGAAATAATAATTACTTAATGGTAATAATGGACTATTATCTAAAAAAAATGTTATTAATTATTTTTTTAGACTGCGAAGCTGTTCGATTATTTAGTATATTCTATTTTGTGTCTTTATTATTCAGCCTGTATACTATATTTAAATGCTTGTTTTGGCTTTATTTGTTACGCTAACAGTTGGTTTTATGTAAGTCCCCCTTTAATATTTTACTCTAAATATCTTAAATCATAGGAGAATTGATTAAATGGCTTAATTTCTTGTGTAGGGCACCGAGAGATAAAATCAGTGGTTTCATTTGTAAAGGGCTCATCTGAAATATATATACTAAAATATACAAATCCATTTGGTTCTGCGCATATAACTATTTCAACTTCAGACGGGCCCTTTAAAAGCGAAATGGATTGATTCTATTGATAAATACAAACGCTCTCGGAAATTATATTCTAAAAAAATACAGAAAATATTTTCACTAAATTAAAAATCTTATTATTTCTTTTGTTTTATTTTAGTTAATCCCTAGAAAAGAATACCAAGATATCGAAGATTCTAGAGCATCGCTAATAGAATCATTCTATTTTACTATTACTTCAATATTTCTCACGGGTACTGGTGATATTTTACCAAAATCAGAGAGTGATTTTGGTATTATTATCTTTCTCATATTATTATTTTTAATATTGAAAAGTTACTGGCTTGGACAAACAATATCGTGTATGTTTTTGAACATTTTATGTAGTGGATATCTTAAAACGAAATATTATATTAATTAGTAAGTATATCTATTGTTTTCTATGAAACTTGATAAAATATTTATCACGTAATTGGTATATATTTATATCTACAGAGTGGGCCACTAACAGTCAATCCTGATATTGGTAGTCTTCATTAGATTTTAAGAAAATGCTGAAACATGTCGATTTTTATTCCAAAGGTTACATTTTTTGACGATACAGACATTGTCATATGTCAACCCCCTCCTTTCCACGTCTCCAATCCCTTAATTCTAAATAGGGGATCAACCTTGTGTGGCAAATCAGTACAAATGTATTGCGATGGACTAATCAACATACGACAACATTTTCTTAATATTTAAAACCAAGCGCCACAACTAAATAAAAAAATGATTAACAATTTAAAAACATATAGACTGTCCTACTTAAAATAAAATTTATTCGCAGAGTTGCACATTTTTTATGTTTGACATATGTTTCCTTATAGTAACTTTTAGAAACGTTTCTAAAATCTGTATTTGTATTTTTGTAGTTTGGTGGAGATACATAGGATTCCAAGCAATCTGAAATCTAAGATTGCTAAATTCTTAAAAATAAATCCAAATTTCTATAGAGAAACCTGTAAAGAATTTGTACATGGTACTGGATTTAATTCGATAGAATATTTGATTAAAATGCCAAGAATCAACGATATTTGGACAAATATTGCATTTTTTAAAAATATGGATCCTTACTTTTTAGCTGTATGTTAATTCAAAAATATGTTAAAAATTATTTATTCAATTTTCTCGTAGGTAATTGAAAACGAGATTAAATCTTGGTTAATTCCCAAAAATGAGGTGGTTTATTTTTACGGAGACCCAACCCGTAGAATGTTTATAGTAAACAGGGGTTATTGTGAACTATACGATCCAGATAATAATTTTAAAAAAACTGTCGGACCAGGCTCGGCACTGGGTTTACTAGAAATGATTTACTGCCTTTCAAAAAGATACACAGTTACAACCAAAACCGATTGTGAATTGTTTTATTTAGATTACTTCATAATAGACGACGTTTTTAAGTTATTTCCTGAGGAGATGAATATGCTGGACAGTATAATTTTTCAGAAAAGCTTCCTAGAAAACGTTGCCATATTAGAAAAAACTGAAGATTCATACGAATACACCGAAGTTAAAGATCCAACAGAAATAGAAGAGTAAACATATTTTCTTAATGAATTCAGCCTTTTACTAAAATAAAGAACATTTTAGGCAGTACTTCATTAACTTATCAAAAACATGGATACATTATTATGACATTTATAAGAAAAAACTTGGACCGTTTTGGTTCCTAGGTTTCTTTTTATTACCGGTGACAATATATCCAGAAAGTTTCGTACTTAAACTTTGGTGCATTATCAGATCTTGCTTTATAGTTTTACAAATAATTATTCATTTAGTGGTCATTATGGTACCATCATTCGGTGAAAACTTAAGTTGGATCGCTTGGATATGTCAGAGTACCCTTTATGTAGATATGTATATAAGCCTTCACATAGGATATTACGATGGACATGGAAAGATAATAGTCCATCCTGCATACACGTCTTGGTAATCATTACGTTTATCTAAACTTTTAGGAATCGTTATTTTTAATTACAGCTTCAACTCTAATTTGCTCTATTTGTAGAATTGATAGGTAACGTAGTAGAACAATTAATTATTTGTGTTGATGTGTTTTCAAATCCAATAGGCGCCCATATTAACGCTGGTGGATTCAATCAGGGGAAAATTAATATTACAATAAAATACATATGCATAAACATAATCAGATCTAAATATGTTCGTTTCTATTGTTGTTTCTATGTTGATTGAATTGTTGGAGAAGAGAATAAATGAAAATATTAAACTATATTTTATAATTTATTTTAGGCATTATTTAACTCATGGATTTCTATTAGACCTCATAGCAGCAATACCATGGTCTTACTTTCTAGTTAATTTAGAACAACCCCGTTATAAGGATACTCGATCGGGATTTAATCGAGTAGTAATTCATTCCAATCTAGGTTTTTGGAACTTACTAAAATTTATACAATTTTACAAAGTTTTCAAATGTATTAGTTATTTCGAAGAAGATTATGGATCTATGGAGAGTTTAAAAATTTTGAAATTATTACTAGTTATTACTTTGACTTCTAATGTCTTGACTGCTATTGGTATAAGATGTATATGTGAATACAGTTTTGAAAACAGTAAAAGAAGGAACTTCAAATTCATGAATCAAAGTCATGATTTTAAATGGAATAAAATGACATGTGATGAAGGTTTTTCGACAAATTTTTGGACAACAGGTAAGTTTTTTTTAAATGTAATTAGTTTAAATTAAATGCACTTTTTATTATCTTTTTTTGAACTGTTTAAACAAAATTAATTTGTCTTATTCCAAAAATGTTTCGCTGGAAAAGAATTTGTAATACATTTTCTGTTGAGCAGGATTTTTGAGCTGTTTTAGAGTTAAATACGCATGCTGATTTCAATATTGAAGTTAGAAGATATTAAAATTACAATTAAAGATTAATCTAGATATAATAACTTATATTGCCATAATATTTACTTGATTCTCTATTACTACATTATCACTTCTTTTAGATATTAGTGGCATCTATACGAACGGTCTCTACGTTATTTTTGATTGGTTGACCGGTACTGGTACTGGGAAATTTATACCTACGACTAATGTAAAAATAACAGCTATTTTAGTAGTTTTTATTGGATTCTTCTTATTTGCTATAATGACAAGTGTTATTTGCACAATGATGTTGGCTAAAGCTGAAGAAACTATTGATTTTAGATGTAGCATTACTAAGCTAGTTACATTTTTAAAAAAATACAACATTAATGCGAATTTAAGACAAATGGTAAACTATGTATATTTATTTTTCTTTAAAAACAAATCAGTTTGTATGAAAAGAATAAAATGTTTTTTGTTTTAGATTCTGGGCCACTTTAATCTCATTTGGGACAAAACCAAAGGCTTTAACCTTATTTCTAACATAGATATGGATACTTATTTTAGAGACAAAGTCCTTATGAATTATTATGAAGAAATTCTTTATGATGTTCCATTATTATACCATTATGATACGAGTTATATAAGACTTGTACTTAATCTTGTTCGAATTCAACATTTTCAAAAAGGTAATTGCACAGGAGGCCAGACAATGACAAAACAGAGCCTTTTTAAGAAACACTCAACCCCATCAAATTTTCTATTAAAATGTAAAGTTCTCTATAATGCTCTTTGATTTTACAATTTGCCTGATAAATGTTCTGTTTCGTTTCTGACCGGCAACCTCTTGTGAAAATTAAATAAAAATATATATTTTAACATTTTTTTGTATGTACTCAGATGAAGTAATAGTAAAATATAAAGATGTTCTCTCGGATATTTACATAGTAACTTCTGGCCAAGTAGAAATTTTCAGTAAAACCAAAGATCCTTTGTGTCTGATTGGCGCAGCGGGTGTCTTTGGTAATCTGCGTAAAAAGGATTACGCTCAAAGTACAGTAACTGTAGAAGCTCGAAGAAATGTTGAATTATGGGTATTAAAAGCTAAATTATTTTTTAAACTTGTAACACATTATCCTCTTATAATGCAAGAACTAGATAACATACTGAAAGGGAATCCTGCTTATCTGTTACCTAGGGACATCACCAACTTAGATAGTTTCAGTAAGTATAGTTATTTTATTTTGTTACTAAACATTGCTAATACTGCTTTTCTTGTGTTTGTCTTATTTTGAACTGATTGGTTGCTAATTTATTTCTCAAACTAAGTGATTCATCTTAGAATTTTCAATCCTTATAATTACTAGGAGTTTAATGCCATGACTGTTTCATAGGTATTGCCATATGCCATATACTATACCATTATAGAGAGAATGTGGTCGAACGTTTTCCTTCTGTTGATTGAATGTTAAATAAAAACTAATTATTTATAAAAAAAACGTATTATATGGAAATGTTATATTTTTAAGACACTACAAAAGATTTGATGGACGAAACAGAATCAGACGAAGAAGGACACACCAAACAAATGTCTAATATGGATTTTACTCGACCTAAACAAAGATTTAATTGTCCATGGACTCATTTTACATTTAAACCGGATCATGTGGTATTCAAAGTATGTTTAATTATTTACCCAGTTAGCAGAGATACGTTGAAAATATGTTAGTATTTAGTAAGAGTGAACATAATTTTCCTTCCCGATTCATAATGCATCGACAGTAAAACGTCTCATTCCATTGACGTCAATTTTTAAAGTCAAAATGATATAATATAATGACGTGTTAGCGATGTAATAGTAATAGAAACAACTGCAAAAATGAAAAAAAAAAGTTATTTTAAATTTGTTTATAACTAAAACTTAAAAGGAAAAATATATAGTTCACTGAGAAGTAAAACTATAAAGTAGGAAAGAACAAGCTTTTATTTTATAATCGTATAAATTTTGGTAGTAACTACAAATTTTTTTTTCTTAAAATTATAATGAACAACCATTTCCCCTTGTACTAAACAGTAACAATTTCAAATAAAAAAATTATATGACAATAAAGGAAAATGTTGGAAAAACCCTTTTTAAATTGTTTCATATACAGTTGTTTATAATATGATTCCAAATAGAAAATAAAAAGGTAAATCGTATTAAAATATTTAAATTATTTCTGCCGGTAGTTGAATGTTTTTAAAGGGCCCATAAAAAGTTTTCTGTTTCTTGAAAGGTTTGTTTTATCCGGGGTATCAACCATTTTGAGTTGACTAGAGAACTCATTGTCCGAAAACTCTGGTACACCCCAAAATAAGAAAAATATATAAATTCCAAAACGCAAGCACCAAAAAATTAGCAATCCGGAGGTTGCGTTATAACCGCGCAATCAATAAGTTCTAGAACGAATTCTTTAAACTTTGAACAAAATCGATCAGCGTGAGCAGAAACATAGTTAAAGGTTTGATCAGAAACGAAAATGTGACTTCATACTAAATTCCAGTAGTTTCTGAATAAAATGATATATTGCCATTTTTTATTTTTATTTTCTTAATATTTCACTTACTTCACCTTTCAGTTATTATAAAGAGAAAAATATTATATTAATGAGGGTTGATATTGATGTAATCATCACCATAAATGCCTATGCAAAATGTAAATTTTGAAGTAATATAAGTTATATTGTGAGCCTTCACTAAGATATTAATAATAAAAAAAGTAGCCTTCTTATGTCTTCTTAGGAAAATTATTTTTGGATTAGTATTCACAGTTTAACGAAATTTCTTCAGTCAATTTGTATAAAATATTATATCTTAAGCTTATTAATTAAACTGTCATGTTACTTTGACGTCGAAAATTGAATGAACGATATAGAAGTGTTATAATCACCAAATATCGACGTTAATTTGACGTAACTCTGCTGTTTAGATCCTCTCCTACAACTTCCACTTTATTAAATAAAAAATGTTTTTCGAGAATCAAAGGTCGTACCTAAATTTTTCATAGAAAAAAAAAATAGCTCCGAGAGCTGGTTATTATCTTAAGTCTTTACTTAAATTCATCTAATAATTATTGGTTTGAATATTTTCAGATAATGAGTTTCGTAACATTTATAGCAAGTTTACTGAACGTTTTTATAATCCCCTATATTTTTGTTACTCAAGAAAAACATTACTGGGGATACATTTACTTATGCTTTGAACCAGTATTTTACTTAAGAATCTTATTAAAAACGCATCAATCTTATACGAATTTACATGGAAATTTGATCACGTCAAAAAGTAGAATATGCAGAAAATATCTCAATACCCCAAGACAATTCATTTGGGACATTGTACCAAACCTGCCAGTGACTTTGATTTGTTATATTTTTCCAAGTGATGAAAGGTTTTTCTACTATACTTCCATGAGGTTGTTTCATCTTTTACGTTTCTACTACATTCAAGAATATTTTCAATATGTAAGTATTTATAGAAGTTCCAACCTAATTTAAGTACCAGTGCCAAATACTAGGTGGCCAAATGTAAACATCTAAATAAACATGGAAAGATAAATAATACGTATCTTGAATTTCCACAGTCTTCTAAAGCGTTTTAATATGTATTAAGGTCTACCTAGGTTTCGGTATCTGACAATATACCATTTTCCAAGAAAGAGTTTGTCTTGGAAAATCCTATGTTTCGGTTCTATCTGTCTTGGAAAATGGTATATTGTCAGATACCGAAACCTAGGTAGACCTTAAAACATATTAAAACGAAAATTGAAAGACTGTGGAAATTCAAGATAAGTATTATTTATCGTTCCATATTTATTATGAATAATTTCCATAAAGTAAGAGTTGAAACAATGAATTTAATCTAAATAAACATTATCAACAAACATAACCATGGAATAGAAGTTAATGCCTTAGGAAATATAGTGAGGACTTTTGCGCCATCTAGTACTTTAAATTCACTCATATATCCTGATTTTTATAGGATATCTTTTTTACAGTGTAAGAAACAATTATTTAGATGTAATATATGGTTATCTATAGAACTTGTAGTATATTACAGTATTCTAATTCATGTATTGAGTTGTATTTGGTTCATGTTAGCTTGCCCATTTAATGAATGTTTGTCAGATTCCTGGATAACACAAATTCGGTACGTATTATTTTATACAAAATTGTATATTTGACTTGGGAGAATCATTCTTTAGTTGGCGTTAACGATGTTATTGTGGGATAAAGGTAAATAGAAAAAGAAGTAACTGTTTTTTATCTGGTTTTAGGGAAGATATTTTTAGGCAGCCCACGGCACACAAAATAGTTTTATCTTATTATTATATTTTAAATCTGGTAACTACAACTGGAATTGGTGATATACTTCCAAAAACATTTATAGAATCAGTTTTTACTATCATAACTATGTTGATTGGAAAAATTTATATTTCGGTGCTTATTGGTAAGATAATCTAATTGTTGAACAAATTATACAAATAACAATGAATTTAGTTGCTATTTTTTTCCAAATAAAACCGTTTGGAATTTGTAAATTTTTGACCAGTCAATCAGCACATTTTTTTTGATAATTTTTTATTTCAAAATACCTAATAGATAAAATGTGCTTATCTTAAAATTCCATTTATAATGGATAGATTCCACTAAGTAATAATTGAAATAATCGTTATAAAAAGATAAATATTTATCTTCTGCTACCACCATCATTAATATTTATAAAATAACATACGCAACCAAATGTTAATGCTATTATCTTAAATTTCAGGAACAGTGTTAAACGCAATGTATATTTCTAGGAAGGATTATCTAAAATATAATATACAAACAATGTTATTAAAGGAATACCTAAATGATAAAAATATATCAGGTAATCAAATGTATTATTGCTTATTCTTCAAATTGTACATTTTTGTAAACAATTTTGTACGACGTCGTTAGGTAAATCATATAATATGATAGTGTTAAAAATTGAATTTTCATTTTAAATTAATGAAGGTAGTTACAGGGTGGTATAGTTTGAAATGCAACATCGCTTCACAAGAATACCTTAGATATACAATCAAATATTTTCGGTTATGCTTATCTGGCAAATTACACATTTTATTTCAATAAAAATGCATTAATACTATCAAGGATTTAAAATTTTTTCTTTTTCTTTGCCCTTCTAGTATTTTTTTCAAAATTCCTCCGAGAATTTTTTTAGTATAGAAAATAGTCAGTCGGGCAGGAAGTTTTACATACTTTAGGGAGGAGGGTAAATGGGATGTAACTACAGTATTATCATTATTTTTATTGCACACACACGGGGACACCCTGTATTCATTAATAACAATAAAATATGCACACAAATGATACTTTTGGGTATTAAAGATTTTATTTTTTTTAAATCAGAATGCATAATTGGCCAAATAAATAAGACGCTTCTACGAATGATAACTTAATATATTATTTTATACACTTTTATTGTTCTTAACACACCTAAAAATCGACATTTTTAATTTAGGCTTTTTGTATTCATAACATGACATCATTTTATTATAGAACCTTTTTTCGAAATCCGAGGGCAATTTCTTAAAAATAAAGAGCTACAAAACAACGAAAATATTTCATATTAACTGGTATGTTTGAATGTTTAGATTTTCAACTTCAAAGGATCTCATCGTATTTAAAAAATCTTTGGATACATGAACAATGTCCTTTAAATTCGGAGATGATTTTTAACAATTTTTCGTATCCACTCCAACAAGAAGTAATGGCGGCCCTTTATGGAAATCAAATAAGACATTCTCTTATATTTAAGGTAAAATCAATGTTTTTTTTTGTTAACACTGCATTTGGAACTGCTATAACACCTCATTTAAAAGTTTCTAAAATATTTGCTCCGTAGGGAATTGATGAAAGTTTGCTATTTCAAATCTGCACCAAACTAAAACGCACTTTATACTTCAAAGACGATTACATAATAAAAACAGGAGACATCAACTCAACGATGTATTTCATCCATACTGGTAATGTCATGGTGTTAACGAAACATCCTCAGCTTACCGAAACCAAACATCTTATTCTTCGTACTATGGATACGTTCGGAGTCCGCCAAGGGTTCAACTTTGAGAAATGCCACACCTTTTATTATAGAGCAACATCAGATGTCGTCGAGATATTGTCATTAAAATACGACGATTGGAGTTATTTATTGAATTTTTTTTACAGAGACAAACAACAATTATTTGTTAGAGTACAAAAAGAGTTTAATAAATAAAAACATTAAAATTTGAATACATAGTTTTTTTTCATTTAATAAGTCTGATGCTAAACTTAATTAAGAAAACAGGAACACTAAGAGAATGAGCTAATCTTTGAAATGTAATTATAAAATAAATTATTTTAATCGCTGAAGTAACATGTTTTTGTGGATATCCAGTCATACAGAATATCCAACGAATATCTAAAACACAACATGGGATATAAACTGGACAATCAGATGTCCTTAAAAGGTCTATGAGAAGATATTTAATGGATTACCAGGGATGCTATGGAACTTCCTATAGACGGTAAGACAAGAAACCTGAGAGCCTATTTATAGTTCACAATGTGCAATTAAGAGTGATAAAACTCGTATAGACGATTTATATTTTAAATTATATGAAGGAGCGATAGACAACTTGAGAGAATCTCACTATTTATTGGGTTCTTAGCGACTCCTTTTAAAATTGTCATTGTGACTGGCGTTGAGGGTGATCATGCCTGATTGGTTAATTCTGAGCTCAGCAGTTTTTGTTTTGGTCAATTTTTGTAGCGTACATTAGCGAAATGTTGATTTATTGAAAAAAATGTTTAAAATGAGTGAATTTTAAACACTGGATCGCATTCTTATTATATTCAGATAGTACAGGCATTATATATTATATCTATAGGAAGAGGAGAAGTGGATGTCACATAAATTCGCTGAGATGGACAAATTCATAAACAATATTTTATTTACTGATGAGGTTACTTTTACCTGAGATGGACTGTATTGTGCTCAAAAAAAATACTCCACAAAAGGAAATCAACAACAACAACAACATGAACGTTGTTCAATAAAACCAATCCTGGTTCGACCAAAACTAAGAATAGCACAAAAGTTTACACTGAAAAATATAATATTTCCAATAAATACTTAGTTTAAATGTTATTACGAGAATTTACAATCACAAAGCTAGTATGTGCTTAACACGCATTGATCACCGTTTACATTAGATGTATTTGAATTGTGAATTAGAGTTTAAATTCCTTTGAATTTATGTGGGACAATATGAAACAATTAATTTAAAGTGTCCCCATTAATTCCTCACAACAATTAAGAGACAGAATAAATTAGGCAGCTATAGAATTTCTGGAGAATCCCGAGATAAATTGTTGGACTCAAATTTCTCTTCAGTGGAGAGCAGAGATTTGAGTCGCTACTAATAAACGGTATTTTAAGCAATCATTATAATTTTACTAGTAAATCTTTAAAAAATATCTACTATTAAACTGATTAATAATTTAACTGGCAACGTCGCGTTTAACGTGTTAATATAATGCAATATTTCGCAAATGATATTTCGCCAAATGTCGTTCTGAAAAAAGAGTCATTATCCCATTTCTTAATTCTAGAATTTATCAAAAAAAAATGAAAAAATATCGCTTCAAACAGGTTTAATTATACATATTAATATTGTTTAAAATATTGTGATGTAAGGTTTTAGTAAAAATATCTACATCGCTATAGGAATATTTTTTTAATTAAGCTCAACGTTTTAAGAGCTTCGTCCTGTTTACTGTACCGTACCAACAAAACTCTAGGTGGTAGGTCACCATGGAGATGAAAACAAGTAGGACTCCTGTTAACGTCTCTTTGACAAAGTTTTATCAATCTTTAAATGTCACAGATTTAAAATATTTATAAGAATGACCGATGATGTGGAAGATGTGAAAGAACTTGAAGTTAAAGCCATAATCGGTTTCGATGGTAAGAAATATAATGCGGAAATGTTATTATGTTATTTTCAATCAGTTTTTTAATTTTTACTCGAGCGTTACCGGTCAATTATAAGTGGGCAAGCAAACAACCATTTTCAAGTTTAGTTTCACCTTTTTTTGGCAGAAAACTGCGATTATATTCTCTACATAAAATTTATTGTTATTATCGTAAGTAGCAACTATTATATTTTATCAAAATATATATACCATAGAAGAATGTTTTCTAAACTTTAAATATTACAATAATACTTGGGATTCATTACATAATGTATAATTTTAGAACAAAAATATCAAATATACAAAAATAATAAGAGTGAAGAAGTTTTGATGCATTAGATCAAAATAACTAAGTTTCAAACGTGACATTAATTAATGATATAAAATCTGCACTCCATTTAACTACCTGTTTAATAGCTCTCCTTTTTGATCATATTTGTTTTTCCCTATTTTTCTGTTTTTCCCCAAGGTGCCAACTGTAACAGCCTAATCACCCATCCAAATGGAAAACACATCGTCTATGCCTTGGGTAATAAGGTTGCAATTATGGACTGGAGCACGAAAAAGCAAAAATTTTTGGTCGGGCACACAAACATAATTTCATGCGTGACTGTATCTTCTTCAGGGTTATATATCGCCAGTGGACAAATCAACCATATTGGATTCAGGGTAAGGTTTATTAACAATTTATGTTAACTTGTAATAGTGTGTGCACAATGGATGATTATACATAAAACTTTCTAAAGCAAACAATTGGTTTTATCTGCTTCCCTTTATTTTTATTTTAGGATTGTGATTATATTACAGAGCATTCTCTACCTGTATTGCTTAGAATCCTAATTTTTTACTAGATTATATTTGTGGTTTTGTTGAAAATAACATTGGTTATTCAATTTTTTTAAGGCAAGGGTTATTGTATGGAATTATGAAAAAATGGAGATGATATCACAACATGAACAACATAAAGTTCGTGTCGAATCCATCGTTTTTTCTTCAGATGACAGATACGTCTTCAGCTTAGGAGGAAGAGATTGTGGATCTGTGATAGTTTGGGATATTCATGACCAACAAGTGGTTTGCGGTAGTCAGGTTAATATTTAAGCGTATTATTTATATTTTTCTTACCAGAAATTAATATATTTGACTTCCACTTTTTCTGAATAGGTCTCCAGAGGAGTCGCTGGGGATGCCAATTCATTAGATTCAATGTGCAAGAGAGGAGCATGTTTTATTACAGGCGGAGATGCACACTTATCTGTCTGGGTAATACACAGAGAAGCCAAAAGTCTGAAGCAATTTATAGTTCACATGGCAAAACGCAGAAGAACAGTTTTATGTTTAGAAGTGAATGAAAGAGACGAGGTACTTACATTTACATAAAACCAGTAATAGATTTATTTAAACGTAAATATGTACTATAAACATTTTTTTAGGTCTGTTACTGTGGCACAAGTACCGGTGATTTACTTAAAGTTCGGTTGTACTTCCATCATGACTCTGATATTTTAGAACCAGTTAAAACACCGGCAGTTATAGGATGTTGGGCAAAATTATCCAAAAAGAAGCTGGCGCGTGGGGAAGTTGAATTATATCAGCACGGTAACAATATATTTTGTTTGTAATCGGTGAATTAAAGAAAAATAATTAAAAATCTTTGTTCTTGTTTTTTCAGGAATACGATCAATAAAACTACTTTTTGGTGGTACAATTGTTATTGGAGCAGGCGATGGTACGGTTGATTTAGTCGAAGAATGTGTTAAAAAGGGAATGAAACCAGAAGAGGGTCTTAAGATGCCTTCTATGCCTGCTTTGAGAGTACTCAAGAGTGCCAATGTTAATAGTAGCATAACAGCTATTCAGCAATTAAAAGAAGACATTATTTTAGTCGGTACTGTTAATTGCGAAATATATTTGATCAAACTAAAGGAGTTTGTTGCTGAATTAGTGATAACATGTCACACATCAACTATTTATGACGTGGTGTTTCCACAGTAAGTATCTACGGAAGTACAAAAAAAGTTTCTATTAATACATAGAAAGTAATGTATTTTCTTTTAGTAGACTTCCACAAAATTTAACAATTTTTATCATGATGTAATCTTAATTTGTTTTTTTTAAGTAAGTTTTCTGAAGTGTTCGCTACGGCGGGCAAGCACGACGTTCGTATCTGGTCAATGGCAACTATGCAAGAACTTCTACGAATAAGAGTCCAAAACTTTAGTTGCACCAGTTTGGTCTTTGCTTATGACGGAAAATCGCTTTTGACTGGATGGAGTGATGGCGTAATAAGATCATTCACGCCTTTGACAGGAAGGTTAATCTACGCCATATTGAACGCCCATAACAAAGGGATTTCAGCTTTAACATGCACGAAGGATGGAAAACGTTTGGTGAGCGGTGGATGTGAAGGCCAAGTAAGGTAAATTCAAAGCTCCTACTAGTTTTGATTAGATACTTTACTATCAAAAATACCATTTTGATAGGATGGAACGCTTTCTTTTAAACATATGTTTAATTAGTAAATTATTTACAGGTTATGGGATGTCTCACCATTGAAGCAACAATTGGTGGCTACTCTCAAAGAGCACAAAGGGCCAGTGTCTGCTATTGATATTAACAAGTTTGACAACGAAGCAGCCAGTGCAAGTACCGACGGTACCTGCATTATCTGGGATTTAAAAAGGCAGTGCAGAAGGCAAATTTTGTTTGCTAATACTTTGTTTATGTGTGTAAAATATTTTCCTAGTGGTGTACAAATATTAACAGGTGCAGTACAATTCATAAGAACCAGCAAAAAATGTGATTAAATTTTCAATTTTTAGGCGGATCTGACCGGAAATTGGCATATTGGGAAGTTTTGGATGGTAGTTTGGTTAGAGAACTGGAAGGTTCTCCCTCAGGAACGATTAATGCTTTAGATATATCATCAGATGGCTCAAGATTCGTTAGTGGTGGTAATGACCAAATCATTAAAGTGTGGACCTATCAAGAAGGTAGAGAATAAAAAAACAAAACTACCTATAAATTTAAAAGAAAAATAGTCCATTTGAAAGTTATTTTTTATAGGAATTGCTACTCATATTGGAGTTGGCCACGCAGGAGCAGTAACAGCAACACGGTTCAGTGGGGATGGCAAACATTTGGTGACATGTGATGCTTCTGGCTGCGTTTTCGTTTGGAAGGCACCCACTGACAACAAAAAAGTTCAAGATAAACCTCCCGATTCTGTTCCACCAGTAAAAGGTTTAGAAACCGTTCGTGAGGAACAAGAACCAGGTAAGAGTTTCTTACATTTATCATTTTACATACATAAAAATTAAAAATGGGATGTAACAAAAATAAACAGCATCAAACCCTGTCCTGCGCGCCATAGGAGAGATGATAGTATGTAGAGATTGTTACAGATTGTTACGAAAAAAAAAAACATTAAAAAATCGATTATATTTCTAATTTAATCCTAATTACAACTATAAAATTTGCTGTAAACTTCCAGAATAAGTTTCTTAGAGACGTTATTCCCTTCTATCACGATAATTATTTAATAGTTGAATTAAGTTATTTATTTCTTCTTTGAGTTTTCCTTCTGAAACCATTATTAACTTTACGATATTAAGAACTATCTATATTTTGTTAAACGGAATTTTATGAAAATTAAGAATATTACTTAAAACTTTTGTGGTATCACTTGTTTGGAGTTTGGGTGGCAATATCTAACATAAGAAATTTGAATATTTTATCTATTGGTGTTATTTCTGTTGTTGTAAACTGCTTTATTGGTTCTGATAGTTCTGTCTCAGTATGAATTGTGTGTCGCGTTTTCAGAATCTGAGTCCATATAAAATTTAAATTTTAAATAAAAAATATACAGTGCAATAAAGGGAGAAATTTTTCTTAGGTGAGGGTCAACCAGAAGAAAACATCCGGGATCTGCCAACCGTACGTAGTAACATTATAGAAGTAGGAGACTTCAAACCTAGTCCTAAACCTGCACCTTGTAAATGTGATACTTCCAAGACGGACAAAAAATGTTGCAGGATGCGCGGAGGAGGAGACGGTACTGTAAGAAACCCTACAGTACCGGAGTCTAGCAGGAGCGTGAACTCTGTCAAATCTGTAAAGTCTGTCCAGTCAGTAAAGTCGGTAGAATCTGTCAAGTCGGTTCAATCGGTGAAGTCCAACCACTCGGTAGGATCTCAGAAGTCTAACCACTCCGTAGGATCCGTGAAGTCCAATCATTCGGTATCTTCCAGGAATTCGAAAACAAAATGATAAAACTTATTTATACAGATTAACTATATTTTAATATATTTTTGTAATTTACAAATATTGTTATTTAAAATTTTATTATACAGCCGAATCATAAAGAAAAACCGTATACGGTAAAATTTAATTGAAATTATTACAAATTCTGAGGAATACACTATTGACATTCATATAATTAATAAATAAGACAAGTACAAAGTTATGACCAAGTACATAGTGTAGGACAAAATAAAAAAAAAGGCACAGTAAGTCTGTTATATTGATATTGCACTTAAGTGAGTGAAAACTTGTGTGTGCAATTTTATTGTCATAATCATAAATCACTTAAAGCTAGTATGTTGAATAATATCAGATATGAATGAAATAAATTTATTAGTATTTACTAAATTTTTAAAAATTTATTGTAATTATCAAAGAAGTATTTCTTTTTTTAAAATTTGTTTGGTAAAGTCTTTATTTTTTGTAAATGATCTTTAAAATATAGTTCTGTATTGTATTTAGTTTAAAGTATTTTGAACTGCATTTTTATAGTGAATCCATTGCTCCAGAAATAGTAGGAGATTGTATAGGGAGAGGACAAAAATTCATTGATCCCTACATTTAGGAAGCAATTTTGAAATACCAGAAAAAAGGGTGGCAGTGAATTATCTTACAGAAAACTAAGGTCTTTTTAAATAGAGTATAAAGTATGGAATATTTTCAATTCATACAGTTCTGTTTGTTGATTTACTTTAATGTAGTGACTCTTAAGGGTCCTGAGATACAGAAAGAAGTAAATATGTGTATTTACGGATAGATTCCACAAAGTAAGGGTAGAAATAATCATTAAAATTTAGAAATAGAAGAGTAACAAAAGGTTACGTGGAGGTGCGTACACACTATGTGAAGAATGAAAAACTAAATTTTGTATTTTAAAGTGTGTAAAAAATTCTTTATTAGAAGATATGTGTAGGAAGAAATATATAAATTTCTTTAGTCAAGAAAATGTCAAGCGCTTTCGGCAATGCAATGCCATCATCAGGACAAAAAAAAAGGCCAAAAAACTAGTAGAGGGTAGTAAAGTTGGTTATAAATATCTTTAAAGGACATTTACGCCGATACAAAACATCTTGATTAACTTATTTATAAAAAACGACATCAATATAGTAAAAAGTAACATTTTAACATTTTAAGATTTTGGTCATTGGGCCAAGCCTGTTAGTTGTCTTAATAAGACACAACAAGTGTTTTAAAAACATGAAAATACGTAGAATTAGAAAAGTTTAAAATAAAAACTTTTTTTCTCAAACCATGAAGTTTTTGACAAAGTTATAAACTAGAGTAAGGTTAATTTTGAGTGAGAAAAAGGTTTTTTCCTTCCTTCCTTCCTTTTTCTCACTCAAAATTAACCTTACTCTAGTTTATAACTTTGTCAAAAACTTCATGGTTTGAGAAAAAAAGTTTTTATTTTAAACTTTTCTAATTCTACGTATTTTCATGTTTTTAAAACACTTGTTGTGTCTTATTAAGACAACTAACAGGCTTGGCCCAATGACCAAAATCTTAAAATGTTAAAATGTTACTTTTTACTATATTGATGTCGTTTTTTATAAATAAGTTAATCAAGATGTTTTGTATCGGCGTAAATGTCCTTTAAAGATATTTATAACCAACTTTACTACCCTCTACTAGTTTTTTGGCCTTTTTTTTTTGTCCTGATGATGGCATTGCATTGCCGAAAGCGCTTGACATTTTCTTGACTAAAGAAATTTATATATTTCTTCCTACACATATCTTCTAATAAAGAATTTTTTACACACTTTAAAATACAAAATTTAGTTTTTCATTAAAATTTAGGCAAAACAAACAAAAAAAAATAAGTAGAAACATTAATTATATTAAATAACAAATATAAAACTATTTTCACAGTTAACAGCACCAGAGGTTTTTACATTTTTAAATTATAAATCAAACCCCTTTTTATAATTTTGATGATCTAAGACACCCTGAATATTTCACTTATGTTTCTAAAAATGACACTATCTTTAAAAGAAACTTTACATTTTCCAAATATTTCCAATGAATATTCTGTTAAGTTTCAAAGATATACATTATTATTATAAATATTATTACAATTTGTTATTAAATATTTGTTTGGAATACTAAGTAAAATCATGATTAGTATAAGTAATTATTTTATGATACGCCTATGCGTTTAAAATATATACCGATCGTGCATTGCCACAAAAAAAAATTTAGTCATTACTTGTGTAAGGTGTGATTAATTTGTGAATGTATTGAAATAAATTCATTATCCCAGAACCTTTCGTTGACGCGTAGGGTCTAAAATGAAATAATTGTGTTTAAATTCAAAATTTAGTAGTTTAATAGTTTAAAAAATAAAATATCTTTCACTTTTTAATTTTCTATTTTCCGATTCGATAGATCTAGTGCGGGTTTTGATCCCATTATTTTCGCGTGTGCCAAATGCCCTTTTGGATTGGTTCTCCTTCTAGAAAAAGAAGGTAAGATAAATATTTTTTTTATTTTTCGATATTTTAAATTTAGAAATGAAATTGAATTGAAAAATTAGAAAAAAATTTAGTTGTTTTTTTTATGCCCGACTAGCAAATGTGTTTAATATTCTTTTGTTTACCATATTTTAGAAAAAAATAATAAATTGTTTGCACTAATAAATAGAACTTTTAATTTTTTCAAACATATTTTTTCCGTTTAATATCTAGATATTCTAATTTTTCAATATTTTTTTCCTTTTTGAAAAATTTTCCGGTAAATTTGAAGTGGCACTACATAATTTCCTTACATGTTTTGATATCTTGTTTAAATATTTATTATTTTTCAATTTTATATATTTTTTTTTTTAGAAATGAGCACGTAAACACCAAAACAAAAAACGCCGAAAAAAACTAAAATAACAAGATCAGATTCTTTGTTCTACTGTTTGTAGTATGATTCATTTAAATTAATTATCGAATGAATAAAATTTTCTTTTTTTGGTTCCAGAATTTCTTCAATTTTGATTTCGTCAGAAAATGTAGAAAAATTGGGATAATATTACATGGTGGTCTTTTGATTTATTTTTAATTCAATTTAATTATTCTAAAAATAGTACGATTTTGACTAAATATTAATACAACAGTTATAATATAGACGGTGATACATAAAGATTATTTTATTATTATTCCCTTCATATACAAAATAAGATTTTTCTTTTTACTTGTTTTATTATACGCGCATATTTAAAAACGGTTTATAAAAAGTGAGTGATAAACAGTTTGTGAAGTAAGTGATATACAGTGTGTTCAACGACAGAAAGTCATCTAAAGGTAATGAACCATTTTTAAGACTTTTACATTCTGTGCGTATATTTTATACACAGTTTGGAAAAGTGAATTATATACAGTCTGTTCAATTATGAACAATCTTCGAAGGGTAAGTTAAAATTTTACATTTTTGACATAGTGATATTCACTGTGTTCAATGGCAGCGAGCCTTTGAGTTTTATTAAAACATTAATTAATAGGGGCTTTGTTTTTATTTATGTTGAAAATGTTCGCAATCACCCTCTATGAATAAAAGAAATCAAAAGACACAAAATTATTACTAACAACTCTGTAAATATTGCCTAATTCTCGTATATTATTCATAGTTTGCTTTATATTATATAAAAACAATTAATTCAAAAATAATTTTATTTCAATATGTCTTAAAATTATCAAAAAAAAAATGAAATATTAAAATTTCATGATATTAATTTTTTAATAAATTTTAAATATAGGCAAAATGTACAGAGTTATATAATTAACAAGGTGCTTCCTTCGTCTTCAACTCGAGTTAACGAAGAAGAGATCTACAGAGTGCTGCAGAACTAAGGAACCGTCGAAAAATAAGCAATATTTATTTTGTTTCAAAATTATTTTAAAGAAAAATGTATTTTATTTTTAAAGGAAGTAGTTTCAGTTAATCATTAAAATAAACAAAACCATTTTTTTGAGTAATTACATTTCCAAATTTTTATCTATTTCGATTTAAAAAAGGATAATTTAATTTTCTAAATTTTTATGAAAATAAATGCAATATAAAATATCTTACTCTACTAAGGGAGGTGCGCACGGTAATTCAACCACTTAATGTAGCCAGAGGCGAAACGCATCTGGGGGTGAGATTTAGCAGTAATACTGATAAATACCTTCAATAAACCTCACATCACCATCCTAGCCAAAAAAATTCAGTAATTAGGTCTTTAGTTGCACGTGCCCTCTCTATTTCTGAACCAGAAAATCTCTCACATGAATTGAATTACATCAAATTGAAACTTCTCTCCAACGGCTACAAAAAATGTTCAAAATTCTATCTCTAAACTATAATAATAATAACAATACTTTATTATCCTCTCAGACAACTTTACATTTGTATAGGACTAGTCAAAAATATAGTTCTTAAAACTAATTTAAAAAGAGAGAAAACTAAAAACTGATAAACAGACATTATATTTTGTAAATGATTCAGTAAGACCAAAATTACACATACACTTTATAAAAATGTACCTAATAAAAAAGTATCCACTAATGGCATCGAATTACTGTATTGTATAGAAGGAATGTTGTACGAAAGAGGTCAGTAGATACTTGAGGATTATTGATAATTGTTACATCATTTCAAGTTTCATGTGGTAAGAGATTAATTAACTTATTAATATCCGTTTTTGTGACAGGTTTAATGTGGTTAGATACATACATTTTTTTAGGTGTTAATGATTATATTTAGAACTTCAAAATGATCTGTAATATTGATTTTGAGAATGTAAGTTTTGAAAGTTAAATTTTTGTAGGTATTTGATGACGGTCTTTTGATAAATATATTATGATCTAAACAAGATTTACTATCACGGGTAATTCTTGTACGATTCAAAATATGTGGTACAAAACCATATTTGGCCAGTATAGGTAAATTTATAACATGCAGTTCAACTTCATCCATTAAATTAATTTTAATATCGCCAATCGACATATCTAAATAGTTGTTTTGAGTGTTTTCTAAATATAAATGGAGTTCTTCTAGAAATGAGATCAAGTTACTTGGGTTTGGCCTATATAAAATAATCAATATGAGTGTTACATTGTCAACAACTATTGTTATAATACTTTAAGTAAGACCACAAATAACTAGTTTATGTTGAGAGACGTTATAATTAAGATTTGTTTTAATTAAAAGTATGACCCCATAATTTTTATTAAAGTCCGCAACATTATGTATTGTATCATAACCAAGTACTTTCAAATTATTAGTTGGTGCACACATGAAACATTCATTTAAAATATAGACATCAGAATTTAAATTTTAAGTTTCAATAGTTGCGTCAATTAAAACCATAATACATCGATATTTATAACAAATAATAAACGAGATCATCAATGTGATAAATAGTCAGTTTTTCCCTGAAGTTATTTTTATGGTACCTTAAACTGGGACGATTAAGATCTTGTGTGGAATGATCATGCTTATTGTATTGAGTCTTGTACTTTTGATTAGATGTTATACAACTTATACAACATTTATTGTTGTTGGTACATGAACTCCCCTCATGTTGCTCACACAGTTCAAACACACAATATTATTTCTACATTCTTGTTTCTTAAGATAGAAGCCCTGGCAATTATAACAGCATGGTATATCTAGATCTTCAAACACAGGACATCTGTCCCATCCAATAGATCTTTCCTAAGGTCATAATTTGTGTCAAGTTTGTAATTTTAATTTTAAGCTTTCTCATTTTTGTATTATCTCATAATTATTTTTCAATTTATCTTTCGCTGCTTGTTCAAGAATATCTGTCTTTTTTGTTTGACAATGATCCTTGTTTTGATTCTTTCAGATGCTTTATTCGTATTTTCAGTTCCATGGGGTTTATTTTCTCACTTAAATATTTTTTGTTTTTTACTATATTGGGTTGTCTTAGATTAGATTATAATTTTCGGGCAGTTATGTTTTGCTTCATTTTTTGGTTCTATTTTGGTTACATTAGCATATGACTTATTTTTCCTTTGTCCTCATACTGTTTAATTTTTTCTTGGAGCAATTTAATAATTTCGTTTTGATCATTAATTATCTGATTTTTATCTTCTATAGTTTTATTAAGTAGTCGATCATTCGGAACAAGCATTACATATTGATTTCCTACAATAATCATATGGGGTACATGGATATCTAATTTTCCTATTAGGTTGAATTGAAACTTTATATTTTTACACTCTATAAGGTAAGCGGGGTAATGAGATAAGTACTATTAACATTAATTAGGTAATACTTTTGTTGCCATTGAGTATAAATAAAGGTAAAAATTAAAATGCATTTCTGTAATATCCTCTTGTATATTTTTCATTCAGTTTACAATACTGTATTAGGATCTGTATCATAACGCTCATATTTATGAATTGTGCTCAATTTGACCATGTCTTCTTCAGGAATCGTGTAATTAAGTTGCATGTTGGAAAATAAGTGACCTCTAGTTTGAGAACTGGGAATAATTCCAACATTTTGTTGAACGGCCCATCGTAGTAAAATCTAGAAAAAAATCACTCAATCAATGCAGAAAATGAACTAAGTTTCATACCTGTGCTGGAGTTTTTCCGATATTGAAAGCACAATTATTTACTACTTCATGATCCAAAACATCCGACCACTTATTTCCACCAAGAGATCCATAGGCTTGTACAAATATATTTTCTTTATGACAAAAGTCCAAAAGCTTTCGATCTCGACAAAAAGGATGAAATTCCACCTACATAAATAACCCTACTATAGTTTTTAAGAATTGCAACTCTCGATTTTTAAAACTTTGTACCTGGTTAACGACGGGTTTTACTCCACGACATTTGGCTAAGAGTTCTTTCAAATGACGCACAGTATAACTACTAACGCCTATCTGCTTAAGTATTTTCCTTTTCATGGCTTGAATCATTTTTTGCCAACTCAAATCTCTCAAAACAGAATTTGCTTTCTCTGTGGGACTGATCCCACCAGCACCAGGCCAATTTATTAGATATAAATCAATGTAACCACAGTTAAGAAGCTTCAAAGAATTTATTATGGACCAAAAAGTGTTTTCACCATAGAGATTTGGATCTGCAAAATTTGCTTATCTGCTATAAAATGTATATTAGATGGAATCTAGCAAGAAGAGACTAAAAAATAGTCCTTTTGTACAATTACCAACGTTTCTTTCTACTCTGTTTCAAATTACACTATAACAAAAATTAAATATGTTCTCTGAAACGTCGGCAATATTAGAAAAGAACTAAATTTTTGATAATTTTTTCTTAGCTTTTCGGCATCTGGTCAGAGCAAAATACCTTTTTAGAATTCAGCATTTTTCATTCTTTTGCTTTAGTTTTAAATTGCAACCAACTTTAGCAGACAGAATTAAATGCATTAAAAAAGATTAACAAAAGACGAATTAAGGGAAGTAGAGTGACACTAATAATTTCTTGGAATCCCATAAGGACCTCACCAAGAAATATAAAAGAGATTGCTTAGAAGTAGAGGTTGTTTAAAAAAATGACTAATGATTATTCAAATAAAAATACTAAGGATGATGAAACGGTTTATAATACTCAATGTGACATGAAACTAAAGAACTAAGTTAGATTAAGGATATTTCAAATGTATTACGTCTATTCATCTCTATCAAATAAATAAATTGTTATAAGTATCTAGATTCACTCATTTCTACTTTACAAAGAATTTAAAAATACTATCAGGACCTATAAAATTTGTTAAAGACGAATATACGATTAATAAAATGGCTCTCAAAAATTTGAAAAACAGAATGGAAAAGATATACTTATCAAAACAAGTAAAAAATTATAGAATATTCTATAGATAGAAAATAATACCCTAACAAATTGTAGGATATCAGAAAAAGATCAAATTTTGAGAGATGTTGGAAGTTAACATTTGCTAAGCAAAGCTAATATTTTGAGACACTTACGTAGCTTCGTGGTGATAAATATATCCCTTCTAGTCAAGTTGTATCGTGGAAGAAGTTTCTCTAAGGCATATCCAATATCCTTTTCGTTTTCATAAATTGACGCTGTGTCTATTTTGAATCAGATGCAAAAATAAATATAACATGCAAATGATGGTACATAATAATTACCAATTAGGCGATATCCCATGGCCAGGGCATGATTTAATACTCTTAACGCTACATCTGGTCCGTTTAAACAAGCAGTTCCTACTAAATGTTTAAGTACATAATAATATCAACGTCAAGTTTATTTTTACTCACATCCTACCATGGGTATATTTGTTCCATTATCAAGAGTGTAATATAGATTTTGGGCAGACATATCAAATTTCGTGCTTTTACATACAAAATTTAAAAAAAAAGACATCGAACTGATGACAAACATCTACAAACTTAATAATGAAGGCACACCACTGTACTACAAATTAACCTCCGACCATTGGTTAATTTATCAGCGCTACAAAAAGACGTTGTCACGTGACTAAAATGGATTGATGTTCTATCATTGCATCTACGATTTTGTAAAACTGATTCTGTTGTTATCGCTATTTCAATTAGTGCTGTCTTTTTTAAGTTTAATGGTTATACTTATAATTTTTCACAAAAGTTAACAATTGTATATGCAAGGTCTGCCAACCAAAACTGCCTTTCATGTCATATAGATAGACTTACTAATAAGTCTAAGATCATATAGTGCAAATAAGGGTGGAAAAAACTTAAGATAATGAAAGTAGGCTTCAAATGTGAAGAAACGTACCTATGAGTCAATCCATACAAGACTGAATAGTCCGCTTTTCAAGTAAAGGAAAATAATGGATTTTAAGACTGCAAGTATATCCTGGAAACTTCTTAAGAGCGTGCTGAGGAACTAATGTAGTGTGAAGTTACATTAAAAAGGAAGAATTTGGTTGGGAATGGCAGATCGACAGAGTTGTTGATAGGTTGATTTATACAATGTGGTAATTGGGTCAAATGATTGAAAAAAACCCGATTAAAAGTTAGCCATCAATTTCACCCCAGGATTCATTAGAGCCATCATAGGTTCCTCAGTTGGGTAAACTTAGGTTAATCATCTACTCACTGTCATCATCATAATTCCAAAAATAGCTTTTCATATTTAGAGCACTGAAGTGCACTAATTGTCTAAGATACAAAGGGACGCAGGAAATCTACAATCTATGATTATTATTAGAGCAGCTATAAGCCTTAAAGGCATCTAAGATCAGACATATTTGGCGAGGACCTCCCTCATGAAATCAAGAATTTAAAGAGGGGTAGGATAAGTAGAAATACTACTACCTTATTACTAAATATAGTAAAATAATGGTGAAAAAGTGGCGGAGGAGGTTGTTAAATCCTCTAATAAATCATAGAGAAAATAAAACTAAAATTAATTTATATCTTAAGTAAATAAAAAGAGAAAATGTAAGGTATGGGTTCTAACACACAAAGTAAAAATTTGTATTAAATTTTATGATTTTTTTTATAAATATAAACCAGAGAAAAAGAAACATTGAAATAATTTCTATAGTTTATATATTAACATATAACACTTTTAAAAATATTAAAAGCAAATTAATACCAGAAAGAGGACACAAAAAACTGTTTTATTTATTCTTTTTACTTTACTACCGTAAATTAACACAACAAAAAATAAGTTCATTAAACAAAATTAGCAAAAACCATAGTGCTAAAGCAACAAAACACATTACGTACTAAACAAAGACTAAGTAATAAAATACATATAAAGGTAAATAAGTATTTTTGTATTTTTGTTTTTCAGCTACCTAATAAATATTTAAAATTATATTTTAAGCTGGATAATAGAGTAATATTCTTATTATTATATATTAATAACGGTAACAGCACTTTTTGAATCTAATTTTAATACAATCAACATTAAAAAAATCTTATAAAAAATAATGTATACTATAAGCCTTAATATGTATGTATGTAAAAAATTGTAAATGGTAAGCAATTTTTAAAACGTGTTATACTTGTATTGGAAATGCATTTTAAGTAAATATTTGACGTTCACTTGAGCTACATCATAGACAATATATCTAAAGGAAATGTTAAGGAAAAAGAACATAATAATGACTTACTATTTAAAAAAGTAATAAGAGATTTCTAAAAAACTTTTTTGTATTAAAAGATTTATGAATATATTAATCATCGGTACTACTATGTCTTGAACATATCTTCTCCCATATGAATGAGAAAAATAAATCTTGTATTTAATAAAAAAAGGATACTCGTTATATAACAGTGTAGATTTATCAGCAGCTGGATTAGGAACTCCTTTCCCAAGAGGCACTTCAATGTCTTCAATTTTCTTAACCACAGAAGGATCTGGATGCGTTCTACCCATACCCTTGCAACTGTGCATTCCTTTTGGCAACTTTGCAACCATTTCAGCACTAAGCTTATCATACGTCTAAAAGAAAATATAATAACAATAAATAAAAGCAATTTTTTAACTAACACAATGAAAGAAATATATTAAAATACTTTTATCCAGTGTTGGACGAAATTGCAGGAACATCCAAGCAATACCTTACTTATGACTTGTACTAAAAACGTATTTTAATTAGCATTTATGAAGATAAGACGTAATTGGGTGTTATTTTAAATGTATCATCTTGAAATTATGTTTTTCTGATAGATTTTAATTTTACGAAACCATCAATAATTGATGGATTTTATTACAAAAACCGATGCACGTGGTTAAATTTGTTTGGACACAATAGTACAGGGTTGTCTCATCGACACAAAAGTAGAGAAAATAGAGAGAATAGTAGAAAAACGTAATGTTGTTTCATTATCATAGTTTAAATGTTTGTAAATCAAAAAGCATTGTTTCCTACACTTTTCATACCATTTGAGCACAGTATAATAAAGATAACGATTGTATGTGATTAGCTGCTAAGAGTCAATCACATGTAAATTCACAACACTTATTTGTTGATAAATATTTTTAGCATGAAAAATTTGTTGAGAGTGCTATAGATATTCTAACCTAATTGAATTAATGGTAATATAAATTTTGATGTGGCTGTAGCAACATCGTAATCAGTTTGTCTAACAGGGCAACTTCACTTTAATATGGATTTCATAGACGTATATATTCTCAGAGTAATTTAAGGTACGGATTAGTTAATAGCAAATTTACAATATTTTGTCCATAAAGTTTATAAAACATACGTATAAGTCCGTATTATTGCAATAGTTATAAATGTGTACAAATAATTACGTTTGTATTTTTTTGTCATTGTAATTTATGCAGGCATGTTAATGTTCGTGAGCGTTCATGTCGGTTTCGGCTATGTTTGGTTCATTAGTTTGTCAGAACAATTCGAATAGTTAGAAATTCTATGACATAACAAAAATATTATGTATACGAGCATCGGTTTTTGTAGTAAAAGTTCTATATATGAATATCCTATTCAAAGTGCGTTAGGTATTCTCTCTCTCTCTTTTGTAAAAAATTTTATGTGAATTAATAATCATACTTACATTTCCTAAGGCAACATCACACAATAACATTAATCCTTTTGGATTGGTAGAGCTAGTGCAACAATAATTGGCAGACTTTGTTACCATGTCTGCAAAGTAAATACCTTTGCCGAACATGTAACCGGTAACAGGGGCTTCTGGAGGAGCGATACGAAGACCTTGAGATAATATTCCAGCAAAATTAGTAACCCTAGAACCGTGCCACAATAATTTCCGGTTATGCAATTTCCTGAATGGTTTGAATCTCTTGTCTTCTCCTTGTCGTTTGACAGTGTATATTTCGTCAACTACCAGATCAAATGTGGTATGAGTAGCACCATGTGTATTTTTTACGTATTCTTTAATAATCTCAAATTCTTCAGAATCTGTTGGCAGTACACCGATTTCCGCATTCAGTTGTTTATAGTAACTGTCAACAGTGTGTTCAGATCCAGAAGATTTCATGAGATTATAAGCTATTTCAAGCTCCATCAAGCTATCAAGCATATCTAATTTTTGCTGTAAGAATAGGTATCTTTAATAAAATTTATTCACATTAATTTGAAACTTACCTTGATGACCTCAGGATCATCCAAAATTGGTGGATCTTCGATACCAAAAGAGTGGGGTATAAAAGTGTAAAACCTATTAGAAGCATCGATAAACCGAGCGCGCTCCTTACTTTTGTCATTAATCAATGTTTGAAGCTCATTTAAAACTCCAAAAGCTTTTTGAATTTGCTTTTTGCTAAGTTTACCTAGAAATATAAGATAGCTATAAGTAATATCTTTAATCGGCAACAGTCAACAAAAGCATGCATTACCATAACGATTTTCGGAAGTAAACTAACACTTTATCTTACTGTAAAAATAAAGCACTTTAGGTACCGCTAATAACATAGCCACGACTGTATACCATTAATCAGAAATAGTGACAGTGACATCCGATCACCCCAGTTAAGCAGTATCGGGCGCGGTTAGTACTTGGTTGAGTATCCAACAGTAAAAGTTTTATCGTTAATTATTTACAAAAAATAATTATTAATTTTTACGGTTGGCCATAAAAGTTTGTATGCACTACATCAGTAAAACGTCTTTATCGAACTTGCCTGTTATTCTCCCCTTGCTCATTTGGCTCATAATCTCAGACTGGTTTGATATAATCACTTACCTGATCTGATACATACATAACTGTTATTTATATCTAAGACAACTAGCCAAGGTGTATTTATTTGAAATTAAGAGTAAAGTGATAAAAATAATTTCTCTTTTTACCTAAAGGCATTTTCTCAGTATCCAGTTCAAATTCTTTCATAAGTTCTTTCATGGAGTTTACATCAAATATCATTCTCATAAGGTCTTGAATGGGTATGGGAAGGGAAGAATCAGATTTAACTATTTCAAGACTATTTTTGTCTTCTTCTTCTTCGCCATAGTCTACATCAATGGGATACATTTTGCCAGTTATTTTTTGGAAGTTGTCTCTCCTCTCCCATATATTTCCCGTCTTTTCTTCATAGTGTGTTATAAAATCGGTTTTTGCATCATGTAAGCTGCTTTTTGATTCGGTTTTAAAGCCTAAAAAAAGATTTACTAATAGAGAAGCTACTATACCTAAACACTAAAATAAATTCTTTTCCTTCAAGTACTCGGTCCAAAGCAGATTTCTACAAGAAATTTACTACCAATACAACCAATATGACAACTGAAATGAGAAATGAAAACAAACGTCTCTATCAAACATAAAGTGCATAGATTAATTTACTTGTGGTTCTCAGAACTCCTAACTAAAATTGTAACGAGTTTCATAAATTTATAGAATTAAATTAAAATTATTTTTTAGTATAATATATTATTGTCTGTTCTACCCTCATTGCCTCACATTTTAGTTTTAGAGGTCACGACATATCCTATATGCACAGTGAATAATATTTCCAGACAAAGTATATTGCAAAACAGGCAAATATTCTGAGGATATTAAATATATATTTATAAATAAAACTATTTACTCTACTTAAATATTTTTTGAATAAATTTGAATTTGATTTGATTAGTACTTTGGTAACACTTCCACTATTTAATAATTTTACAATATCTAAATTATTTGTTAAAAGTTAATAAGTGTACAATTGACATAATAAATTCAATTTTTATAAATTTATATGTTTGTTAATAACAAGCGTACAAGAAAATTCGACAAATATGTTTATGTTATCTTATATTCTTAGTGAACTTATAACAATGTTTTTTTAATCAAATAGCTATCCGATTGTAAGTATTACCTCCAATTGTAGTTCCAATACGTCCCCAAGATCTAAATAACCAGTAACTGTTCCCGTTGTCAGACTCAAGCAACTGCAATTTGTAGTAACTATTTTTTCCTGACTGAATATCAGTTAGCCCCAAGACTACAGTGTATTTATCGGAACCATTTTGGTAAACATGCGAACAGTGTTCTAAGCCAGAATCTGGATCAACGGCTACCCCACCCTTTAATTTTAACTTAATCTTATTTGGAACAGATTTTGTGTAAATGCTGCGAGATTTTAATTTTTGGCTTTTAGATGGTTCTTGAGGTAAGCGAGCAGACGGCTGTTAAAAAAAATATAAATAAATAAAGAGAATTCTGTATATAACTATAAAGTAAAAAACAACGATAATGGTTCTCACAGCTCAGGAAACCACAGTGAAATCATAATTTAACTTTTAAAGTTATTGTTTAAATACTACTTGAGTAATATTTTTGACCAATAGTTATGTATTTGCTTTTTAAGGTATCTACTTACATCAGATCCCCAGTTACAAATACTCTTTCTAATAACCAAATCGGGTATTTTACCAGTATTGTCCTTGGCCTCATCCAAGAAATCTTCAGAAACAATGTGGATCTGTTCAGTTTCGGCTTCTTGCATTCGATTATTCATTTTTTCAACTTCATTTGGTGTCGAAATGATAGCCATTACAGTATTTGTTATTTTCGTTACTATTTTACCACCCATACATTGTACCAACCTCTTAATTTCATCTTTACCTTTTGAAGGTTTACCCAAAATGACAAATTCCATATCAGAGAGAGGTGGAAGCTCCCTTTTAACTCGAGGTCTTAAAATAATATGAATTTTTATTTTAAACTTAGAGTCAACAAAAATAAGATATATATATTTAAATTCCTCTATTTTAATATAAAATCAGGCAATTAAAAAAATAAAATAAAACATCACTTTGGTAGAATTTATTTTTTCTTTAAACTTTTAAGATAGGAAAGAAAAATTAAATAGATTACACACAAGTGAGAGCAAACAATTAGTAAATCATCTAAAAGCCAAATAAAAAACATGACTTTAACCACGGGATCATAATCTAAATAAAGAACATAAATAACAACTCTAAGACTAATGTAAAAATAAATACAGGAAAAACAGCAAAACGAAAAAACAATAAGTAAAAGAAATAGAATAAAAATAAAAATGAATAAAAGTTAATAGAAGACATGAAACTGTAGAAATGGATTACCAAGGACTAACAGAAAAAAATTAGAGGAATACAGAAATTAAGAGAGGGAGACTAGCTAGGTTGTATAAGCCTAATAGTAAGTCCAAATAAATAATATAAAACAGATTATAATGCAAAAAATAAAATATACTTATCTTAAAATTTCACGATACTCTAAGATTTAGACCCAACTGATATTGTGGGCAAAGGTTAAAAAGGAAATGTTGTAAATGCAAGTAGATAATGAAACAGGAATTATTTTAATTATGGAAGATATGAACTGAAAAGTAAAAAACAAGAATCCTCAAGTTTATGATTAAAGTACACATAAATATTTTAAAGAAAGGACAAATCTATAATAGATTATGCTATAAACATAATGGAGAATTTGTGCAAACCAATAGGAATGACATAATAAAAGAAAGAACTAAAATTTACAGTCTATAAGATGAAAAAACAAAATGGATGTATTAAAGAGTAAATATGTAATGTCATTTAAAATATTGCTTTTTTAAAACAGCGCGCTATAAAAGCAAGCACCAAGTTTTTTTTTAAACATATAACTAGAAAAATCAAATATGCAGTTTTCCAAAGATTGGGGGTGCAGCTCTATTGATTCGCAATATCTTTTCTAAGACATATCAAGAACAGAAATAATAGCGTCTTTTTTTAATATATTTTTTACTAGTTATGATGTTACTTACTCTGAGTTTTCTTCCTCTTTTTTAACTTCAGTGGCCGGGGCTTTTGTTTTTATAATTCTGATCCTTGGTTCGTATTTGTACTTTTTAAGAAAAGAATGTTCTTTAAGATCAGTTGGAATTTTGAAAGACTTACGTTTGGGTTCTTTTGTCATTGATTGGCACTTAGTCCATTCAGTAAGGTCGCCAGTACAAATATAACCACCGTTTGTGTATACTAACTGACCACCCTTGCAGGTGGAACAAGGTGCAAGAGCACCAAAAGTCATAATATCCGCTAAACGATCCAAAATCTACAAATATTTTAGCTAACAATAATGAAAACATTGTATATTAATTTATTTCAATTACATTATCTCTTCCAGTTGGAATTTCTTGATTATTGTGGGCCAGCAAATCTTGCAAATCTTGATTTGAAAGTTTACTTAGATTATCACGGTATTTAAAAATGATTTTCATTTGTTTTCTGAAGTCATCTTCATTTTTGTTCCCATCCACCTCATCCTCAATTTTAATTTTTTTCACTTCTGGTATATCCTCTTGTTTAATTGGACTACAGAATGATATTAAACAATAAAATGACATAGTAAATTTGTTTTTTCATTTAGGTTTTTAAGACATATAAATGAATTCATACATTGATTAAAATAAATTTGATATGATTGATACATAAATAAACAGATTCAGCTTTTTAAACGTCACCAATTTAAAAATAAATAATATTAATTTCTTTATTTTTACGAAATACCTTAACTAATTCAGTTAGTACATGCTGTATTAAATGATTTACTCACACTACTACTTTTTTAACATTTTCCTGATCTGCTTTGTTTAATGATTTGAAACCTGGTAATTTATCTCCAGATTCAAAGTATCCTAACTCTGCTCTAACTTGGGCAAAACATGCCACATGGTGCCACTTATCTTGGCCCCCATATCTTTTACCTACATCAGTATCAAAATCTTTTTTAGATATGCGAACCTAAAATAATTTAAAAATTTTGAACTTTTGCTAAAATGTATAATCCATGAGTATTACTTTAGATCAAAAAATAAATTTTAACCTCCAAACATAATCTACCAGTAAAACACGATTCAAACACTGACTTATAAAAACTTAAGGTATATATATTTTTAAAGTATTTTTTAAAAGTAGATCCCTCTCAAGTATGAACTTGAAAATACCATCTTATCACAACTTGGAAGTTGTGCCGAAAGATGTTCCATTCTTATAATTAGAAAAATTAAATGTTAATTTAAAGGATACAACCTTCAGGTCTTTTTCCAGATCAACTAAACCAAAAGTTATTCTATTCTCATCATAGAAAAACTGTAGGAATAAAAATCGGAAGTTATTAAATTATATAAAAATACTACAACCTCTAACGCCTCTGAGAATTGAGGGTCATATCTTGTAATTTCGTTTATCATATTTGTTTCGAAAATACTCTTTTAAGATTCACCCCACTTATTATTTCCTTAATGTCCAATATAACGTTTATTAAAATACCCCCACATACTTATCTATATATTTTGAGTGGTTGAAGAAAAATAATACTCATTCAGATTCTTAGCTGATTAAAGGGGAGTTTCAAAGGTTTATATTATACAAACCTCATCTTTAAGAATTTTTTGCTCACAGCCTCTACACATTGCCCTTCCAGATTTTGCATATTCAATTAGGAAATCTTTCAAGGCTTCTTTTTTCAATTTAGCGTCGGTTTCTCCAGCTCGCTTTTTTCCTTTTTTATCTGGTACAATCATAACGTCAGCTACCCCTATCCTTGCCCTTATTTTATCCTGATCTTCAATTCTTAAGGATTCAATATGATCAATATCATCAGTTGATTTAGGTCTTTGTTTCTTGAAGAAACACTCAAAATGATGCCAATTTGGAGTTTTACCATCAAAATGGGGAGACTAGAGATATATATATATATGTAGAAATTGATTTCAAGAGAATAGTATTTTTCTTACCTGTACCATCACAGCTATACGCAAAGACCCTTGTAATATTGGTGACTTACAACTTTTACAACTGGAACGTCCCGTTTTTGCATATTCTGCTAAATAGGGTAAATCCGTTTTACTCATTTTGGATAAAATTTATCAGCGAAGACGTAGAAATAAAACGCACTATATCAAATAAACATCGAAATGATCAAAAGTCAAAAGCCTATCACCTGTAAACGCGGGAGTTTTGACAGGCCGGCTCTTGTACCAACAGAACCAGCATAACGGTGGTACTCTGTGTTGAATAGAATTCTACCTTAAGGTATGTTGTTAAGTAATGATTGGAGAAAAAATAGATACATGACGATTCATTACAATTCACTAAAATGTAATATCGTATTCTTTGGCTCTGAATATTAGAAAATAAAAACGTTCCTGATACAAACCTATGTTCGGAAACGTTTTATTTGCGAGATACAAGATTCTTTAAAAAATCGATTTTTGTCTAAAAAACGCTGTTTACCGATTTTCATGATATTTTTTCATAATTTGTTGATAACAGCTTAAGATATTCCAGAGTGAAACCATTTTCTATAGATTCTTTAAAATTATTGTTTAATCTAAGAAACGTTTACTAAAAAGTGAATTTGTAAAAATAGCACTTTACCATTTTGTACGCAAAGTTATCTGGAGTAGCATAGAATAAAGAGCGAGAATTTTAAATCTTTAATAATTATTGGTGCATCGTTACCAGATCACCGAAAATATTTGATTGTCCTGGTCAGAGATTTTTAATTTTTTACATTAGTAGAAGTTCAGAGTATCTGGCTAAACCTAACTTAATTTTAGGAACTTTTACAGTTGCTCTAGTAACTACATTGGCATGCCCATTAGCCAATTTAAATTTTTAGCATGAGGATAATACCTACATATTTTATAAATAAAAAATCCATTTATAGTGTAAGCACCGATTGAAGTTATATATTTTTAAAAACTCCAAAATTAGGTAATTTCTTTCAATCAAAATATGTCCTTTAACTAAAAAAAATATTTAAAAATTGTGGGGTAAATTACTAAATGAAATGATTGTCTATATTTATTTTAAGATTATATTAACTAGGTCTACCTAACCAGCATATAATTTAAATAAAACCCATGAAGTTGTTGAGATTTTTTATTATCTAGATATCTTATTCCAGAAAAAGTTTTTAATGTTTTCTAAGAAACTATGTGCTTCTTAGGTAGCTCACAATTATTCTAGGACACGGTAAATTGATTTTATGTACCAATTATTTTAAAAGCTTAGAATCAATACTTGGAGAGAATATATTGTCTATTAGTAAAACTCATGAAATTGATAATTTAACACTAAAAGAAATTGTGTCTGCAGCACAAACTAGATATGAAACTTGTAGATTCTTATATTGAAATATTTGAAACTAGATTAAAAATAGATCAATACGAATTTGACATATCTTGATAAATATAATGCAATTTATTTTTACAAATGAACTGAACTAAATAAAATGAGGTTAAGTAAAACATAATTTTATTTGAGAAAACCAGCATCTTCACTAGGTTTTATCTGACTTAAAGTATTCCACAATGCCTCATCTAATCTTTGGGCAACTTCAAATCCTAATTTTAGACTTTCCATAAGTGTTATTGGATGTAGTGATCCTTTGCCTGTTTGGTAAACTGTACTAAACTTATTTCCCGAGACTGCTACAACTATGGATCCAACAGAGCAGTGTTCTTCAGCTGCATTTGGGTCTACTATACATTTGTCTCCTATTTTACAAACAGTCACCTAAAAGTACACATTAAAATTTATGTTATATAACAAATTTTGGAATAAGTCATTTAGAAATGCAAGCATACATTATTGTATACAGCTAATATAATAAGATATAATTACCATAACAGGGGCATTCTTAACGTCCAGCCTTTGACAGTTATATAATTCTTCAGACACATTAAGTTCAACATTATTCCCATCAATGTTAATATTTTTGACTAAAGGTACTTGTGTGTTCCAAAGAGCTGATTTTACTGCTAATGAAACCGCATCAAAAAGATTACCTCCACATTCCAATATCTGTAAAAAAATTATGATAAAAATAAAGTGTATCATACTTGTTATTCTTACCAATATATCAACATATAATTTCCAGCATTTTCGTCCATTCAAAATACATAATTTTCTTAAATCAAAAGCTGATGATGAAGAATATGCAGAACTTAAAGAACTTGAAATAGCTATTGCTAGATCTTCTCCTCCTCTACCTTCAAAATCAGGTGTGGCATTAGCTGAACTGTAAACAAAAATTAATTGAAGTGAATGAACCACAGTAATAATAATTTACCTTATTTTAGCAGTGTACAAAACAACAATCACAGTAAAAATCGAAAGTTAGAGAATAATTCAAATAAAATATGAATAAATTTGATACATACATATTTTTTCTGATAATATTTATTCAATACAAGAGTAATTGGTACAATAAAAATCTCCAATTATGCAAGACAAATATTAAGAATAAATCTAAAGTAAAATAAAGGCCAGTATAATTTTTTATAATATGCTTGCTTTGGCCTGAAAAGACAATTGTAAATAATTTTACATACAAATATATATTAAAGAATTGACTAAATCACCAAACAAATGAATTGAAAATATTCAACATTTACAAAAAAATGTAAAAATTGAAGAATCTTAGAACAAAAATGACAATAATTTCTTACATTTAAAAGGTCCTATCTTACAGCTTTTGCAACAAAAAAAGTATCGTAACCAGCACTGAATTTTATAAAAAAAAAATTTCAACTTTATATAGAGGAACACATTAATAGATAAATGCCTAATTCATATAAAAACCATAACTATACTAGGTTGCCAAAGAAAAAGAAGTTTATACCTACCAATCAACAAAAAACTCAATTTTTCCCTGATGAGGACTTTCTGGAAATGGTACATCAACTTCAATTTTTACTGCTACAAGTATATCTGTATTTGCTAATCGGAGACGTGCCGAACCAAAAGCGTGAGATACTATGTCTGTTTCTAATTCCATAGGCCTATAATCTTCACGTTCTCTACCATCAACTCTAAAGTTTTCCTAAAAAGAATGTAAATGAACTGTATGAATAAAAAACTTAAAGTTTTATCAATTACTTCGACACCGTGTAACACAAACGTTTTTTCAGCGTCACATAAAGCCATGACTTTGAATTATTATGTTATCTTTTCAAACTATAAATGTATTAGAAAAGTAAATTGTTTCAGTTAGAATAATATAACCTACAAAAAACAAAATGACGTTTGACAGTTTTTAGCGAGATAACTACAATTGTTGCCAATATAAATAAAAGAATTTATTTGAATCCACCATTCGAATTTAAAAGTTTACAAATGAGAGGTTATGTGTATATGCACAATTGTCAAATTTAAATGACGTTTATCAGTGATTGTAACAGAGAACATGATTATTGTTATATACCTTTTTTTATAGATATACAAGTTTTAAATAAAAAATAAAATATTGTAATATTAATATTTTTAACAATTATAATTAGTTATTTTAACCATGGCTGAAGTAGACTATCAGTTGGCTCTTCTCTTACAACACAAATTTGAACAAGAAGCCAAGGACTCCCAAATTGCAAAAACCTTACAGCAAAGATTTGAAAGTGAATATGAAGCACAGAAGAGAATAAGGGAAGGTGATACCAATTTAAATGACTCATTAATAGCTAAATCCTTACAAGATCAATTCCAAAAAGAATCGGAGATTGAAAGGCCTTCTCAAAACTTAGTCTATGTTGGAAGTAGTTCTGGTGATCCCAGACAGAATACAAAATCTCTTACTGATCCGTCCTGGGAAGTTATTGACCCAACTCCTGATATCCACAACTTATTTATGGCATTTAATGAGAGATTTTTCTGGAACCAGTTAGGATCCGTATGTGTAGGTTGGAGTAAGAAAATGACAAGTTGTGCTGGGATTTGTTCCTACCAAGGGAGAGGAGGAATGTGTACTATTGCTCTTAGTGAGCCCCTTTTAAAGCTCAGACCTAGAAAAGATCTGGTAGAAACACTTTTACATGAGATGATTCATGCTTACCTCTTTGTTACCCACAATAATAGAGATAGAGATGGACATGGACCTGAATTTCACAAACACATGTATAGGATTAATAGTGAAGCAGGTAAGAAAACTTTTTTAAATTTACATAAAAGTATGATATTAAGAAAAGCTAGGATATACATTGAAATTAGTAAATTATAATTTTGCACATTCACCTGTAACTAACAACATATTAACACCAAAAAAGCATGTAGAAACTATTATTAAAGTGCTTTAGTTTCACTTCTCATAATTTTTTTATGTAGGCATTTAAAATTATAATTTTAAAAGTTGACAGCACTATCTAGTTTGGTATAATTTTCTTATTGAATTTATATTTGAAACAGGCGGACTGTGGACCATCAAGTTTGTGGCGAATTTCAGTTTCAGTCTACTGTTATTAGAAAAAAATTCATGTAATATCTGTTTCTTCCAGTGGTCATAAGAATAGAAGTGCCTCTGTCTTAAGGCAATAAATGAAAAATTAATTTAAGACATTTGTGAAACTTAAAGGATGGGCATTTAATAAGCAAATAGCTTATTCCAAAAAAAGATTAACGTCATCTGCTCAGGTATTATAAAATTAAATTATTTTGCATGAAACAAGGTTAATAGATCAATTATTTGCCAAGAAAAACTCTCTTAAGAGGGCTTTTATCGCAGAATAATTAGCTAAGATATGATATTGAACTAAATTAAAACGTGATATGCGCTTCTTTTTTAATATCCTTTATTTATGTAAGATTTAAAATTTTGTTTAATGACTTCCTAGTTTTCATAGATAATGGAGTCATAAAATATGGCAATTATTTAAATGTTCTTTGAGGGAATTGTTCATTTAAATCATAAAAAATGAAAGAATTAATAAATCAGCAGAGAACTTCTGTCATGCAACAAAAATGTGTTTTACATTGAATTTATTATTTAATTAATTGCAACACAAAAAATAAAATAATAAAATAAAAAAAGTATTGTTTGACTTTGTGTCATTACTTTTTAAGAAAATAATTTCTATCATCTTGTAATTACACCCCATAGGGTTTTAAAAACTATTACTATTTATTAAATTTAAACTTACTCTTTATTTGTCCAGTATTCTGAAATTCTCCAGCTTCAATTTTCAAATCCATTCTTTTAAGGGACGATTCATGGCCAGTCCGCCACTAATTTCAAATAATCTAATAATTTTATATGCTTGCATATGTAATAATTCACTTTGTTTAAACACGCAAGAATTACATCTGTAAAATAATAAAGAAAGTTAGATAACTTGTAGAAATAAGTTATATAGTGAGTTTAAGTTAATTGATATGCTTCTAATTACCAGTCTTACCACATAGTACAGGTAAGTAACCAAAATACCATTCTTAATCGCTATTTTTTTAATCACCCACTAATATACATTGTTTCATTTGTTCATTCGCTTGTAGAGGCTGTTCATATTCTGTGTTTACATCACATTCTATTAGATATTAATTTTAACAAAATTTTAGGAACTAATATCACTATATATCACAATTTTTATGATGAAATGATGTATTACCACAGACAGAATCCAGGATGGAATTTTCAAAATTACTATAATTTCAAGCCAAAATGTCCTAAATGGCTAGATTGGTTTGACAGAATGGTTCAACGAGTTGTTAGGGGTCCAAAGCAGTATAGCGTAGTGTGGGTAGTACAACCTTGGGTTTGACATTAATTTGATAAAATTAATACCAAAGAAAAGATTTTTTATATTTGTTTTATTATTATTGATAGCAATTTTGAGAATACTATTTTAAAAAATAAAAAAAAATACTAATAATTTAGCTAGGTTTTCTAAAACATTAATCAACTTATACTTTAAAAATAACGGCAGTCAATTGAAAACCGAATCCTGATGAAAAAGTGATAACGAAATGATATAGCAGTATCGATAATTAACAATAGTGTTACCAACTTTTGCGAGGAATGTGTCTATGGAAAGTATTTGGTCTTCGTTTGACTGCACCACTTAGAATACATTTTAAGGGTATAGCTAGACGGCATTAGTACCAATTAAGTGGGTAGCATTTTAGTAATAAATGTAATACACGCACAAAAAGAATACTAGTGTAGATTTACTGTATTAGGCAACATTAAGTTTAATCTTCCAACAATAGTTTCTTTCATTACAAAGTATTTATAAATTTCATAAACTCTGGTATAAACAAAATATTTTCATTCATGGGAAAGTGTATTGTACTATATATATATATATATATAGAGCACACTGGCAATGTTGCCTACACTGTATATGTATACTTTAAAAATGTAGTTTATTTTGATAACTCTGTATCAACGAATTACTGTGATTAACAAAATTGTTATTGTGACTAATAAATTTTTTATTGATTAAGTCTCTTATTTCATTCTGGTAAAAATGTTAATGTAAATTTTGAAAGAAGTTAATTTATTTTGATATTTGAAAATACACCCATCAGCACAAAAAAAAGAACACTTGCGTTAAAAAAAGCTTAGAAGTTTAACGCTTTGCGATGTTTTATTTTTATAATAGCTTAAATATAAACAAACGATATATTTTAACAAATTTCTCATAGGGATTGATCAATTGAACGTTTATTTGAAGAAAAAAACTGTACGAAAATCCTCAAAACTAAAAAAAAACTCCTAAAATTACCTAAAAGTGCAAATTTGGCTAAGAGATACTAATATTTTTATTATTTTGAGATAATTAACATTATTTTAAAGTTATGTTGAATTGGTTTAATACAAATAATTTTGGTTGTATATTGCGAAATAACGACTGCTAATGTTACATTGCTTCAAGATGGAAGAAGTAAGTGATATGTTTTCTAACAATATCAAATATGTAATAGCATTGTTCACTGTATTTTGAAACGGTTTTGGAAACCGTGGGACAAACTAGTTTCAAGCGAAGAACTAACGCCCCTGATGATTTCTTTACCATCTTGCAAAGTTAGCTAAATTGTCATCCTACAGCTGTAAAAATTAGAAATCTACTTAATCACACTTTGGAATACCAACGTATATGAGCGGGCCGTTAGACGAAGACTTGGAGAAGTCAATCTTACCAGTTGCAGATTGCAACAGACCCAAAGCTTTTCCCGTGTCATCTTATTGCGCGACATCAGTTTGCTAGAAATCACGAGCACCGGAATGAAAACAAATAGGGACGCGTTTTGTTTACTGATGAGTCCAAGTTTAGCGTTTTGCAGAATGTACATCACAAAGTGATAACATTTTAAGGTTTTTAAAAAAAAATTCGTGTCTTTGGAGTGTGATACATACTTATTGAAAATTTTTTTTCACTTAACCAACGGAATTCATAGCTTTATAAAATTTGTCAACAGAAATATGGATCGTTATGATATAGAATTTGTTATTTATAAATATGTAATGATTTTTTTTAGAACGTAAATAAATTATCTGAATACAACAAATGAATTGATCAACTTATATTTGATGACAAATTTCAATCACATTGAGTAATAATACTCTCAAGGTGGGTTCTAACATAACTAAATTGAAATAAATGATTACCAATCCTTCATTGATACTAGGTATATCAGTCAATAAATTAATTTACAACTAACTTATACAATTATTCTATATATTTCAACATTCACTAGTCTATTGTTCTTATGATTGTTCCATCGTAATTATGGTTTTCATCCACACTTCTGTCATGTTTTTGATACAGTATGCAGTTAATTTATTCTACTAATTTTAATATATTTATTTAACCAACTTTCTATACCTTCTTTTTCTAACTTCTTAACAAAAAATATTTTATTTTCTAATTCGGGTATCCAATTTTAATACTTTTCACTGAAATTCTCCTAAATTTCTTCACTTCTACAATGTTTTTAAATTTCAATACCTTTACCATTTTTATTTATTTTATTCTCAATATTTCAAAAATTCTAATGTAAATCTGTTTTCAATTACTTATAATTCAAAATCATTCTATTCACACTTATCAACTTTTCCCTAGACACCAAATACAATTTTTTTATCTTTCATAATGAATTTTAATTTTCCCCTTTCTTGATTTTAAAGTTATACTTGAATCATAATAGTACATTGCGAATGAAGATAAGTCTGAGACACATTACAAAAAATCGTATTTGCTTTATAGGGACAAATATAACAGTTTACCATGACTTCCATGATGAAGTTAGACTTTATCAACAGCATTGGTGGAAATGCACAGGCCCCTGTCAGAATTGGAAGCCATATTTTGGGATGGTGCGGCGTGCTATGAACAGAGCACCAGGTCCTAATGACAGATGGTGGGCAGAACACGCCCAAAAGTGTGGAGGACAATTCGTAAAAGTATGTATCACAGGATATTATTTTCAGATTTACTACCTAAATAAATAATAATAAAGGCCATCGACCGAAATCCTGCAGCCTGTACAATTTTTCATTTGATGAAAACAGTTATTTTAAATAAAAAATATGGGCTCTTTTAATAACAATTGTCTTTGAGAGCTCTAAATCAACAATTAGAAAAGGTCTCCTATATTAATGTAAGTTATATCCTTTTAGGTCAAAGAACCGGAAAAAGTTACCCAATCCAAATCAGAACCACCAAAAAATCAACCTGATATTAGAAAATTTTTTTCTCCGATTAAAACTCTAGCAAATTCCAGTTCTTCTACAGGAAATATACACACAATTTCAAATATTAACACAAATTCTACCATTCAAACAACTGTAGAAAATTCAACTAATATTTTCGGATTCACCAATCTTACTGGAAAAAATAATGCCCTAAACAAAAAGGGTGGGACCATGGTCAGAAATAATTCGAATACTGTTGTAATAAACAAGAAAAATATCACAATAGATACCAAAGATAAATCAAATATAAACCCTACCAAAGTCGATAAAAATAGAACTCGGTCTACACCTGAAACAATATTGGTTTCAGATAGTCGGGACTACTCAATAGTACGTAATCACTGGGTTAACAAATTTTCAGATACCAATAAAAATAATTCTAAACCCGAATTTTCAAAACCGTGCTCTTCTTTAGGTGATACTCTAAGTTTAAATACTTTTAATTTCAAAGATTTAAAACGAAGTTCAGATTCAACATATGATTCGCAAAAAATTCCTAAATTATCAGAATCTTTAGTAGAATGTCCAAATTGTTCAAAAAAAATTACTGAATCTCAAGTAAATTCTCATCTAGATGAGTGCCTTATTACTTTAGAAACCACTAGCCACAATTCTAATGATGTTAAAAATGATATGGAAAAATCTGAAGAAGATGACGTGTTTATTGTCGATCATACTTCAAATTCCGGCGAGAAGGAGTGTGAAGTCTGTCACAAAATGGTTCCTTCCGCCAAGTATGGGATTCACGTCAATGAATGCCTTCATGGTATGATTGATGAAATTGAAGAAAAACTAAACGACAATCAAGAAGCTAAAAATGAGTCTTTAAGCGAAACCGAATGTCTGGCCTGTAAAAAAAAGATTTTGAAATCGGAGCTCAATGATCATTTAGAAGAATGCTTGAATTTATCTCATATTTTCGATGATACAAACGAGCCTATTGAGGAAAACGAAGATGAATCTCAAACCTCAGCCACATCTGAAGAAACCGTTAATTCGTATAACTGTCCTGTGTGTATGAAACTTGTCTCTGAAACTACTATGAATGATCATATTGATATTTGTTTAAGTATTTCCAATTGAGATAATGTTTCGACTGAGTGTTACTTACATTATTATGAAATTTGCCTTATTCTGTTGTGAAAATATCTCACTTTTGTTTTAATTGTAACTTTTTAGATATAATCAAAAAATAATTAGCCATAATTTCTTACTATACTCTTTTTTTGATATTTACACACTTTATACTAAATGTGATAATTGATAATTTTAACTATTTTTTCCCTGTTTTACAATTATGAATAAAGTTATTACATTAATAATGTTCTTTTATTTACTATTACTTACCATAGCATACATAAACAAAATTTATCAAAAAGATGTTTCTTATTAGAGTTCCATAAGTTCCATAGGTTCCAGGTCATCAAATATATGTAATTTTTTTAATAGTTATAATGCACAAGATTTGTCTTTAATTTTCTTTTCTGGAAGTTATTTGACAATATGTTGAAACCCTTCTATCAATTTTACCTCAAGTCATTGAAGTGGGTCCTTATATGGACAAATCGCACATGCGAATAAGTCAAAAGAAGGAAGATTAAAATTAATGAAAACAAATCTGAACATAATCATTCACATTAATGAAAGAAAAATGTCCTTCTGAGCATATTAATAATAAAATTTCATCAACATCCTGTGTCAAGTACTGGGGAATTCATCTTTGTACCAATTTCCAACAACCAAAACAAACATCACTTTGAGAAAAATGTAAAGGCTACTTCGCAAAAATCGTGATTGTCGCTAGAGAATAACTGAGTGCTAGAGTTTCAAATATCCCCCCACAGGATTGAATGGAGGGTAGAATATTCGTTCACATTATCGTTTTTGGGCCATCCTTAGCTTATAATAAATGTATGACCTACTTTATTAAGTTAATCTTTACAACAGATAATTCTAAAAAATTCTCAAACAGGTCAATTCTTAATTTTACCTTATCTTAATTTTCTCTGGGCAGCTACTTCTACAAGAATTTATATAATAAGGGGGTTACGTCGTAGTTCAGTTGAAAGGACTCTATTTTCTACAGATGTATGCTAAATATCTAATTTAATTTGTTTTTGAGTTATTTGATTTAACATGAACTAAGTTAAATGTAAAAAATAACCACGTCACCGAGTTTATTTATTGAATCTTTTAATAAACATAGATTTTCTTAAAGCTTCGTTTTTTGGGACAAAAATGGACTGAATAAAATTTTTCTATTCTTGTCAAATTTAATTTATAATTTTATTGTTTCTAATATAACAAAACTTAAATTATGGTTGTTGAATCTTTGAATTCAAAAATGAAATTGTTAATTAAATCTAATATTTATACTTTTTGTTGGAGCAGTAGTTATTTCAAAAATAGACATCAAGAATTTCTCGAATTATTTTATTAGATATATGGACAAGGTATTGGTCAACTAAAAGAACTATACAACATATGTATTTTTTTATTATATATAACAAATATTTTGTTAAATTTACCACAGGATAAGTTTACATAAATGCTAAATTATAAAAAGACAAAATTATCAGAAAGTTTTATTTTTTATTTTAAACAATATAAATATTGTACCTTACATATTTTTGGAAATTATTTAAAAATATGATTAAGTACAAATATATATCTAACTGAAACTAGGAATCATACATTCAAATTTGAATTATTTGCAGAAATTCGTAAAAACAGTATATGAATGAAATTTTATTGTATTTGTTCCTATAACTTTTTATGAATTTTACGAATGTATATAATACACATTCATTAAAATATTTATTTGAAAAACAAGCAGAAATAAAATTTAATATATTGATATAGTATTTTGTACAATATTTGAGGTTTAAATTTTTATAGTACAATAAATAGGTTTTTAAGAGGAAATTGTGGACTTTCTTAATTTAATATCACATCAAGATAGTTGAAAAACATTCAATTTCTTAAAAAATTAGAAAAAATTATTTTGAGTCTCTTTTTACATTTTTTTTATACAAACATAAGTATTTACATTGATCACTTGAGTTTCTTCTTCATCACATATAATTTAATGGCTCGTTAAGATTAACTTTATAAAATCTATATTCTATAGTATACCTTGCAAATGTAGAAAATCTGAGGAAGATATGTCACCTACTAAAAACAGTTGTTTCTTGAGTTAACAATTATTCGAAGTTAACCTGCAGATTTCTTCGCCTGTTACACATGAGTCAATTCTGCACTTTTCTTGCCTTTGCTCGGAATGACTAAGCGACGTTTCAGCCTATGAAAGGGACGTCAAAATTTGTATTTTTTTTTTATTTTTTTATGAAAGTTCTACTTACATGTGATCCTCCTCTTTCAAGCGATGAATTATGCGTGTGGCCATTGTGCAGTTTTTTATGTGAACCTTGATTTCTATTCAAAAAGTGGCTTTTGTCTTTTTCTGAAACTTAAACAATATTTTGAATACAACTTGGCTAGACTTGTAGTGATATTCAAGGTATATTACGATTAAATGTTCAAGTTTATTACAAAGACCTCTGCAATATTTAAAGGGCTTGATAAAGCATATCAATCAAAAGTTATACGAGGAATTAAAGGCAATCGTTATTCTGGGGATCACCGTAGACTTCTCGGTTCCAGAATCAGTAGATATAAAGAATTTGTGGTAGAAACATAAGAAAAAAGATAAAAGAATCTAAACAGACGACTCCAAAACAGAATCAGGAGATAGTGCAGAAGGTCAAAGAGGAACAGAAAATCCGAATCAATTAGAAATCTGAAAGGCTAGCCAAGTATGGAACAATGCAAGCTCTAAATGAACCCCAAACTTCCTATAGTTAGATAATGAGCTCTAATTAAATTGAGTTCATAAAAACAGTCCATATTCTAATGTAATGATATTTACAAAAAAAATGGTGTTACGAGTACTAAAGAGTTTTTAGGAGCTCATGCAGAGAATGTGTAATATTTAGCATTACTTAGAGTGGCTTCTGTTTGGATGGGTTATATTGTCAAAATAAAGACATATGTGCTAGGTAATCGCGTGTTAAAAGGTAATATCTCAACTTCTATAGCTCGCACAATCTTAGGTAGGCTTTGTAATTAAAGAATAATTACGTACCACTAACTGAATGCTGTCTTCCTTTTTCGGACTTCAATTTGCTGTTTCTGTGTCCCAAACCATTAGTATGCACTGAACTATATGACAAAATTGTGCAAACTGACGGCCTCCCTAGTGCTGATCTAGAAAAGTTTAGTTTAATCACTTTTAAAACTAATAAATAAGTTTTGTTTGTACATATAATTTGATAAATAAAAGAATCTTTAAAATAACAAAAAACAAAATTTTCCGAGCTTTGATAAAAACTAATGGACTGATATTTCTGACGTATTTAATTTCTTCTGAAAAACTTAATAATCTGATAGATTATTTACAAACCTTAAAAACTTTTTTCGGCAAGGAAAACACAATTTTAATATTCTGTGTGTTGCAAAATAAATTATTAAATTAAAAACATGTGGCTTTAATTCAGTTTTGACTTCACCGTTCATAAAACAGTAAAGAACTGCTACAAAAAGACCCTAAAAAAAGAAATATTTTTTATATACATTGTTTCTCTTTTTCTGATCATTGTAAAAGTATGATGGACTGTGCGTGATTATATATAAAATACCTGAAAGCTTCCGAAAAGCGAATCGCAAATCAACCAAATATCTGTTATTCCTGTAAAGTAAAATATGAGCAGAACAGCATGATGTACACCAAACAGGGGAACCAGAAGTAATGTAGACTTAGCCCATTTCTGGTACCTCTTTGTATCTTCACACATTGGGGATTTTAATTTTGTATAAAGTACTATAGAAATTCCAACGAAGAGTCCAAAGTTTATCTAAAGATTAAAAAAAAAGATAGATTTTGTTTACAGCTATACCTATACATTTAAACATACTAAGACTGAAAGAAACATAGGTATCACTAATATTAAGTATGCTTCTATATTATCATTAGTCGTCCAACACATAGTGTCATCAAGTAAAATTCTTGCTATTATCCACGGTACTATTACCAAAACTGGTAAACCTAGAAATAAATAAAAAATATATAGCTTCTATATATATGATGATATAGAGAAAATATTTACCCCAGCCTAAGCATATGTAATAGATCAAATTTCTACTTGAAGCTGCTTTTAGTGCACGCCATATTAAGTTGTTTAGGTATAAACCTTCCATTAAAATCCACGAAAAATTTGCTAAAGTAAAATATTGTACAAAAGAGGTCAATAGTTTACATTGGTAGTTGTTTCCCTAAAACAATAAGTAAATATAAAATCAATATATCTTTAAAAAATATAAATTATAAAGTAGACAAAAATTCAATAACAAAACGCAGTATAGAATTATTCATTTTTTAAATTATACTTTATATTTTAATAATATTCAAGTTCAATGACAATATAATACTATAGGTGTATTTTCAAATTATTGTCTAGTTTACTCATACCTCGGCATCTGTTTTAAAATATAAATCACCATTTTTTCCAATAAAATCAATTGGTAGACCAACTCCAGCAACAAATAATAATTCCTTTAATATATGAAAAAATGCCCTTAATATGAACGAAACAAACAAATTCATGTGAATGACATTTCTTTCACAATGTAATTTTCTAAAAAATAGCAATTACAATTGTAATTCAATATTATCTACTGTTTTTTAATATAATTACTTTATTAACAACATGATAAGAAATGCAATCACTAACGATATTAATGATATAGCATATCCCGTTTGAGACACAATTTTAATTATTGGAACTAGTATTGCATATCTCTGCGAGAGATCGGACTGATTTTGAGTGATATTTGTAAAAATTGTTGTGATTTTGCCTTCGAAGCAAGCTGTATAATTTCCCCATGGTTCATGAGTAATATCATTTACATACCAGGTCCCATCTTGAGTGCAAGATCTAGTTGCATTATATCCCTAAAAATCATAATTAAAATAAATACTTCATTTAAATGTAATAATAAAAAATGGATACGGCTCTGTTCAAATCATTATAGGGCATGCCGTCTCTGGCCAATATATTGATCTACTCAATAAGCACTTTTGCGCCTACGATACGTTTAACCTTCTAGTAGGTAATATACGATTTTACTTGTAGCAGCGTGGTTCAATCTATAGGTAGAACTTATATTAAAAAGTATTAAACATTTTTGTCTTTAAATATTAAAATACTTTTCGGTATTATATTTTTTCGATAACAAGTGACTGATTTGAACTACTACGTTCCGCCATGTTTTTCGTTGTTTGGTAGCAATTTTGACTTGAACCCACGTGTTTATTAACCTACAAAGTGTGTAAACCCTTGCAAAAATGCCTAAATCAAAGAGGGATAAAAAGAGTAAGTATAAATTAAAAAATATTATTTTATTTATAAATTTAGTTTAAGATTGTGGTGCTATATTATCGTTTATTTTAGTTTCTTTAACAAAAACTAATAAAAAGGGGCTGGTTTTAAAACAGAAAATCGTGGAAGATGTGCGAAATTGCGTAGATAAATATAAAAGTATATATGTATTTACGTATAAAAATATGAGAAATGAAAGCATGAAAGCAGTAAGAGAAGAATGGAAACCTAGTAGATTTTTCTTTGGCAAAAATAAAGTTATAGCTATCGCGTTAGGTAGAACACCCGAGGAAGAAGGTCAGGAAGATTTGCATAAAGTAAGGAAATATTAATAATTAAAATATTAAAAATGGTCTTCTTTATTATATTATATGTTTAAACTTTTTATTTTGTAGTTATCTAGTGTTTTAAAAAATCAGTGTGGATTACTTTTTACTGATTGTAAAAAGAAGGAAGTAGTAGAATGGTTTAAAAGTTATTCAGTGGAAGAGTATGCCAGATCAGGTTTTAAATCAAAAACTACAATAAAATTAGATGCTGGTCCTTTAAAACAATTTTCACATGCTATTGAACCTTATTTGAGACAACTTGGAATGCCCACCAAGTTAGACAAAGGTAGGTGCTTAAATGAGGATTAGCTTGCACAAATTAAATTTATATATATTTAATTAGAAAAATTATAAAATACTTTCTACATAAATAACATTTAGGTGTGGTAACCTTAATAAAAGACTTTGAAGTTTGCAAGGCTGGTAATGTCTTAAACCCTGAACAAGCAAAAATACTTGAATTATTGGAAAATAAATTAGCGACGTTTAAATTAATACTGAAAGCAAAATGGACTAAGGGAAAGAGTTTTGAACAGTTTGAAGTTGAAGAAGAAGATGATGACGAGGAAGAACTGGTCGAAGATGTTGACATGAATGGTGATGATAGTTAGAGTTTTTAGTCTAAATATGTGTACATATTTATTATTAATAAAAATAAAGTTGAAAACAGTTCTCAGTATATTTATTAAAAATTAAATTTTTTATTGATATTATAAATATACAATTGATATATTTTTGTTTTGCAATTTTCAATTAAAGTAAAACATAAATTGAGTAGTTAATTATTTAGCAATTATTAGAGAGTAAATCTTACTTCTCTAAAGCCTGTGATATGTAGAGGACATGGAATAATTGCTACTTCACCAGATGGAGTATGAGGCCAACACAAAATTGTGTCCCACAATGGAGGACACATAAAACCTAAAAAATACAAATAATATGCATTAATATTTCTTTTGTAAGAACTTTTCAAACCATTTGGTAAGTTATAAGTAAGAAATTCATTTATATATAATTAGTTATGAATCAGAATTTTTTAATAAAAGAAGTTTCAATAGGCAATTTGGGAAAATTATTGGATCAATCGATTTACAGCTCAATTAAAAATTGACTGATACAAGTTTTCATTTATTTTATGTAAGTCCGAGACGCATCAGTAAGATACATGAGGATGGCAACTTCTTTTTTTATTAATTCCGTTTTATTCTTCTCTGTCGTTCTTAGTCTCCCAAAATTTTAAACTAAGAAGACGTTTTGCTAATAAAAGAATGTGAATTCCTTTATTGTTCAACCCTTCATTATGTTAATATTTAAATTTAGGAAATATGTATATCAATATTTGTCTACTTTCTATTGGAAGTTTATACAAACACATTTCTATATCTGAAAAAAGGTATGAAAATCCAACAATTAAAATAGTTTTGCTACAAAAAAATCTACAAAGAATATTTTTTTCTTCAAAGTTCGCCAACAATCTTATTCTATGTAGTACTGTAAGAAATATACTAGTATGGTTTTTTGCTGATATTTTGTTTTTGGGATATAATGCGTAGAAGTATGAATTGGAAATTCAAAAGTTCTGTATTGTAAATATTTATTAATGTAAATAGTGTTTTATTAAGCCTATCGTATTATAGATATCTATAAGCCCTAAAATAAACAAAGCTGTTATCATTTTGGTACAATTGTATATTTGTATATTTATGGGCGTATTATCTTCATTCATATTTAAATAAAATTAGTAAATTGACGACTGGCTCAGTTCTCGCAGTCAAATAAACAAAACAAAGCCCGAAGTAAGTCTTGTGAAGTTTTCATGGTCTTCAATATACCTTCCAATACAAGTATATATATATTTTGTGGTCTAACTTCTTAAGATATGAACTTCCCATTTTTAAAAATCACAAGTATAAAGAACATTGATTGTTCCATATATATAATTCAATTCATTTTTTCCCTCCGTCTGTATAACTTCTTCTCCAATAACTAAAACCTAATATTCACTTTGAGGGCTAGTTTTGAACAAAATTTACTCTTTCATTTCCATCCTAATATCTCTGGAGAGCGAGAACCGCCTACATCAAATGTGTAACTAACATAAACTTGAGAGTTGAAACTAAATTTTGCTATAAAACTTCCTTGCGAACTTACGTTCACTGTTAAAAAGTTAGTTTAAATACATTTGAGCTATGCAGCGAGATAATGAAATTTTTGTTGACGGAGAATGAAAAACAAGATGTGATTTTAGTTGGTAGTAAAAGTGTTAATATATCATAAGTTTCCAACCAAATGAGGTTTTTACGAAGTTTTAATCAAAAAATACTTTAATTAAGGGAATATCAGAAGACTACGTAGGAAGTGGCCCCAAGACCTAATGTAAGATTAAAAAAAAAAAAAAAAAAAAAAAAACATATTTTAATATTCCAGATAAGGAGAAACGTCACTGGATGCTCCCCCTTACACGTCGTTAAACATACATAACATTTACTTAATACTCTTACTTGATGTAGATTGTAAATATGCAAATTGCCAATAAAAAAAAAAAAAAATTAAGGGAATGAAAACTAAATTTCATAAGTTCACTAAGAGGGTGTTGTTTTAGTTTCTTCTATTTGTAAAATGCGGTTTATGAGAAGGGGTAGCAGTAGTTTTTATGGTACAGGTTCTCATTCAGATACATCTATACCACTCCTATTATTTCTAAAAGTTGCAGTGCGTCTACAACTTTTTAAAAATTACTCACAACTCAGGTTAAACTACATGAGGATCGTTAGAACTTTTTGTGTTGAATTTAAGTCTATAATAAGGACAGCAAATACTTGGAGTATTTGTAATATATGTGTTAAGTTCATTGATTCGGCCCATCTATAATTATCTTTGCACTGTAATTTTCTTAAAGGAAAATTTCTGTCGGTAACAGAAAGTAAGTCAGAGAGAATTATGGGAAGGGAAACCTACCCAAGTATTTCCGTGACTTAGTTCACCACCTTAAACACTAACAATAAAACAGTGAAAACAATAGAAAAATAGTAATTAAAAAACAATAAAAAAAAAACAATTTTAAACACGCCCAGAATTATTCTGCTCTAAGCGGAGATAAAATGTGAAGAGAAAGAAAAAACAACTGCTGAATATGCCAGCGTTATAGGATTGTATTTGTTGGGGAATTTTCCTCACAATGAACTGTTTGTTAAGGAATTTTCTGTCGGAGAACTTTCCAATAGGGAATTTTTTGTCGGGGAATTTTCCGTCATTGAAATGTAGTGGAATTTTCGTAAATCCTGCAAACTTATTTAGTCTACAAAAGAAAGAGTAAAAATATAGGAAAACCATATAAATATAGAGGCCTGATTTGCAGCAAACTTCAAGATGTGTAAAATTTAAGTCCCAGAAAATGTTTAAAAGGCTCAACTGAGTGAATAACCTCGTAGGTAAAGGCAAATGGCAAATATTTCGGTTAATATTAAAAGAAGAATCGTATTCTCCATAACCTTAAGAAATTTAAAGTCTTTCACCTGAAAAATCTAGTTTTACTTTAATATTATTGTGTGATTTAAAAGAATCACTAACTTCTGCAGCACCTTTATGAATGTGGAATAATATTGTCGGTTATTTAAGACACATACATATTTCTAAAACAATGAAGAAAGGAAAATGTAAAGCTAGTACAAATTCATCGAAAATAACAACTAGAAACAATTCCAAAAATCCTGAAAAGGGTGGAAATGAAGCAAAAATTATGGACTTTGCAAAATTTAAAAAGAATCCTTTACCAAAATTATCTAAAAATCCAAAATCTGAAGAAAATATTGAAAATTCAACGAAAATAGAAGTCAAGCTCGAAAATGATACACATTTACCTGCTAAAGAAGAGCCAGTAAGTCCCGAAAAACGAAAACACATTAAAATCGAATATGATCCCATAAAAACTGAAGTAGCAAAAAGAAATAAAAAGGTGCCTAATAATTGGGAACAAGTTTTAGAAAATTTAAGAGAAATGCGGAAGGATGGTGACGCCCCTGTAGATTCCATGGGCTGTGATCGATGTCATGATGATAATGCCCCACCAAAGGTAATAATAATGTTATGGGCAAATTTAGTATACTTTAAATTATTTTTAGGTTCAAAGGTACCAACAACTTTTAGCCTTAATGTTAAGTAGTCAGACCAAAGATCAGGTTACTTTTGCCGCTATGGAGAGACTTAGAGTACATGGATGTACTGTTGAAAATATCTCTAAAACATCAGATGAAGAACTAGGGAAACTAATATACCCAGTTGGATTTTGGAAGAGTAAAGTAAAATATATTAAAAAATCAACAGAAATTTTACAACAAGACTATGATAGTGATATTCCAGATAGTGTAGAAAAATTATGCAAACTTCCTGGTGTGGGTCCAAAAATGGCTCATATTTGTATGAAGACTGCTTGGGGACAGGTTACTGGAATAGGTGTAGATACCCATGTTCATAGAATATCAAATCGTTTAGGCTGGGCAAATACTAAAAATCCTGAACAAACAAGAAAAGCCTTAGAAGACTGGTTACCTCAAGAATTATGGAGTGAAGTTAATCACTTATTAGTAGGTTTTGGACAACAGATATGTCAACCAGTTAAACCTCAGTGTCCAACTTGTTTAAATCATGAATTTTGTCCATATGGTATTAAATATATTAAGAGTGAATTAAAAAGTAAAAAAATAGATAAGAAATAAACAAGTTTTAAGTTCCTTATGTAAGATATTTTTTTAATAAATTAGTAGCCAAAAAGATATGCTCTACATGTTTGATCCCATTTTACTTACTTTGTGTAGTTTGATTATAAAAGGGATGTTGGTATTTATTGTATACATCGTGACCATATAGTTCTATACAATTTTCTTCTGCTAGGTAGAGCTCTCTATCTTGCTTCTCCAATATAGCTTGTACATGCATGTTCGGCATATTTTAATCTGAAACAAAAAATAAGTATTAACAAATATATTAATTGAAAATTGCAGTTAAACATTTTTTTTTTTGAACTTTTAACACCCTGTATCACCGAATATTAAACACTTAATGTAGTCATAACAGAGTAGAAAACTACATCCAAGGGGAGGCGTAATCTGCGCGAAATCTAAATAAATTGTAAAGTTCCACCTTTAGATAAATATAAAGAAATTTTACCACAATTATGGTAATAAGTATAATCATACTAATATAGTTTTTAGAACAATTCTTTTTAAAAATGAAATAAATCTAATGGCTAACAGTTGCAATTTTTTTTTGAGTTAAAATATTCAATACAAAAAATGTCACCAATGTTAAAATATATAATTTTTAGAGAATCTAAAATAAAGTCTCAATCAATGAAAATAGAAATACTTTATATTATAAGTGGTATATTTGTATTCTTATATATTTTTTTTGTTGAAATATTGTAATTTAAGAAATATTTCCGTATCAATCAAATTCACTTTTTGCCACTTCATTAAGTCTTTTAATGTTAATGAAATATACTTTTAATTAATAATTTTTCCTTTTTAATTAAATGTCTTTGTCTTTTCAAGGGTTATTAAAAAACGGTTTTGAATTTCGACATTGGAAAAGTTATTGGAGCGTTTGGCATTTTGACCTAATTATAGACTGATATATTTTTGAAGCGATAAGCATTTTTAAAAATTTGCTCACCTTTTTAATAATAGATATGTTTTATAAACAATAATAAATATTTAATTTCTACAAAACTTTATTTTTCTCCTATAGTCGCAAAATATGTTATTCCGAGCCATTTTCTTGTTCAGGAAGTATGATTTTTCCAGACTAGTAACAGACAGTCCGAACTAATATTTTAATGCTGATTAATACATAATATACCTGGTTCGGCAAAAATAACATATCAGTATAATGCTTATCTATAAATTTAAATAAAATTAATTACTTCTAGTAAAGATCTCATCCACCTATAATCAAAATAAAGACTTTTTCTCACGTATAAAATTCTGAAGAAAATTCCTATCGTTCAGTCAGTTTTTTTCTTAAAACTTAACATTATAATTTCAAGAAAGATTTATGTTGAAAATAAATTTATTTCGGACTCATTTTTGGGTAAAGTAGGTAGTGTTTTTTTCAGATATAAGTCAAGTTTATAAAATTAATTTTCTCTTTAATTTTGAATTATCTTTCTAACCACTAACTGCAATTGTTCTACAATTTATGGCATAAACTATTATAATTCCATTCCATTTGTTATTCGTCGGGTGGTAGTATTAGTATGTTCTAATTAATTGTAATGCTGGAAACAGAATTGAACACATTAAGTCCAAGTCAAAGAAATAATCCGTTTGTATAATTATCTAGAAGAAATTTCTTTTACAAAGATTATATTCTATAGTTCTTCCATTTTGTTTAAACCATTTTTTAATCAACACGAAAAAAGTTAATTATTTCAAATAAGACAAAATTAACTATTATATTTCATTATGTCCGGTCTAGTTACGTTTTTAATTTACTGCCGGAAGTATTAGAGCCTGTAGTGTTGTATAGCAATATTTTTCCTAGTAATATTCCAATTTTAAAACATTTTTCCATTAAAAGCCGTCCAGAAACGCAGAGTTAATATATATCAAAGAATTAGAAAATAACTAGTTAACTAAATAAGGTTGAAAAAGAGCTTTTCTAATGAAAGTAAAATTTTAAATTCATACTGTTCTTAGTAATGTAATTTTAAATAGTATTTATGGTAAATTGTATCCAGCAAATTTATCTGCCACTCATGGCATTTGTCTAAGAGTTTGTTATCAACTCCTAATGATGCTAATATAATTAACGAAACGTACGTTGAGTAGTGATAAGTGTAGTTTTGGTTAGTGGTTATTCTTTATATTACTTTCATGATATTGAAAAATTATTTCGCTACTAAATTAGGCCAGGGACAATTTCATTTCTTTTACTGTTGGAGGAATCAACAAATTAGATTACGAGAAATTATAGTTTATTTTTCAGTTAATCATTGAGTTTGAATATTAGCTAGAATATACTATTTTAAAATAATTTGATAAATCTATATTTTCTTTAATCTCTAAGGGTTCTTTCAAGGGGCAAGAGAAGTTTTAATCAAATCTTTGTTTTTAATTTCATACTAATTTTCTAAAATTCAGTTTCTCTAGGAAGAGTTATTAATAGTACATATTAATCTATTTAATTATCTGTAGAGATTTGAGTTAATTAAACTTTTAATCTTCAAAGTTCAAAATAGATAAACGTTTTATCTAAGTCTTAAAAGATTCCTTTTCCTTTAAATTTGCTATTCGTAAATACATTGACAGTTTATTTCTTAAAATTCATGGAATAAATGGCTGTGTTCGACAAATTATAAAGACATTTATTGGTACTTTATAATTTATTATCGGAATTTTATCAGGAATAGCAGGAACTTTTTTAAGGTTATTAATTCAGACGGAAATTGAAAATTCAGGAACTTTAAATGATAATCACCAAAGTTTTTAGGAAATTGTTGAGCATGTTTCCGTTATATTTTTTTTATAAATATACCTATTGAACGCATCTGGGAGGTTTCTAAACCGTGTGTTTCGATTCTTTAATTAATTGTGATTTCTGATTTACATGGGTACATTTTTGTTGCTATGTTAAATGTTTTAATACCATCTATTCTGCATTAATAAATCTTTTTTTTAATGCTGTTGCTTAGTTAAAATATGTTATGATTCTTTTTGTTGTTTAAACGAAAACGTGCTCGATATCTTTGTTTGCCAGTGAAAAAGCAGAGCAGAAAATAATATGTAATAAATAAAGAATGTGATAAAGCATGAATAAATAAATAAGTAACAGAGACATGGATAAGTGATATGTTTAATGTTCCTGTTCTAATATTTTGTGCAAGTTCAAAACTAATGACTTTTTGTGACAAGATTGATTAATAGAAATTTTGTTTTCTGAAATATTATTAATAGTAGACTAGAAAGGGTTTTTTACTTTGGCTTTTTGGTAATCAACTGCGAGTTGGAACTTTGCGTAGAAAGGCTATTAGATATTATTTTAATTTATTTAACTTAATTTTAACGTACGTAAGTCTCAATTGTTTAATTTTGAAGCTGCATATGGGAAACAAATACTCAATATTATTTTTCCATTTTGAGAATTTAGTTAACAAAAATAATGAGCGTTCTTGTTGCGGCCGCGAAAGCCACGAGGCTGAATCTATCCAGCTTGTTAGTGACCTATTGTATCCCAACTTTGAGGTAATTACGATCTTTCACTAGCAATTACTTCGAGTTATAATTAAATTTTGAGCTTCTAAATGAAAAATGTCGGAACTCAAATTTTTATAATCCTTAATATTATATACACGTCAATATAATAAGATGTTGCTATTTATAATGAATAAAAGGCGATTTTCATATTTATTTTTTCGGTAATTCATTAAGTTTTATTATCAAATATAAAATAATTTCTGATCTAGCTTTCTGCAGTCCGTAAATTTTTTATAAAGATTTTAGAATTACCGCATTTGAAAAAAAACATCTGTTAGATAATGTCAGCAGGGTGTCCGCGAAAATAATGCGCATATTTAAGGATGAGGTATAAAAACGTATGCAGTATAAAAGTGCCTAATAATTTTTTTTCTAAAGTCAGCCGTTTTGGAATAAATAATTATTAGTATTTTAATTCTTTCCAAATATTATTTACCGAAAAGCAACTACAGCCGGTAACACCGCGACACTTGAATTACCGAGTCAAATTCAATGCTGATAAACATTATTAGTTTAGTTAATTTTTATTTTATTACACCTAGATATTTAAAATGGTCGATTATAGGGGATGTAGAAGAGTGAAAAATGTATTCTCGGTAATTATTGCACTACTTTTTTTAGGTAATACACTACACGTTTCCAACAATCTTTGGGACACTGCTACAAAATATCGCGTATTAGACTAATTAACATGTGATGTTGTTGATTTGAATAAAACGCTATTTTCCAGTGAATTATTGAAACTATTTTAACAAACGAAAAGGTTAAACGATTAAACGGTCCGATTCTGTAAACTTTACATTATGTGATTTATCACATGAGTTGTTACATGATTTCATCTTAAGAAAATGGTGTGATTTTGAAGTACTCTTTGAACTTTATGATTTATCAGGTAGATATTTCTTGTTATACGACACATATTTTTATTAAAAGTATGAGGTGTAAATTTTCGAGTAAATGTTCAAAGTACATTTTTAAGTAAACTAAGGATGTTAGAAAAAAATGTTATTCAAATATTTTGTTGCAAATGACACATTCTACACCTCATTTAAAAATACGCGTTATTTTCGCGGACACCCTGTGTATAGCGAAGTAGCTGTAACTTTTAATCTGTTTGAGCTCTTTCTAACATAGATATTTTTTAGTTGAGTACATTACGTTTTCTAAATTTTTGTAAATTATTCCAAATATGAAGTAAGTGTTATGTTATTTTTTGAGGGTCAACATTCTCTAGGGATTTCGAGCCATTAATTACATCATTAGGATGGGGATAATCTCGTTTAAAAGTAATCTGAGGACTGTTTCGCGCTGTGTACGAACAACGGGGTTCTCTTCCGATTCAAGGATGATAACAAGTAAAAGTATTATTCTGCTAATTCCTGCGTTGTTAGGATTTTTAGCTTTCCGAAAATAATCCGATCAAGCTAAACCGGAAATATGAAGGATAATAACCCAGAAGGCAACAAAAACATTACGACTCACAACTCTTTTGTTGGTCAAAGTAACAGTCATTTACATTCGAATGTGTGATGGTTGCTACGGAGTTTGAAAATAGTTGGATCTATTCGAAATAACTCTGTTGTTGTTGTATAGATTGTTTAGTTAGATTAAAGGGGAGCTAAGTTAATCTAGGATCTATTTAAAGATCTTCTATTTACATAAAATTACAATAAGGCAGAATAATTTTGAAGATGGGAAACAACACCAACCTAAATACGTTAGCTAATTATTCAATGCAACTTTGATCCTATTTGGAATGTTCATTCCATTCTGAATTAATTATTTCAACGGATATAACTAAGTTCATGTTATTTCTATTAGTTTAGGAACTGGATCACAATCCGAATCTAAATGAAATGGATCCTTTCTTGAGAAATCAATTCAAATCATTATTCTAAATATTTATTTTGTAAGATCAACATTAAGTTCAATTTCCAGTTAAAACTGTTTACTCTCTTACCATGTTTTATATTTATCTTTTATTGGAAATTAAAATCCAGAGTAAATACCTGGATACGGATTATTATCAACGAAAAATATTTTAATCAAAGTTCTGTAAAGTTGTAATAAATCGCCAATAAACTATTTTCGATAATATGAAGAGGTAGGACATCGATGAAAGCAGTTTCCCGGCTGCAAAATTTGTAATCAACATGAACGTCTAATAATAGTTGGAAATATAATTAAAGAACAATTATCTAAGTTACTTATTTTGAGCAAGTTGTATTGAAAGGTTATTAGAAAAGTTGTATCTTGTTGCCAATTAAGTTTAAATGAAAATATACTGTTATGATAATATTAGTCAAGGAAGAATATTTTTGTTTTTATTATCGATATGAATGATATGATATTGAGAGATTGGATTATCAAATAGTGTCAGATTTTAAAAGTAAAATAAAAGTATTTTTAAAGTTTAAAAATTATTTTATTGTTACAAATACAATAAATATAACAATATATGTATGTTAAAGTACTTTCCTGTTTTATTACATGTACCTATAATATATAAGATCCAAAGGTAAAGTCAATTTACAAATAAGAAGCAGATACATTGTCTAAATATTACATATAAATTTTGACGAAAAAAAAAATAATTAGAAATAATTATAAAAAAAACATACATTTATAATACTGCAACACTAAAGTCTAGATTTTTACACTCAAAATTTGAGGCTGCTCATCTTATCTAATTGATTTTTATGAGTTTTGGATCCAAATAAAATATAAATATATTAATTATGGGCGCCAAGAAATATTATGTAATCCATGGAAAGTCTTCTTTAAATTTTGACTGTCGGACCATTCAGAATTCAAATAATTATCATCATCATCTTTCTCCAGTTTTTTTAATTCTTCCTGTTTCCTGTAAGCGTGTAACATCAACTGCTTCCTTTCTTCTTCTGGCATTAAAGGTTCTCTACTTGGAGCACCAGATCCTCTTTTAGAAATTTTCATAATAACTTTACAGTTTTCTATTTTACCCAGGTAGTCTCCAACTTTTTTCCCATCTCTTAAAAGTCACATTTTAAAATTAGTACTCCTTTTTTATAAAAAATTATAAGTACAAATAATAGAGATGTAGAGTTATACATTATATACATATAAAACCTCCTTCTAAAACATATTTTTTTCAAATTTAATGATCAGTAATTTTGGGTTCAGCTCTTTTATTGTACAGGTTTTTCTTTTTTAGAATGATGTTTATCTTATAAAAACAAGTTTGAACTTTCCCTGCTGTACACTTTTTCGTATTTATTTTAAATTTAGATTTACCTGTACATTTCTTTACCGCAAAACCAAATTTGAGCTGTAGTAGGGTCAATGACTTCCAGAGATGCTTGAGTTCCAGAGAGGTCCTCTATATTTTCGAATTCCATTCGAATGACGTCATGGGGTGGCAACTTCATGGGGTAAACTATAGTTACGGCTCCTTTCAGGATGTTTATCGCTTCCTGAACGATTTTCATCGTTAAACACTTGTCTGGAAAAATGCTACTTTAGTCTGCTGCCAAAAGACAAATTTACGAGTTGTTTTTTACACGACCTTTTAATATGTATGACTCCAATTCATTAGTCTGTTCTTTTAGAAAAGCCAAAAATCAAGCAATGTTGTCAAATAAAGTATTAAATCAAATTATAAATAAGTAAGAGATCATTAAGTTGTATAAAATTAGCGTTAAGTTATCAAAAATGTCATTGTTTGCTTCTGAAAATCAAAGTATAATTTTACAAACCAACTTCTAATTACTTCTAATTAAATACACTTTTAATAAGAGTAAGTAAATGATTATTGTTTAAATACTTAGTCAATTATAACAGGGGTAATAATAATAATTGTGCATTTAGACTAACCTTGAAGCACAAGTTTTTTAGAAACCATTTCTTTGGCATCGGCTATAGCTTTCTTGAGCACTTCCTGCATATTTTTATTTGGTTGTTTCCCATTTCTCCTCCCGATGGGATCTTTATTGAAAGTAAACCCACCCATCGGAACACATTTTTCACCCCAAGTATCTTCGATTTTCAGCTCATCCACTTGTTCTTCGGTTAATCCTAAAATTTCAGGAGGGTAAAGAGTTCCATATTTGGAAAGTTCTTCCATCTCGGCACATATTCTTTCTATTTTTAGTCTTCCATTATAAATTGCCACAACGGAAATCACCAGATTGTCCACTGGCGTGTTCAGACTGGATTCGAAAAGAAATTGACTTTCATCGCGGTGCTTTATGTGGATAATTACCATTTTTTTAAAGAATTTTGTTTAAATTGACGGTAAAAACGGTTGCAGATGATCGTGGTTGAAGTTAATAAAACTGAAATATGACGTTGCTAGGAGTAAGTTTTATCGATACTTACTATTGGAGACTCATTGTCTATCGCAACAAAGGAGAAAGTAGGGGTATGAGAATTAGTTTGTTAACGAATACATTAGTTATTTATAATAAACATTTTTTATTGATGAAAGAAGGTAATGACTGGCGAATTTGATAACCCATGTCTTGGTTAGCAACCATATCTTAAATTAAGTAGTATTACATTCCAGTTATTTTGTTTGATTAATTGAGTAATTTAATTTGTTCCTGTGTTTATTAAATATATTTATATGTCAAAATGATTTGAACTTTTTGATTTAGTAAGCTTCCCTTTATCCTAAAGTAAGCCAGGGGGAATTTTCACTTCCCTTAAGAACAAAGCCTTATCTGGAACCTAACCTAAAGTCTCTGATAAAATTAAAATCGATTGACCTGTTTCGCATATCAGTGACAATGATCAAAATATGCAGATGTTGAATTTATTGCAATTGGCTGTACACACTGTATAATTTTGGACCATTTTGTGTGTAAGAGTTTACTTGTTTTCTTCCGAAAATCAGTAATAATGAATGATTGAGTTAAAATATTTCTGTTTAAAGATATCCAATGTTTTTATCTCTAGCTCACACATGTGCCCTTTTTACATTTCTTCTTTTTTTTCCGATAAAAACCTTTTAAGTGTGTGCACAAGATGTTTTTAAAAAATAGTAACTTTGGCAGAAAAAATGTTATTATGGATGGAAGATATGTTCAGTGTTTCTTCTAATGACGCAATTTTCCCCAAGCTCCAAGCTCGCACTCTTGACTTTTTATGACAGGGATGAATTAACGGAAAAGTAAATAAAGATTATGTTTCATTGTTCAAGTGTGAAGTAAAAGCTTTTTGGTTAGGAATTTGCCATGTAGCCAATACTTCAATAAATTGGAATTGTATAGAAATTGTATTGAATAATAATAATTTTTCTGTTTATTGAATTTTGAACAAAGGCTGAATTCAAATTTATCTTGATTCATAATTTCTCATCTTGGAACTGGAGTTTTCAAATTCAAATTAAGGTTTTGTATATTTGTAAGTGCCTTTTATAGTTTATAGTTTAAAATTGGAATTTTATCAACAAGAAATTGTTCTAAAAAAAACTTATATCTGAAAGTTTTAAAAAATTTATAAAAGTAATTTTTGTTTCGAGAGAGACAACTTTAGATATAAAATTTAGACCAAGAAATGAAACTTCTATTTTTCCAAGTACTAACTACATAATTTTTTTGATAACAATTGAAATTAAGTGGTACATGTATACGTTAAAAGTTACTTTCTAATTCTAAAAAAACTTAATTTTATTACAGGGGTTAGAATTTTGAATGTGAATTTCTTTATTCCTTGTTTTCCAGAAGTAAAACGCAATATTTTCTTTGACATGGATAGTACAAGTAGCTCCACGGAATTTACTACATTTACAAACTTAAACAGACATATAAATCTAAAACCATTTTCCGTCTACTTAAATTGACATTTATATCGTTCGATTGTCTCCTTAGCTACAATCCTTTCGCCTCAAAGTCAGGGCTTTTATCAGCCACCTGCTCTAACAAATTGAATTCAAATGAGGATTTTCAAGTGAACGTTTCAAATCTCAAACCGACTTATTGGACATATCGAGGCTACGAAGGGCGGAAATGGGGTATGAACTTTAGTTTTTATGGACAGTGGCACCTTTTATATGTTTTTTTGCATTTTCATTGAATTTGATTTGATCTAAAAAACTAATCTGGGGGAGAAAGGGGTAATCTAATTTTTCCATTAGATAATATGTATATTGGATTCAGAGAATCAGTCTATGTTCTTTAAATTTTAATGTTATTACTTTTGTCAAAATAAGCAACTTTCTTATTGCAACTTTGCAGGTACATAAAGTGTGTCTCTAGGGCGGGAGAAAGATGTGTTGTTGAAAAGTTGAATTGTTGTGTTGTATATACACTAAATAGAGACATCGAAATCATATGATATAAGCTGTATAATTTTATTATTATTTTTTATTCCGTGCATAGAATTCTAATAATATGCAAATGAATGCACTATTCGGCAACATTTTGCTTTTCTTTGCGACTAAATGTGAGAATCACCTCTAAACTACAGTTCGAGTCTAGGATATTGTTACGATAGTAGGTACTGGGATTTAGTTAAATATCGCCCTGTATATAGAACTCCAAATTATAACATTTACTATTTATTCAATATTAGTCATCAAAATTAATAAGCATGTGAGTTTTCTTGGTTTGAAAATAAAAAGAGATTAAGAAGTCAAGTTTTCAGCTGGAGAAATCGGGATGTGATAGTGCCTACCCCTGCAATTAAATATGTTATTTTTTTAAAGATGTAAATTGTCTTTATATTTTTTATTATTTTATTTTATAGGTAACTAAATTATCTCTATAACAAACTCCAGTAAAACAAAATATCTGAACATAGTTTTTCTGGTGTTAGTTTCTTTTGGGGTTCGAGGGCCGGGAAAACTACACAGAGGCGGATTTAGGAAAACTAAAACAAAATTATTAAAATAGTAATAAAAAACATCTTTTAATAGTTAAAGTAAAGACAAAGAAAATTAAATATAAGCAATAAGAAAGAAAGAAAACGTCTTTACTGGATATAATGTGTATAATATACATTTTTTTGGAGGAGTTGAACAAAAATTAGATTACTTTAAAAACACATATTGATAACAATAATATTTAGGTAGTTCGTTTATTATTCTATACCTTCATCTATTTTTTTGGGTAGATAAAAACTTTTCTAATTAAAGTTCGTTACTTTTCAATTAAAAATGAATAAACAGTAACTAGTGCTACTGAAATTAGGAGTTTAGTTCCTACTTCCAATTATTTTTCATGTTGGACGGTTATATGAAAAATTTTGTATACAAGAAACTTTAATCATCATTTTCTTTGTTAACTAAACAGTTTTTGTTAAATAAAAAGTAACACGTTCAGCATTTGTTGTAGAACTTTTTATTTTAACACATTTTTTGGTAAATATTCTTTTTAAATGATTCTACTTGTAAATAAACGATGACTGAAAATCTGTCAGGTACGAAAATAGATTACAGTAATAAACTGTGTTGGTGGAAATCAATGCAATTTTACATTTGGTTGTAAAATGCGATTTTTAAATTGCGATGAGCGAAAACTCCACAGCATTGACTTAAAATGCATGTTTATATGAAAATAAATTGAAAATCCAGATTGACTCCTATATTAGGCCACGAACATTCGAAGTGCTCTAGATGTCTATTCAATTTAGCAGGTGACGGCCAACAATCACTTTCAGTTAAAAGATGAAAAGGGAATTTTCTATTTCTCTTATTTTATTGATGTCAGGGAACGTTATTGACATTATCTGTTATGAAATTATGAACTTTGAGGTAATTTCTTGGAAAATATCGAGAACAGTATTATTATTATTATTATTATTACCTTAGGAAATTAAGAATTTTCTAAATTATTTTAAAAGAAAAATTGGAAATTATGAACCCTGTCTCAGAATCCTTTATTATTAGGACTAGTTTATTAAATTTATATTCCATTTTCATATAGTGTTATAAGGCTATAAAATTTCGAAAAAAGAGGTTAGTATTCATCAAAAAAGACTTAAAAATAAATATAAAGTTTATTACCTGCCAGTTATAAGGAATATTGGTAGTCAACAATTTTTGATACCAGTAATATTAAATACATATTTTAAGTCGTAAATAATAAAGTAATGTGAGAAAAAACTTCATAACTTTCCATTTTTCTTTAAATAATTTAGAAAATTTTATTTTTATAAATTAAAAATGAACCGTCACAGACAAACTAGTTTCTAGAATGTTTTCGTAAACACCAAGAGTTTTCTGGAATGTTCGAGAAGGCAAGAAAAGCATATAAACAGGGAGAATAATGATTGTTTCGATTTTAACTTTGTGGAATCTATCCATTATAAATATGAAAGATAAATTATACTTATTTTAAATTTCCTTTAAAAAATCGTGAAAAATTGTCACTGTCAATAAAGTTTTTAAACTCATATAGTGTTACAATTTATTTCATTTATTGAATGCTGGTGATTTACATTGTTACAAAAACGACCAATTTTTAAAAAATGCAAGATATAATACGACATTTTCGGAATACTTTCCTTTGGCTTTGTAGAAATTTGTGGGGGTCCAATTAATGTTCAAAAATGTAATAATAAAATATGTGGTGTTCTAAAATTTTATATTTATTTGACAGACCTTGTACACCCGAAAAATATATTTACGTGCACAATATCGCTTTAAATTATACTTTGAAAAAGTATACCATTTAAGGATAATTGATCGATCCGTTACGCCTGATACGCCCTATACATATCCAAAATTAACCAAACAAGAAGTACATAAATTAATATTTTAGATGACGAAAAAAAATATATACAAAAGACGACCGTTTCAATGACAATATTTCAAAACTAATTATCAATATATTGAAATTTACAGAAATTTGTTTGAAATTCTTACGCCCGATCTAAGTTCAAATTTTATTGATAAATTAATTAAAAAATCTGGCATAAAAAAATTGTTAAAGTTTGGCTTCTATTATCTCTATTCATTAGGTATATTATTTTTTATATTTTTCATTATTGTTTACAGATTTATTTATAATTAATGTATTGCATTAACATTTAAGACCCCAGACAAGCAGAGAACATAATAATAACCAGGAACTAAAACTATTCTACCAGTAATGTGTTAATTATTTATGTTAGACAAATAATTTTTTAGATTTGAATTAGAATAAATTAAATTATATTATAATAAATTGAATATTAGTACCTCCTTAGTTATAATGCCAATGACTAGTAAATTTTTACTTGTATTGAACTAGGAAGCCCAGTTTAAATAAACGTAACTCTGGTAGTTTAAACATATGAACTTTCATGAAGTGTTTTCTTTCAGTGTCGCCTGACAACGCTTGCATGCACTTCTACATAAATTAGGCACAAAAATGTTTGACAACATGGATAATACAAGCAAATGACACCAAATCTAGACATGCAACTTTTACAAGAAATAATAATGCCCGCCACTAATACTAAACAATCACGAATTGCTGCAAACTGAGGACGGTTTAAATTTATTCTACACTTTTTTATTATTTTCTGGTTACCTCGTCTGATAACCACGGTGGTAACTAAAATACATTTCAATAAAAAATCCTAACAATGACTTTATTATTTACAGATATTAGTAAATAAGTTAAGTTCCCAAAATGACTCATGTACTTAAACTTTCTCTTTTATCGGTTTACCGACAATATTGAAAATAATGATTGTTGTGCATGTCGACATCAACAAGATATATTTTTGATACTTTTCTTGTTGTAACAGTCCACAAAGATGTCTCGATAAATCTCCAAGCTCATATGGCTCCAACGTTTGACTTGAATGACTAAAATATGAGTTACAATTTCAATAAAAGCTTTTTAAAGGACCGTCGGAAAAATATCAAGAAAAAATTGAAAGTTATGATTAACGGACACACGGAAATTTATTTCATGCGAGATTCGTTCAAAAAAAATATGTAAATATTAATAAAAAAATTGATGAAGTTTATTGACAGTTTCTCTTAGAGTGGATATTAACAATAGGGTTAAGGAAAAATGTAAAAATAATATTTATTTTTCATTACTTGTTTATTTCATACTATTGTTGTTATAGTCTTTATGGTTTAGGTGATAAAAATAACATAGACTTTTTAATTTTATTATCAAATAATATTTTTTAAAAGTAAAAAATATGTAGTTAGAGACTGGCCGAGACATTAGATCAAAAATCTTTTAACAAAATAATAATTTATATCACATCTGAAGAAATTTTAGAATATATATAATTATTCCCAGTCTTAAATTAACAAGTATTATAAAGATTCTAAGTTATAAAAAAACAATTGAGCTTTACTTAAATTATTATTGCAAATTGTTATCATGGATCATACTAATTTTCTTGTCAATCTTTCAAGTTATGGTTTTGTCTTCCTTTGTGATTTTCTTTCGAATCCTTTCGGTTGTTCTTTCGATTTTAATCATTTTCACTGTTACACTCTTTATACACAAATTTTTGTCCATTTTATAAACATAAAAATGAATTTGATTGATGATAATATTCTCTAAACATATAAAACTTTACTGGAATGAAATATATTGATTAGAATTCAATGTATTTTATCTATCGTTTTATTGGGGTTTTTCTTGGTGGTGGATTATAAATAAAACAAAATATTGGTTGTACTTAAACTTTAATAGATTAAAGATAAAATTTTATTTTTCAGCGGTTTACGTAACCCAAAAAATTCTTTGAATTCCTATAAAATATTATTCACTGGCATTTAATTTCAATAAATTTTTATGGCTATTATCTAAGCTGAATAAGCGATTAAATAAAACTAAAATTTATTGCATTTGCACTAGCTTGAATTCACAAAAATTTCCCATAAATATTGTTCCTTGGTGTAATTTGACGTTCAAATGTTTGGTCAGAACGAGCACTTTTAAAATGAACTGTAGTTGGAATGGTATTGACATATAGATTTTAGCTCCATTATCCACCAATTTCTGGTATTGCAAAGAGATTTAAATTTTATTAGTGTTTAACGTTTTATTCAACTCTAATTTACTTTTCCATTAAACGTGTTAATGTTGCACACTTAATCGTAAACATTTCTATAGAAACTTCGGATGTTGGAAATGAGCGATAACAAAATGTTATGTTTAGAGCAGCTGAATTAGGGAAACCTCACATTAAAATTAAACTCAATTAAACTGCCATGTTCAAAACGTATTTATAACAATCAGTCGAATTATATTGATATAACTACTATAGAATGGAGTCTAAGCTCCCAAATGGATATCACACTTGAAAATGTTTATCTTCTAAATGGACTCGAGAAGTTTTGTCGTTGAAACGTTAAATTTAATAAGTTTAGTCTTCAATCAATGTAGTTAATACCTATGAGAAGATAAGAATGTGATAAAATAAAAAATAATGATAGGTAAGTTCTAGTGTAGTATTTTTAAGAATTTGTGCAAGTTATCTTTATTTTAAGTTCATTATTTTACGAGACTGCTTGAGATCAATTCCCCATTTTTAGATTATTTTAAAAATGGTGGGAGCGCGTATGTAATTTGACTATGTATTTAAAAAAATGGCGAGACCGTTGTTGTATTATTAAATGTCATCAAAGAATAGTTCAGTACACTATCACAAAAAAAAATAAAAGAGTCGTTTAGTTGTACAAAAGAAAGAAAGAGTTTGTTTCTAGTACTTTTTATAATTTTTTCATTTCACATCCCAAATATTTTTGAGTTGACAGCAAGTTCTATAGAAATTTCAGAAATACTCTCAATTGGGATTATACAACAAAAACACATAAACTTTTAACTTCAAAAATTGTATTGTTATTGATATTTTATCAATCAATTCTGTACAAACTTTCAACGCATGTCTATTAAGTTGGTATCAGGTCGTGAGTGAAATATCAGGAAATAAAATTTCAAATGTTTCATAAAATATCATTTTTATTATTTGGTGTTTGTATGGAGGTATTAAAGAGTTTAAATGCTTTTTGATTCAGAATTTGCAATTTTTCAAAATGAATAAAGATTTAAATAGGCAAATTTTATTTAAATTAAAATACATGGAATTGGTCATTTTTATCGTCTTGAATTTATTATGTACGATTTAAATTTCATCCTTTCTGATCTTCGCAATATCTAGATAATATAAAATCTCGTTGCTGTGTTTGCATCATATAAATTTAAATAAACTACCAGTAAAAATTATACAAAAAGTGGGAATTCATAAAATAGTAGAGCCCCGCTCTACCAATAAAGTCACTAAATCTATCTTTCCATGGCTTGAGTCGTAAAATTTAAATTTTTGTTTACGACTCTCATACAATTTGAGAATATTATGAACCATAATAAACCAATTCAGTGGATTTTGGGTATTTGAAGACAATAGTTCTCGAGAAGAAAACATGATGATAAAGTGTAAATAGGTAAATAAAGATATTAGGTAGATAATTCAGAAAAATATTAGCATAAGAGTTGCAAATATTCGCACTATTAACAATTGTTTATAAGTTATTTCTTGCAGACACAAGGCTATTTGATTAAAATATGTAATGAATTTCGTGATAAATTTGAAATATTTCATTAAATTATACTTTGTTCAAGTATATCCTAAAATTATTTTATTAATTTAGTAAATTAATAAAAAAAGAGAAAGATAGGAAGTTATAATTAGAACTACTGATTATTTTTCTACAAAAATTCATGCAACATTTAATATAACTCTTAACTGACATAAGTTAAACTTGTTTAACTTTTCAATTGATTAACAAAATAAACAAACTCTTACATTAAACCGGAATATATTTTCTTATTTTTAATTAGCTTTAACATGTAAATAAGCTCTATAAAATATATTTAAACACTGGGAGTACGTTGCAGCTCAGGAGATTATTAATTTTCCATTAGATGGAATAGCTAGAAGGCATCGTCTAAACATTTACCAAGAGTATTGGAAAATAGTTTCATGTCAGTCTGTACAGAATCGGCTCCAAAAGAATATAATTTTATCATCTGAATATGCGAAAAATGTTAATAAAAAGAGGATAATGATAGGTTAACATTTAAGAGAAGAAATAAAAATTCTTAGTCCAATCCATTGAGGTCTCATCACCAAAAGGACTAAAATAAATGTACTCATAAAGAGACAATTATGAAATATTTATCAGTATTTCCATTATAACATAATATTAATCTTATTTCATTCATTTTAATTTTGTTACTGCACTTAATAAACATTGCTATTATACATTTTGTTGTTTTGTTCGAAAACTACTAGTTCTATTGAAAAAAAGGAAGATTCCGGCTAATATTTTTAATGGTAATCCAGAAAAATTCCATAATTGCCTGTTTATAAGTGCATGTAATCCCCAAAATTAATTAAGTTTTAATTCCGTCCTCTCGGGGTTGATATCTCTTTAGGGGTTGGGGTGAGATTTTTTTATAACTTTTAACGAGGAACTGAATTTTTTCATGAGTTTAGAAACACCCTGTATAATGATATACAAAAAAATAATGGGAGTGTACTAAATTGGTACTGAGAATTACCTTGAAGAATCTAGAATAAATATTAAGAATCAAACAAAGAGAGAATTTTAAAAAGAAAAACCAAAGTACTATCTTAAATATATAAATCTAGAGAAAAACGTCAATGGTGGTCAATAGCCATAAAAAATAAAGCTTGGAAAATATACAAGGTGAGGCATTAGTGTGGCAAAGCTCGATTAGTCCGCTATTATTGAAGTAACGAAAAAAAAGTTTTTACAAAAAGATTAGTCCCAAATATACAGTGCGTTCAAGAACGCAGTGCCAGACAAAAATTTTGTTTTTTTAAATGGAACACCCCGTATATTTTTACATTTTTATAAACCTCTGGCCGAGCTAATTTCAACGATGTATCATACTTGATGATATGAAATAAAGGGGGTTAAGGTTTTCCCATCAAAATATTAGGATACCGGTTCTGTTGGTCTTATGTGAATAATCCTGTATGCTTCGATTTTCTTTCACAGAACATACATCTAATATATTGTAATACTTGCGGAGGTTAACAAACTTTATTTACAAGAAAACTTTACAACTCCCTTTAACAAACTAAAACTTGAATTACAGATTAACGTAAACTTAATATAAGCGACTCTGATTCGTTTCTGTCAATCTCGACATTTAACTAATACATTTGAACATCAATTCCCGCATTTATATTTTTTTCTTGGCTTCTCATAAATTCCAAACAATTCTTGATGTATTCGAGAATATCCGGGAGACTGTAATTGTTATTTAAGATTTAATTCGCTGCAAATTGCTAAATTAAATAAACAGTTACTAATAATAAAAGGGTACAAATTTCAACATTTGAACATGGCTAAATTTGTAGAAATATGTATAAGGAGCGGCAAATGTACTCAATAGTATTGTCACCTTAGAATATGATTTGCTTCATATAAAACTTGCCGCTGTCCTTTCTTTAATATACAAGGCAAGCAGTATTTTGACAGTTTTCTTTCAGTAATAACAAACCGACTCTGTCCTTCTTGGATCATGCCACCAACCGAGCGAAATCGGAATAAGATCGCCTTTGAGGTCTCTTGGTTTCTTACTGGGTCAAAGCCCATTGCGATAATAAGTAAGTGATGTCTGGGATAAGTAAATTGTATTAGAATATTAAGAAGGTTACCCATTTATTTTATGCAGCAGTATTTAAGGTAGTAGTAGCGGATGACCAGTAAAATTTTTTTATAAAATGTACTTTTTACTGTTTAGTTGGTATCGTCTACCATTTGTGATTTATCGACGTATCTATTAAATTTTTCACAGTAAATAAATATACCCTATGAAATGATTTAATTTACATGTTTTCTTTCCTAGGGTGCAGGGAAATTGAAAATACGAATTTGCAAAGTTTACTGCCTTGGCTTTGTAATAATTGCATGTCTGTTGTAGAATTTTATATACATTCCAAAACAAACTAGCAATTGGATTGAATTTCCAACAGACCGAGTACAAATAGTTTTTCCAATAAAGGTGATCGTTATTCGCAGTCTGTTTATATGTTGAATGTTTGCAAATTGTTTGCAATATCATTGGTTTCGACTAATACAATATCAATGGTTTCGAATAATGCTCAATTTCAAATTAATGTTTTTTTTGTACAAATAGAAACTGTTCAAAATTGAACGATTTTTAATCAGAAAAATTATTAGTCCATAAAATTTTCTAACACTTCCAGTTTATTAAAATATTGACAATAGACCAAAAAATCCCAATAAGAACGCTGTCATCCAAGAACTAAAAATAAAACAAACATAGCACGGTTTTTTCAAACCTTCATCAGGCATTCAGTTTTTAATATAATATTTACTAATTACAAGTAACAGTTATCATGATAAGAAATAATTATATACATTTGTAAGTGTGATTTCTAGTCCTTATTTAAATGTAAAATTGTTTAAACTCTAACATATTCACATTACACTATTTAAAAATTATCAATTTCCTTTTACAATTCTTTAATCTTTACACAATTTGTTAGAGTTGCCAGTAACATATATTTTGTGGTAAATTGGTTTAATAATTATGTATTTGTTTTTATTGAATTGGATGTTGTTTTATTATTTTAAGATAATGGCCGTTTGGTACATAACATGGTGATCTATTAGTTTTTTTAATTGTTCTTTATTTCTTTTTTGTTTATTATTTACATTTATGAAATTTTTATGGATTGTGTTATTATTAATAGTTTTGGAGTGGTTAATATTCTGAATTGTTTGGAATTTTTTTTATATGGGATTGTGAATTCCTCCAATTGAAAAACATGAAATGCTGAAAAAAACAAGTGTCACATAAATTGCCTTCGTTCATATCGCATGGTCCGTTTTATTAGAAAAACAATGGATGAACATCGCACCACTGTGACGTTTCTTTAATTTTCCATTTCCTCTTCGCATCCTTAGACTTTATTTAGCTGTCCTGTAAAATATCTAAGTTTATTGGACTGAATATATCCATGTCGAATGAATTTGTTAAAAGGATGTTAGACCAGTCAACAAAGTAAATCGCAACCGCATAAATCGAGATTTCTACACATTCTGTTCCAGTATTAAAAGCAAAAGGATTACTTAGTAATGTAAACATATGAATAATATTAAAATCTGGAATACTATTGCTTTGTGAATGTCTTTAAAATAGAATAGGAAATTTAGAGAAAACTTATTTAATAAGGATTTAAATAGTTGAAACATCTTGCAAGACTTTTATTTTGGATAGAAATCTTGGTATAGTTCCTTAACTATTTAATGAGCCTTTGTTAAGTAGGCAGAAGGAAAAATAAAAATTTCATAGAGAAATAATAAAAAGTATACCAAAACAAACAAACCCAGGGTTATAATACGTTTATACAAATGCTTTTGTGCTTTCGCAATAACAGGATCTGTTCTATTTTGTTGTATATTCATAATTAACTCTTGGACGTTAAAGTGCAATTAAAAGCGCTATTTTATGAGGGGTATTATTACACCGCTGTTGGGAATTAAAGCACTTGAAAGTCATTTTAGTAGGCATGATATATTTCGAAATTTAATCGAGCAAGAAATACGGATTTTATAGCATGAAACTATATGATATGTGACATAAAAGGTTAAGATGTTATTAATATTATAAAATCATTGAACCATTGTCATACAATAATTTGAATTCACATTACTGCAAAAATTTATACTGACTCAATAACAAATCTCGGCACCAACAACCATTTTTTCCAAAATGTATATTTATATTCCCCGTGTTTTTCTGTAAATAAATTAAACTAATTAAATTCTGAAAATCTCTTTATACCATAATTAATTCTTGCGTCTTAAAGATTCTTTTATAACAATCATGTCAAAAACAAACAATTTAAAATCGCTTCAGGAAATTCTAATATAGACGGACGTCAAATGAGGCTAAAAGTTTGAATTACTTGTGCGTATCAGTTGGCTCACATTTTAATAGTTTTATTCTGCACGTTAGCATAAGTATCTTTTGCATATCATTAATCAACACAAGGGAAGTAACCATCGTTCATCAAGGAAGGAATAGTGTACCTACCAGACTGAAGAATTAATATGTCCTGGGACAAAACAAAATATTGCTGTCTATTTTTATATTGATCTATCTTTTTCAAGTTCATATCTACAAAGCATATTTCTAAGGTGTAATAAATAACTCAAAGTCGTCCATTCGTGTTCTAAATATCATCCAGACATTCAGTCTCTCATTAAATTTAACCGATAAACATCTCGCAATAAACATTCACTTATAACTGCAAATCTTTACATTTTTTATCAACAACTATCATTATTAAAATCAATTAAATAGCAACCATCAACTAATCACTATAATAATTATAATTAAGAATTGTGAAGTTAAAAATCCTAGTGAGATATCCAACGTTAATAACATTTAGTTGTTTCCTACATTTTATGCATAGAAGCGCTTCTTAATAAACTCTGAAATTTTTTTATGAACATTTTTAACGTTTAAGTTGTTTAATAAACCAAAACTCCTTTAAAAGTTTGGATTATTCTACTAAAACCTCATTACTAAAACTGTAAGAAAACCAATGAACTGAAAAAGTTCATTTTCTATGAGACTTAAATTGGAAAGTTTATTTTTGTCTACAACTTTTTATTGTTCAACGTTTTGAAGTTCTTTCTTTATTTGAAATTAACTAGAATGGTTTCAAGTTTACAATATTTGAAAAAATGTTTGTGACGTGCTTTACACTGTGTGTGTGTACCAATTAATTTTATAATGTCTCAGAATTTTATATGTTGGTTTCTCACGAGAATTTCAGATTCATACTTTACAAAAAATACGTTTCATCACAATTTAAATTTTATTACAAATGTAATACAATGAAACTGTTTTGTTCGTTTTGTAATCATTTTTCTCTTTTCATTCATTTTGATTAATTCGATTCGTTGAAAGTTGTTTCAATATATTGTGATATATGGCAGAACATATTAATTGATAGATATTCTAGTTTATTTTCATTTTCAAGAAAAAGTTTAGTGAAAGACTAATTTTCCTAAAACAATTTAGCCAGATAAAGTAGAAAGAAAAAACAAAACATTGAAGCTGTTTTTTCATTACTAATTTTTTCATCGTACCTTCGTCTTATAAAATAATGCAATGGTGATCGGAACTTATTTAGCTAATGCAACTATTATACAATGAAAATTATATAACATTTTATTAAATTATTTCGGTTTATTCTAGTTTATTAAATATTCTATCTTTCAAATGGACTTCAGTTAATAAAGGCGATCTCGCTTCGCAAAACACACTCTATTCTGTGATTCTATCAAAACGATTGAAAATTGATAAATAAACCGATTTTGTTCACTAAAGTGATGAGTTATAAATGAAACGAAATTCGGTGTTCTTTCTCACTAATATTTGAAACCTTATCACGTGCCTCAATCGACTTCATTCGAATGTCTACTTCTTTGGGGAATTCGTTTCTGTCCAGTAACTTACTTTTTAATGGATACTGTCTAGGATGTCTTGGTTTGCACCCTTAATTGCATTCGTATCGATGAAACAAGCCACTTGGAAAATAAAGCGAATAGTAGATATTTAATAAAAATGATTGTATTTTATGACAGTCAATTCCTTATTTTTGGTCAGTGACAGACCAAATAATTTAACTTTATATTTTAATCTGTATTATTCTTCAAGTATTAATTATAAACTGCATAACTATTAACACTCACTAAATTACGAAAGAAAAAATGTACCAAAAAAAATAACCACAAGCTTACTTAGCATTAAATTTGAATTCTTCCTCGGGGATCACTTTCAGAAGTAGATCAATTATAAAAATCGTTTTTTCTGGCAGGAACAGAACAGAAAACACTCATATATTTTTATTTATGAAAGACTTTTCGTTAGTTTGCTAAGATAACGTATATACGGAGCTATTATTTTACTTTCTTGTTTAATTGTTAGAAACTATGTCTTGTTTTATGGTATTGCAATTGATTATACTGGTAGTGATTTCCTTCTTTTCCATTATTGTTTCATTTAGCTGATAATGTATTAGTTATATTTCTTCGTTTCCGCATTTGACGAGTGGTTCTTCTCCTTTTATACTCATAATTTTTGTTTTCCATGTAATTATTATCATATCTATTCAGTGTATTTTCTTCGTTTAAAAAATTGTGGGCTTAATCTATCCACCTACTTAATTTTTCTATCCTCAGTCCTTTCGATTATTCATTTGCCCTTTGTTTTAGTTTTTGATTATATTTATGTGGTCCTATATTTTTTACCCTTGAGGAGGCTGCCTCTTCTTGTTTTAGTTTCTTCTTTACTTTTTTTTTTACTTTTTTCTTAATTATCTTAATGTACATCTTAAATACAGTCCATGTTAGCAGATAGTTCTGTAGTTGTCACATTTTATATCAGAATAGTTATCTATCTTCGAGACCACATTATTAACTCTGAAGTTGTATCATCTTTTTTTTGTTGCTTTTCAAGTTATTAGCGATTTTATTGTCACGACATTTTTTCCTGTATTATATTGTTTTACTCTTGATGGTTTTCAGCTATGTCCACTACGTTCTCAGTTATTTACTTACTTACTTATGTCATCGTAGTATATTGGTTTAATTTGTTGACCCTTTAGTCCCTCTATATTAATCTTCATATATTTTTTTTACCCTCTTTCTTACTATATAGCTGTAATTCTATTAACAGACTGTTCAACACCATCGCAATTAAATTTCGCAATCAATTAATAGGATGTGAAAAAGATATATTATAATTACCACATTCATTTTAAAGTTAGAACCTAGAACATTCTTTGATTAAGATAAATTAATTCTACTGCAACTATTGTTCTTGCATGCTTTAGAATTTACGTTAAACTCGTAGTTAAATTTCAGGATTTTCAGTTCTATCTACATTTACTAATGAACCACATTTTTCTTGTCCGCATTAAAATTAACGGACGCAAACGATACCAAACCATTGGCGTTTCAACAAGGTATTAATAGATTTAGAAATGGGGCTTTAGATGGTCAACAGAAAAAGATGGGCTCTGGTTTATTTTCTCTACTTGAATAGCTGGGCAATGAAGACTAACGAAATCCGTCAAAAATATGCTTCTAACCGAACCTAAAATTTTGTGAGGATAACAATATTTGGATTAAAAATTGAAATTATTTTTTGTTTACTTTATCCCAGTTCATTAAAATGCTTGTACAATATTCTTCATATACCACTTGAAGAACACATTTTTTATGAATGTTTATTACCAAAATTATCTTTAATAAAAAAAAAGAATGTAAGGTAGTGTAATCGTAAAAAAAGTTGATGAGTAATATTTTATTTTTGGTATTGGTTATAAACATAAAATTTTTGTATACAAATAAAATTTAACGACACCCTTGCTTTAAGTAGAGATTGTAATTTTTATGCATCTAACTGATTGTGCCTACACTCCAGCAGTATAAATTATATCCCATTAAAAATGTAATTAAAATTGATTCAAGAGGAGGAGTACGCTGTTTTCTTATATTCTATTACATAAGAAATTTATTTTTTTAAGAAAATGAATAATAATATTAATTAGTAATTGATAAAGAATTTTAAAATATCATAATTATAGAATCTATGTATTCTTGTTTCCCCATCGTACCATGTAGGAATCCTTAAAATTATAATTTAAATTTACTAATTTTGAAAAACTTCTATCCCATGCTTAGAGTTGAATTATTACTTGTCATTTTGACATATTTTATATTCTTTTATCTATTTATTTTATACAAAAAAAAAATAAAGTTCGTTCGGGTTTACTGGCAAGGATTTTAAATTTGTCATGTTTTAATGTTTGTATTTATTGAAATTGATTCTACCTATTGTTTTAACCAACAATAAACAAATTTATTTCCTATATCTTATAAATTTTTGTTAGAATATGTTAGGTGCAAATTTAAAAAAGGAAGTTTGCGGCATATTAGGTGTGGACAATCTAGAATAATAGAAAAAATGCAACTTGGATAAACTATTAATATTTTTATTTGTAGATGTCTGAAAAAGGAATGTTCAATTTTTTTTTTATGTAAATTGCTCTTGGTATAACGCTTAGAAATTTTAATACCAAAAGTAATTCTACACCAAACTCCTTAAATGACTACGTTGGATCTAAACACAGAATTATCTTAATTTAAATGGTCAGTTAAATCGTGTTTATGCAAATTCGAGATTAGATACAAATCAGTCTTGGATATTTAATAGGTACAATAGCCTTAGAAATTAGAACATGAGATTGTAAATCTAATTATCACTGATGATAATATTTAGAGGAAAATGCAGACCTCCATAGTTAGAAGCATATCGTAACTTATTGAATAATTTCCCTCTGAGCAATACATTACCAATTTGTTGCTCTGCTTGTCAATATCGGTAATTAACAGAACTGTCCAGGTCTGGTTACAGGTTACAAACTTTCAAAGACACAATTAGTGATTAGTTTAACGTTGGTAAAACGCATTTTGCCGTTACTTCGTATAATGTATATTTTATTGTAGTTTGTCCACGTGGATTTATTGCTTCAATAATTTTTCACAGTATAGTAAGTAATATTTCTTTTTCTCTTTTTATAGAACTGATAGGAATTCTTGAAATTATTTTATGAACTTGACAAAAAGCGCTTTATTACCGTACGTGTACACCATGTTGAAATAAGCCATTGAAAATTCCGCAGGGGAACATTTTACTTAAATTGTTATCCCCAGGGACGTCTGGTCTGAGTATGAGAAGTTAGATGACTCCTTAATTGGAAGTTTGCAGAGTTAAACGTCCAGTAACGTAGTTATTCGGAGATATTGCTGAACTCTATAGATCTGCTTAATGTCTTGCAATTTAAGTAAATATAATCGGTCATTTAGTTATATAATATAAGAAAAGATTCGTGGATTTTCAGGATATAAAAAATCGAAATAGAAGAAATGAAAATATTTTAAAAATCGACAGGTAGAAGACTATATCTTTATTAATTTTAACTCTCATAAACTAAAATTAAATTATTTTATAAGACAATTTTTATAAAATATTAGAAGGGATTAAAATTTTGTTTTTTTAGCATCTCGTTAAAATATATAGTGTGCGATGTTTTTGGTATGAGTTATAAATTTTGAGAAAATATATACATGGTTCTATTATTAAATCAATACATATATTTAATTACAAATCATTCCACCCAATAGAAGACAAAAAACTCAATAAAATCTTTTGACTAATTAATGCTTTAATAAAACTTTTCTCGTATTGTATTTAAAAATTTCCATTGTTAATTAAAAAGTTGAAAACGTAAAATACACTTACAACCAATATTTTCAATAAAAGTAACACTAACTTTATTAAAATTTTTTTACAGAAATGTGAATGTAAAGAGCACATGAAAACTGTTGTGGTCTAGACTAAAATTGAATATTCATTTCTTATGAAACATTATTGGCATATACTCTCAAAATAAAGTTCTAGATGAAAATTCATTTTCGTTAATCTATTAAACGTTGATAATTATATTGTAATAGTAGCAACGGTATAAAATTCAATTAACTTGATGAAATTTTGTCTAGTTTTTTATTTTTAATATATAATGATTGAATTGGTACAATAGAAAAATATTAAGAGTACCTAGTTTCGGTAAATGGTCTAAGAAATAATGAATGCTTTAAGTGAGAGAGAAAACGTATTAATAATTTCCACTAATGTGAAACGTAAGAGTAAAATGTTAAGTTAAATACAAATTATATTTAGCCATATTTGTCTTTTTTTTCCAGTCTACTTAATCTTGTATGGGTCAATATTAATCGCTCTTCCCGCATTACATATTTTCTCCATGCTGATTTTTTTTATATCATTTCTTCCTTCTGTGTCAGCTCTTTCTTTTTTTTCCGTAGATGTGGCTTTAAATAGTTTACACTTAACTCCTGATGCTCCACTTTCCTTGTTCCCAATCTTTATCAACACGTTTCTCTCTGCAGGTAGAATTTAATATGAAGTTCGATTCTGCATATAATAGGCCGACCCCAATTAAAGATTCTGATGGGATAAATATATTGGGAAAACTTCATTGATGGGGATATAGTGCAAGACGCGTGCTTCGGAGTTTAATGAAAAAATCTCTGATCTTCTTTTAATAGGTTTTTGTAAAAGAATGACACGTTTATATCACGAGATTTAGTTTCGATTTTTTTTTAATCAGTTTTTGAATATTTTGAATAGGCAGGATGTGTAGAAAAAAATGTTCAATAATTCAACTTGATAAATATTGAATATTTTAATACCTTGTACTCAAGAGCATACACTATCTATTCCTAGAATAGTAGAACTATTTTCGTAGAATATAAGGCCATTGGAGATATTGAGAATATTGCATAAACATTAAGAATAATTTCTTGAGCATGTTTAGTAATATTTCAAGATTCTATATATGTATTTATTATATTGTTATTTTCATTGTATTTTTAGCGTGAAATCAAATGTTCAAAATAGAATAAAAATATTTGATGCCACTCACTTTTCAGAAACATTGCTTTGTAATTTTCACCAAAATTATACATATTTATGAATGCATTTCAAATTATATAATAAAATGATATACATGAAAACAAAATCAATATGTTTAGCTTGATACTCGTTGGTAGTTTGAAGAGTATCTAATTATATTTATATAGTTATAAATTTCACAAATTTATATGTATAACCACATTATTAATATTGTTTTCGGTTATTGTCCCAAATATAATACACCTAAATTTGTTTATTTATGTTTACACAGATATTATAAATATCTAATAATACTTAGTATACATAATTTTGTCAAAAAATTAAAGATATTATAAAGGGAACCTCATTATAATGTAATATTTTTTTAGTCGATTTCTTTATTATTTTCGTATTAGAAACAAACGATACTGGTTAGCTGAGCCTTTCGTAAATAGATTCAAGCTTTTATGAACAAAAACAAACAGTTTACAGGCATTTTCTAAAGAAGCAGTTTTTTCTATTTTTTGTTTTTCACCACTTCTGTATATTGGCAAGCGTCTATTTTGCTTTTTATATTGAGCTGGAACTATTCCAACACATTTTGCTCATGTTTGTTTTTTGCCATTAAATACACAGCTGCCTTATTCTATTTCTATTATTTACAGTCGGTTTTTTACATTTCCACTTCTAATTATTTTTTATTTAAAATTGAATGTGTCAACAATTTTGGATTATTGGCAGCATAATTTATAATATATCAAATAATTATAATTTGTAGCAAACGAAGATATAACACGCTGCAGTAGTTTCTTTTTAATATATATTATACTAGGTAAATGTTTTGGAGTGATCACTTACTTGGGCTATTCGCAGTTCAGTTGTAATTTTTCGATAATTAATTGATTTATTTGCTACATTCACATAATACATATATTGTAACGGTCTAAAGGAGATGTCAAATAATTTTTCTTTGAATTATATCAAATAAAATTAGTTAAAACAATATAAGAATATTTTCAATGATTTTATGAAATATAATATTTAAACTAACCAAAATTCTGTACATTTTATGGAAATGGTTAATCAAACTTTGATCACTGTTTAGAAAAATGTAAAAATTTGAATTTGAAGCGACAAAAAGAAGGGTAGGTTCGTGATTCTTTTTCATAAGAAATAAATTGTATTGATAAAACTATAGTCTAAAATTAAGAAAGAAGATAGTAATTAAAATTATTGAAGAGTGTATAAAATTCTTTTTGGTTTCTATAGAAATTGTTGATAAAAAATTAGGGGAGAAAATTTTGAATGGGTGTCAATATAAAATGAAATATGATTTGGGAAAATTAATTGTAAAAAAACGTTTTTCAAAATTTAGCTAGTAATATTAATTGTAAAAATTTACAAAAGTGGCAAGAAGATTGAAAACGACGATGAAAAGAGAAACAGGAGAGCCTAAAATCAAGATCTTAGTGGAGAAGCTCAAAAATAGTGATAAATAGTGATTTTTGCTTCGTGATTTGTTCGTGTGTTATGGACTTCAGTGCTTGACGTCGCTTTCTGCCTTTTCCTTTTCCCTTTCCTGCGACTTTTCCTTCTTTTTGGTGATGTCTTCTTTACTATTCTTTTCATCGGTCTGAGGGTTCTTCATTTCCAGTAAAAGATGGGCCTGTAGTGTCCTTTAGGTCTCCCATTCGGACAGGGACACCACTGGATGCGTCTCGTCGAGTAGATTACGAAAATCATATTCATATTTCGGGGAGATCCATATTTTTCGAGTTATCGCCCAAAATGTGGTACAATTTCACTTCTTCAAATCGTCTCCAATTTCGATAATTTTTGGTGTACGCACCAATTTTATTACAAATATTATGTTTGCTTACTAGAAAAAAAGTTATTAATAATTTTAACTGAGTAATGACGTTATTTGCTTGACTTTTCCGAGCACAAATCCGCGCACAACCAAAGATGTTGAGTGTCACCAGTCATGGGCCTACATTAAAGGATAAACGTGAACATGCAGTCAGGACTCGTATAAATGGAATGTTTAGTATATGTAGGTATGTATTAAACGAATATAAAATGTATTCGTGGAAATCAGAAATTCTAATACAAGCAATATTAGCAGCTTGTTGATTTACAAGTGAAATTTGTTAAATTATACATTTATTCACAATTCAAAACTTTTCGAATTCATTTGGCTCTATATTTACTTAGAGTATCAATAACTAGTTTAATTTATGTTTTTTTCTAATAACTTTTACTTGTGGGTATTAGTTTGGTGTCTTTTCTTGATATTTTTTTCTTTGTTCTTTTTAGGTCTTCATGTCAACCTCGTTACCTTTAAGAAAAAACTAGTGGATGTGGATAAAATTAAGATTTCCACTAGTTCACTGGCTAGTGTTTTAAAGGAATTAAAATTCAGATAGCTAGATTGTGGTATTTCCAACTTTCCAACAGAAAATGTCTTATGGAACAACCTTATATGGCTCAAAAAAGATGACATTTTTTGGGAGAGTACAAAAAAATGAAAGAAGACTATTTTCTAGGACGAGACCAAGATTTTTAGTAAAGAGGGATTCTGCAAGAACTGGAAAGATGGCCCAGTTAATGCAGTCAGAAAAAAAAGTAGAGATAATGTGGAAATAGCTTAAAGAGACTCTAGAAACATAATGTATTTCATATTGTTATTAAATGTTTCTGTATTTTTAGTAATACCTCTTAAAATTGTATATATTCACTTGGTTTTGGCTGTTATTTTTCAAATTTATTAAAATTGTTTTTTTACTAAAGGCAATCATTTGAAATATTTTCAACAAATAACAAATTAACGAAATGTGTATAGAAACAAACATAGTCAAACCATTTGAGGTTACAGATGAATAAAATTACATATTTTTTGGCAGTGTTTCACATTGCCACATTTGCAATAAAAAACTAAACATTTTCATATTATTTGGCTGAATACGATTCTGGCAACTTTCAGAATTCTCTATATTCCCATAACACTATATGACGTACAATAAATGACGTAGTGAAAGAAGGTTCTCATACAAATCATACGTCAAATGAGACCGTGAAAAATACTTCCTCCAAAGTTTTTTAATTTTTTCCCATAGCACTAGGGCCGCTTCTATTAAACTTCATTGCCAATATATATAACAAAACTTTGTTCAAAAATTTAAAAAATATTTAGATAAAATCTTTCAACGAAAATGAACCAGTGACATAAATATTTATAGGATTTTTAATACAAATCCCGTTGCACGTCATATATCAATTATGAGATCACGACCCTGCAGTGTTGTCGGCTTGTCTAAATTGTCGAGGAATGTAGGAAGTTTCAAAAATGTAAGGTTAGGTTATGTTCCTTAGCTTTATTATTATGAAAAATTAATACATAACAATATATGATCCTCGCACTCAAGACACTCCATCCTGCCAGTTTTAAAGTACATTTGAAAAATGTTTTTCTCAGTTGATTCATTAGCAATCTACAACTGTGATATTCTTCTTCTTCTTGCTGTATTATCTACTTTTAATATTCAATAATCTGTTATAAAAATCATCGTTATATTATGTTGTTTATTTGTACTATATTTTTATTAAATAAATAAAATAGAGACATATAAAAAAGATAGCAAACTATTTATTGTTATTAAAATAAGACAATGTTTTGTTTAAAAAAATATATATTTTTCTTATAAGAAACAATTCAACAAAACGTGGTGAAAACACGCAACTGGTTGACGGCCGGACGTCAGAAATCGTTGAAATATTTCAATCTAAATACTCGACAACGTCGCATCAAGGCATGCCAATCGCTACAATGTCATTTCTTCATCATAAATACGAGTCTCAGGGGCGTAGAAAATTTCAAAATTATTTAATGTAAATTATGGTTTTTTGAGTACTAAACATATAATAATGATTTATAAACTTATATGATTTATAAAGAGTTTAAAACGTGACTCCAATTCTCTTTAAAAATTGGTTATTTTGCATCTCCTGAGTTTCAATTTAGAAAACAAGTGTATAGTTGAATTAAACGTCCATTATTTTAATAAAATATGTTTATAATTTAATTTCCGTTTTAAAAGTTTCACATTTTTCGTATACGCGGTTTCTTTTAATTTAGATAATGTTTGATTATTGCTATACGAAGAACGAACGGTGATCAAAGATCAAAATGTCATGAAAAGAAAAGTTCAGATTTAGGATTTGGATTTTTTATATTCCTTGTTGTTTGTAACTTTTTTGCGAATATATAATTTTTTATATGTTTAATTTAAAAATATATTTTGTTTTTTGATTGTATTATTGGTATTTGTTCTACAATCATAAGTATGTACATACATAAAAAAACAATAAATATAGCTTCCACTAAAAACGTTTAAAATATTTTTGCAAAAATTAGACTTTTCATATACTTTTAATAGTAATGAATCATTTTATGTAGAAAAATGGTTAGATTTAAAAAAATTAAATTTTGTCAATGTATGTGTAACTAATTCAAGTTGGTGACTCAAGGCTTAACAACAATATAGTTTGAAATCAAATTTATAAAAAATAAATAAAGTAGTAATTAAGAGTCATTTTTAGGTAGTTTTTTAAACATTACAGTAATAGCCAAAATTAAAGCAGTATACAACAAATACATTTAAACATTGAAATACGATACCGTTATAATTTAGTTTTCTTATTTTTAGTACATTTCCTACTGGAAGAAATACCTGCTGTATTTTCTCCGTAATTAGTTAATTTTTATAAGTGTGGCTTCCTTAAATTTATAGCAATACCTCTGTATATTTTACAATGCCCCCAAAACTAGTTTCCTGGACACTTTCTGTCAATATTTTGCGGTTTCTTCTAGAACATTGTGAGCTTATCGCTTATCACAGTATCAAAAGCATTGCTCATTGCGAACAATTCGCCGTTAAGCCTTAAGCTGCCACTGAAATCCCGCCGTGTAATTTATCACGTTGTGGTGGTGTTACAGCTTATATATCCACATTTATGCGCCGATACAACTTTCTGCAATTTACCTGGATGTATGATAAGAAATAAACTTTAAAGAAACAACAAATTGTCTGTGTCAATACTTTTGGCAACATATAATATCGGACCTTCTGTCTACTTTTTATTACTCGAAATGTAATAAAGTTGATACCCATAAATTTCTCTAATACATACAGGATGTTCCAGAAGCTAGGACCACCTAGGCAAAATTTAGGTGTTTTGGTCAAAATAAAGAGTCATCGGGCTCTGAAGTTAGAAATTAAAAACAAATACTGGTTTATAAACAATACTCCTAAAATTAATGAAAATTTTGTGGATCATCAAATAAAAAAATGCGGTCTTTTTGTGGTGTTGCGCAAAGGATTAATTTGGTCCGCTAGTTAAAAGTTCAAATTTTTTTAGCACTGCGAAAATGTCGAGCTCTAAAATATTGTTAAAAGGTTTCTGACCATTTTCTTGAACTTACTGTTTATGTTTTTTCTAATTTTCCCACTTTCAGCGGGATTTTTTTTTACACCGCTTTTGAGGGTCTGCCATAATTCCTCAGGCTTTTGGGAGTGGAACTCATGAAATGATAAAAAAGATCTTAGCCGTATATTGTTTTATATGCTGTAAACCAAGTTTTTATCTATTCTAGTTCTATTAACCCACTTAATTGTGAAAAAACTGTTCCGGTGTATTTCAAGGTGTTTTGGAAAAATCCCTTGTCACATGCCATTATGAAAAATAGCTTCTTAACCCATTATCGATATTGATTCAGGAAAGGTTCCCCTATGCTGAGTTTTTTTGGTATTTGCATTAAAACTAAAGCTGTACGATCCATTACTAACACTCAACGTTAGAATATTCTTTTTTTTATATTTGTAGCAAATGAAGTACACAAACTCGTACTTTGAAAGAGCAAAGAATAATTAGATGGAATATTGAAAAAGTATATTTCTTGTGTTGATTGTATATATCAACACATTTTCAAAAATAGGAAGGAGATTGAATAAAACATTTATTGAGATGTCACCATCAATGTTTCCACGTTATCAACAGTTAAAAGATCCAAGGCGATAGTTTTCACACCTTAAAAATTTTTATTGTTTAAAAATCTAAATATTCATTCCACACGAACGAGCCTCAAAACATTATTTTTTATTGCACATTTGTGGTTCATTTTCAATATTAAATGAATGCTGCAAACTTAAAATAAATATGACAATACCGCACCAAAAGCAAATAATGTCTACAGTAATACCGGAGATATATTTAGATGACTTAAAAAATAATGTTACAATATTAATAACTTTTCGGTTAAAAGACTAAAAAGAAAAAAATGAGAGTTTTTCAACTTTATTTTGATAAAGTAAATTGTTTCAGATCACTACCTTGTTGAAAAATTGTTAAGTCTGAGGGGTAGTAAATCAAATCCAGGATGTGTAATTTACTTCTTTTAGTCCACAAAGTTGAAAAAGTCCATAATTTCATAAATCAATAATTCACTAATACATAACTTTACAGTTTCTTGAGCTGATTCTATTAAACATGAGTCAAACATTGGCATCAGCAAACAGAAAATTGTACGTATAGTTTATCATTTTAAAACCTTTTTATTTATACACGTTTTAATTAAACTATTTTTGTCACAGACTTAATTAAACCTACAACTTTTCATTTATTTTCTCTATTTAACTTAATTCCCAAAACCAGTCTACTTAAAATTCTAGGCATTTGGTCTTATCAAATATTCAAATTTTGTCTGATGCTGTCCACGTTTTAGTGTCTCTTTGTAAAATAATGTGAACTAAATTCAATATTGTTTTTGTGGTCATTTAGTTGTTAGCGTTCTTATAGTTTAACTGTAACTTAGTTCGTGTTTTCTGCAAAGTTATGGAATTAGGACAAATAACTTCGATGTTCTTAAACTTGAATGTGTTTATCTTTTGATATTTGGAGTATATTATTATACCAATTGCTTTTAAAACTGGCATTTTAACTTCCTTTTGTAAACAGGAAGTTTTTTAATTTGTAAAGTTTGAGTCTTTTATGCATTGTTTAACTTATGATTTTGTATAGAAGCGTTCGAATTTTACGGAACAATTTACAAAAAAGTGTCATCTTATGTTTAATGTGAAATTGTATAGGTAAAATTTGAGCAAATGTCCCATTTTATTGAAATCGTCTAAAAAATGCACTATATCGGTAACAGCTTTTAATACAAAACCAAATAAGTATACAAAGAGTAAAAGTAAAGAAAACATAAAAATAAATATAAAAATAGTACCAGTAGAGAAAACATGATTAGGGATATTTGAAGCAAGTTTTATAGGCCTATCATACGTGAAGACTATGAACACTATGGTAGAAATTACATTACCTGCCGTATTTGCAAAATTGAAAAGATAAGATCAAGAACTGTTTTGAATGATATTAAAATCTTCTTCTAATAGTGCTGCGATTATGAGATTTAGATCATACAGAGGTAAATCAAAGATATTTTTTATCGAATATCGTTTCACTTTTATTAATATTTTATATATAGTTGTCAGCCTTTTTACTTTTAGAAATAATATCAGTGTCTTTTTAATAGTTAAAAGGCATTAAATAAATATCTTTGATTACATTTTCTTGTAAGTGGGGAATAGCGACATAGATTCAATATAGGTCAATATAATTTTCAGATAATTTTCCTACATATCCGATAGTAATAATTACTGTCAATTAAACGATTTTACTATGTTAGTTGCACGAGCAATATTTCGTTCATTGAAACTGACTCTCTGGTTTGTTGGATGCATAATATTACAATTCGAATTATTTGCATAGATCGATTGTTATATATTTAATTTTTTAAAGACAATTAACCCTCTATTAAAGGCAAAAACCAAAAATGAAATAATATAACCATATTTTCGAGAGTTCGGTGTATTTTAAATGCAATGGTATATTTAATTTAAATATATCGTATGTACTTACATAAATTATGGAATAAATTCATTTTTAGCTAATTAAACTATCTTGAGAAAAAAACCCCTAGACAGGTCGATTTTTGATTTTAATTACTATGCATAATGTTATTTATGTGGTCGTTTTAATCTATAAGCTCATATGTACTCACTATATCTAATTTCAAAATTTAGAAGGATCTGGCCAATATAACAAATCAATAGAAATAACAATGGAAATCCTTCATATATGTGAAAAGGTAAGAAGCAAGAACTTGATTTTTGGAAGAATTTCAAATAAAGAGATATCTACGATATTCTCAATATAAAGTACTAAATAAGCCGGTTTTAAGGGATTTTTGGATGTTTCCACACTTACACTTTGTTGGCAATTCGAGGTCGATTAGTCCTGAATGTTTATATTGTGGAATTTTTAAAGTAGGTAATGTTCAAAAATTTTCGAATTCTGATAAATTATCAAAATTTCCCGAAAATTAAAAAGTTGCAAAGGTGGACGAATATTGGATTTTCTTAAGTAATTGGACCCCCTGAATACCACAAGTGTTTTTATTTCGATAAATGCGAAATTAAAAATGTCATGTTTTTGGCTCATTCAAAGGGGGTTAGTTTTAAGGGTTTTTTGGATGTTTCCAATATTTAAATTATTGTTATTATTATAACTACTAAATAAAACCATGTTTAGTCTATTTAGTTATTTTTACGAAACGCCATCCTGTATAAAAGATGTACCTTTAGTTTATATTTACAAAAATGTATTAGTTACGATTACATAAAGGGTCGTGATTAATATGGATCATGACTAATACATTAGTGTATTAAAATAAATCAATTTATCGCAATTAATTTCGGTGGTTTATTTGTTTAAAAAAAGAAACGGTTTTAATATTTTCGTTTTAATCGATGGATCTATACTGTAGTTTTATAACCGTTCAATCGCGCGAGTGTGAAGTGCCCTTTTGAATTGGGCTATTTACGTCTGAAATCAGAAGGTAAGTTTAAAGTTTTTATTATTAAACGCTTTTAAATTTATTAAATAGAATGACATTGAAAATTGGAAAAAAATAGTTTTCCGCATTAGGGCCTGATTTATTAATCGAAAGTAGTAGCCATCTTAACACCAACTAAAAAAGTTTAAAAGTAGTAACATGCAAATAATTTCAACTTTAAATTATAGAAATTTTTACGATTTTTTATTAAATATTTGTTTGTAAACATATTAGTCATTATTATGTAAGGGTTTCGTGACTAAGATATTAATGTATCGGAATAAATTCATTATTCGAGTGTTAGTCATCTCGATCGGTCCTAAAATCGAATAATTCATTTTTAATCTAGAAACGTAAAAGTGTTTTTTCTTTTTAAAATTTTCGTCACAATTACAAATTTTATTGTTATAAATATTATTACAATTTATTATTAAATATTCGTTGGGAATTCTAAATAACATTATGGTTATTATATTTAAATATTTTAGGATACGCCAACCTGAATAGAAAATTTACCCTTTTGTTTATGTTTACAATAATGTGTTAGTCACGATTTCGTGACTAAAGGGTCGTGACTAATAAATATATAAATGTATATCAAAATAAATCAATTAATCGAATTCGGATTTTCGGAGTGAGAGATCGAAATTAAATTCGGTGGTTTATTAGTTTAAAATAATTAAACGATTTTAGTTTTTTTCGATTTGTTCATGGATTTTGGATATGGGTTTTGACTTCACAAGGTAAAATTTTTAAACGCTTTTTAATTAATTAAATGAAATGAAATGAAAAACATTTAGAAACAAACTTTTAAATGCCTTTCGTAATTGTAATTATTAATCTATACTTTATTATAATAATAGTTTAAATGAATTGATTGGTTGTTAACGATAACGAATATAACTATTAATTTTTTCAAAAAATTTTTTTGTTTAGTATTTAGATATACTATTTTTAAATTAATGTATATGAGCATTTTGAAATTTTTGTATATATTATTTGCGGTACCCGTGCGTGAGTTTTTCTTTATTTGCAATAGTAATTGGAACCAATAATTTATTTTAAGCAAATTGAGAATAAATAGCGTATAAATAATATTTTCTCTTTGTTTCAGAATTTTGGATGGTCATCATCAGGGTAAGAATTTTATCAGGAAAGGTAGGAAAACTGGTATATTTGCATGTTGATTTATTTTTTATAAAATTGAACTATTCCACAAATATTTTTGACTATATTAGATCTAATATAAAGGGTGATACATAACTATTTTATTCGTAATGTATTTTTGATAAAACGATTCTGAATAATTTTATTTTTAAATGTTTTGCGTATATCCAGTTTACGAAAAATGAGTGATATACCGTGTGTTCAACAACAGGGTGTCTTCTGTTACTCTTACAATTGTAAAAATTGCGATTTCATATTTAGACGGTATTTTCATTGTCGCCTTGAGTAACTCGGTGCAAAATTTCAGCCAATTTAAAGGGATGTAAAATTTTCGTCGATTTTCATTTCAAGGTGGAGTAAACCTGGGAAGTTCTCCTTTTTTAGATTACCTTCTGGACTAATTATAATAAAAATGTCAAACTGGATTTTATTTAATTTAAAATTTTAAATACATTAAAGGCCGACTACTCATTTGTGTTTTTTATTTATTAGTTTTCCGTTTATTTATATTTAAAATTTTAAATAAACTTAGAAAACTAAATACACTTCACTGGTTTATTAATTCGATTACATTATTTTAAAACGATTACTGAGTTATCTTTATCACATAATTTTTTACATCTAGAGTGAAACAAGGAGGAGCTCCGTCTTATTAAAAAATAATTCATATGTTTTTTTTTAGATTCTTTTCTTTAGTTAGTTATTATTGTCATAAATATGAAAAAAAATTTTTATTAATAAACATTTCCGACGATTCTCACGAACATCTTTTAATAAATTTTAGATTTTTTTTTAGAATATATTTTATCTGAAGAAATGCATGGGCTCGACGGATGATTATTGATGTTACAATTTTTTTATCGCATTAATATGGGACGTATGCTGTATAGCCTATCATTTAGAATTTACCAAGCTTTATTAAATCCCAACCAATGATGCGAATTATAAACGATTTTATTTGGAGGATTTCATTTATCAGGATATCATGAAAAAAATCAGTGTATTATTATCATCGTTGTTACTGAATACCCCTATAAATCTTTTCTGTTTTCGTTCCGTATCTACTCTTAAACAATGTGTCCATTAATTTCTGTAAACTGAAATTTTTCTAGCGTTTACCTTTTCGCCATTTGCGAAATTACCGGGATTTTAATAAAAAATGTGTAGGCTATGTTAGTAAATTACATAGGTACATCCTTTCAAAAACTTTTTTAAATTTAATTACTTAATACATACCTATTGATTGTAACTTTTGATATAATATGGTTCATTAATATTGTTTGCACGAGGATGGAATGAAAAATTTCCGGCCTGATCTATAATGGGCTGTGATTTTGGGCATCATGTTAGAATTCATTATATAGTAATTTTAATTTCTGATTTCAAACCATTGTTTCGGACTTAAAGTTAAATCATTAAATAACATGATTCTAATATAGGTTTTTCTATACATGTTTTTTATAAATTGATCATTTCAATTAGTCGTTCGATTAACCTTGAAATTTTCTAATTATTTAAATGTCATGTTTTTTGTATTTTCTTCTTAAAATTTATTTTTATTGTTGAATTTTTTTTTACTGTTAATTTGTTTCAATCAGTTATATAAGAATTTTCATTTCGATTAAGTTTTGTTTTTAATTACTGTTAGATCAGAGTCCATTACATTGAATGACCAATAACCATACTAAATATTATTTTTGAAACAGGATGAAAGAAGTCATAAAGACAATATGTTTCCTAAACGTAGTAAGATAAGATATATCACAGATTACATACATATTCATTTCGTTATAATTACCCAAAAGACGTCGAGGTTTCCTAGTTAATTCCATTTTACAATATTTATTTATCTTTTACAAACTTTTTCTATCTCCTACCAATTCGTTCGCTGAACTCCAGATGTTCTTATCTTGTCTTTCCTTTTCATTTTTCCATTAGTATTTTCCAGGGACTGCAACGGAGACACGTTCTCTGTATATAAGCTTAATAAAATACCTTAATTGAAGCTTTTAGAGCTTAACTTTATTTTAATTATACAGGTTTTATACATTTATAAACACATGTATCCCATCTAGGAAACTCTTACATATCGCGGTATGCTTTTAAAAGTACACTATGAAACCTACTTATGCACATCATACAAAAAGAACAATTTACACTTCCATAGAAGAATTATAATGAAATACATCTGGAAACTTCTGAATTCTTCAACCGCTGTATTTGTAGCTTAATGAGAATACGAAAACAAGCAAAACAGATACGCTTTGTTTAGTATTCAAATGGTAGAATCGTGATAACAATTTTAGTCGAGTATATACTGTTCTTATTTCGATATTTTGCGTTATTGAAATCATATTTTACTTCTGGATGTTATTGAAAAATGTATCAACGAATAAAGTTAACTGCTAGCTAAAATTACAGAAATTATTTTCAATAATTATCAACCTCGGCTAGTATAGAATAAAATTCAATTTCAAGTTAGTTTCATTCCGAAGTTAATTTGCCAAGTTAAAAATGAGTTATTCTTTATACCAATTAATAATATCTTTAAATGATATGAATATTGTCAAACTTACCATTTTTAAGGATTTTTTATAAACACTTAAAGGCTTTTCTAGATTATAAACAAGCCACATTCGACATAAACGGGGAACCAAAAAAAAGCGTGATCTTGTAAAACATATTCTAGGTTGATGTTAATTACACAACTAGTCTTCAAAGTTTAATACAAGGTGAAGGTTTTTTTATTTCATTAAGACTGCTTCAGCTCATTCCTTGAGATTGATTTGTAAGCCCATTATTACCAAATTTTTTGTTTTCTTTAATAGTGTGGTGTTCAATAATAAACTAAAAATATATAATCTTTTACAAAAGATATCATATTTTCGTACAAGAAATATTAATTCTAAAATATAAAAAGCAATTAATATATATTTTAAACAAAAAATGGATTATTTTTTTGCAAATAATAGTTACATATACAAAGTATAACCATTGGTATGTTCTTTATTTAAAAACTCGTCATCCGTGCTAATCGCATTTTATTTTGGATCTAAACTTAGCTTCCAATATTTAAAGTTAATTGAATACTTACATATTTTCTAATCTAAAAGGTGCACGATAAAAAAGTCTCCCAGTATTCTAAGTGCAAAGGTTTTATGCAGAGCTGACTAAATAAAAGAATTTAATATATTAGGACAAATACGTGGATACACGACTTAACACAGAAAACAAAAATAAATGGAATACATTTTTTTTCTAGAGTCCCTCCTTTTAGTTTCATACACTTTTCCTAACCATGTTCAATAGTTTTAATACCTTGTTTATAGTTTATTCATTCGGCCTTCCGAAGGAAGATCAAAGGAAAACCGCATCGAAATTGCTGGATTTACGGGCACAAAACACTTGAAATAAATGTATGCACTGAACTGACTGCTGATATGTTGATTTAGAACCAAAGTTAAAGTTTGAGTGTTTCACTTCGATATTGTCAGCAGAAAAGTTTGTGAGATTTAAAGAAAGTTAGAATTTAAATTAGACGCCAAGCTGTATGTTGATTTTCAAGCAGGAGAGATAGTTTTCGTTTTAGAAAAAGGGTACTTAATTAATAAATCATGAAAATATGAACACTACCAAAAATAAATCTATTGTAAGGTTTTCTCAAATATTCTCTAGAATGTCTGAGAATCCAAGGATATTTAACTACAGGGAATTCACATTGCAAAGTAATAGTGGTAGTAAAATGTCAAGTTTGATGGGATAAATCAGTGTCGCTGGTACTGGACATATTGAACATTGGTATGTAATCATCATTTAAAGCTCTGAGTTTATTAACTACGTATTATCTTTTTGTTTTAACTTTGGTAATATAAGCTGGTAATCTATTGAGATTTTTGGAATTATTTGGACTTTTTGTTGCACTCTTCGAAAATGAGAGACTTTCTTGTTTTAGAATTACAATTTCGCTAAAGGTGTTTTTTAAGATATTATATATTTTTAAGCTCACTTTTTATAGCCCACCCATTACTTACGGGATAAAAAACGAAGTTTAAAGTAACATGTCCAACTACTCTCTGCAACATTTTTTTCGTAGAGGAGTTGTTTTCAATAAAGATAAAATCCCATGTAATTCCATAATAAAAGGTCTTTTCTCGAAGACGTTGAGAGAAATCATCCAGAAAAATACAGAAAAACAAAAAGAATTATAAGTTAGAAATTCCATGAACATCACGATATGGGATTAAGTGGAGTTTTCAGAACGCATTGCCCGAATACAAAAATTATAAAATGTGTCTTCAGAATAATAATGTTCTATGAGTAGCCGTAATTGGATAAGAAACAGGTATTCAGTTTTATGTAGTTTTAATTTTAAAAATTTATCTCTCAACTGAAAGTGTTAATATGTAGTAATGTTTCAAATTTTGATGAACGATTGGAAAAAAGATAGAAGAGGTATATTTTTTTTATCATTCACTCATTTATGAATAAACCTCAGAAAGCGGATCTTGTGTAGAGCAGGGAATGCTATTATTATTAATTATTATTTCCCTTGTCATCCCGGGACGATTCACACATGATTGATGATGACATTTGTCTTAACAGGTGAGGAAAATTCTGAAAACCTCACTCACTATAGCCGTCACCGTAATGATCTGAATATCGCATTAATAGAAATTACTGCTAAAGCGGGACTTTTAAATCCTATAATGAAGGATATAAATTAAGTATAATACGTTGTTCACTCTTTAGACTGGGCTATCGATCCGAGAAACTAACGCAAGGGGAATAAAATAAAATGACAGAAATTACATCTTAGCAAACCACAAGTAAATGATACCCAAAAGAAATAGATTCAAAGTAGCAATAAAAGAAAAAAAAAGATAAATACTATCATTACTAATATCAATATTATAACTACAAAAATACTTATTCTTATTATTATTATTTTTAATATTATAATTATTACTATTGTTAAAAAACCAGAATTAAGGAAATTATATAAAATGAGTATGAAGTATACGAGAGGCATAACATTTTTGAAAGGTTTTGGGATTTTTTTCCTTTCGTAAAGAAAGTTGTATTTCAGAACTGTTAAACCTTTTAATACTTCTCAGAACTGAGGATCATGGTTAATTTTGTAAAGCAGAATCCCTTAATAAACCGAAAGTCATAAAAAATTTGTGAGAACCAAAAGTAAAGTTCAGTTTAGAAATTTATACGAATTTAGGAAACAGTTGCACTTTAACATAAATATTCTTCAGACTGGTTAAATCTCGTAAATTTTAATTTGCCGGCGCTTTTCTAATTAGTAATAAAGTCAACGTTTTATTAAAGAAGTCGGCGAGGACTAATAATTACTCAAAGCATGAATTTATTTGTTGTATTGTAAAATAATTCGTTGTTTTCATCTAACTTTTATTTGTAATTTTCCCCATTTCCTCGCTCAATAAATCAGTTAGAAATAGTTCAGTTAGTTTCATTGTGTGTGAGTGACCCATAAATGTACCTATATACTGGGGTCCCCTATAATCGGAGCCCCAGGACTAAAAGCCTGAGAATCTGGTAAGTGTCAATTTTCCTTATTAACACAGTATGACTATCGACTAATTAATCCAACTTGTTACATTAACGAATCTATTGTAAGGACACCGTTTTTGCTTCGCTCGGCAAACTTTACAATATCACGTGTGATGACATACATTATAAATAGCACCCACTGCAACGTCCATAACATATAAGAATAAGGAGTCTGGAAGACTCACTAGGAAAACCATCAGAATAAAAAATCAATAATAACAAGATATAGAGAATAAACAGAAAAAACTAAAACAAAATTTATTAAATCTGAGCCAGACCAAGAATGACCTGGCGAAATTAAATAGAAGAAGCTGTAGGAGCAATGAAAATAGTAGTAAACTAGAAAGTAAAATGAGAAAATATAAAGGAGGATAAAAGAATATCGTAATTCAGATCATGTACGTAAAAATATTGAATGTATGAGTAATCCAATCCAAAAAATTTGTGTTGAGATTTAACCATAATTCAAAAGAAAGAAATTTTCCATGACCATATTTGGAACTATTTTTATGTATCTTATTTGCAATTAATACCAATATTGCGTTTTTAAATTTAAGCATTTAATAAATTACAGCAATTTCAACAATCCCATTATAAAAGTTTTTGTAATCCTTGCCAATAATTTAGTTCGGTAAATACCTTGTACAAAGTGTTTCATGTGATGTATTTTCATGTAATACATTTAGTGTATTTTAATAATAATTAATGTGTTATTGTAATAAATCTTCATTGCATACAATTTATAAATATTACATATGTTGAAATGTAAATTAGATAAATTTAACATTAAAACCATGCAGGCGATTAGAGTGAAAAATTGTATTTATTATTAGAAAATATTTTCATATACCTAAATACAATATTTTTTTTATGGAATTCGGTATTGATGCAGACAGTTCGTAGGGGACATTCACAACCATTTATACCAATCAACAATTCGCTAATATAGTCCACAAACTTGACCAATAAAAAAAGCCCTAATTGACTTCATAATTGACCAATAAGACGTGACAAAAAAAATCGCTCATCAACCACCTAAAACCATACAAATTACGCTCTTAAGCCACAGTCCATCACACACGCTAAATTATAAATAATGTTCCCATTTTAAATTTATAAATTTAATGATAATTCAGATAAAATCTCTGTAAGTTTAATTTAGTTTAAAGAATTTCGTTCAAATGAAAACCGAAATCCTAGCGACAAAAACTAGTTGTTACAGTGTAAATGTTAAAATTTCGTAATCATTATTAAAGATATTAAAAACTAAATAATTTTTTCACTTGTTTTATTCGATGAAAGTGCTTTTTTTAAAAAGACAAGCACAAATAAAATAGATATTCATATAGACTTGAATTTTGTGTAATGGTTTTGTATTTAAAACAATATCTATAGTAAAACAATAATTCACCGTTTATTTTCCAGAATAATTATTTTATTTAAAAAAAATATATTTAACATCTTAAATAGAAAGTTAAACAATCTTGTGTATTTTCACCCAGTTCGCTTGTTTAGTTTTCTGAGGCTGTTGCACTCTGAGTTCTTTGTTGTAAATTTGATTAAACCTCACGTTATTTACTCTGTGTCGCTTTCAGGTTCAGAATTATATGATAGAGTCTTCTTTATGGAATAAGTATAAATATTTCAGGTAAACAAGATTTTCTATTAGTGAAAAACGAACTACAGAACTTTATTTTAAACAATGAGAATGAGTGGGTCATTTACGTATACATTAAAACATTGTTTTTATCTTTTAATAAGAACGAAGAAGACTTGTATCATTTTCATTTGGGCTGAAATGGAAATTAAATATTCTAGTAAGAAATATAAATTAGAGTAGGCAGGTACCTACTTTTGTTCGATAAATGCGATCATGAATATTAAATCGCTCTTGTAAATTCTGGAGTGAGATAATAAAATATAAAGAAATCTGAGAGAAGATAAAACCACATTTATACTTTGAAATTAAATACTCTTTTTTGGTTAGAATAAATCGATTCTGAGCAGTACAGCAAATATTTCGTTTGGTAATAGTGATATTTTAATAGTAGAAAATATAAATACAATGAATTATTTATTTTAAGGAATATCCTAAATTTTATAAGTCGCTTATGCATATTAATTCAGAATCAAAAAATCCCACCTACAAAATGCTACCTCCAAATTCCAAAAACCTAGACCCAAAAATTATTTTCCAGAATCTCTACCTTACGTTCAGTCCGTCAAAAATGGTATCAGTAAAAATTCTTCGTACAGAAGGAATCCGGGCTTCTTACAAACTCCTAAGAAAAATTGTACAATATTTTGGACAATATAGCAAAATATGTGTGACGAAAATGTAATGAAAAATTTTATATTAATATTCTACAAAACTATAACATTAATGTAGATATAAAATACTTTAATTTTTTTGTTTGTATTATGTATTTTTAATTAAATTTTACTTATTTATCTTACTTATCTACTAAGTGCGGTATGTGAGGGAAAAATATTTTTTAATCAATAATATTGAGATTATTATTAATGAGACTATTAACCAAGAATTGTCAATAATGAAAGGGTCATATTTCGGAAAACGATGTCTTGTTTTTAGTTCCCACGCCGTTTTGGAAGTCGAATTCGTACAAAATATCTACAAAAGCAGAGAAATTAGCAGTGAAAATTACGAAACTGTATGATTTTTAATAGAGTGTTGAATTATAATAGTTAAATAGAGTAGGCAATACTTTTTAGTTTTTAATATATTATTTTTTTATTAAACGTGTTTAAATTTATCCATGTAAATATGGTTATTGATATTCAAGCTTGTTAACGCTTTTTTTGTAATATTTTAGATTCTTCTTTTTTTGGTTTGGAAATTCAGCTACAGAACCTTAAGTAATTTCCCTTATTACAAGGTTAAATAATTGTTTTTTGTTATAGCAGTTTGAATTGATTAAACTTCTCTTAATATATAATATAAATTAGTGTTTTTCACTGTCCAACGTTTCGACAATTTATTTTGTCATCTTCGGGGCTATAAAATTGGTGGTTTTCAGTGTCAAAAATTTTAAAATAAATTATCGGAAACACAGTAGTTTACTTTTATAAATTGACCTACGACCCCAAAACCATAGAACAATTATTTTATTTATTATCTTTATCTAATAAACAAATTTTCTTTGGATTATCCTACCTTGATTTCCTGGGGAAAACCTGTTGAATGCTCCTTTGTCGGGCCAAGCGTAGCGATAAACACCGCGCAAAACCTCGACAGTTCAGAACTACTTCTATTTCCAGAGAAACACCGCGACGTACTGTTTCCAGAAGACTCAGAAGAAAGAGTCAGCGTCAGCGTCGCGACGTCGTTGGTTACAGAACCAGGCGCACATCGCGGATGTAACAACGCGGTCACTAACAAAGTTGACTGAACTGATACAACACTTGATGGATCAGTGACTTGGCCAACAGGATTTATTCCTGTAGAATGATTATTATTATTATTACGCTTTGGGTTTTTGTTATAACTCAGTACAGTACTATACAAAGAATACAAAGATTTCTACGAAAATTAAATGAAGGTGAAAATTTGTATATGATTGTCAAGACGATAATGGTTACAAAAATTGCTAACATTGTTGCAGTTGCTAATTTGATGTAAAACCGTATTTTAGAAATGTTAAATATTTTCAGCAAATTTTGTAAATTAGTTACGTCTTTTTGTTGAGTTTGAAGTATTAAAACAGCTGTTAAAATTGCATGTGCAGAAACGAGAGAATTCTAAAAGTAACACAAATAAAGGTAAAAGATAGGCGGTACAACCTCTTAACATTGGTTTGCGGGAATCTTGCTTTTGAAGATTAATAATAAATATATTTGCTTAGAAATAAACATGTTTAATTTTATAAAAATATTTACGCCAAAATAAATGTATTTAATTGTTTTTCATTCATGTGAATCAAGACAATAAAATGAAATAGGTGTAACTGTTATACCAAGGTGTACAGAGCATAAAATTTGCAAAAAAATGCTCCAAAAGTAACTAATTTCCGCGATAACGGTAGAACAATTGATTTTTAATAATAGTTAATTTAATTAAAAACATTTTCGGTGTGTCATAACTAGCTTATTTTGTTCTTGTAACTTTCCTGACGATATCCATAAAAAATTTCAATTCCGCGATCAGGGTTCTTCTAATACCACCAGTTCCGGACTAAAATATATCTTTAAATTATTGGCACCAACAGAATTTGGAGGCACCCACTTACAAATTTGCTATTAAATGATAGAATCTAATTCATCTGTTGCTTCTATTTCAATCTAAGACTATTGTCTGTCTGATTTCCAAATTCTGTTGAAATTAGTTTATAATAAGAAGTGAATTGTCTGTTTAAATATTGGGATTATGGAAGAGAAGTAAAATATGGATGAAAGGTTAAAAGGTTGAGTCGCATATAAAATCTTTAGCCTTCTTCATTTATTATGCAGTAGATAAGAGTTATAAGAAAGCTTTTTCAGATTTGTCTTAAATAGAAGAAAATTTTCCAAAAAATAATGATAACAAAACTATTAATCATTTATATAATAATTAATACTATGTAGAACTAGAATTCTTAGCTTTTTCCTAATATTCATTTTGGGCTCCTTGGAAATTTTTCCAATATTGTATTATCGGCACGTTTTGTATATACTTTGCGTGAAATATAAAAATAATCATTTTGTAATAAATTAAATGCAGATTTAATTCAATATGCTTTCACTCACACGGAAATGATTGGATTGCTTTTGGTACTGTTAGAATATTAAAATATTAGATTAAGTATAAAATATACTTTCAAATTGGATAACTTAATGTAATTCTCAGATTTATTAAATTCACATATTAAAATAAACGTTGTCAATCACAAAAAAACAGTATTGAAAATTTTTGTAAAATATGAAACATATTTTCGCGCTACTCTGTCATTCATTACCATAAAGCTAACTATATATATTACTGCTTAATGATTTGGAAACTTCATTTTACTGGAGCAAAGCCAAATTTCCTTACATCACTTAATATTATACTTTCAATTAAAAGTTTCTTATAATTAAATTATTAATTCAAATAAACAGTACACTACATTATTATTTAAAAAAAATTGAGTACAAATATCTCTGTAAACTTTTCATTTTTATGGGATTGAATTCTTGAAGAATCTAATACAAAAAATACCATGCTGATGTATACTTATATTTAATGTTTATCTTGTGCACAAAAAATGCATTTATGGGTAGTTGGCATTAAATTTTATATACGTATTATTATAGAAATTTTTTGTAGAAATTTCACAAATTTAGAAGCTTTCTCGAGAGGCCCAATGATAGGTTAAATTTATTAATTTAAAAGTAGGTAGTTTATCTATAATAATTATAAAATAAGCTCAGGTGACATCTTAACTTTTGGCATAGTATAGAAATTTAATAATTAATATTGAAGAAAATTTGAAGTTTAAAAATTTAGTATGATGAGCTTATTAAAACTTATATTACATTTTCATTTTGGGACAAACACTGTTGTTAAATTTTAATCCTTGAAAAGAGTTTGTTTCATATTAGAGTTGTTTCTCTCAGTATTTATAGTTAAATGTATTAAAACTAGAAAAAAAATTGTGATAAAATTAAGGAAAATTTATTTAATAAATTAATAACATTTTGAATGAATTTTTCTATGTAATTTTATAAACTTCTATATATGTTTTATCTTGAGTAATATTAAATTCGGTACGTACTATTTTAGCCCTGATGAAGTCTAAAGATATACACGAAACGTCGGTAATAATTTAATTGGGTATCATTTCGAAGCTGGTCCTGAACTCGAAAACTTCCGTTTATAGGTAATCAATGTTATCGTAAATATTATTTCTTCGGCATTAAAATCCATAACTTATTTGATTTTATGTTTGAAAAACATTACATCACTTTTTGTATACAACGTGGTTATAAATTAAAAACTTTATTTTCATTATTAATATTTGTAAGGCGTATGGTTTTATTTAGTCCTGGAATTCAACAAACACAGTTGGAAATTTCCTTGTTTAAGAAATTATAGCAGACGGCACTTCAGGAATCCCAAGGAAACAATTTTTTTTTGTTACTCATCACTCTCATCAGATTACGAAAGGTGATCCGCCTCTCGTAGAACTAAATAAATAAAATAAAATGTTTCACATATTATTTATTTATTAAGTTTTTTCTATTTTTTAATAAATACTTTCATTACTATACATAATTCTGTCATTGTTACCCTTCTCTCTTGTTTTATTTTCTTTATTGTTATCCTCTTGACTAGTTTTTATAACCATCATTTCTGTTTCAGGTTCTTTAGTTTGCTCTACTTGTGGTGAATTCCAAGATGCTAACTCGGACTTGGAGAAAAGTAAATAATAAATACAACTCACGAGAAGCAGGACTGCACATACCAAGTAGACTTTCTGCCATTGATGGGTAGTTTGCTGGAATAAAAAGAAATGTTATTGAAAATGAAAAGGCATGATGTATCGGTAATATGATTTTAGATTTGAACTCTGCTATGCTTAAGTCAAATGCTCGATTTGTTCCCAGAATTGTAAAATAATTCCTTCATCATCAAATAATCGTAGATACTCATACTCTGGTTTTAATCGTGCTAATGTTTCTTCATATGTAGTTATTTGGGAAATTCTGAAATAACTCAGTACTTTTAAGATTGTTTAATATCCCAGTTACAGTTATTGTAGTGGTATCATCAACAATTTTAGCATAATTCATATTTGGAAGATTACTTCTGAAAAATAGGTATAATATTGATCCCAGAAGAGTTCCTTGAGATATATCTGCTTTTATATCTTTTAGCATATGGTATTTATCTGATGAATTAATATTTCCCAGATCATGTTTATTATAATTATGGTAAAGTACAGTTATCATTCTTTGTTGCTAAGAATCATTCTACTGTCAGTTTGGTATATATTTGATATATATAATATAAATGACAATGTAAATATTCTTGCAACGTAAGTAAGAAACTTAGTCTTGTTTATAGGAATTAAAGCATGCTTGCTTCAATGAGAAGTATTTATTTCTCATCCTTCAATTGCCCCAAAATGCAACAGATCTTAGATTAGAGCAGACACTGTCTTCACTTTTGTAGATCAGGACGTTATCAGATTCGGTATCACGAAAAAGATTAAAATTAAAACCTGGACTATCGATTCAGTGGTGCTGAAGACGGAATTGCAGATATTCTTCAAGCCTGCCTTACGTTGGAAACGCTGACACTTACAAGAGGTTACGGTGGTTGAGAAATTTAAAAACCCTCTTAAGCTATACTTAAATTAGATTAAACCATGGATTATTTGCCTCATCGGCCAGGTGTTGTATTGCCCTGCCAAAAGGCTGATTATTACCGCCTTGTTATGAATTAGCAGATACCTTGTTATTTTCGTAGGGATCTTTTGATGAAATGTTTCGTCTGTTTCTGTTCTGGAACTTACCACTTTGAGCGTTGCTTGATCAAAATAAATAGCAATGTAGCTTCTCTGCGCAATGTTAAGTTGCTTTCATCTCAGCTTGGAACAATTATGCATATTTGCTTTATTTTAACTGTTTATTTTAACCTGGGGTCCAAAATTATTTGTTTACTACTAATCTGAACTTGTATTAGGTTTTTATAATAATTTAATTATTTATGTGGTTTCTCATATTAACTTAGTAGCTCTATTAAAAAAGCAAACATTGTCTTATAAATTATTGTAGAATTTGATACAACGAAGAACCCCAGCTCTTTTAATTTGATTTTTATGAAGCCTGTAGATTAATTATTGGCTTATTTAATAACTTTAAAATATGATTTACTTTGTTCATAATGTGTCTGAAACTTATAGTAAGAAGACACATCGTAATAATAATAAAGCCTTGAATCATCCCACAGATAGGTTATTTGTTGTGGAAATGCATTCTGAGGAAAATGTCATTATCTATTTCATGTAAAGAGCCCGACGAGGCTTGAACCATTTCTCACTAAAGCACATTGTATAGTATCTCTACGATACTACGAACAGGATCACTGGAAAATCAAGTCATTTAATTTACGTAATGGATTAATGACTAAGTATAAATTTGTTGTGTCAATATGATTTTACCTGATCTGTTACAGAATCAATGGATTTTGAAGAATTGAGAAATTTGTTCACTTATATCCATTTGATAAAATGTATGAAAAATCTAAAAAGACCTAATGTGATGGTTAGATTTGGTCAATCCAATCACAAGTTTTTCCTTTTTTTATAAATTAATGTCCTTCTATTTGTCGTAAAATTGATATTCCTTTTTTTATAATTAATGCATCCGGTTTCTACAGCTTATTTGCCTCTTACCTAATAATATTTTTGTGATTAATACCTCGTTGTTGAAGTTTACTGATACTCAAAATTTTTTCTTAAAACCTAGACTTTGTTATCCAACATTAACATTTCACGGGAATATATTACGTTTTATAGTGATCATATTTCACTGCTTTATAAAAATCTTACTGGAAACTTTCCTAAGACGATGATAATTTTAAATGTATTGCGCTTAATTAATTTAACTAACACAAAACAAATTTAAGCATCATGCAAATGTAAATAAAGGTAAAACAAAAGACACATTCCAACCATTATTAAATTTATAAATTATTTCGTAGTGTTCACGGCCAAATAATATACAGGGTGAGTCATGAGAAACGAGTCTCTCAAAAAGAATGTCATGTTACCATTAAAATGTGTCAACTCTCTTTTTATTAATATACAGGGTGATTTGTGAATTTGGAAGGAAAATTCATTTGACTGTAGTATGTAGACGGAATATTTGATTTGTCTATTTTTTAGTAAAACTGTAGCTATTAGCAAGCATTCGTTTAACGTTCTCAAAACTTAGAAATTTCAGGATCGATTATAGAAAAATTAATTGAGACGGATCAAAAAGAGCTCCATATATGCGAATACACAATAAAGACTGTGAATGTCACATTTTTATTTAATTTGTAATAAAACAATTTTAGCTATAACTAAAAAGTCCAATTAGAAAAAAGTACTTTTTTATGTATAATTATTGACACAATTTATGTACTTACGTTTTGATACGTGAAATATCCAACAACGGCGGGAGTGATAAATCCTTCAATTGAAATAACAGTGTTGCAGATGCCCAATAAAATTGCTGTAAAAAAAGACTGATTAGTTTATTCGCATCGCAAAATGATACTTTATAAAAGCCTTTGATAAGCCTAGTAATTTTTTTATTTTTTTAGATAGAATCCTAAATGTTATGTTATCAAATGAATATTAAGGGGTGTAGAAGGGTAGAATTTTCTAAAAAAGATGCATATAAATTTGTAAATATAAAATTTTCTAATACCTTATATATTTTAACATAAATAAACTTTAGGTAAATTTAAAGATAATTAAAATTTTTAAGACGTCTAGGTTCAAAGAAGTTAGAAATTAGTCATATATCAATCAAACTTATCTTATGGCTGTTGCCTGCCTTTTCTACGAGATGATGTAATTTTATAGAATAGTCATGTTAAAAATTCAGATGTTAAACTGACCTACGTACGATTCGGCAACGTTGCAATATCCCTACCTTGAGATCAGATATGATTTTATTTATGATGAATGGAAACAAAAAGGTGTTTTTCCTACTGTAAAATTTAGTGTTACATGGCCTAACTTATTTTTTCTAAGATTAGCATCTCAATAACTTAAATAATACATAAATGTTAAATATTGTTGATTTTATATTAATTTAAATTTTTTTGTTTGCTGTAACAATTAAATAATAATATGAGATATTTAGTGCATTATTTAGTAAAAATTTCAGCTAAATAAATAAGTAATAAATAATGAGACTTAACAACTGAAAAGTGAACTCTTTTATATATCGCGACAGGCTGACTAAAACCATCATAAAAATGTATGTCAACAGAAAACTAAAACTTTTATTTCAAATAAAACTCCCATTTCTCCATTCGTCGTCGTTAAAGAGTCCAACCAAACAAATAAAATAAACTCTACGAAAAAAATATTAATTTATTTAAAGCGAATATTACCGAAACCATGGTTCTGTAAATTGTTAAATTATGGTTAAAGATAAAAACATTTACAAACGTTTTTATTTTCAGACGAAAACAAAAATAATATATTTATTGTTAATCTTTTTAGAGAATGTTTTTTATGCGGTGTTAAGGCACGAGAGAAAGAGTATATTTAATAAAATATATTTAAAACTACTAAAAAATGCATGTAGTACACGATTTAAACTTTGAAATAATTATCTTATTATACATTTCATTGCTGGAATAACTTTCCTTAATTGTTTATAACAATATCTATAGCCATGGATGTTAAAACTATCAATTCCAGATGTAAATGGCGACGCCGTAATAACAAATTTTAATTTAAATAAAATGAGTGAAAAATCTAGTGAATTTTAGTCGTGGAGAAAACATAGTCTGTTACTCGTTTCACTTGTATCGATTTTTTTTTATTCTAACCTTGTTACAGAAATTACTATTGTTTTTTTAAGATAATGGCAGATTGTTTTCAAAAACATTATGATGCCCTCCATTAAAGAGAAAGAAAATAAACTTAATTAATAATAATTTAATATATGTTTGATAATATCACTTTTTGAAAATATCGGTTTGGGCGATTTGAAAATATTTAAATTAATATTTGTCATGATAAACAATTAGGTTATTCAGGAATGGAGGTTATGCGAATTCTAAAGTTAGAATTATTTATTTTTATTATTTAATCTAATCTTTGTTATTATATCCAGGATAATATAGATAGTTCGAAGTCTTGTTATGGATGCTCTCTAAGTGCAAAAGTTTGATAAACATTTGTATTTGCACAGCTTTTTGGTTGAAATATCATTATCGCTGGTTTTTATTTTTCAGGCATTCAAAGAAAATGGATGTCTTAAAAAAATTAAAAAGTTCTGAGAAAATATAAATTTCACTCCAAAGAAATATCTGATGTGGAATGAAAAAGAAAAGCATATTTTATTATGACGGAGGATTTTAATTATAAAGTTTTAATATTTTTTTTTCAGTTTTATTTTTTAACTGAATTTGTGCTTTAGTTGCAAGTGACATTTTATAAAACTTTTTAGTTTCAAAGACTTATAATATAAGCCCTTAAACTTAGCTTTAATGTGGTAGCAAGCAGTACATTTTCTTATTATAAGACAATTGTGGCACCGTCTGTTGGCAACTTTTGTTTTATACAAGAGTTTCTTGTTTTCAGAAAACCTTTCATGACATTTTCTTCTGTAAAATTGTATATAACAGAAGTATTGTCTCATTAAAAACATTATATACCTACGATTATAATGTCATGATATTATAGGTCCAGTAAAACATTCTATGAGGAAATCTTAAAATTATTTATCCATTAACAAGTTTTAAATAGAACAAGTGAAATAAACATTGATGAAAACAAACATATCCTTAGAACGAGTGAGATAGACTTCAATTAAAAAAAAAGATGTAGAAAATGTGGTAGAAACTGACGAGAATGGAGAAATGAAGAGAGAAATCTTTTATTTAACCAAGCTGTAATGAATGTAATTTTCACCAAGGATTCTATGAAAAAAGGATTATTGTCACCTCATTAGGTTCAAATAAACAATTATTTAATTAATTTACATAAAAATAAATTGAATCTTAGATTCCTAGGATGATTTTTCATTTTTATTAGAGGTAATAAATTACCAATCATAATTAATTTATATTAAAAATTTCTTCTCATACTCTGTGGAAATACATTACTACTACCCTGAATTATTCCCAGTTCATATCGGTTCAGCGTTGTAATTAAGAATGGTATCTCCATATAAAATATATATAGCCGAGTCAGATACCCATGTATATTATACATATATATATACTGCACCAAATCTGTTTTGTAAATCAACGTCTTTTCATGATGAGCCAAGTGCTGGAATATTCATATACATAACCCGATTTGGGATCAATTGAATGAGATGCAGCTATCGATCGTTTTGATTTCATTTTAAACTAAGTCTGTCTTCTAACGAAACGAATTTATTAATCAATAACAGGGTAGCAATGATAGAAGGTCAACCTTTTACAAAATGTCGGATTATTAATGGAGACCAGAAAACTTCTGTTCATTGAAAATTTGGCAATAAAATATGTTGTCACCAGTATTGATATTAAATGAGGCCATTTTTAATTATCGCAATATAATATTAAATTTTCTTTATATATTAGAAAAAGGAGGACGGGCCAAGAAGGCTAAAAAGGTATTAACTGGAAAGTGGAAGAAATCCAACATTAATCCACTTTTATATCTAATATTTTTCCAAACGAAATAAAAAACCTTTGTAGTTTAGACTTTTACACAAAACACTTGATAATATTTTCATAGGAAAACTCTATTTTACATGGGATGAACTATCTGAGATACTTTTTCAGATTCTATGTGAAACTGTTCTGTATGATAATATAAACAATTTCCAAGAGATATATTATTATTCTTTGTTTTTTGGAGTCATTTACCGTAAGAATTTGTTTATCACAGTTTAACAGTTGACTGTAGTGTATTGTGTAATCAAGATCCGGTTTCCCCAATTACTTTAATATACAAGAAATACATTTCTGCTTATTTTATATACCCCACGTCGTAGGGTGGAAATAAGTATTTTTGTAGTCTTTGGAAGCAAAAGTTTATTCCTTGTAAACCGCTTTTGTTGTTTACAAATGTGTAGCAAGTGCAATTTCAAATATCCTTGTACAGGATGTTAGAAATATCTGAAACATATTGAATGATTATCTACTAAGTACTGTAGCCAATTTTTCCATTGATCTGTAAAAATACAAACTCAATTTAATTTTTGGGATGCTTCTCTAGTTAAGTTAAGTAAATTTTATTTCAACCGAAAAATGAACCGAAATTTCCAAAACGCTCATATTTTGAAGGTAAAATTTTGGTAGTAGTCTATGGAAAATAAAATGAGTAGATTCAGTTTTTTCTGCTGTTTTTTGGAAAGATGAATTTTTAAATGTTTTGTTAAGCTGGTCCTGGAGTTTCTTTTTGGAAATACTTTGGTAGGTTTTCCAGAAAATGGCAATTATGCGTACCAAATATCAAAATAATAAATAATAATCCGGAAGTTATGAGTTCTGAAGGAAATAGTCCAAATAGAGAAAACACCCTATATCTCAGTTATAAAGGGTGGAAGACCTATTAAATATAGTTTATTTGGAACCACCAAAGCGACGTCCATCTACAGTTAAAGTCAGGACCTTTCCCAATAAAACACCCTGTATGTATTTTTTGGGGAAGAAACTTGTCCAATACTTTAGGTGGTAGGAGAAGGGAAAGATGAAAATCTCATGCCAAGTTAATTTGAATTAGATGGTGACATCTAATTTGCCGTTGGAATTGGTGAATTTCCAAAAATCAACATCAATCAGATTATTTTTCATTTTTGCGGGGAATTGTCCTTAATAATTATAAATTTGCTTGAGAATTGGTCTACAAAACTTACCCGAGTAATTGGGGCTAATATCAACAAGGCTGGCCAATGCTCCCGTAGACACCGATCCGTTAACAGAAATTGCTAATGTCATAAAAATGATCGCGGCAATTTTGTTGCATCCTACATAAGCCAGGCCTATCATAAATATGCCTTGCACACCACAACCTATAATAATAAAAAAAAATTGTATACATTTATATTTATACTATAACAGTTTGGATCAGAATAATATTTACTCCATCCACATTTTACATTCAAAATAATTTCTTTTTTCCTTTTCGCAATAGATCAATTTTCCTAGTTAAGTGAGCTATTGAAAAACTAAAAATCCAAAAATTTTTGAAATTTACAAATTTATATTCTTTTAAATAAAGATAAAACGATGTTCATTTCTTGAAAATTTACTCTATGGAAGTTCCTTTTCTGGTACAAAATTCAGTTTTCGGATTACTACATTCTGTTTGCAATATAATTTTGTCCTCCCAGATAAACAAATATTTGATTAATATGCACATTAAGTGGGATTTTACCTAAAAAATATTTGTGACTGTTTTCGAACTTGGACAAAATTTCAGATCAAATGGAACAAAGTGTACTCTATTTAAAAAAATAATTTTCCTATAAACACTACTGGTTTTTCAATTCAAATTCTTTATTGATTTAAACGATCCCTTTTAGTGTATTTATAAATTTGATTATTTTTTCTCAAATTTAAATAATTTTTTCCTCTATTTATTTATTTTTGCGTTTTGTGACACTTGTATTTGACTTAAAGTGTTATTTTTCAGCATCGGAAAATTACTCCACGTGTACGATTAAAATCCAAACTCAATATATCTTTCATTACAATTTATACGTATGACCTCCACGTGTAAATTACATATTATGAGGATATCTGAGAGTAGATCTGAATAGTCCATATTTAATCGAAATTGATAAATAGTAGTGGTAGGAAACATTGGTAATGAATTATTTATATTAGGATCGAGGCAAATTGGATTAACTGGTCTGTTTTAACCATAGATGTAATCATTGCAAATTCTAGACAATCATGAAATAAAATATTGAAATAAGAATTTAAAAAACGGTACTAAATATATGATTTAAAAGGATTCCCTAGTTTAAAATTTGAAAGTAGTTATTTATTGTTATCAAAATTAAATCTTTCTATTGTTTTGAATGAGAAAAGTCAAAGCAATTACTTTGTTTTAATAAACATTAAATTAGCGATCTGATTTTTAAACTTTTCCTTTTCGAGCTATTTTCTCGTTTATCTCAATAGATGTAAATAACTTTTTTAATTAATTTCAAAAAGCGTGTTTACACTTATTGAAACTTATTTTTCCATGCCTCATTTTATCTTGTCATTAGCAATATTTGTGTTAATGTATGTAGTTATGAAATAACATGTTGATGAATAAACAACGTCCATAATTAAACAAAAATCCTTTGGGGACGAATTAATTAGGTAAATGAAATACGCCTAAATAGTTATTAGAATGTAAACATGAAAAAACAGAACAAAAATAAATCAATAAATAAAAGCGTAAAGTATCCTGAATAAGAAGAATAAAAAAAACTACATTTGTTGGCAGTTTATACATAACGAGATTCAAGAAAAAATATGTGAAAATTGTAGAAAACGTTTCTGTTTGCTAAATAGCAAAAATGAATTATTATTCTTAAAATAACTTTAAAAATGAAAAAATTTTACTTACAGAATAATGTGGCAAGTTTCCTCACATTTGTTCTATTCATTTTTTTCGATCTAAGTAGGTAATCCCCGATAGTGGAGAAACAATAAGCAAACATTATTCTGAATAAGTGCGGCATCCCCGATAACATTCCAGTCTATTGGAAAAGAGAAAAACTATTAAAAGAACAGCTTTACATTTTAGATATAAAAAGGAAATGGTTTGAATTAATCTTTGCATGCTAAAAATTGAGGAATATTTTCTTTTCAATAATGTAATTCTTATTTTTATCTAGAAAGTATATTTATAGATATTAAATACGAGAAAATGTGGGTCCCTAAAAATGTATTTTTATAGATTTCAAATACTATTGTCTTATTTTACCGCTATTTTGAATAAAAATGTAATTTAAAATTTAATGTGTATTTCATTTCAATATTGAAAGTTTTAAGTGGCTAATACCGTTTTGTAACAATACTTTCGCTGAAAGCTTAATAACAAAGATACAAATTTATAAAGATTAATGTTAAACGAGGCAGATTCTATTGGAATTAAAAAAAGAAATCCCTTGACTAAGATATTAAAAGAGTAAATAAATCGTAAAATGATTTTAAGTGAAGCAGAAACGGTACCTAAACAAGAAAAATATGATAATTTCAAAGTAATTGCCGTCCTTATTTAATGAAAAACCCAAAAAGAAAATAATACACAACAATAAACCAATATTAGAAGTAATGTTCATATTTTGTTAATTAATCCATTTTCTTTTTAAAATAAATAAATTACATTAGTTACTTATAATAACTAATTTGAAGCATGTTTTAATTTATAAAATTGATTTAACGAAACCAAAATTTCGTAAATTGTTGCATATACTTTATCAATAGTTTTTGACTCACATATAAATACAACATTAACAACATTACATACAACTTTTAGATAAATACTTACTGCTCGAATATTCCACCCATGAATAAATTTAAAATATGATGGTGCACATACTGTTAAGGTAAATAAACCCCAGATACCCCCAATTTGTGCTACAATATTGGTCCACAATGACCTGTCTGTTAAAATTGATTTCCATGGAGTTGGCAACTAAAAAACATTATGTTAGAAAGTGTACAGGTAAATAGTAATTAATTTCAAAAAAAAGTTGACTTTTGAGAACTAAAGACGACAACAAATAATTTAAAAGGTTTTTTCAAAATTTTTAATTTACTCTTTAATAAAATGAAAACAAAGAATAATAAATAAAAATATTGAGTAAGTTGTCTCGAGGAGGAAAATCCCCATCTACAATTTACCACTGTTTAAGTAACCGGATCTTTTGCCAGTTTTTTCAATGTTCTTTCTTCTACTTGCTGATTGGTTAGATCCATGATGAGGTTATTTCCATAGTTCTTAGATTATCTTTATATTTTGTGGCATTTGATCGAGGTATCTCTGTAATGAAGGGAATGCTATATCTTCCTGTATGGTCTGGTTCGAGATCTACACTGGGACATTTTTTATCATACGGTTTATCAAATGGTTTTTGACTCAGATCCTAGTGTTAGATTTCTTTATACATCCCAATAATTCCATCCCATAAGTCCATATTAATTTGAGTATGGTTTTGTACAGTAAAAGTTTACTTTCCAGATCAAACAATTAATTTGTCTGGTTTTAATATTTAAATGCTGCTTTTATGTAGTAATCTAAGCCAGCCATTTAAGCCTATCCTCTAGATAGATTCTTAGGTTCTTGGCCTTAATTTGGTCGGGGTAAGAGAGTTATTAATTGTAACCTGGGGGCAACTAATATGTTCTTTTGTAAATGTAATCTGGGATGATTTATCCTCATTTGCTTTGAATCACCATGATACAGTACAAGCAAAATCTTTAGTGGATTCGCTTCCTTGTCGAAATTTATTACATCATTTAATCACTGTCGTATGACAGTAACTATAGTCACAATACACAACTTTCATTATCTTATGAATTTCCATTGATGAACACCCTTTAGCAATCAAAAACTGAACAAGGGCTCGCAGATTATCTTTGGACAGATTTACTATCGTTAATGCCCCATATCTTATTTCAGTCACAACATATAGAAAAAAGTAAACTGCAAATATGTTTTACAGATACGTCAGTACTACTTATACTAGATCAAACTTGTTTCTATTGAACTCTTCTAGTAATATATGACTTATTTTAACTAATAGCTTACCGTCTTTTTGGAAACTGTTTCACCCAAACTGACTAAAATATACTCTTTCTCTTCTTTCGATATTCTGGGGTGTTCAGATGGGCTGTCATACACTAAAACTAACCACGCTAAGAACCAAATAGTTCCAATTACTCCACTAACGTAAAAAACCATCTCCCAACCCCACCTATCAATAATAAAGCCACACAATGGATAAGTTAGAGCTGCTCCAACTGAACTACCTGAAAATAAAAATTGTTGTTCTGCTGTTTGTATTGAAGAATGTATACAATATTAAAAAAAAAACGTTTTGTACCCATATAAGCCGTCACGAAATTACTTCTTTCATTTGGAGGAATCCACTTTGCTGTCATGTTGTGCATTGATGGCCAACAGAACCCCTAAAATAAAAAGGAGAAAAACTTTAAATATAAACCAACGAAGGAAAGTTAGACATGCTTTCTGTTGTCTTTATCTTTTAAATTTAATTATAGTTAGTTAAGGGTTGGAAGTTGAAATTAATTTGGAATATAAATAGTGGTAAGACAAGATAAGGAATATTCAGAGCTACTTTAATAATAACAATTATAACTTAAGTTAGGGATGAGCAGACAAATATTGACTCTATTATTATCTGTAAACTAGAAATTAAAATGTCGTGACTGCAAATTACGTGTTCTAGTTAGCGCATAATAAAATATGATTCACATTTATTTGAAAGCGATTCTTATATAGGGCACAAATAGCGAATACTCTCATACCAAAAAATTATTAAATTCAGTAAGTAAACAAAGAATATCTAAATGTGGTACTATATAATGAGAGTCACAATAATTGAATATTTAAATTTTAATTTTTAATTTATAAGTGATAAAGGAACAAATGTAAAATAGTTAGAAGTAAGAGACAAACGTGTTTTTCATTTGTCAATTCTTTATATTAATTAAGTTCTTTTTATAGGTAAGTTTAACACTTTACCTATATTCTTTGTTTACTTACTGAATTTAATAATTTTAGACCTGATGAGGGCTATATAGCCGAAACTAGTTGTTTGTCCACATAATTTTCATTAGTAAAAATTGCTATGCGGTATAATTTTTTTTTGAGTTAACCTTCTACAACTATTTTTTATTTTAAAAGACATAAATTTAATTTTTACTATGGAATATTACAATTATTTTTCATCATTTTGCCCTACTAATAACTAGAAACGATCCATCCTATAATATAATATTCTTCTGTAACTGATTTTCTTCAAAAGGTAGTTTGCTTTTTATCAAAATTTAGCACGCCAATAAATTGACTTTAAAATATTCAAAATATCTTTCAAGTTCAAGTCCTAAGAAAGTGAATTTACTCATCTATTTCACCTTCGTTTATACTTATACTTCCAAGAAAAATATGTTTATACTTCACTACATATTTTGGTTTTCGTTCAGAAAAATAATATAGCGTTGTCGTGAAGTTGACAGAAATGTCGGGGATATTTTCACTGACAAACTTTATGAGTTTCTTCACTCCAGTAAAGTCTGAATAATTTTCCTTAAGTAATAACTTTTCTTTCTATTAGTGAAGATTATTAGCAAATAATAACTTTTGATATAATTAGTAGTTAAAGATAGTTTAAACGGTAAAACTTATATAGTTGAATGAATAATTTGCTTCAGTTTCTCTTTAAATGAAAGTATTTTAAATATTTGTCTACTTCTGCTAAACTTTAACATGAAAATTAAGTCTTCAACATTAATTAAACTGTCGTTTAAGGATCGATATTACTCAATAAAATTTCAATAAACATACCATCAGAAAATATATATTTTATAAAATATAAACTATACTTTTCAAAGAATTTAAGGTAAAAAATGCATGTATATTTTAAAAATATACTTACACATAATATTCCCTGGAGTCCTCTGATAAAGACCAAGTATAAAGTCCCTCTATGCGCAAACCAAGGTATTAAATAACTTCCTAATACTCCTAGAAAATTCGACCAACCAAATACTAGCTTAGTTCCATATTTGGCTGCCAAAATCCCTCCAGGAAGTTGTGTAACCCAGTGCAGCCAAAAGTAGCTGCCTAAAATGTGTCCCTGTTCTTTTTCGTTCCAATCAAAATACCGTTGATCAGTTTCAGAAAAGTCTATCGTTGATCTTAAAATTTGAGCTTCGGTTATACCCTAAAACATTTGAGTTCTCTCCTTTATCCAAAAGAAGTTTTGTAATGTGCATTATTTAGTAATAGTAATATTTTAAGAGTAAAACATCGCATGTGCTCAATGAAAATGATGTGAAGCCATTAGGCGAACTATTGTGAATAAAATATATTTAAGCTAAGCTGAAAATGAATTTCACATAGAACTTAAATTGAAATTGTGGAAATTTTTTACCAAAATTAATTAAATTTAGTTAGGGCATAATATAGTGGTTTGATTATTACTGTATAAAAGAAAAAAATATCTATTCTATTACTCAAGAAAAGTTTTTTAAAAACGAATATATGCCTTTCATGTTTGTTTAAGACACACTTAATTAAGAAGAATTTTATGCAGAAGCAGTTTTAATTTCATTCTTGATCTTACCTTTATATTTGCCGAAGACCCGTTTAAGATAATACCTTCTGGTGCTGTTGTAAAATTTAAATGTAAATCTGTATTTATAATGGTAACTTCACTTGTATACAAATTTTCATATATAGATGAATTATTAGATGTATTTTTTTGTCCAACGATATCTAAAATATTACATTCGCCTTTCAAAAATACATTTTTGGTTTTAGATTGGACCATTGATACTAAAGCTATATTCAAATTCAATCTAATCATATAATTTACAGCAAACCCTACAAAAACCAAATGCCAAAGGACGTTTCTTGCAGAGCAACATTCTTTTGGAGCTAAAAAATAATATGTATATAAAAGTTACATTTATTTAGAGCTTCCTTAGTTCAATATATCTATAATAGAATTTTTCTATTTTAGAATCTTTTTATTTCTGAAAATACGTTTTTATTAAAAAAAGCTACAGTTCTTTGATATTTATTATAACATTATGTTCCAATATTGTATTAATTTAAATAGTATAATAAATCAAACCTTTCACAGATATCACTTTTTCCATTTTTTTCTTGTTTAACTTTAATTTCCAAACAGACCATCAAAACATAATAAATAATATGGCAAAATAAAACTAGTAATGCTGAAAAGTTGTTAATGTAATATTTGAAAATATAGACCTTTGCTTTACAGATTTGATATTATTTCACATTGTTTGTGATGTTCCTATTGTTAAGTTAAAAGTTATCTTGTTATTAAGACCTGGGAGCATTTGTTATCAGTTGTGGATCTCTATCTGGTACAAGTACACACTTACTGTGTATTTAGAATTTAATTCTAAATTAATTACAAAATATTTGTTCTTCAAAATTTTTAAAAGGTAATATAATAATCTATATATATATATATATATATATATAACAGTCTTGCACTATGTACCGTTTTGGTATCAAAATTATAAAAGGCTTCGAAATAATGGGTGAAAATATTTTGTGCATTTAAAATGAAACACACTAGGTATCATTGTAAAGTAGCATATTTGTTTTATTTTAAATTTTCATGCTTTGGCCGATTCTAGAGTTATGTTCCTTCTTGCTAGTTTTGGCTTTTACGTAATCATCATACGAAATAAGTAAAAAGTAAAAAAACATTAGACCAGACATAAATAGGGTTATTTCAAATCATATAAGTGCTACTCCAGTATGACTTCTAACAGTCTTAAGATAGTAATAATTAGCATTAATCGTGCTATCTTATTATAATTGCTTTATTTAGGACCAAATTAATTTGTTCACGTCAGTCAGTTTTTGAATAACAAGAAGCAGACAATTACCGAAGACCTGAATCTTGCAATTGTGATCTTATCGAAACATCGTCAACCCACCAAACAAGATCAAACAGTGCGTACGCGTAAGAAAACATTTATAGGTACAGTGTATCACTAATGTATGGGCGCTTCAAGAAAAACAAGCTATCATTGGAACGAACGTTGACGCCAACGTGTGGATCCGGCTTGAATAGAATGCCAATGTGTGGCCTCGATTTCCAACATTGGCGCCATTGTCTTAGAGCTTTGGCGAGAAAACCCACTCGCTTCGGATACGGTCCAACGTTCGCGCCAACGTCGTCCTCACTCCTATTTCACCGACAAACACACATTGGCCGAATGTGTTGAACTCGATGTTGGTGATATGTCGACCCGGGGTCAGTCGAACGGGTGAGAATAATTATTAGCGAAAATAATTCAAGAGAAATTGACGCACTCACGTTGGTCCCAATGTGTGAAATACAAGGCAACGTTGGCCCCAATGTATGGACCCGAGGTAACAGTATCTAAAAATGAATCTATATCCGAGATAGTATATTGAAAATTTTATTTGGAATTTTAATAAACTTTTTACATTATATTGTGGATTCCAAAATTATACTCATGGTCTTACGTTTTAATTTTTTGAATCATTCTACGATTGGAGATGCTTTAAATGCATTTAATTCGGTAAACATTTTTAGGCGGCTTTAGCTTTCATTACTTAATATAGAAATATAAATATTTATTGTACGATTAAAAATAAAAGACATTTTCTATTGTACTGTCACGAGAATATTTATTTTAACTTGTACAGAAACGCCAAAAACATGACATGAACAATACTCATTTTTGTTGCTCATGTGTTTCTTCTATTAATAATTTATTTAGTTCATTGACGAGCTTGTTTGTTTTCTTTTTTTCTAAAATAAAAAAATACTATTAGAAAACCATAATCATTAATTGCAATTATTGGTGTTTTTTATATATATTTTATAATTTATTGATGGAAAATCTTACCAATATCCTCATAATTTATATCTGACAAGACTTCAGTTTTTCTAAAAATATCTAGGAATACGGCCAAACATTTAGCTTGGCAGAACTTTCCGAATTCGTCCTTGGGATCACCAAACATAATCTCTGACAAGGTCATCCTTCTTGGTACGAATTTAGGACTTTCACTCAACGAATCACAACTATCTGTTTGACTGCAAGATCCACTTTCTAGATCTTCTGGGTACTTACTAGAAGCTTTCATGAGCGATCTAATAATTTTTTCTGCTATTTGTAGGTTGTCTTTTTCATCTAAAGTTCTGTTGATTTCTTTCAAATTTTTATCGGTGCCTTCTTTAGAATAACATCTTTTGGCCATTAGGTTTACGCTTTTGTCAGGCTGAATTATTCCAACAGAGCTTTTTACTGATTTTTCTTGATCTGTTGGTGCTAGTTGTTTTTCTAAATCCAGATCGACGCTGACTTCGCTAACGTCTGAATCCTGACTTGTCACTGATTCAACGTCAAAATCCAGTTTCTTTGAAACTCCAACAGCTTCTTCAAACGCTTCAGCTCGAGAATAAGTTGATACTGAATCTAAAGAACCACTATCATTATTTACATCTACTTGTTCTTCATCGTTATCATCATCATCCTCATTTAAAGTACACCTGTTAACTGTTGAAGTACTAAACGTTCTACTTTGTTGTGTACTAAAATTGTTAACAAATGTTTTTTTATTAGAATGTTTTTCGTGTATCGAATTTTTAATCATCTGTTCTGTGCTTGAAGTGATGACAATTATATTCGTACCATGAATTTTTTTCCCGTAGAGTTTGGTCGGCAGTTTAACTGAATTTTCGTCATTTGCCGTAGAAAAGTGTCTTCTATGCAGATCACTTTTATATTTATTTGATTGCAATAGTCGTTTTGTATGCATGTCTCTTTTCTGTTCGTCACAAGCAAACTTCTTCTTTTTGGGTGTATAAGTAATAACTTTTGGCAGGCCTTCATTGTTCAAACTTCTACTCTTAAGTAATCGATCTTTTTCACAAACTATAAGTCCTGCAAGTTTGGCGTATTTTTCGGCTTTTTCCCTAGCTGCCTGTCTTCGCCATTCTCCTGGTGGAGGACAGTTTGGTCGGGCTTTAAAATAGTTTACTATTCTTTGCCAGATACTGTCAGGCTTATCTTCGTTGGAATTAGCTGAATTTTTGGAAATATCATCGTTTGTTTGATAATCGTCCGTTTGATTATCATTTGTTTTAAATTGATATTCAGTTTCCTTTTTCTCGGGGAAAAATATTTCTCTTTCATTTCCTTCTAAAAAATCTAAATTCAGCTCAGCTCTTCGACCTAAAACAATAAATACTGAGATTCTGATCTTGAATAAAAACTGTTCATGATCATGATAAGAAAATAAAATAAAAATAATAATAAAAATAATAATAAATGTACTTTATTGGTCATAATAAAATACATCCAACAATCTGGAGTATAAAGTATGAAAGAAAATCTGCTGGAACAGTTGAACAGACTCATTAAGCAAATTATCATCATTCATCTCAACAATTGATAACAACCTCTGTAATTAATGATTAAGAATTATAACTACGGCCAATGACTGTCATTTATGTAATATTTTAAGAAACATTTTTTGTATGTTTAAGGCATACAGTATAAAAAAAAGTAATTAAATCGGAAATTAATATATCCATACCGAATTATACTATCTATACATTATTCGTCAATAACAATTCCGGTTACATTAGTTCCTTAACACCTACTATAATACATATATTTTGTCGATATTATTAACGATCAATGTAGTTTTGGAGATACATGCAGTGTTAAAACATACTTTAAAAATATGGTCTATTGTTACCTTTTCCTTTCATTTGTTGTGGAAAAAAATCTTCCTTTTCTTTGGGGACATCTTCCTTTTCTTTGGGGACATCTTCCTTTGCTTTAGGAACATCTTCGCTAGTAGAATCTTCTTTTTTAAGTTCCATTTCAGAATCCCGTGTCTTATATTCTTTATTCAAATATTCGTTGGCTTTTATACATTTCAAAGAGTTTGGGTAAGATAATTCCTTCAAATAAGTGGTTTCTGCTTTAGGCACAGAAAGATATTTTTGCTGCAAACCTGTATTTTTATTGCCTGTCTCTGATATGAAGTTTAATTTTTTTTTTAAATTGGTTTTATTGACTTTTTTTATTGCATTATTGCATGCCAAGATATAGTCAGCATTTTCTTTGACAGAACTATTTAAATTATTTGGTAAATATTTAACTTTAGCAAACGTGTGATTACTTCTACTTAATGGTTTCTGTGAAGATAAATTCATGCAGGAGTAGAATCTTTTAAGGGTGATTTGAATGTTGCTGGTGTTATTTAATTTCTGCCATTTATAAAAATTATTTATTCTCCACTGAGCATTCCTCATATTTTCGATAGAAGTTACCTCATCCCTTAATTTATTTTTCAAATCCAAAGTTTTACTATACTTCCTTTCTGTTAGATTTCTTTCTTGAAGCTGTGATAACATGTGATATTTACGATTAAGCATGTTGGTTGAGTCGTCCTTATTACTGGTATTAAGAACATTTGTTGTAGTAGCTGCTAATCCTCTTGGCTTCTTTGATTCATTTGTTTTGGTCGAGCATATTTCAGCTTTCACAGCATCTGTATTTAAACGTCTTACAGATTTCGTTTCATCCTTCGCACAGTGTTTCGTAGATTTACTTTCGTCATTAGAAATTTGGTTTAGATCTTTAATAGTGTAACGTTTTGATTGTTGTTCTACACCACAGATTCTGGTCGTCCCTACGTTTTTGATATTGAGCTTGGATTTAACGCACTTTTCTTCCTTTGAGTAATCTACGTTAGATACTTGTGGTACTGTAGGTTGACAAAAAACTGGACGTTGATATGATGGTTGCATATATTGTATATTTTCTACTTGAAGTGGATGTTCTGCCAATGCTTCTTTTAATTCGGGTGTTAAGCATTCCCTAAAAGATTTTAAGGGAGCTTCTCTCTTCATGATAGTTTTATGTGACGATTTGGGTAATTTGGTTAAATTTTGTTTTCCCAAAAACGTTTCTTTAGATCTAGACTGTGCCTTCCTAATATTTGTAGGATTTTCTAAAACAAAATTAAAAATAAAATAGTCATTATTTGTGATATATTTAAAAGTAATATTATGGCTCCATAGAAGAAACTTTAACCTGTCTGTATCTATTCAGATACTGATCTAGACCATGGGGTGTGGGCTATTTGTCAATTATAAATATTAGGTAAACTTATAACTTAAGCATAATTTTAAAGATAATTAATATAATTTACGTATAAGAGGACTCTGTAACTGCAAAAACTATTTATTTAAATTGGATTGAATTCTTACTTTTTAGTACAACCTTCTTAAATGGACTGTGTGTTTGAATTAATCCACTTGAAAAGTTACGTGTTGAAATTAACGATGAGTTTTGAATCTGTTTTTTCATTTTCAACGGTGGATGCAACAGCATTCCCATTGATAATCCAGGTGTCGATCTGGGTGCAACATTAGCTAAAAAATTTTATACAATTCTAAATATTACTAAAATAAATTTGGTGGGTTCTGGAATTAAAATTGGAGCTCTTGGACATTTTAATGAAAAAAAAAAAACTGTTAGAAGACCAATACTTAATGTGCTTTTAAGAAATTAGTTGTTTGGTACATTTTTAAGTGCAACTTGGTGGTTTATTGGATCAAGATTATCATAGACGTGTCTTTAATAATATTATCGCGATAAATAATATTATCGCGATAATGAGGCTAAAGGCAATCCTATATCCCATACTGTTGGTATTAGGTAATCCGAAGAAGGATAATATATTTCAAATACATGGATGATCTCGTTATCCTCTTTAAAGTACGCTCTTCAAAAAGACTAACATTATAACCTGGACGTACTTGTACATTAAATAAATGGCTCGGAGAGGACCAAGTTTTAGTGAATCCTCACTGGTTGCCACGAATTAATGGAATAGTAACACAAAGCCAAAACACTCAAAAGACATAAACTAATTAATGTATGGAAACATATTGAAATTAAATCTACAATGAACACAGTTATATACACGAGTCCTAGTGTCAGTGCGATTCGATGGATGTTAAAGACATAAAAGCGAAACTACGAACTACTATAACCAGTCTAATTTTCCAACTTTATCAATCTTATGTGGTTGAAGGATTAGAATGAATGAGAATCCTCTGCAAAAGTAACTTTTAACTGATACATCAATATTTCCAAAACAGAATCAAAGGCAATGGTTATACAGTGCTAGTGTTTGGAGTAGTTGGTCAAATAAGAGGTAAATACTATTGATTCTTACAGACAAGAGTACTCAAAACGATGTAAGCATTCAGTGAAATAATAAGCCAATTTACTCCGAATTCAAATATCGCAGATGGTTAGAAACTGTAAGCTGATGAAACAAGGAATAAGATTTGTCTGGCAAAAGACAGCCTGTATCAAGATTGAGAGGCTTGATCAGAGGGCTTAAGCTAAATAGCAAATTCTAAACCCTGACGAGGATACCGTGGGCTAAGACAGAAATATACTACTGTGTATATCCATCGATTTATGTCGGACGTTGATTTTTGTCTCGATCAGTATAATATAAATTTTTGATAATATTCACCTGTTCTCCCATTAACTAGAGCTGTGGTTGGACGTGATCTAGATGTTTCAGAATAGAATTTTCTTTCTTTCGTCTCTTTCGTTGAACTTTTTTTTGATTTGCTCTTCTCTGCTACCCTTGGTGCTACAATCAGATGTGAATATAATTTAACCTAACAAAAAATATAGAGTAACTTGTGATGCGCAAGTGCATGATTGATTATATATTTAGTTTACTTTATGATATTCTAATATTCTGGAAAAACTCACATATTATTCTTAAATCATGACATGTTTTAGATTTCATTAAATTTGATGACTGGTGCTGATTACGGGCAACTTTGATTTCTTCTGCATTAAAACCTAGAGACCAAATTTAGATGTAAATATAGAGTTTTTGAAGTGAAGGCCGAAACACATGCATCTTACATAATTAATAGTGTAAGGAATGTATATATTATGGCCTTATAACGAAAATAGGTGACTTGCATTATGTAATCATACTTTGTTTATTGTAACTGCCAATATTTTATTAAACAAGTCAGAAAATATGAGAATTTAATATATACATACGAGTATACTAAGAACCTACAATTTGTGCTTTAAAAAGTGAGAGAGTAGTAAATATTGAAAAATTTGAGGTGAATTTATCGATTTTAAGAGATTTAGATCAGTTATATAATAAAATTAGCTTACCTTCTCTTGAATTTTCTCGTCCCCTCTTATTCTTAAAAACTTTTTTATGTATCTTTATTTCTTTTCCTTCTAGCACTACAAAATTAAAAAAAAAATAAAGGAAATTCTGTTATTCTCATATGGGTTCAGGAAAGTCTGGAGTCGGGAGTAATAAAATAGTAACTCGCTAGTGGGACCAGAGCACTTTAATAGAATTCATAATAATATCATCTAATAGCATATAAAAATAATACAAATAACAAACATCTAGAAAAATCTTCAACAGATCAGGCAAACTTTTAGGAAACTTTAAATAGAAAAGACCGACAGCATGAGCTTGAAAAACACAAGCATTAAGACCGCCGGACACACACCCAAAAATTTATTACGGAAATAGAACTGTTACAATTACCGTTACAATATCTTCACAAGGTACAGCAAAAGTAGGCAACAAAAAATGCCAAATACGATACTGTACAAACTAAAGCAGTTTAGAAATATATCTTTACGATACAGGAAGTATAATTGTACTATTAAAATATATATATTTACCTGCGGCAGGTGTTTCTGAAGAAATATTGTTATTTTCGACGTTCGGTGTACATGACCAATCTACACTTTTGGCGCTTTTAGATTTCGGTAAGTAATCTACCACATCAGAAAATCGAACTTTCTTCACTGGCGTTACTACTTCTTTATCCCCAATCCAATCTCCACTTGGGCGGCTCATAGAATTCTTTAAAATGGAAGTGCAAGAACTGGTGCTTTTCTTTGAAATTAAATCGTTTTTATAGCCAGTATCTATTAACATTAGCCTGGCTGCTAGATTGGATAATTCATTAGGATCAGATAAATAATCATTTTTTAAAACATATGCCTTTGTTTTCTGATTTTTTAAATGGTTGTGAAGTTTAGCTCTATTCTTTTTAGGTCCTTCTAGTTGTTTTTCTAAGGTTTGTAATCTCTTTAATAGCGACTTTGTAGTAGATTCAGTTACTTTCAATTTCTTTGTCGGATATGTATCTTCTTTTGTGGCTTCAAATTCTTCATTATACTGCTTTACTTTTTCGAAAATGCAGGGAGAATTACTATTGGATGGCCAATTATTGTTATTTTCATTAGTGTATTCTTTTAACTGCACATATTTTCTTTGATTTTCATTTTTTGTTACTTTATTACCAGAATTAGGTTTCAAATCTGTAAACATTCGCATTGACTCTAAAATATCTTCAACAATAGGTGGTGGCCAAACTTCCTTATTATTTCTTACAGAATTTGTACTGAAATTTCTTCTAGAAAACATAAGTCCTCCTCTGTTCAGCTTGTCACTTAATCCCGTCTTAGGTTTAGTATAGTATCTCTTCTGAAACTGAATCATGTCTGGAATATCTTCCTCTTTCTGGGCATTTTTATATTTTTCAACTTCTGACTCTGTTGTCACAATTGAATCTGATTTGGGATTTTCATCTACTAGTTTGGAATTATCTGGACCAGTTAGCAATTTTTGACTTTCTAACATATTTAAATGATTTACAGGACTGTCAGATATGTCGCATACTTCCACTACAGCTAATGGTGGTAGACATCCTTCTTCCTCCATGGGGACAATTTCAGCAACTAGAGCAGTAGGTTCTTCATTTATACTTTCGACGTCTTTAGTGTCATGTTCAGGTGGAACAGATGTAACAATAGTTGGTTTTGCTTCTGGTGTATAGACAGCAGGCCGAAGGTTAAATGTTATTCTTTCTTTTATATCTGGCTTTCTACGTTGAGCTTTAATTTTATCCGCTAAAGTTTCAGAATATGCTAATTTGGATTTTGTTTTATTGCTACCATCCAGATTTATATAGGTGCCAGCAACATTTTTCAAATGTTGTGTCTTAATATCAACTGTGCTTTTAAATTGCTCATAGTTATTTGTTGGTTTAGGCTTTGAAGAAGCATTAATCGATTCAGGGTGTATAGAATTTAATAAAGACTCGTTATTTTTATTTAAAAAATCACCACTAGAGCTTTTAGGATCATTTAAATCAAAAACTCTTGGTTTATAATTGTCCATCTTAGCTTTGGAATCAGTCTCGTCAATATATTCTGAATTTTTGTCTAATCTATTTAGGACTACGTTTTGCTTTGGCATATGTAGAGAACCCCAATTTCCAAGTATAGAAGGTTTTATCGTAACAGATTTTTTACTTATTTCTCTGATAAGATCTTTTTGTCCAGATATTTTTACATTTGAAGAATACTCTTCTTTAGAGATTCGTAATGTGCTGGTAACGTCACCAACTGACGACGATGCATTTTGATTGCCAGTTTCAGTACATTTTGGAGGAACTTCTGTATCTGAACCAACTCTAAATTCAAGATTTTTATCACCTCCAAAATCGGAGTTTTTGGAATTATCAAAACGTATATTTGTATTAACAATTTTTTTCGATGTAAGTCTTTTTTCACAATCTGTTTTTTGCAGAATTTTTTGTAGTATTGTAGGACCTTTGGTAACTCTAGGATCTTTTTTCATATACTTGGCCATGATCATATTAAGTTGGACTGGTTTAAGATTTTCTTTGGGGCTCTGCGACTCTAGTGAAGTAGTTTTCGTTTTCGTAACTATTTCTTTTGGAATTGATTTTTTCTTTATTTTTTCTGCAGAAACAGCATGACCCAATTGATAAGGTGTATTCACGCCTAGCATGGACTTTTGCGTATGTCTAAGTGGCTTAAGAATGTTTTCTAATGATTTTGACTTAGGTAACTTCATGTTTTTTTGTGATTGGTTGTATGTATGTGAAGGAAACGATTTTGTCCTTTTATTTTCTTCTAAACTCATACTAAAGTTTTTACCAAACATTTTTTGGTTAGTTTTTTGAAAAGGTAACGCATGATGTGATCTGGAATTGGTCGCATATCCTCTGCACTGAATTCTGGCTAACTTTTTCGAAGTACTTCCAGATTCTTTAGAGCTCTTTGGTGTAGGTTCTTTGTCGGATTTTTCCACTTCAAAGCTTCTCTGTACATTCATTGAAGAAGGTGCCGGAAAATAATACGAATCTGTGGATCCAAATGGTTTGATATTTCTGGGCTGCAAATGTCCAGTCGGATCACCTCGTCGTATTTCGTTGTTATCCTTAACATTAAATTGCTTAAAGCTTTCTTGTTCTCTTCGAGGTCTGGCTGCATCCAGTTCATATTGACTCGAAGTATATTGAAGTTTGAAAGCCTTTGCAGGATCTCTGTATTTCTGTTCTTCTTTAACATTCTGCTTTGCTTCCCCTTGATCTTCTACATCTCGTTTTTGACTTTGAAATGACTTTGGACAATTCTGTGGCTTCAAAATTTTCTTGTGGTACCTTCTTACATGTATTATTGGAATTAATGTGTCATCTAAAATAAATTTTAATCGTGACTAGCAGAAGTTTGGAAACCATACTAAATGAAGTAAGAATGACTGTGGTATTAAATCTATGATTAATACATAAAACAAATTGAGAGTAATGAACAATTTTAGACAATAAAAGAGATAATATTTTGGAATTAATTTTTCGTAGCATTGGAGTGATAAATAAATTGATAGCTTAGTTATTCCATCACTTACTATCCTGGTGATTTTCAAAACTATCCAGCCATTGCTTGTATTGAAATTGCCATTGACCATCATGTGATCTAGGAAATGAATGTGATCTAGTGGAAAAATTCTTGAAGTAGGAAGCCCCAGTTTCTGTACAATTAAATGAGGGCGAGAGGGATCTGAACATGCGAAGGTGACATCTTTGTAATGAAGTGTCCTTTAAGTAATAAATGTATATATAATGTTTCTTATATTCCGAAAACTGTGTCAATTTATTTGATCAATTTCGTTATAGGTACTTTATATGCATTATTCTCATACTAAAAATATTGTTGTTTGGTTTTTGCTTCATTTTTAAACTGAGAATATGTTTTAAATCTAAATATTTTCATAGCTGCGTACTCAAAGGTGTTTACCAGCAAAAGCAATAAATGTGTATAAAATATGTTAATGAAATGAGTTATTTGAACAGTAATTATAATACGTTTTATGGACAATAAATAATAAAAATAATACCAAGAAATTTGGAAATAATTTTTATAAAAGGATTACATACTGGTAAAAAAAGACATATATATATATATATATATATAATGAAGTTCTACTTACTCTATTCGCAGGTAATCCAGTTAAATTTTTAAAAATATATTTCAGCATTACAAAAATTTTTCAAAATGAAATACAGGAGACTGAAACGGCGATAATTCACATCGTTGTCAGATGTCAACAGATTTTTTTTAGATATATGGATGATATGTTATTTATGAACATAAGACAAAACAATACTGAAACAAGACTGCTCTGATTTAATCATTCTACTTACTTTTTTCTTATTACTTACTAATTGATATGAATATCACTGTACTAAAACTATGAAGTGCAAAGTCTCACTGCGTTCCGTTTCTTTCAATATATTTTTTTGACATTTCTGAAGCCTTATGTGGGAGAACATTTCTGTTATTTGGAGTGATGCCTTAAAGAAGAAAGAACTATGTGCCACTTTGGTTTATAGTATTTGATGTTGCATGTGTTTAAAAAGTATGATGCTATTGTAATTCTATTATGAGGGAAAATAATCAATTGCAAAAAACTAATGATCTATTTCTACAATGTCTGTCTGAATATCACTATCACTTTCCGCAAAATTTATAACCATCTTTATTTGTGGAAATTAATTAAAATATTTATCTTCGAGAGTCCTTACTTGTTTTAGTGGATTTTACCATAATCTGCACTATTTTGAATATTTTTTTTGATACTTCAGTCAAAAATGCTGATCTTTCGAAAGCTTCCTTCGGATGTGGCAATTCCGAATAAAGCTCTGAAAAAAATTATGAACTATTACTATGACCTATTAGTAGTTCAGTAAGAGAACTAAGACCTTTTAAAATTATCAAAGCTGATTGAATACTGGTTTCACGGAAAATTATATAGAAATTTTTTTTCGACTAGACCTCCATCTGGACATAATAGATATTTTAGATTATAAGTGAAAATATAATTATAGTTTAGTACTTACTCTAATATTCAGTCAGAACTATTAGCTTGGTATCAACTGAAAGATGGATGCGCATCTATTTCTTTACTTCCGGGTCGTTTATGTCAATACCGTTGACACCTATTTAAGACTCATTAAGACTAAGATTAGGGATTATAAAAAACTCCATTCTAATTAAATAATTTTTAAGATGTCTTGTAGGTAATGACATTAGGTACCTAACATTTTTTTTAAATTCAATTTGATTAATTCTTAATAGTAAACGTAAATTTTGGGAATTAGAAAAGCACAAAAAGACTTTTTCATTCGAGAAGCAACGTTTCGATCATTTATTTGATCTTCTTCCAAATTAATACCGTCAATATCTTTATTATTTTCTATAAAAACACTTTCTCCTTGTAAACAACACAGAATAAACTTAAATTATCTTAATATTAAAATCTAAATAACCCACAAATGATAAGGAAAAATACATTAAAAAAACATAATTTTAACACCCTGCATCTTTCTTAATATCAATTTTTGTAATAAGGTAAGCTAAGCCAAATACGACTCTCTAAGAATACGTACTACGCGTAGCACAAGAGTATAGTCTACAGTAGAAATTTTCATCGATACTCAGGCTAAAGTATTAGTATTATAAAGGCCAAAATCTCATGCTATAGTTTCTGTTGTTAACACAAAACATTGTCGATGTCGATTTTACGGGTAGTGGGTTTTTCGGGAACTTATATTTTGCAACGCATAATACCTAAGTCACAGTTAAATGACATACAAAGGCGTAATTGTAGAGTGATTACTAAATACAATAATAACAATTCTCATTTTTGGGGCCCCTTTTTCTAATATGATTTGTTGAAGAATTACAATTTATGTAAAATACTCGACTACACACTTTTTGTAAACACCTCAACTTTTCAAATGATTTTATTGCGTCGATTTTTTTTTAAGCAATAAGAAATGAAATTGTGGCGTTCCAATATGGCTGGGGTTATAAGCATCTGCTAGTAAACAGTATACTATGTATATAACTAGTGGTTCTCCGAAACATAAAGAGTGAATAAAACACTTTTCAAATTTCTTACATTATTTTATCTAAGTCTGCTCCTACAACATGATTTTACCAAAATTAGAAATTGTGATAATGGAAGTTCATTTTATAAATTTTATTTGAGTCTATTACTTATTAGTTATTATTAGTTTTTAATCATTTCGAAAGTACCTGATAAATAGCTTTCATTATTTATTTAAAGGTGGTCATATATATATATATATATATATATATCTCACACTAAGTAGTAATATTTATTAACTGACACTGATAATTTGCCAATATTTCTCTCAATTTATTTGGAATGAATTAGTATGAATTATTTTAAAGAGTAAAATTCGTAGAAATTGTGAAATTTTATTTGACGAACACATATGACAAAAGAAATTATTCAAATAAAAAAAAACATAATCTAAACATCTTTATTAAATGATCATAACAGAGGATTGTTTTGATATTGTATAGTAACTAAAATATTGTATTGGTATTATTTACAGCATTTTTTCTTTTTGGGTTTACATTTCAATTTCCGGGGGTCCTTCTCTTTTGGTTTCGGGGCTATATAATATTCCCAGCATCCCAAATCAGCTCTGGCGGGATAACCTTTACAAGGATCTTCAGGATAACATGGTTCCTCATATTTCCTACATTTAAGTCTCTTAAAATTAACGTCTACCATCTTTGTCTCAGTACAAGGACAATCTTTTGCTCTTAAAAACGGTAAAAATTTGGGTTGCTGTACCAGTTTATCATCTGCTCTCTCACAAGGAGGAGGTTTGGGACATGGTTTGGGTGGTTGAGGGAACTTAAGATTGAGCCTTTTAATTGGTGGCACGTCTTTGAAAATGCCATCTATACAAGGACATACTGAAGGATGTAAAACTTTGAGACGCCTTTTCTTCGGCTTCCAGTTCTCATCTGCTCTGGGAGGACATGTATCTTTAGGACAGATTTTTGGAGGGTTACACACCTCGGGCTCGCAAACCTTAACTAATCTTTTTAACTTAACGTCGGCTAACGGTTTAGGTTCAACGCAATCACAATCCTTGGATTGTAAAGTCCTTAAAGTTCTTCTAGGAACTTGCAACGTATCGTCAGCTCTTGGTTGGGGACACCACGGTTTCGGGCACACTCTGGGAGGATCGGGTGCGCGAAACTTGAGTCTTTTCAATTTTGGAGCCCTGGTTGGTATATACGGTTCGTGACAAATACAGTCATTCACTTCCATTTTAGGTAATGTTTTCGGCTTTTTGCATAAGAAATCGTCTGCTCTAGTACATGGTTCAGGTTGGGGGCAGGGTTTGGGAGCAAATGAGCATTTTCTATGAGGTGGTAGTCTTACTTTCGAGGGTAAAAAACATTTTTTTGATTTTTTCGGTGGTTCGTCACAAGGATCTCGTTTCTTATTTTTAGGTTTACAACACTTTTTGTAGAAAATTGGACTAGTCGTTATATTTCTTTTATATTGTTTTATTGATTTAGCTTTATTAGTACTGGTATTATAGATGTGATCGAATTGTTTACTCAACAAACGTTTTTCATGTACTGCCGGTAAATTTTTCATTATAGGAGGAGATGTACTTAAAATACCTATATTGGTATTAATGCTACTACCACCCGTAATATCATCAAGATTAAAAGAAGTTCGGTTTTCTAGTGCTTTTAAAATTTCTGAATAGGATTCCTGTGGTGTTCTTTCCTCGGTCTTTGCTAAGACAGGTAAAAAAGTTTTAGGTTCACTTTGAAGGTCATCATCAACTTTAGAACGCTCATTATGTTTGGCCACATTTTCTTTATTCCAAAGACTTTTAGATCTTCTGTAGTAGATGTTGTTTTTATATTCTGAGACGCTTTCACTTATATTATCTGCTGCACTTTGAATATCTACAGAAACTTGTCTACTTAATCCTTCATCATGCGAGTCAGACATTTCTGATTTAGCACCACTTCTAATAGATACTACTTCTGAATATGACGGCCAAGGGCGTCTTAAGCAACTTGTACTTCGATTACTTTCTATATCATTTTCTTTACTTAAAGATAACGGATGAATAGAGATTCTGTCTTTCAATGACTGATGAAAGTTGTCTGACGTACGTAAACTATCTTCACCAAACCGGGAGTATCCTCTTCGCGGAGGATTTTTTGCCAAACTACCCAGACTAGCCACCTTTTTTAATACCTTTTCTTTATTTAGTATACTCGAAGTTTTTAATGTGGATGGAAAACACGGTGAACACGTTGAATCATAGGGACTAACATTGCTGGGTTGCAAATGATCTAACGGTTCTATCTGCGAGCTCTTTTGTTTAATTTCCTCAAATAAACCAACTGCTAAACTCCTTCGGTTACTTTGAGGTTGTCCTGTTTGAGGCCGCAATTTATCATTATCATTCAAATAGTTGCCCGAACGGTAATATGATGGTCTAGTTGGAGAACGTGTTTCTTCTAAAAACAAAGTAAATACATTTTTTCTTCTTAATTCTTGTACAGAAATAATAAGCAAAAATTTGACTGAAAAATTAAACATTCAGAAATATCTACTTGGAAATGCTTATGGAGGTTAAAAAGCGGAAAAAATAGATTGATATGTTTAATTAGCATTCTGTAAATAAGGTGATTTTTATAAAATTTTTGCAAAATAATCTTAAGAATTTTAGGTAACCTCACTAAGAAGAAAGAAAAAGAGAAACTCACAAAGCGTGTACTGTACATTAGACGTCTAAATAGGAACTGAAATGGTTATTTTAGACAACAGCCCTATGATATCTTATAAAATCTTACCATTCTTATTGTTATCTTTGGTTCTCCAATTTGAATATTCCCGGATTTGAAATTTTTCTACAAAGGGGAGTTTAGGGCAGGAATACACCCTTTTAGCAAAATATTTTATAACTTTGCCATCAGGCGTGTAAAAGGAAAAACGAGATCCTACTAAGGGAAATCCTTGTTTAAAAATTTCCTGTAAAATAAAAAAAAACAGTAATGAAACTTAAATTAATTTAAAATCCTTCTAGAAATTCGTTCCCATGTAACTACTTTTTTATTCTTATTTCGTAAAGTATAGTTTATTCAAAAAGGATCTGTTGCGTAAAGCCGTAAGTTTTCTTAGTAGTTATAGGTTTAGGTACGAAGAAGTAAATAATTTTGGAAAAAAAATTAACATAATACTGTCACTTAAGAAGTATTAGTTACAATTCATATTTTTCATGAGCATTTGTGCATAAATATCTCATTCTTAGAAGTATGATATTTCTTAAATCTAGGTTAAGAAAAACTATTAATTTAAAAAAAAATTACCAATCATGAAAACATGTTTCTATCAAAAATTATAAAAAATACTTACAACCTTGTTAACGGTTTGAAATCTATCGAATAATGTACGTAACATGTTACAGAAATTTTGTTGTGGGTAGAAATTGCTACATTTAAGATTTTACGTAGTACTTGATGTCAATTTGGCAATTCAAAATAATTAGATCTTGACGTTAGACAGATTTTTGTTTTTTGGCGTTTAATTCAAAAATACTTGAATACTTATATTTTTCTCTTTCTCTCAAAAGTTCCAAATAAACTCTACCTATTGATCGTATAAATGTGTAGAGAATTACGACACCGTTTGCATATTAGTTCAATAATTAGGTGTTTTTGAACAACAGTTTGATGATTTATAATTTTTAAAACCCATTTAATGATAAATTTGCGATCTCCTGCGTCGGCCATTTCTGCGGTGTGATTGAGTCTTCACTTATATTTTGGGGAACCTTTTAGTGATTTATTTAGTCAGAAGTATTATTTAACTCCTTTATTGTTTATAGTAACCCAGTTTTTTTAATTAGCTTAAATATAAGGTGATCAGTAAATATTGAGTTCATTTAATTTAGCGACAGAATTGGATAAGGTTGAGATTTTAGCATAAAAAGTAGTATTTTTGTAGTTTCGAGAAATAAGTACCGTCCTTTCTAAATATTTTCACAAGGATTGCTTGTCAATTTTTCTTAAAGAGAGAATTTATCTTATCACCTCTTTGCTTTACATTTTTTTGCTTTTTAATTTGCTTTATTTTGTTATTATATATTATTTATATTCTACTGTATTCCTTAACCAATTGATTTCCAAATAAATATAATTAATTTCTCGTAATACGTAAAAAAATTACATTGATAAAAAAAATTACCCTACACTTCAGTTCTCAATTAAGTTTTATTAATTTTTTAGAAATGCAAAAATTACTAATATTATCGACTACCTATGATATTTACTTACAAAAGTAATCGCTATTAATTTGATTTGAATGAAAAAAAAAGAAACTATTTTATACATTATGTTTGGTTGTTCTATTAAATGATTAGCACAAAGTTTTGATAATCTGATAGCAGAGCTAAAGACTTTAGTAACTTTTTGATTCTATTTTAAAATTAAAGTTCATTCACCTACCTAGAGATCACAGAATAACAAAACTAGCATCAATTAGATAATCTAGTAATTAAGTACGCACCGAAATTCTTTGTAGCAGAATTTTTGTGTATCATAAAGTTAACCTTATACCACACAATTTTTCTTACAAGATTTCGTTCAATTTTTGAAACAATATAAAACGTGTCGTCTAAAATTAAAAGTTGCTTTTGAAATTGTGTAAATTGAAAAAATTCTTTGATAAATAGAGCATTTTTTTACATAAGTTGGATTTGTGTTATGTGACATTTATTATCTACCAATAATTCACTTTGCAGCATATTCATATTTGTTTTGCCATATTTTTCATGTTCTTTTTCTCTTACATTAGCAACTTAATAACTGCTTAGTAATGATACTGGCCGCTTTATCATTATTATTACATACTGAAAATATTCAGCATCACTATGCATTTTTATAAATTACAATTTACAAACTAAAAATGGATGACAGCACTCTTCTTTTTGCTAACAGCTAGAAGAAATTTGTTATTACTACACAGAATCCGAAACAATATGTTGTACAAAAATTTGAACAAAAAGCAAAGCAATTAATTTTGTTTCTAAACTTGTTCTGAGAATTGAAAGAAATCTGGTATAAGAATTTGCACAGTCTAAAGTTACCTTAAGGAGAGAAATAAATATATTGTCTATTATGTAAAATTGAAAAACTATATAGATTTAAAAGAGTCGTCCATTTCCTTTTTTTTACTTTTATACCTGGTTGTATACTATCTTTAAGTAAATTAAAAATAAATAGTATTGAGATATTGTTTTTATTTTGCTTTTAGAATAGAGGGGTATGTTGGTAAAATAATAACTTTTATATTGAAAGCTTTATTATCAGTAATATTTCTGATACACAGGTTATATATTCAGGTATTTCACATTGATTGAAAATAAATAATGTAGAAATTTGTTTCTGACCTGCAGATTTTTATATAATTTTATGAATCGAAACAGGAAAAACCACTAACCTATTTCAAATATTTAAGAAAATTTGCAGGTAAGAAATGTTTACAAACGTTAACCATAAAAGCTAAATAACATCATTTAATCTAAAAAATTGTCATATTTGCTTTCTTTCATTTTATACAAACATGTAACCTTAACTTACAATAAAGCAATATACATATATATATAAAAATAACAGCTATAACAAAAACAAATTATTCAGCATCAAATACTCTCAAAGTTATTGTAAGTTAGCGTTACTAACTTACCATTTTTTACCTATAAGTACGTCATTTTTTTTTTCAAAATTCTTCAAAATTTTCTCGAAAGCTTTCTGAATTTTTTGTTAACCTAGTAAGCCAAAATATTTCTAGTTTTTTACCAATTTTGAAGAATTTCCAAAAAGTTTCTTATAAATAATACAAATAAAATATACATTGCTTTTTTAAAAATATAACATCGATTTTTTTTAATTTATGCTAATGCATGGTGAATTTTTATGATAAAAATTTTCGACAGGTAGTGCTTGAACGGATTCTTTCAAAATGTTGTTTAAATTCATCTTTTATTTTTATACAAACTTTAGCAAACTTAGAAATAACCAGCAAGCTTGAAGCAAAATGTTAAAATGTATTTAATTATTTTTGTTAATTTAACATTAACGTCGCAATTGGAATAGTTACGAAGATTGGGATATGTCGATATTATTATATTTTGACTTCTTTATTGCTTACTTTCCTTTTCTAATTCTTTTAAAAGTTCTTTCATTTCTTCAGAGAGTTGTTGCTGATCAGCCAGTTTCCTGCAAAAAATATGAATTTAATTTTTAGTCAAACTAATATTTTTTTTTATTTAAGGTTTCTATTAATTTATCGATGGCTTAATTGAAAAAAAAAATCAGGAGGAAGATGAAAGTAATTAATAAAAAGAAACAGTTATACTTTTAATTAAAAAATATCATTAATAGCAATTTTTATATTCAAATGAGGAATTATAAAAATTAAATCAAAGCATAAAGAATCAAAAAAATTATTTGTTATTAACAAATAAGGAAAAAAGCAAATAATTGCCTAAGGCGCAAAGGAATAACAATAATTTAAACGGTATATTTAAAGGACTTGTAACATCATAATTTTGAAAAATAATTACCTTTCGAAGCCAGGTTCTTCTTTTTCTGCTCCCTCCTCACCTTCAGCTGCAAAACAAAATAAAACAAAACAGTTTAGTAAAACTATAGAAGTACAATTTTCTACATGCTAAATAGTAAAAAGACTATGAAAGTGCACTGCAAATGATCCAAATCTGAAAAATAGAAATCCAACTAAAAAACATATACCTAGAAAATGAACGAGTCTTCAAAAAAGAAAAATGGGGGTAATACAGACGTAACGATGAAAATATATAAAATATAAAAGGTTTAAAAAACATTCACAAACTCCGTCTACATACCAATATATTTTTGGATTAGATGAGTATATGTACAATGAAAAGTATTTACAATTTAAATATGTACAGAGATGAAAATGTATATCAATTAATTTTTATTTAAATTACCTTTTTTAATTTATTTTAATTTAAAAAATTTAAAAGTGGGTATGCATAAATAAATGAATATTGTTTAATTTTTTAAATTATTATTATTATGTACCTACATATAAAATGATTCCTTTTCTAGAAAAACTTAATAAAACAACAGTCCTTTTATTTTAGAAATTATAATTTTAGTTAAAATTTTCTTATGCAACACAATATTAAAAAATAAAATAAACAAATAAATACACACGTGCTCATCCAGAAGTATATAAAATAGAAACACATGTCGAAGTTTAATTTTGGTTATATAAATAGCCGAAATAGAATTCACGTTGAAAAGAAAGCTGGTACAGGCAATGGTTTTCAGGCAAATTACTAACGCTCATTCCAATAAAATTTCGTGGATATGTTTATAATTTGGCAAAAAAGTATTATTTTTTATTTATTGTAAAACTAGATTAGCGGTGCGCTAAAAAAACGAAGTGTTTTGAACTATCGATATTAATTTCTATGTTAAAAGTGCTCTGTGCATGTGTCAAGAAAAAATTTGTAGTACCATTGCTTAATGTAATATGAATATGAATCCTGTCAGATGTGACTTCATTTATAAATGTATTCCAAACAAAACAAAATATGGCGGCGACGTGGTAGTGTTGGTATGAATGCTTATGAAAATGATAGTGATAAGCCGAAATTTAGTTGCAATTAGAAATGTTTTGTTTGAATTATCATTTCAGAGTCACCAACATCGAAATGAAGTCACACTACTTTTATTAAAAACTAAAGAGACGTAATTTTCAATTTTGGACTTAGCCGTAGCGATAAAAAACAACAGAGCTAAGGACTCGTTTAACCGGTGATATAAATAACTTAAAATGTGAGTTTTTGCCAATATAGTTTCATTTTAATCTTTTATCTACTTAGTTGTTCAAAATACATGTCACATGAATAATACCAAAATACAAATTCAAATCACTATGTAACAATAAAAATATGTAAAAATAACACAACACCGGAGTCACGAGATAAAGATACAATGTGCTGAACATTAATGTGTACATGAAGGGATTTTTTCAAAGTTACTAAATTTTCAGCGTAAACAATACTAGTAGAGATCTCTTAATTTCTCCATTAATTTGTAGTTCCTTAAAGTGTTTAGTTTTCACTTATAAAAAGAGAAATTCTTTCGTCTATTTATAAATATAAATTATAAATAATGTGAAATTTAAAAACACTTGCTTTCAGTCAATATGAAATAAGAATTCCAAGTAAAAACGTATGTGTATCTGAGAGTTTTGTAAATTAAGTTAAAACTTTCTCAAGGAACATTTACGTTTAATTAAGTTACTTTTTAATAATCTATGACATAAACACTAGTATCTGCTGATATTAATTCAGTACTTTTGAAAATGTGTAACAAATATATAGAACATTAGCCTAGCTACCATGTTTGGGTAAATTAAATCGCCAATCGTGTTCTCTAGGATCCACCTCTGTTTGGTCTTCAACACTGATTTCATAACGAAGAGGCCTTCTACGAGTGGTTACTTGGGCTACACCAAACAGAACCATCAAAATATACTACATCAGCTGATAACGACCATTTGATTTGAACAATGCGGTTAATAAGGCAATTATATAACCACATTAACAAAGTAATCCTCAGCACTATATCTTTTTTGAGTAAAAATTATTTTTTATTGTCATTCTGCTATAAACTAAATGTACCTGCATCATTTGAAATATTTATGGTGCACAAATATATTTCATTGGAACTATTTTTTCTATTATTATACATTAACAAAATGTCCTTTGACGATTGTATAAAAAAGTAAATATTTTGAATTTTTTCCATATTTTCCTCATAGTACTTGTTTCAGTTTTAGAGCTGTTAGAATATCGAATGAAGCCTGAGTGATTTGCTATTTCCACACTAAACCTAAAAGTTTGACCACGTTTGTTATTACGGCAAGTCCGTATTTGTATTTGTGTTTCCAATTTTTATTTGTTCGTTATGCTCCCAATTATGATAATGATTTCACATAGTAGGAGCTTAAGCATGAATTCCATTGTCGGTGTTGGGGTGCTTTTCATGGCGCCAGTAATACAACAATAGGCTAGTTTTTGAATTTTATAGCAGTTTCTATAGCAGTTTCTATAGCAGTTTGTAGCGTACAGCTGAACACACTTCTAGTTTTTTCAAAAACATTTTCCATTTCGAAATAAGAATGTTTCATTTAGAGCCTCTATTGTCATACATACATATTGTTCAAATCAACGGGTCATTTTGATAAACACAATTATTTACAGTAACTATTCGGGATATACATATACTGCAAATTACTGTTTTAATCGAAAACTAGATTTTATTAATAAAAGTTGGGTAATTAAGGATTGTAGTTAATGTATTATTTATATAAATTCTTATGGAGGTAAATATATTCTTTTTAACAGATACACTATTTATAAATCGTATTGATAAATTATAAAAATGCAAAACTCTTGTTGAATTTACTATCCATATGAATTTTCCAATATTTTAAAAATATATTTAGTTAATAGGAATACACGTATACGTACTTCTTGTTGATGAAGATGCGACTTCTCTAACAGAGGTTGAGCTCGTCGTTTGGTCACTACCTAAAGAGAAAAAAAAAAGAATTAGTAACACTCTTGGAAATTATTTTCAAATAAAAACCAAGGAAAAGTACTCACCAAAGTCATGCATTGGAAATTTAAAATGAATCCCATGCAAACTAAAAATAACTAACTTACCAAAATAAAACCGTGATACTGACTCAATTCAAACGGAAAATAAATCTAAAGAAAAAGCTAAAAGAAACCAAAAATTCTATCTCTGTTTGGAGGGAGAATCAACAGTATCAACAAACCTGGTACACTTCTGGTTAGTGAAGTTAGTTGGGATGAAGGAAGATCAAACTGCTGAGTCATTGTTGTCTTGCTCCCGTGTCCATCTGTGATTGTTTTGGTTACAACCCCTCGTCCTTCAACAGTCCTGGAAATTACTCCTTGACCTTGAACAAGTTCAGGTTTATTTAATCTTCTGAAATATTCCTCTATTTCACTACCTGATAGTGGATGTTCAGTACCGTCATCTTTTACTATGAATTTTCTTTGTACTACTCTTTTAACGTGGACATTGCCGTCTTCATCTACTTCTTCAGTTTCAACTACTTGTTCTCCCTCTGGGAAATTTTGCATAAATTGCTTCATTTGTTCCTCAGATTCTGCACCAACAAATGTAATTTTTCTAACTTCTGGAGGCATATCAACCCTTCTGTGTACAATGTGAGAAAATCCATCTTCATTGGTAGGTTCAATGGTTTCTGTTATGTATGGTTTGGAATCGTCATAATATTCAGTTGTTTTCCTACCACTAATTTCTTCATCAAACCATACTTTCCTCACTGCAGTTGCTACATCCACTGAAGTAAATTGTCTACTTTGATCAATTGAATTGGTAGAAGACACCATAGTGTTAGAACCACCACTTGTAAAACTGCCGCCTGAATAGACAGAATCAGTGTCGTATTGGTAAGTAGCATGGGTTGCTGTTGAACTTGTTACATCAATGCTACCTGTGCTTTCTAACATCTCATCTTTATCCTGATCTAACTCTTCTTCTTTGGCAGATGAGCTCAAATCTTTTCCTGTGCTAGAACTACTGTAATCGCCAATACCTCCAATTCTTGACCCATCTTCATCTATCGAGTCAGTTAACACAATATTATTCCCCGAACTTGTTGCTCCTGCTAGCTCTAGAGAATCACTTAAAACCATTTCACTTTTTATTTCTCCTTTTATTTCGATACTGTCAGTCATAATATCCTTAGATGATTTTCTTGCTTGAAATTCTATTGAATCTGTACTTGCACTCATTATATCTCCTGTACCCGCTTTTTGATCTAAACTATCTATGCTATCGTGATGACTAGTTTTTTCAGCTTTTAAATCTAATGAGTCTGTAGATGTAATCATAGAATCGTCTCCTTTCCATTGCACTTTAACAGTTGAACGGGCAAGTGGAGTATCTAAATCAAGCTCTGGAACTTTAGAAACTTCTTCAATTGAATCTCCTCTACCAAGCGATTCAGTTTTTTCTGGTTCCTTAAGATCAATAAATCGTTCGACATTTGATTGAGCTTGTTTTATGATTTCGTCAATTTCAAACATTCTTTTTTCGTAATCTTCTTCATCATCTGTTTCAGTTATAAGCTTTTTCTCAGTGCCCGAAATAGTCTCGCAACTTTCTGATTCAGACGTCATACTTTCTTGACCTTCATCTATTTGTGTTAGAATAGCCTCTTCTTCCTTTGCTTTCATCTCTATTCTATGAGCTGCAATACATGCATTTTCAAGACCTTCAAACTCTTTTAATGAACTAATTGATATATCATCGCCTTGTCCGCTTTTACTAGCGAAATATGGTGATTTAAAACTGCCATTGCTTGAAGAATCCTGGGAACCTTGGTGTAACTTACGCATTTCTAGAGACATTGCTTGTTCTAAATTTTCAAATTCTTGTAAACTCGACATAGATAAATCGTCATGTTCACCAGAGCGAGTAAAATACTTTTTACCGGCTAATACATCATATTCTGGAGTACTAGAGAAAGATTCTTTCATACTTCCTCCAGAATCTTTCTGTGAACCATAACTGGAAGCAGCAAGGTCATTTATATCTTCTTCTTTAATATCTTCAAGAGGCCCTCGTTCAAACTCCATTTCATATCCATAACCGGCGGCTCTCATTGCAGCTTGATCTCCTTGGAATTGTTGCTCTATCCATTTCCTATTAGCTTCTAATTCTCTATCGTATTCAGAACCATATTCCAATGTTCCAGCTTTCGAATCTTTCTCTTGGTTAGCTTGAGGTGGACTTTCTTCAAAATCAAATCCTAATTCCTCGCTGGAAGATGTTCCGTCGGGATAATATTTAATTTCTGTCATTCGGGTAAGAGGTGTAGGTGCCGAATGAGCTAAGTATTGTTCTACTTCAGCGTCATGCGTTTCTTTTGTAGCCTTTATACCAATTATAACACTTTTCCCTTCTGAATCAAATTCATGTGCCTCTTTTCCTACTTCTTCTATAACTACGAAATCGTCGATTATGTCTGGTTTTTCTAACATTTCAAATGAGTCACTATTAGGGGAATCTGTGCCTTTCTCTGAACCTTCCTTGATAGTTGTGTCTACTGCAGTAACAGCCTCACTTCTAGAAACTGATACTTTTTCAGGTTCCTCTGAAAGTGAAGATATTGTTTGATCTAAAATATATTCTCTACCTTGGTCGGTTTCCTCTGAACTTTTACTTGAAACTGTAGATGCAGGAGTTTGGGGAGTATCTGTTCCAACTGGAAATTCTTGTTCCTTTTCCTTGGCTTCTAGTTCTAAATCTGGGTAGCAAAAACTATTATCAACTAAAGGTGCCATATGTTGCGTTATTTTAATGTCTGGTACAAATCCTGGACTTATATCTTTGAGCATTTTTTCGCGTCTTTCCTCTAATTCCTTCTGAGCTTTTTCCCTAGTTTCTATTTCGTGTTTCTCTGCATCTTCATCTTCCAATATCGGGCATATCTGTTTAATTTTATGAGCAGGTGAAATATGTGCTACCATACTAAAGGCTGCCTCGGCTTCCGCTTCTTCAAAACTAGATTTTTCACTAGATGTACTGCTCGATTTACCATGAGAATCTCTTTTTTCTAGCTGGTCTTTTGGAGGACAAATATCTGATATAGATTTTCTAGGTTCGATATGAGCATCATGAGGTCTAAATATGGTAGAAGAATATTCTATTTCAAGATCTCCTGCACTAGCCTGAGCCTCAGAACTAAATTCTGGAGTATCATCTTTATGTTCTTCACCAGGTTCAGGTGATGAAGGTCTTTCAATTGGATCAGTACTTTCAGTAATATCAGAAGATTTAATTAGGTCTGCTAATTCTGAATCAGGTCTGTCATCAGAAAAACCGGTTGATGTGGGCCGTTCGGAGTCTGATTTGCTTAAATGAGATTGAGGTCTAGATAAATCTAAAGTTTCTTGTTCGATGTCAGATTCAGTTTCTAAATAACGGCCTTCCCGTAAGTCTCTATGGAAGCCCTGATCAGCTTCTGTTTCATAGCATTCTTCTCGTTCGCTTTCATCAATATCTTTTTTTTCGTCGTTACTTGTTTCTTTAAAACTCAGTTTGGTGGTATATTTGTCACTTTCAGCTAAATCAGAGTGAATTTTTCTGTCGACTTCAGTTCGGGAAGTCACACTAATCATTGAACTTACAAACGTACTATCTGTACGTCTATGACCTTTCTTCTTTGGCTCTTCAATTTTAACTTGTCGAGTTTCGTCAACAGGTGATTGAGTTTCAGAAGTTACTTGTGTACTTACACTCTGGATACCGTTTTCGTCAACAGTTGTGGTAGTTAGAGTAACTGACTCCACTGACAAGTCTTGTTGAATGTGTCCTGTTGATGTACCTATTTCTGTTGTGTGAGAGGTAGGTGTAATCAAGCTTTCTCTACTACCTTTTAGAATATTTTCCACGTCATCCAAACTAAGATGTTCTGACGTTCCTGAAACTGTCAAACTTCCTTCTAATTTTTCAGAATCAGCTCTAGATAATTCGATGACAGTTCTTTGTGCGCCAGTACTCGAAGTACTTGAAAAACTTACGCTAAGCAAGCTGCCTTCTTCTAAACTAGTACCAAGTTTTTCATCTGCTTCACCTTGAGGCGAGTCAGGAACGAACACCTTGGGTTCTGGCTGGAAAGTCATTTCATGCGAACGTTTCATTTTGGATTGAGTATCTGTAATTTTTACATCTGTCTCCTCTTCAGAGATGTCAACGGACTCTGCAACTCCAGTGTATGAAAATATGTCTGAATCACTTACTTCAGTGCTTTGTCTAACAGGAACATGAGTACTCCAGCCAGATGTTTGCTCAACTTCATCAAGTATGTTTTGATCTACTGAATCAATTAAATCCTCTAAATCACTAGTTGATGGCACTAAAGTTTCAGAATGCTCAGATGCTTCAACACTGGCTAAATTTCCAGAACTTTCACTGTCTAAACTCTTCATGCTTTCCTTTGAGCTCATGCTGCTCACAGCAGTTTGGTACTCGGTGGAAGTTATGTGGGATTTTTGTGAGTAATCTTGAGAAGTTAAGGCGCTTTCGTATTCTGAAGAACCTGGAATTAAACCTTCAACATCTGAAGAACAAGGTCTACTTTTTCCACTGTCTATTTCAAAACTGTGGTAATGACTCTCTCCTGAACTAGAATATGCTTCAAATTCTACTCCAGATTTTCTTTCAGGTTTCAAATTAGAGCTACTGCTGCTGGTATCTGCTTCAGATTTACCTTTTCTTAATATCACAGGTGATGACTTGTAGCTGTCGCTTTCCTCTTTTTTACTAAAAATATCTCCCGATTTAAAGTCGGCACTGGATTTTGAATCGCTACTTGAAGCTCTTTTGATTTGTTCATGAATAATTGCAGCACTCGTTAAAATATCTTTCATATCTTCCTCTGTAGTACCAGTTGAAGTCGATAGGGAAATTTCTTGATATGTCTTATCTTTTTCATTAAGAGTAGTAGTTGTAGTAGTAGTAAAAGTAGATTTTGACTTTTCTACACTCTTGGTTGTTTCTGTTCTACCTTCCGCTACCTCTTTAATATCAGTAGTTTTAATGCTGAAGGATTCTTCTTGTTTTCTAGAAATTTCATCTAATGTTTTAGCAGACTTTATTGAACTTTCTTTTATTGAGTCGTCGCTGATTACTCTACTTATCAAATCTTTTTCATATTTGGTGGCTAAGGCTGAAACGTCTTCTACACAAGTTTTAGATAAAAGTGTTTCGTGCATTGAATTATCAGTAGAAACTAAGGACATTTTATCAATAGCTGCTGCATCGTGTACTGACTTAATTTCAGCTGTTGACGACTTACTTTCTGTTTCTTCTTTTTCATTTGACTTTATTAGTATATTTTCTTTTACATCGATGTTTATGTTGGATTTAAGATATTCTTTATCCGTATATGTTATTCCAGCAGTTATCTTATCAGATGAAATTAATATATTAGATTCTTCAGACAATTCTTTTTCTCCTTTAACGGCTTCAGTGGAAATTACAGAGTAATCTTGTTTTATAGACTTTATCTCGGATCCCTTAACTTTTTCGTAGTCTTTTGAAAATTCTTGTTTTTCCCTATGTTCTTCATCTATTCTATCAATAAAAGCTGATCGGTCTTGAATCCTCTTAGTTTGGTCTTCATCGTCATCTAATTGTACGTCTTTAATATTTTCAGCTTCAAGTTGGTCCATTTGTTGTTCCAAAATATGTGAATAATCAGTTTCCCCTCCACTATAGCGAAGATCCTCATCAGTGATTTCCATGCTGGAAGCCTGAGTATCACCTCTTGTTAATTTTCCTATTCCTCTTTGTCGTCTAGCCAAAACGGATTCAACTAATTCAACTTCTCTTTCATCCAAGCCTTTAGTTTCAGCTAAATGTTTTAAGAAATCTTTAACGTGGCCTTTTTCACTCATTTGAATTGTTTTTGAAAATTCTGAAGGTGACGATTCATGTTTTTGCATTTCCGCTTCTATTTCTTCTAGTAAAGCACTAGCAATTTTCTTAGCTTCATTAGGATGGACTTTCTGTTGATAAAGACTATCTAGTATAATCTTTTCAATATCGCTTTGAACTTCAGATTTAATTTTATCTGACTCACATGAATCCGAATGATCTTGGTGTATTTCTGAACCCAAATCAGATTCATCTTTAACGCTACTGCTAAATTCATCTTTCTCTATAGATAATTTAGAATTGTCTCCTGCAGCTTCATCTGAAGGAGTTTCCAAGTGCTGTTGAATTAACTTGGCTTCAAGTAAATCGGATATTTCTTGTTGTTGATCTAACATTTGTTTAAAATCTGAAAACTCGTGCTTTTCTTGCCTCCTTTCCATTTCAAGTTCTCTCAATTCTTCGTCTTCATCTTGAGCTATTTTCTTAGCCATTTTTATTTCCTCCAAAATAAACTTTTGTGTAATGTCAGCTGACAAATCATCCGACTTATCAGAACTTCTATGCTCAAACTCAAAGACATCTTTCTTATAGGCTTTATCTGCAGTAACTTTCTCCACAGTTTTAATCTCTTCCACACTTTCAGTAAACTCTACCCCTGATTGTGATTCCATTGAAACTTCCCAGACAGTATCTTCAATGTTTTCTTGAGGTACTTTTACAGGCGATTCAGATTCATATTTTTCCTTAATAGGGCTGCAGGTATCTGCAACATCTTGTTTAGGTGCATATTCATCACTTTCTTCACTAATTCTTCTCTGTTTACCTGATAATGTTACTGTTATTTCAGGAATCATTTCATCTGCAGCTATTTTTGGTGAGTATTGATCGAAAGATTCCAATGATTTTGCTTCTATATCTTGATCTAGATCTGATATTTTCTCTGTCTCTTCTATTTCACTTTTATCTACAAGAACTTCCATCGAATCTGGTTTAGTAGACTGTCTTACATCAATAAGTTCTGTGCTTTTATCTGAAGAAACGATCTGTTGTGACTCGTAAATAGGATGGTGATCCTCAATTTCATTTTCTTTGTCCGTTTTAGGTTTGTGCGATTTTGTTTCTTTTGCTAAAGATGGATCAATAACTTCAATGAAATCAATTATATCGTGTGGAGGACTTGATTCTTTTATTTTAATATTTTCTACTTTTTGTCCTGCAATTACGTTACCTAGTTGTTTCTCGTAACCTTTTGCTAAATCTTTTACAGATTTTTTTATAGTTGAATCCCCATCTTCCGTTATTTCCTTTTTGGAAACCACAGTTTCTGGACTCTTTATTGGTGTTTTTTCGGCTTCTGATTTATCAAGAGATGAGACAGATTCAAACATTTGAGTAAGTTTGCTTACGTTTTTAGAAGGTTCGTCAGATATTTCCTCAACGTCCTCAGCAATGCTTCTAGCATCTGCGTCTGTATGTTCTTCGTCTAAAGAACTTATTAAATTTTTCCTTTCGGGAGAGGGTTCCTCTTCGATTTCGCTTGTTAATTGTTCTTCTATCATTTCTTTTCTAATTTGTTCTTCATAGTACTCTTTACGTGCTTTAATAGCTCTCGCTGATACTTCATATAGGTCTTCAGTAGGTAAAGAAGCCGACCTTTCATAAAGAGATTTTCTTCCAGAAGAAGCTGACGGAATAAATACACTCATAAGGCGATCTCGAATTTGAGGAACTCTGTCTTCTATTTCTGAATCAGAAATGTAATGTTCAACATCTTCGCTGTCAGAAATATACCCTGTATTATCTATAAGGCTACTGCCTTTTTGAGCTTTGTCTGAATCAATACTGTCAGTTTTTTGTAATTCTATACTTGATTTTGGAATGGTTTTTCTTTCGGATGGAACTTGGAAGGACGCTTGATATTCAGTCATTATTTTTTCTTCGTAGAGTGATGTATCACTTTCTGAAACTTTAGTCAAATCAGTTTGTACTAATCCACTACTTTCGCTTGTTGATGATTCAAATGAAACAGCTCTGTCTTTTACAGAAACTTCTTTGCATTCTTTTTCTTTTAGATGTAAAGAATCAGAGATAAAATCTTGATCTGATTCTATTAAACTTTTTGATGTTTGTAGGATAGTTCTTGGTTTTGGTACAGGAGGAGCTCCAAATTCATGTATCGAAACTCTCTTTTTATTATTAGAAGCTTTTTCTATTAAGACTGTTTCTTGTAAACTAATACGTTTTTGTGTAGAATCTTGCGTAACAGTTTCCCAGAACTTCTTTTTGTCAGAATAACTTTCTAGTATATCATCTGAATCAAGTAAATCATCGCGTACAGGGGATTTAGGTTTTTCTGATTTTTCTTCGGGTAGTTGAGAAAATGTTATGGGAGCTTCAGGTGTTTTTGTCGCACTACGTGGTTTAGGTTGTGGTATTTTAGTCTCAGCTGATGTTAGTGGAATAGCTGCTTCTGTTAGTGGGTCGCAGCTGGTTTCTAAAAATGCGGTTAAATGTTAAGGGAATACTAGCAGTACAATAAGTTTAGTAAAAGTCCTTTAAGCCAATTACATACAGGCATTGTTTTAGTAGGTACGTAACAACTTCCTATCACCACACTTACCGTAACGAAAAAATAATACATCAAATAATTATGCTACAAAACTGAAAATTGTAACATGAAGGGACACAAAACGAAACAAAAATCAAATAAAAATAAAAAAGCCAAAGTTTGCCTGTGCTCACTTTGTCGTAACTGGATGAGAATTTTGTGTGTAAAACATGCAAATAAAAAATCAAACATATCGGGTCCCGTCAAATTTGGGCCTAATTCTAAGTGTTCAAGTGTTCAGGAATTTACCTATATGTGATTCAGCTTTTGAATAAGATATTTTTTCTTCTGAAACTATATTAATATCAGGTATCATGCATTCAGACCTAGATGTTGATCTTTCATCGGAAATTTCTAATTCTTCGCCATCAAAAATAGATACGCTTGTATCCATAGTATCTGGTATGCTCGTCGTACTTTGAAAATCGACATTGTCGGTAGAACTAAACGGACTAGATTTTTGTAACCAATTTACCACAGCATTCATAAGGGTTCCTTTGGGAAGTGAACCTGTACTGCCTAGAGACCTAGCTCGCTCGCCACTAATCAAAGATTCTGTACTCAAAAATCTATCGGGGTTCATTTGCACAATATTCAATAAAGAACTTTTTGCCGAGGAAGATTGTAGATTCGGTAGGCTACCTCTTTCATCTGGTCTTAAAATTTCTCTTTTGTAGTAACCCAAAGCAGATTTTGACCGCCTATTACTTTTCTTTTTGGGTTTCGGAGAGGGACAAGGACTTTTCATTATGGGTATTACATCAACTTCAATACCTGCTTTGTTTATAGCATGATCTTTATTTAAATTGACAGGACCCATATAAACTATTTCACCTACGAGAAGTAATACTATGAGATATTGTAATTTGTTAATTACTTAATTAATTAATTGATTCGTCCACTAATTGCGAGGGTTTTAGAATTACGTCAATTTAATTTAAGAAATTAAAGTAAGTAAAGGAAGAATTATTACGGAAATTAAAAGGTTAATATTTAATTGACTTAATCCTAAAATCAATAATGTATCCCGATATGTTTGCACTATTTTGTAGGGTAAGGGGGTTATATATTCATTAGACATGCTTGTTTTTAACATTAGAGTTAGGGCTCTTAAATTAGTGTTAATAATTCTACTGAGGCGTGAAAATGGGTTTGTGAGAAGAAAGACTCTTTAAAGCAACATCTATGATCTACCTTGTGGAAGTTCTTGAGCATCGGCTTGGCTATCGGGTGTTTTTGATTCTCGATCACTGCTCTTCGAAAAAGTATGTTCGTCCCACAAGTGGCTGTATTCCTTCTGGAAATCACTAATATCTTCTTGACTAAGCTGCGATACTAACGTTTGATACTCTGTTTCTCGTTTGACTTCTATTTCTGGGCTGGTTAATTGAATACTTTTACCTTCTACGGAATCCTTTTCTAAAATGTCCGAAGCCATTCTCTCAAATTTGCGCTCTACTCTTCGTAGCTTTTTCTCAACTTGATTGCCTTTTTTATCTTCGATTATTGTTTCTACTATTTCTACTTTTTCTAATGAATCTAAAGCTCTGTCTAAGTCACGCAATTTACGTTCAATTAAATCTACTTCCGCTTGAGAGTCTTTTTTATGCTCTTCTAATCTTTTTTCTTCCTTCTTTAATACGGTCTCTATAGGTTTCGTTGATTCTTCTAAATCTTTGGTTAAATCACTAAGTAAATGTTCTATTTTACCTTCTGTTAAAGTTTCTAAAATATTAGAATTACTACTATTACTTCTCATAAATTTAGAACTACTTGAGTCACCAGCTTCTTCTGAATCAATATGAAAGAGAGGTTTTTTGATTGATAACCTTGAATCGTCAGGTTCCGTAACAATATATTTGCTAGTACTAATTTTGTCGTCAATATTTGAATCATAGGTAATTTCTATTACTTCAGGTTTACCACCTTTGCTTATTTTTGCCGATAATGTGCGCCGAGTTAATGTAGGCGATGAAACATAAGATGTAGATTTAGCTCCAAATTTGTCGCCAACTTGGGAAATATTCGAAAGATCAATATTTGCTTCGGATATTTTTCTGGATCCTTCATCTACAGTTTCTTTCAACTGAGACCCGTAGTCAGAAACCGCTCGAATCATTTTCGGATCATCATGTTTTCTAGTTTCAGACTGGAGGAAATCAAGCGTCGTTTGCTGCATATTTGAATATTTTCTTGGCATTTGGTCAAATTTTCCAATATCGTATAGTGCTTTTTCTACAATTTCATCAGCAGCTTGAGAAGTTTTTATTATTTCTTTTTGTAATGTTTCGTCTGTTTTAGCTATTTGTTCCAATATAGTTTTGCCTTTAGCTTCTTCCGTTTTTAAGTCATCACCTTTTCCACTTAATTTTTTCCCAATTTTTCCAAAGATATTTTTGCTTTTTGTAGAAACTTCTTCGGCAGTCGTATCAATTCTTGTTTCAACTTTATCAGCTGCTTCTTTTGTGGCATCTTTTACTTCATCTTTCTTTCCCGTTATTTTCTTACCAAGTTTATCAAAAAATCCCTTGCTCTTTTTAGATGCCTTACTTACTTCATCTTTTACGTCCTCTTCAATCGCTGCCTCGTTGGTTTTTATCTTTCGTGCTTGTTCATTTAATTTTTCTTTTGTTTCCATTGTTATATCTTTAACTTTTTCCGCTTCATTTAATACATTGTCTTGAGCTTGTTTGGTTGTGTCTTTAATTGATGTACTTACTGCATCTGTTTTTTCTTTAATAGATTTTTCAACTTCTTGCGCGGTATCTTTTATTGATGTAAATACTGTATCTGTTTTGTCTGTAATAACGTCTTCAGCTTCCTTTATATTGTCTTTAAATGATGAAATTTCTTCCCTAACCGTGCATTCAGTTTGCTTAGCAGTTTCATTAGTTTGTTTAGCAGCATTCATAAGGTGTGTCACTGCTGATTGACCTTTATTTTCTTCAGCATCTTTTAGAATTGCTTTTAATTTAGATAATTCTTTAGAAATGTCAGCATCAATTTTTGTAATTTCTTTGCTGACCATATCTTCCGGTTCCGAGATTTTAGCAGAATCTTCAACATTTTGTACCGTGGAAGCTATTCCCACTTCTATCTTTTCAACAGCTTTTTCCATTTTTTTGCGTATTTCCCTATCCATTGTTTCTAATTTACTCTTTTCAATTCTTATTGCCTTTTGTGCGTATATGATATCATCACCTAATTTTTCTTTAGCTTCTTTGCTCCTTTGTTTAATCTCTTGTTCTAATCTGTTTACATCTGCTTCTATTAATTTTCTTTGACTCTCCAATTCGTCAATAGAAGTTGCTGTTTTAGTAATTTCGTCTTTAGATCTCTTACCCAGTTGTTCAGAGAGTTTCATAGTTTCGCTAAACTTTTCATCGATTGTTTTTTCAAAGGACTCAGTACGTTCTTTTAACTCTGCAATTTTCTTCGTTTCTATCAGTTTTTCTGTTTGTTTATGGGCCATTTCAGATACACCTTTTTTAATGCTTTCGGTTCTTTTTTCTAATTCTTTATCTGTTACTTCCACAGCCTCTTTTATTTTTTTCTCTTGTTTCGTAGTTATATCAGATACACCTTTTTTTATATTTTCGGTTCTTTGTTCAAAATCTTTCATGGATTTTTCTTGATCTTCTTTTACATGTTCAAGTTTGTCATCAAAACTTTGAAGAAGATCGTTTACGAAGTTCGTGGATTCTGATTTATCTACTTCATAGTCAGATTTAAGTTGATCTTTGTCACCAGTTTTTGGTTGAATATCTTGTGAGAATGGCTCAATTACTGTGGTAACCTCTGGTGATTCGAAAGATACTTCTTTACTACTAGTTTTCCCTCCAAGTTTTCCCAAAAATCCTGATTTTTTACCTTTCTTATCCCTTTTATCTCCCTTTCTCTCAGTGTCATCACCTTTACCATGCACTTTTTCACCTAATTTACTGAAAAAACTAGAAGACTTTTTGCCAATTTTATCTGTAGTTACTTCAGTTTCTTTCAAGACATCAGATGTCTTATCTTCTAATTCTTGAGTAGTAGTAGCTAATTGTGATTTAAGAGATTTTTCTGTTTCCTTTGCATATTTTTGTTGTTTGTCTAAAGTTTCGTGTACATCTTCCGCCATTCCTTTTTTTAACTGCATTAAATCATTTTCAGTTTCTTTCATTTGATCTTTAACTTCTTCAGTGACTGTTGTTTGCATCTTGGTTACATCTTTCACTAATTGTTTCGCAGAGTCTTCGGTTTTTTCATAATCAGTTTTGATTGAATGTTTGCTGTCAGCAATTTGATCAGAAACAGCTAATGACGTTGAATCTACAATATCTTCTGCTTTAGTTAATTGCACTGTAGCGCCTTTTGATATGACATTTCTTGAGGCTTCTTCAACATCGTACTTACCACCAGTTAATTTTCTGCCAATTTTTTCAATGAAACCAACTTTTTCTGACTCTTCCGTAGATTTGGAGTCTTTAGTTTTCTTAAACTTTTTTTTGGAAATATGTGGGCTTACAGATTTTTCCTTTTTACTAAAAATTCCAAAAAGGCCTGAAGATTTTACTTTTTGTTCTTCATCAAGGTCTGTAATAATCTCAGGTTTACAATCATCGTAATTTTCGACTTCTGTTGTGAGGAAACTGTGACATTGTTGCATCTGACTTAAAAGTTCTGCGTTTAATCTACGTTTAGAAGGAGTGGGTTGATCATCAAAAGACAGTTCCTGTATTTTACCAGCAAGTGGTGTATCAGGTATTTCAGAATGTGGTTGTTTGCCAAATAGCTCAGTGATATCAGTTTTTTGTTTTTCTTCGTTTACTGTGTATTGGGTAACATCAGTCAAATTTTCAGAAACAAGATCAAGGTTCACATTTTCAGCGTCCCCTTGGTCGCCAGTTTGTTGACGTAATTCATCCAATTTAGCATTTATTTCTTTTTCTAGTTTCTCAATGTCATTCAAGACATCAGGTCCTAATTGAATAGTTCCTGTTATTATTTCTTCTTTAACTTTAGTTACTCTTTCGCCACTTGGAATAGATTCTTTGGTAACCGTAGTAGTTACTGTTCTTTGAGGACTTTTGTCTTTTAAGTTTTCATAAAGCTTGTCAAAAGAAGGATCCTCTTTTTTGAATTCGGGGACAGTGTTTCCTTGTGATTCGTATACATTGGTTGATTTTTGTTGACAATCTTCATGTTCGATTTTTTCTGACGTTAAATTAAATGAAGTTGGAGGTATATTAATCGGGGATAAAATTACAGGCTTAAATGTATCTTCGGTGAAACTTTTATCTGATTTCGATTTGACGTCGTGATATAAATCCACTTCTTTTGCTAAAAATTCTGAACTCAATTTCATATTTTCAACTACTTCTTGAGATAGTTCTTGTTGAGGTAAATCTTTTTCTAAGTTTTTCTCTTTTTCTTGTGGTTTAGTTTTCTTTGAAAACAGACCAAAGAAACTACCACTTTCGTCTTTTTGTTTTTTACCTTCCTGATAACGGTCGTTTTCTCCTTCAGAGAAATCTTTGTTCTCAGGTTTTACCATCTCATCTTTCTCTAATTTATTTTTCTTTTTGTGTTTGTGTTCAGTTTCTTCAACAAGTTTATTGTCTATTCCTGTGTCACCGGATTTCTTTTTAGCGAATAAACCAAATAGTTTTTTACTTTTTTCTTTATCTTTACTTTTATCTGCTTTATTTTCTAGATCTTCTTTTTTAATTGTTGGTTTAACATCGTTATAATTGGATATTTCTTCTCTTATAAAATCGCTGCTTGATATCATATGACCCAAGGTTTCATTGGACAATTTAGGCTGAATGTCACATTTCTCTAATATATCTTTTTTGGTTTGTTCATTATCTTCATATTTGTCAAGTTCAGTGTTGAGAAAATTTGAAGTTTGATGCATTTCTTTATTGGCTTTTTCAGTTTCTATTTTATTATCGATAGTTGTTCTCTTTTCGGCTGTTTCTTTAACAAACACTTCATTTAAATATCCTCCTTCTTTAACAAAATGTTTTTCGGTGATTATTATGTGTTCTTTTGAAACTCCACTCTCAGGCTTGCTTATTTTGGAAGGACTAGCTTTAGATTCCTTTTCTAAATTTATGTCAGATACTACAGTAGATTCCAGTATAGGAGCGACTACCGTGGACTTAGTAATCATTACAGTTTTTTCGTCTTTTGACTGTGTAGGTCGAACATCGTGATATTTATCAATTTCATCTTTTAGAAAATTATCAGAGTCCTTCATTGATTTTACAACTTCTTCATTTAAAATAATTTTTTCATCTCTTGGCTGTTGTTCTAGTTCTTCATTTTGGGAAACTTTCTTTTTGAAGAGACCGAAAAATCGTTTGTCCTTATGTTGTTTATTTTTAGAAGTTTCCTCGCCCGATTTGTTCTCTTTAGTGACTTTTGTAGGAGAAGTTAATGCAGTTGTTGTTATTTCTTCAGGTTGATCTAGTTCTTTAACGGGTCTATCTGTAACCAGAGGACGCACGTCGTGATAATTTCCAACTTCATTGGCTAAGAAAGAATTAGTATCTCCCATTGCTTTAACTGTTTCACCTGATAGCTTAGGTTTTTGCTGTTGTAGCGTTTGTTTCAATTCCATCTTGTGCTTCTTACTCATTTTTTCTTCAGAATGTTGAATCTCTCTTTCTTCAGAACCCTTTTTCTTGAAGATACCAAAAAACCCAGATTTTCCATCTGTGCTTTTTATTTTAGAATCCGGAGAATCTTTACTCTCTGAAACAGTTGTTGAAACAGCAGGTCTGACATCATGGAATTTTTCTACTTCTTGCTTTAGGAAAGCGTCACTATTTTTTATTGCTTGTTTAAGACTTTCTTTGAAAGATAAATCATCTGTTTCACTCGTAGATTGTAATATTTCAGTAATTATGGGACTTGCATCGGTTTCCTTTTTAATTATAGTAGGTACATCATGAAATTGGTCCACTTCATCTTTCAGAAGTATTTTACTATTTTCTATATTTTTAATTACTTCTTCATCTAATTGCTTTTCTAGAGGAAATTTGGTTGTAATTTGTTCAACAGATTCGGTTATTTGAACATTTAGGCTTCCTTCTGGTATTAAATCTTTGTGTTTTATATTTTTCAATTCAGATGTTTTTATTTCCTTTTCAATAGGATGCAGCGATTTTACCTTCATTTCATTTTCGATAGATTCTAATAGTGATTCTGTTTCAATAGATGCAGTTGGTCTAACATCGTGATATTTATCAACTTCTAGTTTTAGGAAATTATCACTATGTTGCATATTTTGAACAGTTTCTTCAGATATAGATTTTCTGTCTGTACTTTTTTCCTCAATCGGTTTTTTCTTGAAAATACCAAAGAAACCTTTTCGTTCTTTTTTAGGTGTACCATGCTCTAACTTAACGTCTACTTTTGTAGTGGATTCTTGAATATCGGAGATAGGTCGTACATCATGGTACTTATCAACCTCCGTTTTTAAAAAGTTATTACTGTCGTCCATTTCTTTCATAACAGCTTCAGACAAAACAGGATTTTCTGGTATTTTTGGGTTTTCTACTTCAATGGTAGATGAAGATTTAATATCTCTTTCAAGAGAACCACCTTTCTTTTTAAATATGCTGAAAATGCCACCTTTCTCCTCTTCTGCTACTTTATCTTTCTTTTTCTTAGGTAAATTTTCATTATCTGTTTCTGACGGTTCATGTTTTATTTCAGATTTTCGGACAGCTTCTTCTGCTTCTTTAACTTTTATGTCTGTTTCTTTTTTATCTTTCGGTGCACCGTGCAATTGTGTTTCTTCTTTTATTTTATGTGTTTTTACAACAGTTTCCTCAGTTATAATACCTACAGTAACCGGTTTAATTCCAAGTTTCTCTGTTTCAATTTCAGGTCGAACGTCATGAAAATGATTGATTTCGGTTTCTAAGAAAGATTTACTGTCTTTCATATTTTTAACTATTGCATCAGACAATATTGGTCTCTCTTGACTAGATTTACTTTTTTCCTTTAATGTTTCAGCCGATAATCCTTTTATATCTTTTTCGACAGATCCTGGTTTCTTTTTGAAAATCCCAAAAATGTTACCTTTGCTTTTTTCAGGATCTTTTATTTTTAAATCCTTTGTATCTTTTTCCATTTTAGAAATTTCAGTTACAGGAATTTCTTCAAATTCAAAGTCTTGTGCAACTAGTCGAACATCATGGTATTTGTCAATTTCAGTTTGTAAGAAATCAGTACTGTCACTTATTTCTTTAGCTGTTGCTTCAGTGAGAATAGATGTTTCATTATCATAATTAGAAATATCGACTTCTGATTTAGGTAACTTTACGTCCCTCTCAAGAGAACCTCCTTTTTTCTTGAAAATATTGAAAATTCCAGCTGAATCTTTCTTTCTCTTGTCTGTTGTGTCTTTGAAGGAAGTCTGTATAGTCTGCTCTGTTACAAATCCTGTTTTAATTTGAGGTGTTTCTTCCTTTACTGTGTGTTCTACTACTACTTCTGATTTTTGGTTTTCTTTTGGTAAATTAAACTCTCGTACATCATGATATTTAACAACCTCTGTATTTAGGAAATTAGAGCTGTCATTAATATTTTTTAATACTGAGCTTGTTAAAATTGGTTTCGGTTGTTCGGCACTGACTTTAGGAATATTAGGTTTGCCAAATATTGGTTCTCTTGGTTTATTTTTTTCTTCAAAATGTGTTCCTTTAATATCTCTTTCGAGGGAATTTGCCTTTTTCTTGAAAATACCGAGGATTCCACTCTTACTGTTTTTTAATGCTTTATCTGAATGCTCTTCTGTTGTTTTTGACATATCTTTTTCTAAAAATTCAATATTGATACTAGTTGGATGGACGTCATGGTATTTTTCAATTTCACTTTCTAGAAAATTGTTACTGTCATGTATATTTCTCACTGTTGTATCAGAAAGAGCAGGTCTCTCTGATTTAACTAAATTATCTGATGCTGGTGTGATACCCTTCTCTACAGATTCACCCTTTTTCTTGAAAATTCCAAAAAGACCACCTCTTTCTCCTTCAGAGTCATTCCTTTTCTTCTGTACTTTATCTTTGTCTGTAATTATTGAGATAGATTCGTCTACTTTAATTTCTGTTTTGACTTCCGGTTTTTCTATTTTAATATTTTTCTGTACTATTTCTGCATCTAGTAGAGGTTTATCAATTGGCTTTTTAGCAGATAATGTAAGACTAGGTCTCACGTCATGATATTTATCAATTTCTGTGCCTAAGAAAGAATTGGTTTCATTGATATTTTTGATTGTTTCATCTGTCAAAATTTGTTTCGGTGATTCATTGTTCATATCTACGTCGAGGACTCTAGATTTGTCCACTACTTCTTTCATTTTCTTTTGTTCTTGTTTATGTTCTGGTGGTATACCTTTAACTTCTCTTTCTAAAGATCCTGTTTTTTTCTTAAATATACCAAAAATTGCACTTTTCTCTCCTTTCGATTCTTTATCGAAATGTTCTTTTGTTGTTTTTACTGGTTTAGGTGTACCTTCTACTGAAGATTCGTATTCTGTATTTGTGACTTGTCGAACGTCGTGATATTTATTAATTTCAGTTTGCAAGAAATTAGTACTGTCATTAATTTCCTTGACTGTAGATTCGGAAAGGGCGGGTTTTTCTATTTTACCAATCGAAATATCAACTTCAACTGATTGCGGTTTAATGTCTCTCTCTAAAGAACCTCCTTTCTTTTTGAAAATTCCAAACAGACCACCTTTTTCTGATTTTGAATCTTTATCTTTTTTCTTCTTTTCAGGTTTTTCTTTCTCAACATTTTCTATGATAATTTCTGTTCCTTTGGATTCTATTTTTATTGTCGGTTTTTGTGTTTTAGTAATTTGCTCAGTTACTACGTGTGTTTTTATCAATGGTTCCATTTGTAAATCAGTGATTGATTCAAGATTTTTGGCTGCTGCTACAGTTATTGGTTTCACATCGTGATATTTATCAATTTCTGTCTCTATGAAACCTTTGCTGTCATTTATACTTTTTACTGTTATTTCTGACAATGCTGGTTTTGGTGGGATAACAGTAATATCTAGTTCTGGCATTTTAGGTTTATTAGATATTTCTTCCTGAACAATCTTTTCTTCTTTACTGTCATTGATGTCTCTTATAGATACTTCAGAAAGAACAGGTTTTTCTAATTTACTAGTAGAGATATGAACATCTTCTGATTGTGGTTTAACTCCTCTTTCTAAAGAATCTCCTCTCTTTTTAAAAATTCCGAAGAGGCCACTTTTTTCTGATTTTTGCTCTATATCCTTCTTCTTCTTTTTAGGTTTTTCTTCCTCGACAACAAGAACGGTAGATTCACTTTCTTTAGTTTCTATTTTTATTGACGGTTTTTGCACTTCATAAATTTGTTCAGTAACTACTTTAGTTTTTACCACTGGTTCCACTTGGAAATCAGTGGTAAGTTCAAGATTTTTGGCATGTGCTGGTACAATTATTGGTTTCAGATCGTGATATTTATCAATTTCTGTTTCTAGAAAACTATTGCTGTCATTTATACCTTTGATGGTTGTTTCCGACAAAACTGATTTTACATCTAGTTCTGGTATTTTAGGTTTATCTAGTATATGTTCTTGAACACTCTTTTCTTCTTTGGTATATTCGGAAGATATTTCTTTTACATCTCTTTCAAGAGATCCTGCTTTCTTTTTGATGATATCAAAAATTTCACTTTTACTATCTTTGGTTTCTTTCTCTTGGTGTTCCTTTGGTTGTTTTGAAATATCTACTTCGGGAACTTCAACATCGATATTTGTGATGATTGGTCGTACATCATGATACTTGTGTATTTCATTTTGTAAAAAGTTAGTACTCTCGTTAATTTGCTTCACTATTAGATCTGTACTAGTAGGAATGTCTTCGTTATTAGTAGAAATATGAACTTCTGCTGATAGCGGTTTAATGTCTCGTTCTAGAGAACCACCTTTCTTTTTGAAAATTCCGAAGAACCCGCTTTTATCTGATTTTGAATCTTTATCCTTTTTCTTCTTTTCAGGTTTTTCTTCTTCAGAAATGTGTGTCGTTTGTACTGTTTTTATTGGCGGTTTTTGCAATTCGGTAATTTCTTCAGGAACTACTTCAGCTTTAATCAACGGTTCCATTAGTAAACCAGCATTTTGTTCAAATTTCTTGGCATTTATTGGTACAATTATTGGTTTAACATCTTGATATTTATCAATTTCTGCCTCTAAGAAATTGTGACTGTCATTCATATTTTTTACTGTTATTTCTGACAAAAGTAGTTTTGGAGGTACAGTACCTATATCTTGTTCTGGTATTTCATATTTATCAAGTATTTGTTCTTGAACATTCTTTTCTTCTTTGATATATTCAGATGGAATTCCTTTAACATCTCTTTCAAGAGATCCTGCTTTCTTTTTAAAAATACCTAAAATTCCACTTTTACTTTCTTTCGATTCTTTATCAATATGTTCCTTTGTTGGTTTTGAAACATCAAAGTCGATATTTGTTACAATTGGTCGAACATCATGATACTTGTCTGTTTCAGTTTGTAAGAAATTGGTACTGTCATTTATATTTGTAATTGTTACTTTAGAAAGAATGGACTTCTCAGATTTAAGTGCATTATTATCTACATCATCTAATGGAACTTTAACACCTCGTTCTAAAGAACCTCCTTTTTTCTTAAAAATTCCAAATAAACCACCTTTACCGCCTTCGCCATCTTTGTCTTTCTTCTTCTTCTTCTTCTCTGGTTTGATTTTGTCTATGGACTCACTTAGTTTAATATCAGATATTATTTCTGGTTTTACAATTTGTTTTGTTACTACCTCCGTTTTCATAGAGCTGTCTGAATCGATAGAAAGTTCGAGAGGTGTTGGAATAATGATGGGTCGAACATCATGATATTTATCAATTTCAGCTTCAAGGAAATTTGTGCTGTCATTAATATTTTTAACAGTTGTTTCTGAAAAACATTGCTTAGGTGGTGTTACAATAGTAATATCTACTTCTGTCGGTTTAGGTTTTCCAAATATTGGTTCTCTTATTTTCTTTTTCTCACCTGTGTATTCAGTTGGTATTCCTTTAACATCTCTTTCAAGTGAGCCTGCTTTTTTCTTGAAGATACCAAAAATGCCGACTTTCCCATCTTTTGATTCTTTATCTGTATGTTGCGTTGATATTTTTGAACTGTCTGCTGGTAACAATTGTTCATCGATGTTTATAACAACTGGTCGAACATCATGATATCTGTCTATTTCAGTTTGCAAGAAGTTAGTGCTGTCATTGATATCTTTTAGTATGTCTTCAGAAAGAGCGACTTTATCAGATTTAGTGGCAGAGATATATTCTTCTGCAGATGGAGGTTTTATATCTCTCTCTAAAGATCCTCCTTTCTTTTTAAAAATTCCGAAGAGGCCACTTTTTTCTGATTTTTGCTCTGTATCCTTCTTCTTCTTTTTAGGTTTTTCTTCCTCGACAACAAGAACGGTAGATTCACTTTCTTTAGTTTCTATTTTTATTGACGGTTTTTGCACTTCATAAATTTGTTCAGTAACTACTTTAGTTTTTACCACTGGTTCCACTTGGAAATCAGTGGTAAGTTCAAGATTTTTGGCATGTGCTGGTACAATTATTGGTTTCAGATCGTGATATTTATCAATTTCTGTTTCTAGAAAACTATTGCTGTCATTTATACCTTTGATGGTTGTTTCCGACAAAACTGATTTTACATCTAGTTCTGGTATTTTAGGTTTATCTAGTATATGTTCTTGAACACTCTTTTCTTCTTTGGTATATTCGGAAGATATTTCTTTTACATCTCTTTCAAGAGATCCTGCTTTCTTTTTGATGATATCAAAAATTTCACTTTTACTATCTTTGGTTTCTTTCTCTTGGTGTTCTTTTGGTTGTTTTGAAATATCTACTTCGGGAACTTCAACGTCGATATTTGTGATGATTGGTCGTACATCATGATACTTGTCTGTTTCAGTTTGTAAGAAATTGGTACTGTCATTTATATTTATAATTGTTACTTCAGAAAGAATGGACTTCTCAGATTTAAGTGCATTATTATCTACATCATCTAATGGAGCTTTAACACCTCGTTCTAAAGAACCTCCTTTTTTCTTAAAAATTTCAAATAAACCACCTTTACCGCCTTCGCCATCTTTGTCTTTCTTCTTCTTCTTCTCTGGTTTGATTTTGTCTATGGACTCACTTAGTTTAATATCAGATATTATTTCTGGTTTTACAATTTGTTTTGTTACTACCTCCGTTTTCATAGAGCTGTCTGAATCGTTAGAAAGTTCGAGAGGTGTTGGAATAATGATGGGTCGAACATCATGATATTTATCAATTTCAGCTTCAAGGAAATTTGTGCTGTCATTAATATTAACAGTAGTTTCTGAAAAACATAGCTTAGGTGGTGTTACAATAGTAATATCTACTTCTGTCGGTTTAGGTTTTCCAAATATTGGTTCTCTTATTTTCTTTTTCTCACCTCCTGTGTATTCAGATGGCATTCCTTTAACATCTCTTTCAAGTGAGCCTGCTTTTTTCTTGAAGATACCAAAAATGCCGACTTTCCCATCTTTTGATTCTTTATCTGTATGTTGCGTTGATATTTTTGAACTGTCTGCTGGTAACAATTGTTCATCGATGTTTATAACAACTGGTCGAACATCATGATATCTGTTTATTTCAGTTTGCAAGAAGTTAGTGCTGTCATTGATATCTTTTAGTGTGTCTTCAGAAAGAGCGACTTTATCGGATTTAGTGACAGAGATATATTCTTCTGCAGATGGAGGTTTTATATCTCTCTCTAAAGATCCTCCTTTCTTTTTAAATATTCCAAAGATACCGCTTTCGGTACCTTTTTCTTTTTTGATCTTTTCTGTTTTAATTTTATTTTTAGGCTGTTTAACAGATTGGTCTAATTTCGTTGTTTCTTTTAGTGTTGGCTTTTCTTCTATTAAAATTTGTTCAGTTACAACTTTGGGTTTCTCAATTTTTATATCAGCTTTAAACCGTAAATCTTCTTTATCTGTTGGAATAACCAGTGGTCGAACATCATAGAATTTTTCGATTTCTGTATTTAAGAACTTATTGCTGTCATCGATATCCTTTATTATAGCTTCTGGTAAAACTTGCTTCGGTTCTTTGAGGATGACTTCCATTTCTGGTTGCTTAGGTTTATCAAATATTGGTTCTCGTAATTTCTTTTTCTTTTCATCAGCACGAATTTCCACTGACGGTGGTGTAATGTCCCTTTCCAAAGAACCACCTTTTTTTGTGAAAATACCGAAAAGGCCACTTTTTTCGGATTTTAAGTCTTTTTCCTTTTTCATTTTTTCATGTTTTTCTTTTTCTCCAACTTGTGGGGTAGATTCTTCAACATTTATATTTGATTTTTCTGGCAGTTTTTCTTTTACGATAACTTCTTCAATTACAATTTTAGATTTTTCTAATTTTTCTTTCAATGGACGAACATCATGATATTTATCAATTTCTGTATCTAAGAAAATATTGGTATCAGCGATATCTGGAATTGCTTTTTCTGGTAAAATTTGCGCTGGCAGTTTAATGGAAACATCTGCTTCCGTCATTAACTCTACTTTTTCTTTTGTTTCTTCTTTTGCTTTTAAATCTGATTTTTCAGTTATTGGATCAATTAATGTTTTCTTAGCTATCTCAATTCCTGGTCGTACGTCATGATATTTTTCAACTTCAGTTATTAAAAATGTAGTACTATCGTTCATATTTTTAGTTGTAGTGTCAGATAGTGCAGATTTCCCTTTTCCTAATTCATCTGTTTTACCAGGTGGTTTAGCATCTCTTTCTAATGATCCACCCTTCTTTTTGAAAATACTAAATACACCACTTTTTCCACTTTCTGAGACTTTTTTATCTTTCTGTTTTTCAGGAGACTTCTTAACGTCTAAATCGGTTGTAAGACTTTGCTCAGTAATTACAGTTTTGAATAAAGGTTTCTTAGTTGATGAGCTTTCCTCAATTATTTCTGTTTTGTACAACGTTTGCTCGGTTGATGGTATAACTATTGGTATTTCTTTTTCTAAAAGATCTGTGGCAATTGGTTTCACATCATGGTATTTTTTAACTTCGGTCTCTAAGAAATTCTGACTGTCGTTTATGTTTTGTACTGTTTCTTGAGAAAGGGCTAGTTTTGAAATAGTTGGTTTTGTTGGTTTGCCAAATATTGGTTCCCTAGGTTTTTTTTTCTCATATTCTATAGGCATATCTTTTCCATCTTTTTCTAACGATTCTGTTTTTTTCTTAAATATACCAAAAATTCCACTTTTTCCTTCTTTTTTCTCTTTAGGTGGCTTTCCATCTTTTGGAGGTACCACTCCTGTAGTAGCCCCAACCTCGATATTAGTAACGTATGGATGAAAGTCTTGGTAATTATCAATTTCATTTTGTAAGAAACTAGTACTGTCATTTATGTCTCTAACAGTTGACTCAGTGAGAAGAAGTCTTTTATTTATAACAGAAATTTCCTCGTCTGACTTCGGTAATTTCACGTCTCTTTCCAAAGATCCTGCTTTTTTCTTAATAGTACTTAATATGCCACTTTCTTTCGCTTCTTCTTCAAATTCTCCTGATTTTACCTTAGATTCTCTATCTGCAGATCCTTCTCTCTTTTTAAACATACCAAATAAACCTCCTTTTGTCTTGCCTTTCTTTGGTGAAGCAGTTATTTGTTCAGCAGTTTCTGTTCTTTGTAGCTCTACATTCGTACTTTTTTGTGGAATAATTGCGCGAACATCGTGATATTTTTCAATTTCCTTATTTAAGAAGTTTTCACTATCTTGCTTGTGTTTTGTTCCGCGATGTTTCAAGATTTCCTCAGACGAAAGCGGTTGCGGAATCTCTGAAACCTTTGTGATAACTTTATGAAATTCTTCTTTGATTTGGGGTTCCCCAATATTTTTAATTTCTTTTATGTCTTCTTTTTTCGTTTGTTCTTCAAACGTAACAGTTTTAATTTCTCTTTCAAGTGAAGCTTCCTTCTTTTGTGTTTCGGTAATTATTGTTTTTATTTCCTCTTTTTTATGTTTTACTTCATTAACTACCTGTTCAGTTTTGTCTTTTTCTATAATTGTATGTACATCATGGAATTTGTCAACTTCGTCTTTAAGAAAAGTTTTAGTTTGCGTTAATGTCTCTGTCGAGATAGTTACATCTTTCTGTTTCTTATCCTTAGGCGTTTTAACCTTTTCTTCGATAGTTATAGTCAATGTTTCACTTATGATAGGTCGAGGTCCAGGTATTACTATTTTATCTTTAGCAAGATTTTCTTTAGGTATATCGGCAACAGTGTTAATGTCTTTAGTCGTTTCTTTTATATCTGGTCTTACAACATGATATCTGTCAACTTCATCTTTTAAGAAAGAATCAGTCGTTTCTATATGTTTAATAACTTTATCTGAATGTGGCTCTGTTTGTATGGTAGTTTCAGTTTTAATTTCTGGTTTGTCTGTACTAGCTTTAGATTTAAACAATCCAAGTATTCCACCAGTTCCCTTTTTCTTTGTTTTTGGTGTTTCATGGTCTTGTTCTATTAAAGTGGCTGTTGTAAAATATGGCTCAACCGATACTGATTTAATACCTGATTCATTTGTATGGACCTGTTCTATTATTTTAGCAGGTTCTTTCGGTAGAACTTTGACGTCATGATATTTGTTAATTTCATCTTTCAAAAAGCTGTCACTTTCGGCTATATTTTTCAAAGTAGTTTCGGAAAGAACAGGCGCACTTTGTAAAGTAGTAGTGACCGTTTTGACTTCCTGTTCTTCGGATGGTTTCTTTTTAAATATACCAAAAAGGCTACCAGATTCCTTTTCATCTTTTCCTTTAGATTTCTTTGGAGAAGCATCTTTTTTATCTTTAATTACTATACTTCCTGTTGCTGGTTCTTCAGTTACTTGTTTTGTGAATATTGGACGAACATCATGATATCTGTTAACTTCATCTTTCAAAAAGCTGTCACTTTCGGCTATGTTTTTCAAAGTAGTTTCGGAAAGAGCAGGTGCACTTTGTAAAGTAGTAGTGACCGTTTTGACTTCCCGTTCTTCGGATGGTTTCTTTTTAAATATACCAAAAAGGCTACCAGATTCCTTTTCATCTTTTCCTTTAGATTTCTTTGGAGAAGCATCTTTTTTATCTGTAATTACTATACTTTCTCTTGGTGGTTCTTCAGTTACTTGTTTTGTGAATATTGGACGAACATCATGATATCTGTTAACTTCATCTTTCAAAAAGCTGTCACTTTCGGCTATGTTTTTCAAAGTAGTTTCGGAAAGAGCAGGTGCACTTTGTAAAGTAGTAGTGACCGTTTTGACTTCCCGTTCTTCGGATGGTTTCTTTTTAAATATACCAAAAAGGCTACCAGATTCCTTTTCATCTTTTCCTTTAGATTTCTTTGGAGAAGCATCTTTTTTATCTTTAATTACTATACTTCCTGTTGCTGGTTCTTCAGTTACTTGTTTTGTGAATATCGGACGAACATCATGATATCTGTTAACTTCATCTTTCAAAAAGCTGTCACTTTCGGCTATGTTTTTCAAAGTAGTTTCGGAAAGAGCAGGTGCACTTTGTAAAGTAGTAGTGACCGTTTTGACTTCCCGTTCTTCGGATGGTTTCTTTTTAAATATACCAAAAAGGCTACCAGATTCCTTTTCATCTTTTCCTTTAGATTTCTTTGGAGAAGCATCTTTTTTATCTTTAATTACTATACTTCCTGTTGCTGGTTCTTCAGTTACTTGTTTTGTGAATATTGGACGAACATCATGATATCTGTTAACTTCATCTTTCAAAAAGCTGTCACTTTCGGCTATGTTTTTCAAAGTAGTTTCGGAAAGAGCAGGTGCACTTTGTAAAGTAGTAGTGACCGTTTTGACTTCCCGTTCTTCGGATGGTTTCTTTTTAAATATACCAAAAAGGCTACCAGATTCCTTTTCATCTTTTCCTTTAGATTTCTTTGGAGAAGCATCTTTTTTATCTGTAATTACTATACTTTCTCTTGGTGGTTCTTCAGTTACTTGTTTTGTGAATATTGGACGAACATCATGATATCTGTTAACTTCATCTTTCAAAAAGCTGTCACTTTCGGCTATGTTTTTCAAAGTAGTTTCGGAAAGAGCAGGTGCACTTTGTAAAGTAGTAGTGACCGTTTTGACTTCCCGTTCTTCGGATGGTTTCTTTTTAAATATACCAAAAAGGCTACCAGATTCCTTTTCATCTTTTCCTTTAGATTTCTTTGGAGAAGCATCTTTTTTATCTGTAATTACTATACTTTCTCTTGGTGGTTCTTCAGTTACTTGTTTTGTGAATATTGGACGAACATCATGATATCTGTTAACTTCATCTTTCAAAAAGCTGTCACTTTCGGCTATGTTTTTCAAAGTAGTTTCGGAAAGAGCAGGTGCACTTTGTAAAGTAGTAGTGACCGTTTTGACTTCCCGTTCTTCGGATGGTTTCTTTTTAAATATACCAAAAAGGCTACCAGATTCCTTTTCATCTTTTCCTTTAGATTTCTTTGGAGAAGCATCTTTTTTATCTTTAATTACTATACTTCCTGTTGCTGGTTCTTCAGTTACTTGTTTTGTGAATATTGGACGAACATCATGATATCTGTTAACTTCATCTTTCAAAAAGCTGTCACTTTCGGCTATGTTTTTCAAAGTAGTTTCGGAAAGAGCAGGTGCACTTTGTAAAGTAGTAGTGACCGTTTTGACTTCCCGTTCTTCGGATGGTTTCTTTTTAAATATACCAAAAAGGCTACCAGATTCCTTTTCATCTTTTCCTTTAGATTTCTTTGGAGAAGCATCTTTTTTATCTGTAATTACTATACTTTCTCTTGGTGGTTCTTCAGTTACTTGTTTTGTGAATATTGGACGAACATCATGATATCTGTTAACTTCATCTTTCAAAAAGCTGTCACTTTCGGCTATGTTTTTCAAAGTAGTTTCGGAAAGAGCAGGTGCACTTTGTAAAGTAGTAGTGACCGTTTTGACTTCCTGTTCTTCGGATGGTTTCTTTTTAAATATACCAAAAAGGCTACCAGATTCCTTTTCATCTTTTCCTTTAGATTTCTTTGGAGAAGCATCTTTTTTATCTTTAATTACTATACTTCCTGTTGATGGTTCTTCAGTTACTTGTTTTGTGAATATTGGACGAACATCATGATATCTGTTAACTTCATCTTTCAAAAAGCTGTCACTTTCGGCTATGTTTTTCAAAGTAGTTTCGGAAAGAGCAGGTGCACTTTGTAAAGTAGTAGTGACCGTTTTGACTTCCTGTTCTTCGGATGGTTTCTTTTTAAATATACCAAAAAGGCTACCAGATTCCTTTTCATCTTTTCCTTTAGATTTCTTTGGAGAAGCATCTTTTTTATCTTTAATTATTATACTTCCTGTTGGTAGTTCTTCAGTTACTTGTTTTGTGATTATTGGTCGAACATCATGATATTTGTTAACTTCATCTTTCAAAAAGCTGTCACTTTCGGCTATGTTTTTCAAAGTAGTTTCGGAAAGAGCGGGTGCACTTTGTAAAGTAGTAGTGACCGTTTTGACTTCCCGTTCTTCGGATGGTTTCTTTTTAAATATACCAAAAAGGCTACCAGATTCCTTTTCATCTTTTCCTTTAGATTTCTTTGGAGAAGCATCTTTTTTATCTTTAATTATTATAATTCCTATTGGTGGTTCTTCAGTTACTTGTTTTGTGAATATTGGACGAACATCATGATATCTGTTAACTTCATCTTTCAAAAAGCTGTCACTTTCGGCTATGTTTTTCAAAGTAGTTTCGGAAAGAGCAGGTGCACTTTGTAAAGTAGTAGTGACCGTTTTGACTTCCCGTTCTTCGGATGGTTTCTTTTTAAATATACCAAAAAGGCTACCAGATTCCTTTTCATCTTTTCCTTTAGATTTCGTTGGAGAAGCATCTTTTTTATCTGTAATTACTATACTTTCTTTTGGTGGTTCTTCAGTTACTTGTTTTGTGATTATTGGACGAACATCATGATATCTGTTTACTTCATCTTTCAAAAAGGTGTCACTTTCGGCTATATTTTTCAAAGTAGTGTCCGACATTATCGGTTTTCTTTCGGGGCTCTTATCTTCTTTTTTCTTAAATATGTCAAATAGACCCCCATCTTTTTCAATCTTTTTCTTTTCTTTTTTTGGTGACACCTTTTCTAGTGATTCTTCTTTTTCTGGAAGCAGTACAGCTGTCCTTGGAACGTATATAACTTTTTCAGGAACTTGTTCTTCCTTAGTGGATCCGCTACATACTTGTGTTGTAATGGGGCGAACGTCATGATAGCCATTAATTTCGTCTTGTAAAAAGGTATCTGTAGCTGTTCTTGCAAAATGGCCTGAAGATGGCTGAGTTGTAATTTTAGGATCCACAGGTTTGACGTGCTTTTTAGTTCTTACAGGAGGGGTGGGAGGTGTATCTACTTTTTGCAAAACTACAGGTCTAACATCGTGGTATCTATGAATTTCATCTTTTAAAAATATCTCACAATCATTCATATCTCTTATAACATCACCAGAAATAGTAATTGGTTCAAGTGGTCTTTCTTCTTCTTTGACCAACGTGGACATTGGCTGACTAGAGACAGTTTGTTCTGCTAACTTTTTGGTTTCAATAATTTCAGATTTGATTTCATTTACTGTTTGTGGCAAATCTACACTTGTCTTAATGGTAGTTTCCTGATATGCAATAGGTTCTGTCATATTTGCTAGTACTCTAACATCATGATATTTATCGACTTCTTCCTTTAAGAAAGCAGTTGAATCGATCATATTTTTGATTGCGGTATCCGAAAAAGGTGGTTTTGTCTCAGGTTTAATTTTGAATATACCTAAGAACTTTTTATCGTCTTTACTTTTGGCTGTTTTAGCTTTTGGAGATTTAAGTAATTCTTCTTTAATAATTGTTTTTTCTTTAGATGTTTCCTTATCTTGTTTTTCAACGACCTCTTTTCTGCTACTATCGTCATCTGATTCATCGACGTCTTTTGAAGTTTTTCCAAATAAACCAAACAGCTTTCCTTGTTTTCTCTTCATTTTTTGACTGTCAGTTAATTTACCATCTATTATTTCTTTGGTGTCAGATTCTGAAGACATTACAGTGTTGGCTGATTTAAAAACATTGGGTTCGTCATCTGCCCAACCTGTAAATGATATTTCATTTTGTATTAAATCAGTAGTAGCTTTTTTAATATCATCACGAATAGGTATTTGTTGATCTGAATATAATTGTACTTGAGGTTCGAGTATATCTTCATAAACATGACTACGAATAGGTCGGATAGGTTCATGGATAGTCACTACGGGTTTAACCAAAATTTCTTCCGGTAGAATTGGCGACTTTTCCAAAATTTCTTTTTCTTTTTGTTCAGCAGTTTCGTCAATGTTAAGTGTAAAAGTTTCTCGCGTTTTTCTAGGTGATCCCTTCTTCGTAGGATCAATTACAATGGTGAATTCTTCCTCTTCAATAGTTAGAGGAGCGATAGTTTTAGTAATTGTTTCTTCGATAACAAAAGTTTTCTGTTTTTTAGGTGATTTGGACCGGGATCGAACTTTATGTTCGCCGTCTGCTAATACCGAAGTTACAATTTCTCTTGCTTTTTGCGTTATATTAGGTGGAATGTCTGCATCTGGAGCATCTAAGTCGGTAACTGGTACATTGGACTGTTTCGACTTTTGTATTTTAAAAACTTCCTGTTTGTGGTCAGGAGTATCTGTCGGTGAAGCTTCGAAATATGGAATATCATCATATCTGTGATCCGGCGGTGGTGTTGGTAATTTAGGTTTCTTAGTAACACCTGACGGAAGTTCACTTGGAACTTCAGTTGATTTCTTCTTCTTTTCTTTTTTCTTCTTTTCTTTTTTAGGTGACGACTTTTCAGATTCGGAATCAGATTCAAGAGATTTACCTACGAAATTTTTAAGAGTACCAAAAATACCTCTCTTTTTTTTCTTTTCTTCTTTGATTGGAGCTGATGACTCATCGTCGGTAGTATAATCATGTTTATAATACTTTTCGGTGTGGTAATGGTAAGGTTCTGCGCGTGACTCAGACTGAATTAGAGCATTAGTTAGGTCATAAAGACTTTTTTTATTAACGTATGGTCGATCGGTAGGTAAACCACTAAGGCTATGGCTTAATGGTTTTTCTTCGGTACGAGTTATAGTCGTATTTCCTGCAAGAACATGCAATTTCCAACAAGCTTTTCTAAACTACCAAAACTTAACCTTAAATATCGTTTTATCACATATTTCTTATACAATCTAATACATTATCTTACCTTGGCTAATGCACGATATTTTAGCTATTTCTCATTTTCAAAATATTAGTGGAAAACAAATCTAGCTACAATCCAAACCCATGCGGGTAAGTCAGCAAATAGAATTTTAAATTATGTTTAAAAAATTCATCGAAAATTATTGGTTTTTTTGTTTGAAGAGCAAATTAAAAAATTATCTAATTTTCCAAAACGAGAATGATTTTTATTTAAAAAAAATTGAACAATATTTTTAATAAAAACATTTTGAAAAAGATCATGTAAAATTTAAGAAATCATTGTAACGCCACATTACGTTAAGAAAAAAATATTTATAATTGTTTTAAATTTGACTGTAGCTCGACTTAAGAAGAAGTCTTATGCATTTATCTTTAAGTACGTTTAACCTCTTCTGTATACAGGACGAATGTATGTATGTCAAAATATTCGATAAAATGATCGAACAGATTGATTTTTATTTCTAATAAAGTTTATTTGAATTATAAAAAATACTATTCCATATATCCACCCTTGCTCACAGTAGACATCCCTTTAAACATTTTAAATAACAACTCTTTTTAAAAATATTTTTAATTTTCTATTCAACAGTATAATTATAAATTTGCTTTATTAGTTTTTGTAGGCAAAATGACCGATACCCACTTTCCTCAAAAATGTATTGTTTTAATATTGGGTAACCATATCGTAGGTCAAATATTTATTTACGAAAATCTAGAATTAATAAAAACAATAGTCGACCCACTAATAACAGAAATCATAGAAAATAATTTATAGGAATGTAGTATATATATTATTATTTTTCAAGAAAACGGTGCTTCTGATATTATCGTAATAAATATATGAAATTATTTAAATTTTAGGTATTAAAAAAGATCGACACAATCACATTAAAATAATGTAATTCACTTAGTAAACCAGAGCCGAGTTTCTTTGTCTGGTTAGTTTATTTTAAATGTAATTTGGTTAAAAAGCAATAAAGCAGATTTCCAAGTGTTAAATAGAAAATTGAAAACCCTACAAATTATATATAAATCGACCCCTATTTTGATTTAAAATATCAGTGAATAGAAAATAGAAAACTCTTTCAAATGAAATATTACTCGAGCCCAATTTCGATTTAAAATTTTATTAATTATATCAATGAACAGAGAACTATTTCAAATGAGGTATCACTGGATCTATATTTTAATTTAAATTTTTAAGTGAACAGCTACCATGCTCCGGGGTTGATTTTTAGAATGATATTTTTATAATAAAAATATTCTTTATTACAAATAAACAATACAATCCTCGATTAATTATTTATATAATCATAGATATTATGTTCATAACAGTTATTTGTAGATCGGTGTGTTTTTTCGTATTAATTACGGTTGCTTAACAATATTTCATGTAAAATATAAGTTCTATAGTGCAATCGTTAATTGTCCTATCCCCTGTTAACTACTAGTGCTCAAAGATATTTTAATGTTAACGCTATCTTGAAATTTCGTTACCTATTTGCTAAGTAGTTGCACCCACTGTTAAATTTTAATTGAAAAAAGAGAGATACCGGACAAAAACTAGGTTAAAAGGATTAACTTATGCTATTTTCAAAGGTTTCTATTTAAAAATATTTGTCAGCACTTGCAACGCAACATATTTTACTTTAAATGTTTTCAAGAGTAATTATTATTTACCAGTTGTGTCCGGCCACGCGTTGCTGTGGCTCAGTCTTGATAAATGGACAAGAAAGAAAAGAAAAAACGTTTTGAATATACTTAATTTCAGAATCAAAAGGAAATGATTATATCAATAAATCAATGAAAATTCAATTTTACAGTGCAACTGGAAACATTTAAATGGACGTGTAAAATATTTAGTATAGAGAGTGTTGCTTCTCTAAAATTTTGGTTCGTCTAACGCAACTATTTAACAAAATGGTTTTCATAAGAAACAGTATACCAAGACCGAATTTCCATTTAAAAAGTGTAGATAATATCGCCGAGAATACCTTCTAACAGATGTTATAAACTATTTATTTTACGTTAAGCATAATTTATATCTTTTAACTAAGCTTTTATCCACAGTTGTCAAAAGTTAGCTGAGGGCAAGACAATTTTCGACCAGATTTTATAAAGTACCAATAACTTATTTAGTTAATCGATGAATTTTTTATAGTGAACCCAGCAAATGAAAACTCTAACTTTACCTATGACTTCGTCCTCTTTTTGATGTAGCCAATCACAGTATGCTTCTGGAATGGGTCTGTTTTGGGTTAATGGGTTAATGAACTCAATTGGAGCAGGACTTTCTGAATCAGGATGTGGCTTGTAACAAGGATAAGAGATAGAATTTGCAAATAGATCAGTATTTAGGGAATCATGTGAAATTGGATTCGAAGACGGATCAAAATCCAATGGAAATCGTGGTTTGGAAGCAGCGAGAAGCTCAGTTTTACTTCTTGATATTTCCCTTGAGTCCAGTAAGTTACTATTTTGATTATCAGATTCTAAATTTCTGATAAATAAATTTTGTAATGTGAATGATGGTTTACCAGCTCTATCATCAGTTTTGTCTGTTGTAATTTTTCCACTTTCAAAAAGTGGTGAATAAGAGCTAGATTTCTTTTTATCAATTAAACCTGTAAATTTTTGAGCTAAGCTACCAAATTTTTCACTTAGCTTACCAGGAAGTGTCTGAAACTTCTCTTTGGTATGTTGTGTTGAGCCAACATTTTCTGTCTCGTTTTTTACAGGATTGTCCATGAATTCTCTTACTGATCGAATCTCTATCGCTTCTTTACCTTTATCTAGAGTTTTTACCATAAGTTTTACCTCAGCTTTAACTAATTTTTGACTAACCTCATAAGTACCTTCTTCCGAACTAGTAGAGACCCTTGATGAACTATCATCATCACTGATATAATCACAATCAAAAGAAAGTTCTTTAGCTGAAGTACTGACTAATGACGGAGGTTTAGTTTCTCTTAAGGGTGAATAATGTTGGACAGAATAAGTTTTACCTGAATAACAACTGCTTAATAAACTCTGATTCTCTTCATCTTCCTCGGGAACTATGCTAAGGTTGCGATAAGTACCTTCCCACCAAATTTCGGCACCAGTTCTATTATCCCGATATTGAACTGGATGTGGATTGTCCATAAATTCGTAGTCTTCTTCTGGTGATGATTCTTTAAGTTCATTTGGATCATTCCAACTATCTGGATATTGATCACTTAACGTTTCACTGGAAGCTGTATTAGCTCTTTGAAAATCTATTTTATACCTGTATGGCTTTTCTAAATATTCATCTTCTAGATGATTTGTTAGCAGGTTCGTTTCATCTTTCTCAACTGTGTCTACTAAAGTGTCGATGCTCTTAGATATTTCTTCTAATGTCTCAGGAAAATTAATGTTTTCGTAGTTTTGGTATGAATGAATAGGTGTTTTTTGAACTAATGTCGTTGAATGTTGGGGCAGTTCATCTTCGTTTATTATAATTTGTTGAGTTGTTTCGTAAATTTTGGGTTTACGTACAACTTTCTTAATAGGAACTTCGATCAAAGCATCACTACTTGGTAATAACTCTAGAGTATTGGTACACGGTTGCTCTGGTTCAACTATATCTAAATCCAAACCAAATAACTTCTCTTGTTTGTGTACTTCAAAGAGCATACTTTCGAGCATTGCGTCTATTTGAGTATAAGACGTTGTTCTATGGATTAATTGAGGATTTGAGGATTGGCCAATGGAATAAGAAGACAAACTGTTACTTGGCAAGAGCACGCTTTCGTAAGTTATGAACTGGGTGTCGGGTAGCGGTAAATCTGGTAAAAAAATTTAACTATATCTTTGCATTAACCAAAGTGTAAATAGAAGAAAATTTTGTTGTTCATTTATGTTGTTAAATTTGGAGATCAGTCTAGTGCCACAGATGTTTTTTGCTTCAACTGATTATTACATTTTGGTATCTATCACATTTCCTTATTACAAATTTTTAGATTGAAAGGTAATGGTAATTTTTGCTGCATGTTTTAAATTATTTTGTTTTCTAGTATTGAGTTTTAGTCCAAAAACAAAAATATTTTAAAATAATAAAGATTTTGTATACCTGTATTTACTATATGTTAAATAGTATATTCCTACACCCTGTAATTTATTACATTTTATTCACAAAACTGGTTTTAAAATACGGCATGCTTGAGGTCAAAAATTAATAGTTTCAATAAATATAAAAAATCTCATATTTAAATCTTAAATGTATGTTTTACATATGTAGGAAAACCTCTATTTATCATTATCTTCAATTTTCACAATAATTTTCAATTAAATTCCCTTGTCGTTAAAGAAGTTTGTAGAGTAATCCAAATTGTTTACCTTTGACATGTGTAGGTATGTGGTATATGCCAAAGAAGACTACTTATAAATTAAAGATAAGAAAACACTGTGTTAATCCTTAAAAATCAATACGTGGACATTTATATTTTAGAAAATAAAAGTTTTTATAAAATTTTTATGCAAGTTTAAATCTTCAATCAATCAATGATTAAAATAAATGTTTTATTACAGTTTCGAAGAATATTAATATTTGATATTTTTTGGAAAAATAATATAATGGCAGTTTTAGAATATGGTATTAAAATTAATATTCAGTTGAAGCATTATTCCCCTGCGGTACCGGACTTAAACAGTATTATAAATTAAAATTGCCAATGAGATGTGAAATGATTCGTGAATTTAAACAAGTGAAACCTTAAGTGAAATTTAAATCGCCGGAGTTGCTTAAGCTGTGCCGGGAATTGCACGGTTTTTTTAAATTAGTGTTTTAATTTCTTTTCTGGATTTTTTCTTTATGTTAGCATGCACATGCTGTTATTTAGCCTCATTCGGTGTTTTTTTTATTATTGGTTTTTACTCTGTGGTAGCTGTAAGCTTCTTGAGAAGGAGTTACTTGCCTGAAGTAAGCAAAAATGCTTTAAAAATTGCTATTAAAAAATAGAATGAGTTTGTTCTTATTGTAAGCTGAAAAATAACCGATTAAGCGATTAGTGGGTGTTAAATGTTGTGTTAATATGCACAAAAGAGCATCCTCTGGCTAAAAAAAAACAAAAAAATTATAAAAGAAAATGATGGTTAATATGGAAATGAAAATTAGCGTTTGATGGTGGTGCTCCTATAGTGTGAGATGATAGAATTAAAAATACCTGCATGTTTTTTTGTTTCACGTAATAAAGGCTTTTGAAGTTTTATTAAATTGTTGGAAAAAATAACTATTTAAAAGGCAAATTTAAAGACACTAAAAAATTTAATGTTTAAAGAGTGGTTTAATTTGTAATAGTGCAATCAATTTGCAAAGAACTAATTTTTATAGTTTATAAGATTCTTTAGGCAGGCAATCTCTATCTATTAATTATTTTGGAAATATTATTTGTTGGATGAATATATAATTTATTGCGGAAAAATGGAGAACTTTGCTTCTAACTTTGTTACTTATCGGAAATCAATATCTAAATACAGATTTGTATTTTCCCCTTTTTATTTAATTTATTCTTCTAGAGTCACATTTATATACCTATCATATAAAAATGATAAAAGGTGCCAAAAACAAAAAGTAATATTGTTGTTGCGTTAGCTTTATCAAACAATAGTCTCTGGCATTTTGTAGTGCTAGCAAGTGCTTTTTTAACATTATAATAAATTAATTAAAATATACCTTGATTCTAAAACTAAAATTATGTCATTACTTGTATAAGAAGTTTAAATAAATTCAAATTAAATTTAAAAAAATGATCGTTTTATCTTTCAAACAATTTCGAACTAATTGGACTAATAAAACTCCAAGCCTTCATAATAATTTAGTTATTTTTTTATCGAATCCGAATATTGCTTATAAAAAATACATCAAATATTTGACTCGATAAACTCAATATCAGACACAGTAGTAAATGATTAACAACCAAGTATTAAAAATTTGCAACTGTGACTTTGTTCGATGTGGGGGAGTGAACATTTTGAGCCGTCTTCAATATAATGTAAATTTACATCAGTTTACCCAAGGACGGTTCACAAACGTACTCACCCCCACCCACACGTACTTAAAAAATATATTTGTTTCGAGAAGATAAATATTTTTTTTTTCAATAATGTTCTTACCTTTCTGTGCTGCGCGCCGCTCTAGTGTTGGAGCTGTGGGCTCCAATTTATGCGGCTGGGGCTGTCTTGAGGCGTCCCACTCTATAAAATAAACAACAAATATAATATAAACCCTTTATGATCAAATCCAACATCAACTTATATCTACCCTCTACCATTTTGAGTTTATTTAATTAGCAAACTGTGATTTCTTCACTTACCCATAATACATTGATTATAATTAGAGGACGCAGGGTATCCAAGAAATCAAAGGTTATTGTAAAGTTCCGGTATGTTTCAGGTTAGTGATAATAAAATACCCTTTGAAGACCTAGACACTCTGTATGTAATATTCGAATGTTAGTTCATGCAATTGAAATTAATTTTAGGGTTTTAAATACCATAAAATTCAATATAAAACATATGATAACAAATATTTTTTTTTTACAATTAACTAATACTATTGGTTTTAAGGACAAATTATTAATGTTCTTTACAAATTGGTATATTAGTGCAATGTAAATCATTTTTATATTGAATTTAAGTAAATAATTACTTACTCTTAACGTACTCTATAGCCAATTATACCTGTAACTTCATAAAATTTGGAATTAAGTAAGATGTATTTGTATTTCATTATTAAATGCTAAATACTTTTAATAAACCATATATTCCTAAATTATAATGAGTAAAGGTTTTGCATTATTTTAAAGTGATTATTACTAAGCGGGTATGGAACTTTAATAAATAAAAACATATACCTATGTTGCTTTTACAGGAAAAAAAAAAGAAAAAGCAGGCAGTTTTAAACTAAAAATAAGTTATCATTAAAATAACTGATTCCTATATCAAAGATATTTAAAAATGCATTCGATAATTATTTAACAAAAATAATTACCTTGTCCCGCACTATGTGACGTTAGTCCATTGCTAAAATTGGTCAGAACCTTACTATCAATTTGCCGCATAAAATTTAGTAACTCTGGCTTTAATAACTTATTAAGACGTTCATCTTCCTCTGAAAAGTATTCGATATCGGTAAAATATTCGATATATCCACCTCCTTTTAAATACATACATCCTTCTGGAGCTAATTTAGTCTTACTCTCAGCTACGATCTTACTAGAACTGCACTGGTTCAGTTCTGTACGTAACTCATTAGGAGTCACAGTTTCCGTTCTAGAGTAACTTACATTCTCGTCTCCAGAAGCAGCCAAGTCTTCTGTGTCCGTATGAACTGGACTAACCGCCATGTTGGACTCGAATTTTACAGATTTATTGATTTGTAAATGATCTTGGATAGAAAATGGACCTGAGCCCTCTTTGTTTAATATCATATTTCCTCCCATCTCCCTCATGTGTTGTGGAGTACAAGATGACTCCCTTAAACCGTGATGGTTTTCTTCGTCAGATATATCACCAATAATCTCAACATCAGTTAGTCCTTCAGGAGCTACATCTGGCAAGTTTAATAATGGAGATAAGCTGTTAAATGGTTCAGAGTTAGTGTCACTCAATAGAACATCTTCAGTATCAGTGAGAGCTTTAGAAGACTCATTCTTTACAGATAATTTATTTTTTTCCGCTTGAAACTTTTCGTGGATATGTTTAAATTTTGGTGCCCTACGTCTACGAGTATTGAGTACAATCTCCTCGGTATCAGTTAATTCATTATAGTCTTCTGCTATAGGCGCTTGTAATTTTTTATTTTGAATTGTTTCACTTTCGTTTACAACTCCACAATCCAATAAATTATAATCAGAAATAGAAACAGGTATTTCGTTTTCCAGGGCTTCTTCTGCTTCAGAAACACTTTCTTCGTCTGTTTCTAAATTGGTAGATTCTTCAGGCGAATGTACAGGTGTTTCCTCAGACAAAGGAATAATTTTGATTATTGGAAATGATTCATTTTCCTTAAGTAAAACCAAATTTCTTACCGGTGGAGGCAAAATTATTTCAGGTAAGTTATTAAGCTGGTCAAAATCATCTTCAAACTCTTCTTCATCAGTAAGAGCCGCTGTTTGTTTTGCTAGAGCTAGCGGAATACTTTTTGAATATTCATCATCGGAACTCTCAACATTTTCACAGTCTGTAACTGGATCATCATTTGAATGAGCAACTTTCAAACTGGACGTGGAATATACCTTTTTCTCTTTGGTAGGTGCGATATGGTCAAATTTAATATCGTAACTAATACTTTCTTCTTCATTATTTTCTTTATCACTGTTTTCAGTTACGCAAAGATCGCTATCAGTGTTATTTGTATCAATAAGTGTATCATCACTTCTGACTGAATGGGCTCTACAAATATTTTTATTTTTTACTGAACTAAGCGTTTCGTTGACGTTACTATAGCACGTAGCCATTTCATTTAACTTTTCTTCAAGAGCGTCTTCTTCTTCTTTTGAATCCTTAGTATCATCTGGCGTAGTTATATTTTCAGAAACGTCTTCAAAATCTTCAACGTCCGTAGGAAAATTAGTATCAAACTCAGGAATATTTAAAATATTCTGTTTTTTCTCAGCAATTCTTTTGCAAATAGGAAAAGGGAAACGAACATTTTCTTCGTTGTCACTATCATAAGGTAATGAGTGACTCTTCATTTTTATTTGTGCTTTTTTCTTTAGATTAATATAAGACCTAAATCTAGTATCATCATCAGACACATTCAGATCTTCAACATCCGTAACAGACGCTTTCCGTGTCTTTTGTCGTCGTCTTCTTGGTTTAACTTTTTTAAAGCACTTTTCGCTATCTGAATCTGATAACAGTACTTCAACATCAGTTAAATCCGATATATTCGGAGGTAAAGACAATATAGTTAAAAACTGCTGATCATTTGGAAAAGACTTTTCAGAGTCGTTCGAATCAGAAAAATTGCTGTTAATAGATAACAAGGGTCTCAAGTTATTAGTTTTATCTGAAACATTTATACTGTCTACATTATATGCTACCAGATCAATACAAGTTTCAGGAATACTGTTATTAAAATATTCATTATCTGTGTCAAATATTTCTTCGTCTGTATAAGGATCAAAAATTTGGTAATGAACTTCGTTGGTCTGGATTTGGGAAGATGAAGATTGAGTTTTTAATTTGTTTTTGCCCTTTGTTGTTTTAATTTGTGTTTTGTAAGACTCTTCAAAGATACCTCCCTCTAAATCTAGATCGTCAATGTTTATTGGCTCAGAATGAGGAATGACAATTTTTGTAGATTTATCATCTTCTTCATCTGAAGCTTCTACATCTTCAATATCTGTCAACGCATCATCGTGATACAATTTTATTTTCAGTTTAGATTTCTTTTCTTTTATAGGTTTTTCTTGTTCTTCATCTAGATCCTCTATATCTGTCAATGCTTCTGTTAGAGTTAGATAGTTACTATCGTCATCGATACTTTCTTCATCATGTGTTACAGCTATTTTCGGTACGATTGATGAAATCAAAGCCATCATAGTAAGGTTTCCTGTAGTAAAAATTTCAAAATCAATCAAGGATGATTTAATATACTATGTATCCCTTTGTTCGAAAACCAATACAATATTTAGGATTAGAGCTAACAAGTATACTTACCAATGTACCTATTTCATTTCAAACTTACCTTTCAATTCCGAATATAGTTAAGAACTTATTTCTAGCATGCAGTTTCTACTAGTTTGGACATTATTTACTTAAAGTAAGGCATTCTGACTTGTTCAAGTTATTTGAACAGTTCAATAAACAGTTTTGAATAATATTTTCCAAAATTTATAAATTAAGTTTTAAATTCAATATAATTACTGGTTTTGATTTATCTATAATTTCGATATTTAAACATCACGTTCCAGCTAAATAGCTAACAAAATTTTATTTATTATTAAAATAGCCAACGTTTGCTATTGTTTTATGTTAAAGATCAATTGTTAATTATTTTATCGCCAGTAGGAAAAACGAAATAATTCGATGATAAGCCGTTTAAATGAGAAAACAAAAAGTGTATTTCACTTAGTACGCAGTTTCTGCCTACACGAATCTGTTTCTCTATTATCAAATACTATTCAAATAATACCTAAATAAATCAGAACGAATCTACTCGACTTATACTCGGGATTATACCTCTTTACTTGTGTCTATTCGAGAAGCCATGCTCTGGGATGACATCGCAATAGATTCAGGTAGCACTGAGGAAGTGTTACCTTTTGAAAGACTTCCTTCTATATACTCATACTGAAACTTCTTTCTAGAAGGTGATATAACTTGGACGTCAAGAATCGGAGAAAATCTTTCTTCAGATTTCTGAGTAGTCATTACTTGTTTGATAGAACTGGTAGTAGTTTCTTGCCTCAGTCCTTCATATTGGGACATTACTAATTTTCTGGGTAATTCGGTTTCTTGTATCATTATATTTTCGCGAATATCAACGCAAGTGATTAGATCGGAAATTCTATGGCCGGACTCGTGGATAGATTCAAGGGAACGTTGTGCTTTAGGTGAACTAGGTGATAAAGATTTAAATCGGCCATTTGCATCGGAACTCACATCATGATCAGATGGTGAGCTGGGTAACGCCACGGATTCTGACAAGCTGGAGTCAGTAGTATCTACCAAAGATATCTCGGTCTCGTTCTTCAAAGTTGAGGCAACTCTGCGTATGTTCTCATAAGGTTGTCTATAAATAACTTCTATGGATCCTGTGTAATTCTGCGTCCTAGTAAATACTTCTGACGTTAGTTGCTTCGTAGATCCGTTTGCTGATCTTACCCTTACCGGACTGCCTGGGAGAGAGGTAGGGCTTGCACTTTTACGGCCTTCCTCCATAAGCTCGTAATAAGTAGTAGGAATAACACTTTGACTTCGTGTGCGGTCCGCAAAATGGACGGTTTTATCATAGGACGGTTTTTCGGTTGAATGTGACAATTTTTTGATATGTTCGCTAACAACTGTACGACGAAGTTTTGTAGGAGACGGACTAGGTTTTGGACTTTCTATTCGAAATATATCTCCTTTGTGAACTTTACTAATATCTTCTTTTACCAATGCTTTTTCTGCTTGGGCTAGTTTATTAGAATCAAAGCCTTTACTTCGAGTTTTCTTTTTAGGAGTGGTCGGCGTTGAAGAAATTTTATATTTTTGTAAAGCTGTCTTTACCTCTTCAACCATCATTTCTTTTATGTTGGTCGACTTTCTGGGTATCCCTTCTTTAGCTAACTTTGTTGGTGTACCTTCTCTGGATTTCTGTTGAGCAGAAAAAGGTACTTTAGTGAATGTATGTTTAGACTCTAGTTCAATTCTCTTTTCAGTTATCGATTTAGTTTGCTCTTCTAATCTAAATTTATTTTTTAGTTTTTCATTTGAGTTATCTATTTCTCGTTTATCTTTACTTTTAATACTCTTCATGTCCCTTGATACTGTAGACATCATGTAACCATGAATTCTATTGTCATATTTTTTTACCACATGGGGAATGTCTGGAGGTTGGTACGACAGAGTTTTCTTTTTTGGGGAATCTACTTTTATAATGAGCTTTTCTTTAACAGTTTCTCTCGAGGTACTTTCAGTGCTTGAGAGTCTAGATATAGTAGTACCAGAAACAGATGAAATTGACATTTTTGCAGAACGTGACCTAGAACTAGAAATCGTTTTAGTACTAGAATCAATTTTATGTTTAACAGTTTTTTCTGATATTGCTGATACTCTTGTTGTTGTGTTGTTAGTAACTGATTCACTTTTTTGTTTTGTAGTTTTTTTAAATGATTTTGATTTTGAAATCTCTTTGGTGTTATTGACTTTTTCCTCATCAGAACTAACATCAAAATCATGACGAATTTTAGATGTTTTTAACTTAGGAATTTGTTTCGAAAAGGTTCTTTTTTTGGCAGATTCTCCTTCAGATTTATCTCGATGTGTAACGGAAGTTTGTTTTTTCTTTAAAGTAGTTTGACGTGCTTCTCTCTGATGATCTCTAACTTTTACTTCCAATAAATCATCGGTCATTATAATATCTGATCTTGAAACGTCAAATGATTGAATTCCGTTAGAACGTGATAAATCTATTATCGAAACATGAGAGTCACTTTCGGATACTCGCTGCTGGTCCATTTTATAAATAGAATCAGTTTCGGAAGATAGAGGTTCAATATCTGTCTCAGAAAACTTTCTCGATGTACTTGTTCTTCTTAATGACATACTAGTATCTCCGACATTTTCATCTTTTTGTTGATTAGCTAAAGATTCATGTAGATCACTATGTACTCTTAATTGATCTCCAAGATGTGTAGTAGTGCTTTGAATATATTTATTTACTCTTATGTCACTTATTTCAGTTGTTTGTTCAATATTTTTAATGCTTTGATGGTTGATAACATTAGGTCCGGAAATGTTAGCAGAATAACCCTTATATATATTATCCAAATTATAACTGTTATTTGAATCCCATTCAGAATCTTTAAAAACCTTACCCAAACTATCTGTCAAGCAAGTATGAGCCATTTGTGACTCAACTTCTATAGATGTTACAACGCAGATATCTTCTTTTGTAACAGAAATGTCAGCAGTTAAACTTGTACAAGCCATTTTTGTTTCCACTTCCACACGATCTACTAAAAACTTGTCAGTAGAAAAGCAGGTAGTAGCCGTTTTTGATTCCACTTCTACAGTGTGTACTAGACTCATTGAATCTTTTTCCTTAACTGTAGTATCAGCTGTCAAACCAGTATGACACTCTTCTGATTCCACTTCTCCACTTTGAAGTAATAGATTATCTTCAAGATGAGCTAAACTTTTTGTTTCAGTATATATTTCACTTTCTAGTTTATTTGGAGATCTCGGTAGATTTTTAAAAGATGACGAAAAATCTTTATCATCTTCAACGTGTACACTTTTCTCCTCACCTTTATGAGTATCCATTACTGTTTTGCTTTGGGGAATAGGGGGATATTTTAGTATATCTTTCTTATCAACAAGTGATATAGCATCGTGTTTGTGTGGAAGGTCAACGTAAATAGGTAGGTCTTGTGATTTATCAGACTTAACAGATCTCTTAAGGACAATATGTGAAATTTTGTCCTCAATTTTATGAGTTTCTGTTACTTTATCGCCATGGAGAGTAGTGGGAGATTTGAGAAAATCATGCTTGTCATCAGGTGATTTAGCATCGTGTTCGTCTGAAATGTCAGGGAGAGTGGGTAGTTCATGTAGTTTACATGGAGATTTCGGTTGATCTTTAGGAGATTCTCTATTATTAATATCGGTACTATCCAAGTCATGAGGCTTGATTAGAAATTTAGGCAACTCCTTAGGAGATTTCTGATCGTTAACGTGGGGAACAGTGTCATCAACTTTATGAGTTACTTTGTCATCATGAGGCTTAGTGGGAGATTTGGCAATATGTTTTTTGTCAACAGGTGATTTACCATCGTGTTCGTGTGGAATGTCATGGTGAGTGGGTAGTTCATGTGGTTTACTTGGAGATTTCGGTTGATCTTTAGGAGATTCCTTATCATCAATATGGGTAGTATCAAAGTCATGAGACTTGCTTAGAGATTTAGACAACTCCTTAGGAGAATTCTTATCATCAATGTGCGCAATTTTGTGATCAATTTTATGAGTTACTTTGTCATCATGAGGCTTAGTGGGAGATTTGGAAATGTCTATTTTGTCAACAGGTGATTTAGCATGGTGTTCGTGTGGAATGTCATGGTGAGTGGGTAGTTCATGTGGTTTACTTGGAGATTTCGGTTGATCTTTAGGAGATTTAATATGATCAAAATGGGTAGTATCCAAGTCATGAGGTTTGCTTGGAGATTTAGGCAACTCCTTAGGAGATTTCTTATCGTCAATGTGCGGAATTGTGTCATCAATTTTATGAGTTACTTTGTCATCATGATGCTTAGTGGGAGATTTGATTATATCTTTCTTGTCAACAGGTGATTTAGCATCGTGTTCGTGTGGAATGTCATGGTGAGTGGGTAGTTCATGTGGTTTAGTTGGAGATTTCGGTTGATCTTTAGGAGATTCCTTTTCATCACTATGGATAGTATCCAAGTCATGAGACTTGCTTGGAGATTTAGGTAACTCCTTAGGAGATTTCTTATCGTCAATGTGCGGAATTTTGTCATAAATTTTATGAGTTACTTTGTCATCATGAGGCTTGGTGGGAGATTTGGTAATATCTTTTCTGTCAACAGGTGATTTAGCATCGTGATCGTGTGGAATGTCATGGTGAGTTGGTAGTTTATGTGATTTACTTGGAGATTTCAGTTGATCTTTAGGAGATTTACTATGATCAATATGAGTAGAATCCAAGTCATGAGGCTTGCTTGGAGATTTAGGCAACTCCTTCGGAGATTTCTTATCGTCAATGTGCGGAATTTTGTCATCAATTTTATGAGTTACTTTGTCATCATGAGGCTTAGTGGGAGATTTGGCCATATCTTTTTTGTCAACAGGTGATTTACCATCGTGTTCGTGTGGAATGTCATGGTTAGTGGGTAGTTCATGTGGTTTACTTGGAGATTTCGGTTGATCTTTAGGAGATTTACTATGATCAATATGGGTAGTATCCAAGTCATGAGGCTTGCTTGGAGATTTAGGCAACTCTTTCGGAGATTTCTTATCGTCAATGTGCGGAATTTTGTCATCAATTTTATGAGTTACTTTGTCATCGTGAGGCTTAGTGGGAGATTTGGAAATATCTTTTTTGTCAACAGGTGATTTAGCATCGTGTTCGTGTGGAATGTCATGGTGAGTGAGTAGTTCATGTGGTTTACTTGGAGATTTCGGTTGATCTTTAGGAGATATACTATGATCAATATGGGTAGTATCCAAGTCATGAGGCTTGCTTGGAGATTTAGGCAACTCTTTCGGAGATTTCTTATCGTCAATGTGCGGAATTTTATCGTCAATTTTATGAGTTACTTTGTCATCGTGAGGCTTAGTGGGAGTTTTGTCAATATCTTTTTTGTCAACAGGTGATTTACTATCGTGATCGTGTGGAATGTCATGGTGAGTGGGTAGTTCAAGGGGTTTACTTGGAGATTTCGGTTGATCTTTAGGAGATTTACCATGATCAATATGGATAGTATCTAAGTCATGAGGCTTGCTTGGAGATTTAGGTAACTCCTTAGAAGATTCCTTATCGTCAATGTGTGGAAGTTTGTCATCAATTTTAAGAGTTACTTTGTCATCATGAGGCTTAGTGGGAGATTTGGAAATGTCTGTTTTGTCAACAGGTGATTTAGCAGCGTGTTCGTGTGGAATGTCATGGTGAGTGGGTAGTTCATGTGGTTTACTTGTAGATTTCGGGTGATCTTTAGGAGATTCCTTATCATCAATATGGGTAGTATCCAAGTCATGAGGCTTGCTTGCAGATTTCGGTAACTCCTTAGGAGATTTCTTATCGTCAATGTGCGGAATTTTGTCATCAATTTTATGAGTTAATCTGTCATCATGAGGCTTAGTGGGAGATTTGGCATTATCTTTTTTGTCAACAGGTGATTTACTACTATCGTGTTCGTGTGGAATGTCATGGTGAGAGGGTAGTTCATTTGGTTTACTTGGAGATTTCGGTTGATCTTTAGGAGATTTACTATGATCAATATGGGTAGTATCCAAGTCATGAGGCTTGCTTGGAGATTTAGGCAACTCCTTAGGAGATTTCTTATCGTCAATGTGCGGAATTTTGTCATCAATTTTATGAGTTACTTTGTCATCGTGAGGCTTAGTGGGAGATTTGGAAATATCTTTTTTGTCAACAGGTGATTTAGCATCGTGTTCGTGTGGAATGTCATGGTGAGTGAGTAGTTCATGTGGTTTACTTGGAGATTTCGGTTGATCTTTAGGAGATTCCTTTTCATCAATATGGATAGTATCTAAGTCATGAGGCTTGATTGGAGATTTAGGCAACTCCTTCGGAGATTGCTTATCGTCAATATGCGGAATTTTGTGATCAATTTTATGAGTTACTTTGTCATCATGAGGCTTAGTGGGAGATTTGGCAATATCTTTTTTGTCAACAGGTGATTTAGCATCGTGTTCGTGTGGAATGTCATGGTGAGTGGGTAGTTCATGTGGTTTACTTGGAGATTTCGGTTGATCTTTAGGAGATTTACTATGATCAATATGGGTAGTATCCAAGTCATGAGGCTTGCTTGGAGATTTAGGCAACTCTTTCAGAGATTTCTTATCGTCAATGTGCGGAATTTTGTCATCAATTTTATGAGTTAATCTGTCATCATGAGGCTTAGTGGGAGATTTGGCAATATCTTTTTTGTCAACAGGTGATTTACCATCGTGTTCGTGTGAAATGTCATGGTGAGTGGGTATTTCATGTGGTTTACTTGGAGATTTCGGTTGATCTTTAGGAGATTCCCTATCATAAATATGGGTAGTATCCAAGTCATGAGGCTTCCTTAGATATTTCGGTAACTCCTTAGGAGATTTCTTATCGTCAATGTGCGGAATTTTGTCTTCAATTTTATGAGTTACTTTGTCATCGTGAGGCTTAGTGGGAGATTTGGAAATATCTTTTTTGTCAACTGGTGATTTAGTATCGTGTTCGTGTGGAATGTCATGGTGAGTGGGTAGTTCATGTGGTTTACTTGGAGATTTCGGTTGATCTTTAGGAGATTTACTATGATCAATATGGGTAGTATCCAAGTCATGAGGCTTGCTTGGAGATTTAGGCAACTCCTTCGGAGATTTCTTATCGTCAATGTGCGGAATTTTGTCATCAATTATAAGAGTTACTTTGTCATCGTGGGGCTTAGTGGGAGATTTGGCAATATCTTTTTTGTCAACAGGTGATTTACTATCGTGTTCGTGTGGAATGTCATGGTGAGAGGGTAGTTCATATGGTTTACTTGGAGATTTCGGTTGATCTTTAGGAGATTTACTATGATCAATATGGGTAGTATCCAAGTCATGAGGCTTGCTTGGAGATTTAGGCAACTCCTTAGGAGATTTCTTATCGTCAATGTGCGGAATTTTGTCATCAATTTTATGAGTTACTTTGTCATCGTGAGGCTTAGTGGGAGATTTGGAAATATCTTTTTTGTCAACAGGTGATTTAGCATCGTGTTCGTGTGGAATGTCATGGTGAGTGAGTAGTTCATGTGGTTTACTTGGAGATTTCGGTTGATCTTTAGGAGATTCCTTTTCATCAATATGGATAGTATCTAAGTCATGAGGCTTGATTGGAGATTTAGGCAACTCCTTCGGAGATTGCTTATCGTCAATATGCGGAATTTTGTGATCAATTTTATGAGTTACTTTGTCATCATGAGGCTTAGTGGGAGATTTGGCAATATCTTTTTTGTCAACAGGTGATTTAGCATCGTGTTCGTGTGGAATGTCATGGTGAGTGGGTAGTTCATGTGGTTTACTTGGAGATTTCGGTTGATCTTTAGGAGATTTACTATGATCAATATGGGTAGTATCCAAGTCATGAGGCTTGCTTGGAGATTTAGGCAACTCTTTCGGAGATTTATTATCGTCAATGTGCGGAATTTTATCGTCAATTTTATGAGTTACTTTGTCATCATGAGGCTTAGTGGGAGATTTGGCATTATCTTTTTTGTCAACAGGTGATTTACTACTATCGTGTTCGTGTGGAATGTCATGGTGAGAGGGTAGTTCATTTGGTTTACTTGGAGATTTCGGTTGATCTTTAGGAGATTTACTATGATCAATATGGGTAGTATCCAAGTCATGAGGCTTGCTTGGAGATTTAGGCAACTCCTTAGGAGATTTCTTATCGTCAATGTGCGGAATTTTGTCATCAATTTTATGAGTTACTTTGTCATCGTGAGGCTTAGTGGGAGATTTGGAAATATCTTTTTTGTCAACAGGTGATTTAGCATCGTGTTCGTGTGGAATGTCATGGTGAGTGAGTAGTTCATGTGGTTTACTTGGAGATTTCGGTTGATCTTTAGGAGATTCCTTTTCATCAATATGGATAGTATCTAAGTCATGAGGCTTGATTGGAGATTTAGGCAACTCCTTCGGAGATTGCTTATCGTCAATATGCGGAATTTTGTGATCAATTTTATGAGTTACTTTGTCATCATGAGGCTTAGTGGGAGATTTGGCAATATCTTTTTTGTCAACAGGTGATTTAGCATCGTGTTCGTGTGGAATGTCATGGTGAGTGGGTAGTTCATGTGGTTTACTTGGAGATTTCGGTTGATCTTTAGGAGATTTACTATGATCAATATGGGTAGTATCCAAGTCATGAGGCTTGCTTGGAGATTTAGGCAACTCTTTCAGAGATTTCTTATCGTCAATGTGCGGAATTTTGTCATCAATTTTATGAGTTAATCTGTCATCATGAGGCTTAGTGGGAGATTTGGCAATATCTTTTTTGTCAACAGGTGATTTACCATCGTGTTCGTGTGAAATGTCATGGTGAGTGGGTATTTCATGTGGTTTACTTGGAGATTTCGGTTGATCTTTAGGAGATTCCCTATCATAAATATGGGTAGTATCCAAGTCATGAGGCTTCCTTAGATATTTCGGTAACTCCTTAGGAGATTTCTTATCGTCAATGTGCGGAATTTTGTCTTCAATTTTATGAGTTACTTTGTCATCGTGAGGCTTAGTGGGAGATTTGGAAATATCTTTTTTGTCAACTGGTGATTTAGTATCGTGTTCGTGTGGAATGTCATGGTGAGTGGGTAGTTCATGTGGTTTACTTGGAGATTTCGGTTGATCTTTAGGAGATTTACTATGATCAATATGGGTAGTATCCAAGTCATGAGGCTTGCTTGGAGATTTAGGCAACTCCTTCGGAGATTTCTTATCGTCAATGTGCGGAATTTTGTCATCAATTATAAGAGTTACTTTGTCATCGTGGGGCTTAGTGGGAGATTTGGCAATATCTTTTTTGTCAACAGGTGATTTACTATCGTGTTCGTGTGGAATGTCATGGTGAGAGGGTAGTTCATATGGTTTACTTGGAGATTTCGGTTGATCTTTAGGAGATTTACTATGATCAATATGGGTAGTATCCAAGTCATGAGGCTTGCTTGGAGATTTAGGCAACTCCTTAGGAGATTTCTTATCGTCAATGTGCGGAATTTTGTCATCAATTTTATGAGTTACTTTGTCATCGTGAGGCTTAGTGGGAGATTTGGAAATATCTTTTTTGTCAACAGGTGATTTAGCATCGTGTTCGTGTGGAATGTCATGGTGAGTGAGTAGTTCATGTGGTTTACTTGGAGATTTCGGTTGATCTTTAGGAGATTCCTTTTCATCAATATGGATAGTATCTAAGTCATGAGGCTTGATTGGAGATTTAGGCAACTCCTTCGGAGATTGCTTATCGTCAATATGCGGAATTTTGTGATCAATTTTATGAGTTACTTTGTCATCATGAGGCTTAGTGGGAGATTTGGCAATATCTTTTTTGTCAACAGGTGATTTAGCATCGTGTTCGTGTGGAATGTCATGGTGAGTGGGTAGTTCATGTGGTTTACTTGGAGATTTCGGTTGATCTTTAGGAGATTTACTATGATCAATATGGGTAGTATCCAAGTCATGAGGCTTGCTTGGAGATTTAGGCAACTCTTTCGGAGATTTATTATCGTCAATGTGCGGAATTTTATCGTCAATTTTATGAGTTACTTTGTCATCGTGAGGCTTAGTGGGAGTTTTGGCAATATCTTTTTTGTCAACAGGTGATTTACTATCGTGATCGTGTGGAATGTCATGGTGAGTGGGTAGTTCAAGGGGTTTACTTGGAGATTTCGGTTGATCTTTAGGAGATTTACCATGATCAATATGGATAGTATCTAAGTCATGAGGCTTGCTTGGAGATTTAGGTAACTCCTTAGGAGATTTCTTATCGTCAATGTGCGGAAGTTTGTCATAAATTTTAAGAGTTACTTTGTCATCATGAGGCTTAGTGGGAGATTTGGAAATGTCTATTTTGTCAACAGGTGATTTAGCAGCGTGTTCGTGTGGAATGTCATGGTGAGTGGGTAGTTCATGTGGTTTACTTGGAGATTTCGGTTGATCTTTAGGAGATTTACTATGATCAATATGGGTAGTATCCAAGTCATGAGGCTTGCCTGGAGATTTAGGCAACTCCTTAGGAGATTTCTTATCGTCAATGTGCGGAATATTGTCATAAATTTTATGAGTTACTTTGTCATCATGAGGCTTAGTGGGAGATTTGGTAATATCTTTTCTGTCAACAGGTGATTTAGCATCGTGATCGTGTGGAATGTCATGGTGAGTGGGTAGTTCAAGGGGTTTACTTGGAGATTTCGGTTGATCTTTAGGAGATTTACCATGATCAATATGGATAGTATCTAAGTCATGAGGCTTGCTTGGAGATTTAGGTAACTCCTTGGGAGATTTCTTATCGTCAATGTGCGGAAGTTTGTCATAAATTTTAAGAGTTACTTTGTCATCATGAGGCTTAGTGGGAGATTTGGAAATGTATATTTTGTCAACAGGTGATTTAGCAGCGTGTTCGTGTGGAATGTCATGGTGAGTGGGTAGTTCATGTGGTTTACTTGGAGATTTCGGTTGATCTTTAGGAGATTTACTATGATCAATATGGGTAGTATCCAAGTCATGAGGCTTGCTTGGAGATTTAGACAACTCCTTCGGAGATTTCTTATCGTCAATGTGCGGAATTTTGTCATCAATTTTATGAGTTACTTTGTCATCGTGGGGCTTAGTGGGAGATTTGGCAATATCTTTTTTGTCAACAGGTGATTTACTATCGTGTTCGTGTAAAATGTCATGGTGAGAGGGTAGTTCATGTGGTTTACTTGGAGATTTCGGTTGATCTTTAGGAGATTTACTATGATCAATATGGGTAGTATCCAAGTCATGAGGCTTGCTTGGAGATTTAGGCAACTCCTTAGGAGATTTCTTATCGTCAATGTGCGGAATTTTGTCATCAATTTTATGAGTTACTTTGTCATCGTGAGGCTTAGTGGGAGATTTGGAAATATCTTTTTTGTCAACAGGTGATTTAGCATCGTGTTCGTGTGGAATGTCATGGTGAGTGAGTAGTTCATGTGGTTTACTTGGATATTTCGGTTGATCTTTAGGAGATATACTATGATCAATATGGGTAGTATCCAAGTCATGAGGCTTGCTTGGAGATTTAGGCAACTCTTTCGGAGATTTCTTATCGTCAATGTGCGGAATTTTATCGTCAATTTTATGAGTTACTTTGCCATCGTGAGGCTTAGTGGGAGTTTTGTCAATATCTTTTTTGTCAACAGGTGATTTACTATCGTGATCGTGTGGAATGTCATGGTGAGTGGGTAGTTCAAGGGGTTTACTTGGAGATTTCGGTTGATCTTTAGGAGATTTACCATGATCAATATGGATAGTATCTAAGTCATGAGGCTTGCTTGGAGATTTAGGAAACTCCTTAGAAGATTCCTTATCGTCAATGTGTGGAAGTTTGTCATCAATTTTAAGAGTTACTTTGTCATCATGAGGCTTAGTGGGAGATTTGGAAATGTCTGTTTTGTCAACAGGTGATTTAGCAGCGTGTTCGTGTGGAATGTCATGGTGAGTGGGTAGTTCATGTGGTTTACTTGTAGATTTCGGGTGATCTTTAGGAGATTCCTTATCATCAATATGGGTAGTATCCAAGTCATGAGGTTTGCTTGGAGATTTCGGTAACTCCTTAGGAGATTTCTTATCGTCAATGTGCGGAATTTTGTCATCAATTTTATGAGTTACTTTGTCATCGTGAGGCTTAGTGGGAGATTTGGAAATATCTTTTTTGTCAACAGGTGATTTAGCATCGTGTTCGTGTGGAATGTCATGGTGAGTGGGTAGTTCATGTGGTTTACTTGGAGATTTCGGTTGATCTTTAGGAGATTTACTATGATCAATATGGGTAGTATCCAAGTCATGAGGCTTGCTTGGAGATTTCGGTAACTCCTTAGGAGATTTCTTATCGTTAATGTGCGGAATTTTGTCATCAATTTTATGAGTTACTTTGTCATCGTGAGGCTTAGTCGGAGTTTTGGCAATATCTTTTTTGTCAACAGGTGATTTACTATCGTGTTCGTGTGGAATGTCATGGTGAGTGGGTAGTTCATGTGGTTTACTTGGGGATTTCGGTTGATCTTTAGGAGATTTATTATGATCAATTTGGGTAGTATCCAAGTCATGAGGCTTGCTTGGAGATTTAGGCAACTCCTTCGGAGATTTCATATCGTCAATGTGCGGAATTTTGTCATCAATTTCATGAGTTACTTTGTCATCGTGAGGCTTAGTGGGAGATTTGGAAATATCTTTTTTGTCAACAGGTGATTTAGCATCGTGTTCGTGTGGAATGTCATGGTGAGTGGGTAGTTCATGTGGTTTACTTGGAGATTTCGGTTGATCTTTAGGAAATTCCTTTTCATCAATATGGATAGTATCTAAGTCATGAGGCTTGATTGGAGATTTAGGCAACTCCTTCGGAGATTGCTTATCGTCAATATGCGGAATTTTGTGATCAATTTTATGAGTTACTTTGTCATCATGAGGCTTAGTGGGAGATTTGACAATATCTTTTTTGTCAACAGGTGATTTAGCATCGTGTTCGTGTGGAATGTCATGGTGAGTGGGTAGTTCATGTGGTTTACTTGGAGATTTCGGTTGATCTTTAGGAGATTTACTATGATCAATATGGGTAGTATCCAAGTCATGAGGCTTGCTTGGAGATTTAGGCAACTCTTTCAGAGATTTCTTATCGTCAATGTGCGGAATTTTGTCATCAATTTTATGAGTTAATCTGTCATCATGAGGCTTAGTGGGAGATTTGGCAATATCTTTTTTGTCAACAGGTGATTTACCATCGTGTTCGTGTGAAATGTCATGGTGAGTGGGTATTTCATGTGGTTTACTTGGAGATTTCGGTTGATCTTTAGGAGATTTACTATGATCAATATGGGTAGTATCCAAGTCATGAGGCTTGCTTGGAGATTTCGGTAACTCCTTAGGAGATTTCTTATCGTTAATGTGCGGAATTTTGTCATCAATTTTATGAGTTACTTTGTCATCGTGAGGCTTAGTGGGAGATTTGGAAATATCTTTTTTGTCAACAGGTGATTTAGTATCGTGTTCGTGTGGAATGTCATGGTGAGTGGGTAGTTCATGTGGTTTACTTGGAGATTTCGGTTGATCTTTAGGAGATTTACTATGATCAATATGGGTAGTATCCAAGTCATGAGGCTTGCTTGGAGATTTCGGTAACTCCTTCGGAGATTGCTTATCGTCAATATGCGGAATTTTGTGATCAATTTTATGAGTTACTTTGTCATCATGAGGCTTAGTGGGAGATTTGGCAATATCTTTTTTGTCAACAGGTGATTTACTATCGTGTTCGTGTGGAATGTCATGGTGAGTGGGTAGTTCATGTGGTTTACTTGGAGATTTCGGTTGATCTTTAGGAGATTTACTATGATCAATATGGGTAGTATCCAAGTCATGAGGCTTGCTTGGAGATTTAGGCAACTCCTTCGGAGATTGCTTATCGTCAATATGCGGAATTTTGTGATCAATTTTATGAGTTACTTTGTCATCATGAGGCTTAGTGGGAGATTTGGCAATATCTTTTTTGTCAACAGGTGATTTACTATCGTGTTCGTGTGGAATGTCATGGTGAGTGGGTAGTTCATGTGGTTTACTTGGAGATTTCGGGTGATCTTTAGGAGATTCCTTATCATCAATATGGGTAGTATCCAAGTCATGAGGCTTGCTTGGAGATTTAGGCAACTCCTTCGGAGATTTCTTATCGTCAATGTGCGGAATATTGTCATAAATTTTATGAGTTACTTTGTCATCATGAGGCTTAGTGGGAGATTTGGTAATATATTTTCTGTTAACAGGTGATTTAGCATCGTGATCGTGTGGAATGTCATGGTGAGTGAGTAGTTCAAGTGGTTTACTTGGAGATTTCGGTTGATCTTTAGGAGATTCCTTTTCATCAATATGGGTAGTATCCAAGTCATGAGGCTTGCTTGGAGATTTCGGTTGATCTTTAGGAGATTCCTTATCATCAATATGGGTAGTATCCAAGTCATGAGGCTTGCTTGGAGATTTAGGCAACTCCTTAGGAGATTTCTTATCGTCAATGTGCGGAAGTTTGTCATAAATTTTAAGAGTTACTTTGTCATCATGAGGCTTAGTGGGAGATTTGGAAATGTCTATTTTGTCAACAGGTGATTTAGCAGCGTGTTCGTGTGGAATGTCATGGTGAGTGGGTAGTTCATGTGGTTTACTTGGAGATTTCGGTTGATCTTTAGGAGATTTACTATGATCAATATGGATAGTATCTAAGTCATGAGGCTTGCTTGGAGATTTAGGTAACTCCTTAGGAGATTTCTTATCGTCAATGTGCGGAAGTTTGTCATAAATTTTAAGAGTTACTTTGTAGTCATGAGGCTTAGTGGGAGATTTGGAAATGTCTATTTTGTCAACAGGTGATTTAGCAGCGTGTTCGTGTGGAATGTCATGGTGAGTGGGTAGTTCATGTGGTTTACTTGGAGATTTCGGTTGATCTTTAGGAGATTTACTATGATCAATATGGGTAGTATCCAAGTCATGAGGCTTGCTTGGAGATTTCGGTAACTCCTTAGGAGATTTCTTATCGTCAATGTGCGGAATTTTGTCATCAATTTTATGAGTTACTTTGTCATCGTGAGGCTTAGTCGGAGTTTTGGCAATATCTTTTTTGTCAACAGGTGATTTACTATCGTGTTCGTGTGGAATGTCATGGTGAGTGGGTAGTTCATGTGGTTTACTTGGAGATTTCGGTTGATCTTTAGGAGATTCCTTATCATCAATATGGGTAGTATCGAAGTCATGAGGCTTGCTTGGAGATTTAGGCAACTCCTTCGGAGATTTCTTATCCTCAATGTGCGGAATTTTGTCATCAATTTTATGAGTTACTTTGTCATCGTGAGGCTTAGTGGGAGATTTTGAAATATCTTTTATGTCAACAGGTGATTTAGCATCGTGTTCGTGTGGAATGTCATGGTGAGTGGGTAGTTCATGTGGTTTACTTGGAGATTTCGGGTGATCTTTAGGAGATTCCTTATCATCAATATGGGTAGTATCCAAGTCATGAGGCTTGCTTGGAGATTTTGGCAACTCCTTAGGAGATTTCTTATCGTCAATGTGCGGAATTTTATCATCAATTTTATGAGTTACTTTGTCATCGTGAGGCTTTGTGGGAGTTTTGGCAATATCCTTTTTGTCAACAGGTGATTTACTATCGTGATCGTGTGGAATGTCATGGTGAGTGGGTAGTTCAAGGGGTTTACTTGGAGATTTCGGTTGATCTTTAGGAGATTTACCATGATCAATATGGATAGTATCTAAGTCATGAGGCTTGCTTGGAGATTTAGGTAACTCCTTTGAAGATTTCTTATCGTCAATGTGTGGAAGTTTGTCATCAATTTTAAGAGTTACTTTGTCATCATGAGGCTTAGTGGGAGATTTGGCAATATCTTTTTTGTCAACAGGTGATTTAGCATCGTGTTCGTGTGGAATGTCATGGTGAGTGGGTAGTTCATGTGGTTTACTTGGAGATTTCGGTTGATCTTTAGGAGATTTACTATGATCAATATGGGTAGTATCCAAGTCATGAGGCTTGCTTGGAGATTTAGGGAACTCCTTCGGAGATTTCTTATCCTCAATGTGCGGAATTTTGTCATCAATTTTATGAGTTACTTTGTCATCGTGAGGCTTAGTGGGAGATTTGGAAATATCTTTTATGTCAACAGGTGATTTAGCATCGTGTTCGTGTGGAATGTCATGGTGAGTGGGTAGTTCATGTGGTTTACTTGGAGATTTCGGTTGATCTTTAGGAGATTTACTATGATCAATATGGGTAGTATCCAAGTCATGAGGCTTGCTTGGAGATTTAGGGAACTCCTTCGGAGATTTCTTATCCTCAATGTGCGGAATTTTGTCATCAATTTTATGAGTTACTTTGTCATCGTGAGGCTTAGTGGGAGATTTGGAAATATCTTTTATGTCAACAGGTGATTTAGCATCGTGTTCGTGTGGAATGTCATGGTGAGTGGGTAGTTCATGTGGTTTACTTGGAGATTTCGGTTGATCTTTAGGAGATTCCTTTTCATCAATATGGGTAGTATCTAAGTCATGAGGCTTGATTTGAGATTTAGGCAACTCCTTCGGAGATTGCTTATCGTCAATATGCGGAATTTGGTGATCAATTTTATGAGTTACTTTGTCATCATGAGGCTTAGTGGGAGATTTGGCAATATCTTTTTTGTCAACAGGTGATTTAGCATCGTGTTCGTGTGGAATGTCATGGTGAGTGGGTAGTTCATGTGGTTTACTTGGAGATTTCGGTTGATCTTTAGGAGATTTACTATGATCAATATGGGTAGTATCCAAGTCATGAGGCTTGCTTGGAGATTTAGGCAACTCTTTCGGAGATTTCTTATCGTCAATGTGCGGAATTTTATCATCAATTTTATGAGTTACCTTGTCATCGTGAGACTTAGTGGGAGTTTTGGCAATATCTTTTTTGTCAACAGGTGATTTACTATCGTGTTCGTGTGGAATGTCATGGTGAGTGGGTAGTTCATGTGGTTTATTTGGAGATTTCGGGTGATCTTTAGGAGATTCCTTATCATCAATATGGGTAGTATCCAAGTCATGAGGCTTGCTTGGAGATTTTGGCAACTCCTTAGGAGATTTCTTATCGTCAATGTGCGGAATTTTATCATCAATTTTATGAGTTACTTTGTCATCGTGAGACTTAGTGGGAGTTTTGGCAATATCTTTTTTGTCAACAGGTGATTTACTATCCTGTTCGTGTGGAATGTCATGGTGAGTGGGTAGTTCATGTGGTATACTTGGAGATTTCGGGTGATCTTTAGGAGATTCCTTATCATCAATATGGGTAGTATCCAAGTCATGAGGCTTGCTTGGAGATTTAGGCATCTCCTTCGGAGATTGCTTATCGTCAATATGCGGAAGTTTGTCATCAATTTTAAGAGTTACTTTGTCATCATGAGGCTTAGTGGGAGATTTGGAAATGTCTATTTTGTCAACAGGTGATTTAGCAGCGTGTTCGTGTGGAATGTCATGGTTAGTGGGTAGTTCATGTGGTTTACTTGGAGATTTCGGTTGATCTTTAGGAGATTCCTTATCATCAATATGGGTAGTATCCAAGTCATGAGGCTTGCTTGGAGATTTAGGCATCTCCTTAGGAGATTTCTTATCGTCAATGTGCGGAAATTTGTCATCAATTTTAAGAGTTACTTTGTCATCATGAGGCTTAGTGGGAGATTTGGAAATGTCTATTTTGTCAACAGGTGATTTAGCAGCGTGTTCGTGTGGAATGTCATGGTGAGTGGGTAGTTCATGTGGTTTACTTGGAGATTTCGGTTGATCTTTAGGAGATTCACTATGATCAATATGGGTAGTATCCAAGTCATGAGGCTTGCTTGGAGATTTAGGCAACTCCTTCGGAGATTTCTTATCGTCAATGTGCGGAATATTGTCATAAATTTTATGAGTTACTTTGTCATCATGAGGCTTAGTGGGAGATTTGGCAATATCTTTTCTGTCAACAGGTGATTTAGCATCGTGATCGTGTGGAATGTCTTGGTGCGTTGGTAGTTCATGTGGTTTACTTGGAGATTTCGGTTGATCTTTAGGAGATTCCTTTTCATCAATATGGATAGTATCTAAGTCATGAGGCTTGATTGGAGATTTAGGCAACTCCTTCGGAGATTGCTTATCGTCAATATGCGGAATTTTGTAATCAATTTTATGAGTTACTTTGTCATCATGAGGCTTAGTGGGAGATTTGACAATATCTATTTTGTCAACAGGTGATTTAGCATCGTGTTCGTGTGGAATGTCATGGTGAGTGGGTAGATCATGTAGTTTACTTGGAGATTTCGGTTGATCTTTAGGAGATTCCTTGTCATCAATATGGGTAGTATCTAAGTCATGAGGCTTGCTTGGAGATTTAGGCAACTCTTTCGGAGATTTATTATCGTCAATGTGCGGAATTTTGTCATCAATTTCATGAGTTACTTTGTCATCGTGAGGCTTAGTGGGAGATTTGGAAAAATCTTTTTTGTCAACAGGTGATTTACTATCGTGTTCTTGTGGAATGTCATGGTGAGTTGGTAGTTCATGTGGTTTACTTGGAGATTTCGGTTGATCTTTAGGAGATTCCTTATCATCAATGTGGGTAGTATCTAAGTCATGAGGCTTGCTTGGAGATTTAGGTAACTCCTTAGAAGATTTCTTATCGTCAATGTGTGGAAGTTTGTCATCAATTTTAAGAGTTACTTTGTCATCATGAGGCTTAGTAGGAGATTTGGAAATGTCTATTTTGTCAACAGGTGATTTAGCAGCGTGTTCGTGTGGAATGTCATTGCGAGTGGGTAGATCATGTGGTTTACTTGGAGATTTCGGTTGATCTTTAGGAGATTTACTATGATCAATACGGGTAGTATCCAAGTCATGAGGCTTGCTTGGAGATTTAGGCAACTCCTTCGGAGATTTCTTATCGTCAATGTGCGGAATTTTATCATCAATTTTATGAGTTACTTTGTCATCGTGAGGCTTAGTAGGAGATTTGGAAATGTCTATTTTGTCAACAGGTGATTTAGCAGCGTGTTCGTGTGGAATGTCATTGCGAGTGGGTAGTTCATGTGGTTTAGTTGGAGATTTCGGTAGATCTTTAGGAGATTCCTTTTCATCACTATGGATAGTATCCAAGTCATGAGACTTGCTTGGAGATTTAGGTAACTCCTTAGGAGATTTCTTATCGTCAATGTGCGGAATTTTGTCATAAATTTTATGAGTTACTTTGTCATCATGAGGCTTGGTGGGAGATTTGGTAATATCTTTTCTGTCAACAGGTGATTTAGCATCGTGATCGTGTGGAATGTCATGGTGAGTTGGTAGTTTATGTGATTTACTTGGAGATTTCAGTTGATCTTTAGGAGATTTACTATGATCAATATGAGTAGAATCCAAGTCATGAGGCTTGCTTGGAGATTTAGGCAACTCCTTCGGAGATTTCTTATCGTCAATGTGCGGAATTTTGTCATCAATTTTATGAGTTACTTTGTCATCATGAGGCTTAGTGGGAGATTTGGCCATATCTTTTTTGTCAACAGGTGATTTACCATCGTGTTCGTGTGGAATGTCATGGTTAGTGGGTAGTTCATGTGGTTTACTTGGAGATTTCGGTTGATCTTTAGGAGATTTACTATGATCAATATGGGTAGTATCCAAGTCATGAGGCTTGCTTGGAGATTTAGGCAACTCTTTCGGAGATTTCTTATCGTCAATGTGCGGAATTTTGTCATCAATTTTATGAGTTACTTTGTCATCGTGAGGCTTAGTGGGAGATTTGGAAATATCTTTTTTGTCAACAGGTGATTTAGCATCGTGTTCGTGTGGAATGTCATGGTGAGTGAGTAGTTCATGTGGTTTACTTGGAGATTTCGGTTGATCTTTAGGAGATATACTATGATCAATATGGGTAGTATCCAAGTCATGAGGCTTGCTTGGAGATTTAGGCAACTCTTTCGGAGATTTCTTATCGTCAATGTGCGGAATTTTATCGTCAATTTTATGAGTTACTTTGTCATCGTGAGGCTTAGTGGGAGTTTTGTCAATATCTTTTTTGTCAACAGGTGATTTACTATCGTGATCGTGTGGAATGTCATGGTGAGTGGGTAGTTCAAGGGGTTTACTTGGAGATTTCGGTTGATCTTTAGGAGATTTACCATGATCAATATGGATAGTATCTAAGTCATGAGGCTTGCTTGGAGATTTAGGTAACTCCTTAGAAGATTCCTTATCGTCAATGTGTGGAAGTTTGTCATCAATTTTAAGAGTTACTTTGTCATCATGAGGCTTAGTGGGAGATTTGGAAATGTCTGTTTTGTCAACAGGTGATTTAGCAGCGTGTTCGTGTGGAATGTCATGGTGAGTGGGTAGTTCATGTGGTTTACTTGTAGATTTCGGGTGATCTTTAGGAGATTCCTTATCATCAATATGGGTAGTATCCAAGTCATGAGGCTTGCTTGCAGATTTCGGTAACTCCTTAGGAGATTTCTTATCGTCAATGTGCGGAATTTTGTCATCAATTTTATGAGTTAATCTGTCATCATGAGGCTTAGTGGGAGATTTGGCATTATCTTTTTTGTCAACAGGTGATTTACTACTATCGTGTTCGTGTGGAATGTCATGGTGAGAGGGTAGTTCATTTGGTTTACTTGGAGATTTCGGTTGATCTTTAGGAGATTTACTATGATCAATATGGGTAGTATCCAAGTCATGAGGCTTGCTTGGAGATTTAGGCAACTCCTTAGGAGATTTCTTATCGTCAATGTGCGGAATTTTGTCATCAATTTTATGAGTTACTTTGTCATCGTGAGGCTTAGTGGGAGATTTGGAAATATCTTTTTTGTCAACAGGTGATTTAGCATCGTGTTCGTGTGGAATGTCATGGTGAGTGAGTAGTTCATGTGGTTTACTTGGAGATTTCGGTTGATCTTTAGGAGATTCCTTTTCATCAATATGGATAGTATCTAAGTCATGAGGCTTGATTGGAGATTTAGGCAACTCCTTCGGAGATTGCTTATCGTCAATATGCGGAATTTTGTGATCAATTTTATGAGTTACTTTGTCATCATGAGGCTTAGTGGGAGATTTGGCAATATCTTTTTTGTCAACAGGTGATTTAGCATCGTGTTCGTGTGGAATGTCATGGTGAGTGGGTAGTTCATGTGGTTTACTTGGAGATTTCGGTTGATCTTTAGGAGATTTACTATGATCAATATGGGTAGTATCCAAGTCATGAGGCTTGCTTGGAGATTTAGGCAACTCTTTCAGAGATTTCTTATCGTCAATGTGCGGAATTTTGTCATCAATTTTATGAGTTAATCTGTCATCATGAGGCTTAGTGGGAGATTTGGCAATATCTTTTTTGTCAACAGGTGATTTACCATCGTGTTCGTGTGAAATGTCATGGTGAGTGGGTATTTCATGTGGTTTACTTGGAGATTTCGGTTGATCTTTAGGAGATTCCCTATCATAAATATGGGTAGTATCCAAGTCATGAGGCTTCCTTAGATATTTCGGTAACTCCTTAGGAGATTTCTTATCGTCAATGTGCGGAATTTTGTCTTCAATTTTATGAGTTACTTTGTCATCGTGAGGCTTAGTGGGAGATTTGGAAATATCTTTTTTGTCAACTGGTGATTTAGTATCGTGTTCGTGTGGAATGTCATGGTGAGTGGGTAGTTCATGTGGTTTACTTGGAGATTTCGGTTGATCTTTAGGAGATTTACTATGATCAATATGGGTAGTATCCAAGTCATGAGGCTTGCTTGGAGATTTAGGCAACTCCTTCGGAGATTTCTTATCGTCAATGTGCGGAATTTTGTCATCAATTATAAGAGTTACTTTGTCATCGTGGGGCTTAGTGGGAGATTTGGCAATATCTTTTTTGTCAACAGGTGATTTACTATCGTGTTCGTGTGGAATGTCATGGTGAGAGGGTAGTTCATATGGTTTACTTGGAGATTTCGGTTGATCTTTAGGAGATTTACTATGATCAATATGGGTAGTATCCAAGTCATGAGGCGTGCTTGGAGATTTAGGCAACTCCTTAGGAGATTTCTTATCGTCAATGTGCGGAATTTTGTCATCAATTTTATGAGTTACTTTGTCATCGTGAGGCTTAGTGGGAGATTTGGAAATATCTTTTTTGTCAACAGGTGATTTAGCATCGTGTTCGTGTGGAATGTCATGGTGAGTGAGTAGTTCATGTGGTTTACTTGGAGATTTCGGTTGATCTTTAGGAGATTCCTTTTCATCAATATGGATAGTATCTAAGTCATGAGGCTTGATTGGAGATTTAGGCAACTCCTTCGGAGATTGCTTATCGTCAATATGCGGAATTTTGTGATCAATTTTATGAGTTACTTTGTCATCATGAGGCTTAGTGGGAGATTTGGCAATATCTTTTTTGTCAACAGGTGATTTAGCATCGTGTTCGTGTGGAATGTCATGGTGAGTGGGTAGTTCATGTGGTTTACTTGGAGATTTCGGTTGATCTTTAGGAGATTTACTATGATCAATATGGGTAGTATCCAAGTCATGAGGCTTGCTTGGAGATTTAGGCAACTCTTTCGGAGATTTATTATCGTCAATGTGCGGAATTTTATCGTCAATTTTATGAGTTACTTTGTCATCGTGAGGCTTAGTGGGAGTTTTGGCAATATCTTTTTTGTCAACAGGTGATTTACTATCGTGATCGTGTGGAATGTCATGGTGAGTGGGTAGTTCAAGGGGTTTACTTGGAGATTTCGGTTGATCTTTAGGAGATTTACCATGATCAATATGGATAGTATCTAAGTCATGAGGCTTGCTTGGAGATTTAGGTAACTCCTTAGGAGATTTCTTATCGTCAATGTGCGGAAGTTTGTCATAAATTTTAAGAGTTACTTTGTCATCATGAGGCTTAGTGGGAGATTTGGAAATGTCTATTTTGTCAACAGGTGATTTAGCAGCGTGTTCGTGTGGAATGTCATGGTGAGTGGGTAGTTCATGTGGTTTACTTGGAGATTTCGGTTGATCTTTAGGAGATTTACTATGATCAATATGGGTAGTATCCAAGTCATGAGGCTTGCCTGGAGATTTAGGCAACTCCTTAGGAGATTTCTTATCGTCAATGTGCGGAATATTGTCATAAATTTTATGAGTTACTTTGTCATCATGAGGCTTAGTGGGAGATTTGGTAATATCTTTTCTGTCAACAGGTGATTTAGCATCGTGATCGTGTGGAATGTCATGGTGAGTGGGTAGTTCAAGGGGTTTACTTGGAGATTTCGGTTGATCTTTAGGAGATTTACCATGATCAATATGGATAGTATCTAAGTCATGAGGCTTGCTTGGAGATTTAGGTAACTCCTTGGGAGATTTCTTATCGTCAATGTGCGGAAGTTTGTCATAAATTTTAAGAGTTACTTTGTCATCATGAGGCTTAGTGGGAGATTTGGAAATGTATATTTTGTCAACAGGTGATTTAGCAGCGTGTTCGTGTGGAATGTCATGGTGAGTGGGTAGTTCATGTGGTTTACTTGGAGATTTCGGTTGATCTTTAGGAGATTTACTATGATCAATATGGGTAGTATCCAAGTCATGAGGCTTGCTTGGAGATTTAGACAACTCCTTCGGAGATTTCTTATCGTCAATGTGCGGAATTTTGTCATCAATTTTATGAGTTACTTTGTCATCGTGGGGCTTAGTGGGAGATTTGGCAATATCTTTTTTGTCAACAGGTGATTTACTATCGTGTTCGTGTAAAATGTCATGGTGAGAGGGTAGTTCATGTGGTTTACTTGGAGATTTCGGTTGATCTTTAGGAGATTTACTATGATCAATATGGGTAGTATCCAAGTCATGAGGCTTGCTTGGAGATTTAGGCAACTCCTTAGGAGATTTCTTATCGTCAATGTGCGGAATTTTGTCATCAATTTTATGAGTTACTTTGTCATCGTGAGGCTTAGTGGGAGATTTGGAAATATCTTTTTTGTCAACAGGTGATTTAGCATCGTGTTCGTGTGGAATGTCATGGTGAGTGAGTAGTTCATGTGGTTTACTTGGATATTTCGGTTGATCTTTAGGAGATATACTATGATCAATATGGGTAGTATCCAAGTCATGAGGCTTGCTTGGAGATTTAGGCAACTCTTTCGGAGATTTCTTATCGTCAATGTGCGGAATTTTATCGTCAATTTTATGAGTTACTTTGCCATCGTGAGGCTTAGTGGGAGTTTTGTCAATATCTTTTTTGTCAACAGGTGATTTACTATCGTGATCGTGTGGAATGTCATGGTGAGTGGGTAGTTCAAGGGGTTTACTTGGAGATTTCGGTTGATCTTTAGGAGATTTACCATGATCAATATGGATAGTATCTAAGTCATGAGGCTTGCTTGGAGATTTAGGAAACTCCTTAGAAGATTCCTTATCGTCAATGTGTGGAAGTTTGTCATCAATTTTAAGAGTTACTTTGTCATCATGAGGCTTAGTGGGAGATTTGGAAATGTCTGTTTTGTCAACAGGTGATTTAGCAGCGTGTTCGTGTGGAATGTCATGGTGAGTGGGTAGTTCATGTGGTTTACTTGTAGATTTCGGGTGATCTTTAGGAGATTCCTTATCATCAATATGGGTAGTATCCAAGTCATGAGGTTTGCTTGGAGATTTCGGTAACTCCTTAGGAGATTTCTTATCGTCAATGTGCGGAATTTTGTCATCAATTTTATGAGTTACTTTGTCATCGTGAGGCTTAGTGGGAGATTTGGAAATATCTTTTTTGTCAACAGGTGATTTAGCATCGTGTTCGTGTGGAATGTCATGGTGAGTGGGTAGTTCATGTGGTTTACTTGGAGATTTCGGTTGATCTTTAGGAGATTTACTATGATCAATATGGGTAGTATCCAAGTCATGAGGCTTGCTTGGAGATTTCGGTAACTCCTTAGGAGATTTCTTATCGTTAATGTGCGGAATTTTGTCATCAATTTTATGAGTTACTTTGTCATCGTGAGGCTTAGTCGGAGTTTTGGCAATATCTTTTTTGTCAACAGGTGATTTACTATCGTGTTCGTGTGGAATGTCATGGTGAGTGGGTAGTTCATGTGGTTTACTTGGGGATTTCGGTTGATCTTTAGGAGATTTATTATGATCAATTTGGGTAGTATCCAAGTCATGAGGCTTGCTTGGAGATTTAGGCAACTCCTTCGGAGATTTCATATCGTCAATGTGCGGAATTTTGTCATCAATTTCATGAGTTACTTTGTCATCGTGAGGCTTAGTGGGAGATTTGGAAATATCTTTTTTGTCAACAGGTGATTTAGCATCGTGTTCGTGTGGAATGTCATGGTGAGTGGGTAGTTCATGTGGTTTACTTGGAGATTTCGGTTGATCTTTAGGAAATTCCTTTTCATCAATATGGATAGTATCTAAGTCATGAGGCTTGATTGGAGATTTAGGCAACTCCTTCGGAGATTGCTTATCGTCAATATGCGGAATTTTGTGATCAATTTTATGAGTTACTTTGTCATCATGAGGCTTAGTGGGAGATTTGACAATATCTTTTTTGTCAACAGGTGATTTAGCATCGTGTTCGTGTGGAATGTCATGGTGAGTGGGTAGTTCATGTGGTTTACTTGGAGATTTCGGTTGATCTTTAGGAGATTTACTATGATCAATATGGGTAGTATCCAAGTCATGAGGCTTGCTTGGAGATTTAGGCAACTCTTTCAGAGATTTCTTATCGTCAATGTGCGGAATTTTGTCATCAATTTTATGAGTTAATCTGTCATCATGAGGCTTAGTGGGAGATTTGGCAATATCTTTTTTGTCAACAGGTGATTTACCATCGTGTTCGTGTGAAATGTCATGGTGAGTGGGTATTTCATGTGGTTTACTTGGAGATTTCGGTTGATCTTTAGGAGATTTACTATGATCAATATGGGTAGTATCCAAGTCATGAGGCTTGCTTGGAGATTTCGGTAACTCCTTAGGAGATTTCTTATCGTTAATGTGCGGAATTTTGTCATCAATTTTATGAGTTACTTTGTCATCGTGAGGCTTAGTGGGAGATTTGGAAATATCTTTTTTGTCAACAGGTGATTTAGTATCGTGTTCGTGTGGAATGTCATGGTGAGTGGGTAGTTCATGTGGTTTACTTGGAGATTTCGGTTGATCTTTAGGAGATTTACTATGATCAATATGGGTAGTATCCAAGTCATGAGGCTTGCTTGGAGATTTCGGTAACTCCTTCGGAGATTGCTTATCGTCAATATGCGGAATTTTGTGATCAATTTTATGAGTTACTTTGTCATCATGAGGCTTAGTGGGAGATTTGGCAATATCTTTTTTGTCAACAGGTGATTTACTATCGTGTTCGTGTGGAATGTCATGGTGAGTGGGTAGTTCATGTGGTTTACTTGGAGATTTCGGTTGATCTTTAGGAGATTTACTATGATCAATATGGGTAGTATCCAAGTCATGAGGCTTGCTTGGAGATTTAGGCAACTCCTTCGGAGATTGCTTATCGTCAATATGCGGAATTTTGTGATCAATTTTATGAGTTACTTTGTCATCATGAGGCTTAGTGGGAGATTTGGCAATATCTTTTTTGTCAACAGGTGATTTACTATCGTGTTCGTGTGGAATGTCATGGTGAGTGGGTAGTTCATGTGGTTTACTTGGAGATTTCGGGTGATCTTTAGGAGATTCCTTATCATCAATATGGGTAGTATCCAAGTCATGAGGCTTGCTTGGAGATTTAGGCAACTCCTTCGGAGATTTCTTATCGTCAATGTGCGGAATATTGTCATAAATTTTATGAGTTACTTTGTCATCATGAGGCTTAGTGGGAGATTTGGTAATATATTTTCTGTTAACAGGTGATTTAGCATCGTGATCGTGTGGAATGTCATGGTGAGTGAGTAGTTCAAGTGGTTTACTTGGAGATTTCGGTTGATCTTTAGGAGATTCCTTTTCATCAATATGGGTAGTATCCAAGTCATGAGGCTTGCTTGGAGATTTCGGTTGATCTTTAGGAGATTCCTTATCATCAATATGGGTAGTATCCAAGTCATGAGGCTTGCTTGGAGATTTAGGCAACTCCTTAGGAGATTTCTTATCGTCAATGTGCGGAAGTTTGTCATAAATTTTAAGAGTTACTTTGTCATCATGAGGCTTAGTGGGAGATTTGGAAATGTCTATTTTGTCAACAGGTGATTTAGCAGCGTGTTCGTGTGGAATGTCATGGTGAGTGGGTAGTTCATGTGGTTTACTTGGAGATTTCGGTTGATCTTTAGGAGATTTACTATGATCAATATGGATAGTATCTAAGTCATGAGGCTTGCTTGGAGATTTAGGTAACTCCTTAGGAGATTTCTTATCGTCAATGTGCGGAAGTTTGTCATAAATTTTAAGAGTTACTTTGTCATCATGAGGCTTAGTGGGAGATTTGGAAATGTCTATTTTGTCAACAGGTGATTTAGCAGCGTGTTCGTGTGGAATGTCATGGTGAGTGGGTAGTTCATGTGGTTTACTTGGAGATTTCGGTTGATCTTTAGGAGATTTACTATGATCAATATGGGTAGTATCCAAGTCATGAGGCTTGCTTGGAGATTTCGGTAACTCCTTAGGAGATTTCTTATCGTCAATGTGCGGAATTTTGTCATCAATTTTATGAGTTACTTTGTCATCGTGAGGCTTAGTCGGAGTTTTGGCAATATCTTTTTTGTCAACAGGTGATTTACTATCGTGTTCGTGTGGAATGTCATGGTGAGTGGGTAGTTCATGTGGTTTACTTGGAGATTTCGGTTGATCTTTAGGAGATTCCTTATCATCAATATGGGTAGTATCGAAGTCATGAGGCTTGCTTGGAGATTTAGGCAACTCCTTCGGAGATTTCTTATCCTCAATGTGCGGAATTTTGTCATCAATTTTATGAGTTACTTTGTCATCGTGAGGCTTAGTGGGAGATTTTGAAATATCTTTTATGTCAACAGGTGATTTAGCATCGTGTTCGTGTGGAATGTCATGGTGAGTGGGTAGTTCATGTGGTTTACTTGGAGATTTCGGGTGATCTTTAGGAGATTCCTTATCATCAATATGGGTAGTATCCAAGTCATGAGGCTTGCTTGGAGATTTTGGCAACTCCTTAGGAGATTTCTTATCGTCAATGTGCGGAATTTTATCATCAATTTTATGAGTTACTTTGTCATCGTGAGGCTTTGTGGGAGTTTTGGCAATATCCTTTTTGTCAACAGGTGATTTACTATCGTGATCGTGTGGAATGTCATGGTGAGTGGGTAGTTCAAGGGGTTTACTTGGAGATTTCGGTTGATCTTTAGGAGATTTACCATGATCAATATGGATAGTATCTAAGTCATGAGGCTTGCTTGGAGATTTAGGTAACTCCTTTGAAGATTTCTTATCGTCAATGTGTGGAAGTTTGTCATCAATTTTAAGAGTTACTTTGTCATCATGAGGCTTAGTGGGAGATTTGGCAATATCTTTTTTGTCAACAGGTGATTTAGCATCGTGTTCGTGTGGAATGTCATGGTGAGTGGGTAGTTCATGTGGTTTACTTGGAGATTTCGGTTGATCTTTAGGAGATTTACTATGATCAATATGGGTAGTATCCAAGTCATGAGGCTTGCTTGGAGATTTAGGGAACTCCTTCGGAGATTTCTTATCCTCAATGTGCGGAATTTTGTCATCAATTTTATGAGTTACTTTGTCATCGTGAGGCTTAGTGGGAGATTTGGAAATATCTTTTATGTCAACAGGTGATTTAGCATCGTGTTCGTGTGGAATGTCATGGTGAGTGGGTAGTTCATGTGGTTTACTTGGAGATTTCGGTTGATCTTTAGGAGATTTACTATGATCAATATGGGTAGTATCCAAGTCATGAGGCTTGCTTGGAGATTTAGGGAACTCCTTCGGAGATTTCTTATCCTCAATGTGCGGAATTTTGTCATCAATTTTATGAGTTACTTTGTCATCGTGAGGCTTAGTGGGAGATTTGGAAATATCTTTTATGTCAACAGGTGATTTAGCATCGTGTTCGTGTGGAATGTCATGGTGAGTGGGTAGTTCATGTGGTTTACTTGGAGATTTCGGTTGATCTTTAGGAGATTCCTTTTCATCAATATGGGTAGTATCTAAGTCATGAGGCTTGATTTGAGATTTAGGCAACTCCTTCGGAGATTGCTTATCGTCAATATGCGGAATTTGGTGATCAATTTTATGAGTTACTTTGTCATCATGAGGCTTAGTGGGAGATTTGGCAATATCTTTTTTGTCAACAGGTGATTTAGCATCGTGTTCGTGTGGAATGTCATGGTGAGTGGGTAGTTCATGTGGTTTACTTGGAGATTTCGGTTGATCTTTAGGAGATTTACTATGATCAATATGGGTAGTATCCAAGTCATGAGGCTTGCTTGGAGATTTAGGCAACTCTTTCGGAGATTTCTTATCGTCAATGTGCGGAATTTTATCATCAATTTTATGAGTTACCTTGTCATCGTGAGACTTAGTGGGAGTTTTGGCAATATCTTTTTTGTCAACAGGTGATTTACTATCGTGTTCGTGTGGAATGTCATGGTGAGTGGGTAGTTCATGTGGTTTATTTGGAGATTTCGGGTGATCTTTAGGAGATTCCTTATCATCAATATGGGTAGTATCCAAGTCATGAGGCTTGCTTGGAGATTTTGGCAACTCCTTAGGAGATTTCTTATCGTCAATGTGCGGAATTTTATCATCAATTTTATGAGTTACTTTGTCATCGTGAGACTTAGTGGGAGTTTTGGCAATATCTTTTTTGTCAACAGGTGATTTACTATCCTGTTCGTGTGGAATGTCATGGTGAGTGGGTAGTTCATGTGGTATACTTGGAGATTTCGGGTGATCTTTAGGAGATTCCTTATCATCAATATGGGTAGTATCCAAGTCATGAGGCTTGCTTGGAGATTTAGGCATCTCCTTCGGAGATTGCTTATCGTCAATATGCGGAAGTTTGTCATCAATTTTAAGAGTTACTTTGTCATCATGAGGCTTAGTGGGAGATTTGGAAATGTCTATTTTGTCAACAGGTGATTTAGCAGCGTGTTCGTGTGGAATGTCATGGTTAGTGGGTAGTTCATGTGGTTTACTTGGAGATTTCGGTTGATCTTTAGGAGATTCCTTATCATCAATATGGGTAGTATCCAAGTCATGAGGCTTGCTTGGAGATTTAGGCATCTCCTTAGGAGATTTCTTATCGTCAATGTGCGGAAATTTGTCATCAATTTTAAGAGTTACTTTGTCATCATGAGGCTTAGTGGGAGATTTGGAAATGTCTATTTTGTCAACAGGTGATTTAGCAGCGTGTTCGTGTGGAATGTCATGGTGAGTGGGTAGTTCATGTGGTTTACTTGGAGATTTCGGTTGATCTTTAGGAGATTCACTATGATCAATATGGGTAGTATCCAAGTCATGAGGCTTGCTTGGAGATTTAGGCAACTCCTTCGGAGATTTCTTATCGTCAATGTGCGGAATATTGTCATAAATTTTATGAGTTACTTTGTCATCATGAGGCTTAGTGGGAGATTTGGCAATATCTTTTCTGTCAACAGGTGATTTAGCATCGTGATCGTGTGGAATGTCTTGGTGCGTTGGTAGTTCATGTGGTTTACTTGGAGATTTCGGTTGATCTTTAGGAGATTCCTTTTCATCAATATGGATAGTATCTAAGTCATGAGGCTTGATTGGAGATTTAGGCAACTCCTTCGGAGATTGCTTATCGTCAATATGCGGAATTTTGTAATCAATTTTATGAGTTACTTTGTCATCATGAGGCTTAGTGGGAGATTTGACAATATCTATTTTGTCAACAGGTGATTTAGCATCGTGTTCGTGTGGAATGTCATGGTGAGTGGGTAGATCATGTAGTTTACTTGGAGATTTCGGTTGATCTTTAGGAGATTCCTTGTCATCAATATGGGTAGTATCTAAGTCATGAGGCTTGCTTGGAGATTTAGGCAACTCTTTCGGAGATTTATTATCGTCAATGTGCGGAATTTTGTCATCAATTTCATGAGTTACTTTGTCATCGTGAGGCTTAGTGGGAGATTTGGAAATATCTTTTTTGTCAACAGGTGATTTACTATCGTGTTCTTGTGGAATGTCATGGTGAGTTGGTAGTTCATGTGGTTTACTTGGAGATTTCGGTTGATCTTTAGGAGATTCCTTATCATCAATGTGGGTAGTATCTAAGTCATGAGGCTTGCTTGGAGATTTAGGTAACTCCTTAGAAGATTTCTTATCGCCAATGTGTGGAAGTTTGTCATCAATTTTAAGAGTTACTTTGTCATCATGAGGCTTAGTAGGAGATTTGGAAATGTCTATTTTGTCAACAGGTGATTTAGCAGCGTGTTCGTGTGGAATGTCATTGCGAGTGGGTAGATCATGTGGTTTACTTGGAGATTTCGGTTGATCTTTAGGAGATTTACTATGATCAATACGGGTAGTATCCAAGTCATGAGGCTTGCTTGGAGATTTAGGCAACTCCTTCGGAGATTTCTTATCGTCAATGTGCGGAATTTTATCATCAATTTTATGAGTTACTTTGTCATCGTGAGGCTTAGTGGGAGTTTTGGCAATATCTTTTTTGTCAACAGGTGATTTACTATCGTGTTCGTGTGGAATTTCATGGTGAGTGGGTAGTTCATGTGGTTTACTTGGAGATTGCGGTTGATCTTTAGGAGATTCCTTATCATCAATATGGGTAGTATCTAAGTAATGAGGCGTGCTTGGAGATTTAGGCAACTCCTTCGGAGATTTCTTATCGTCAATGTGCGGAATATTGTTATACATTTTATGAGTTACTTTGTCATCATGAGGCTTAGTGGGAGATTTGGTAATATCATTTCTGTCAACAAGTGATTTAGCATCGTGATCGTGTGGAATGTCATGGTGAGTGGGTAGTTCATGTGGTTTAGTTGGAGATTTCGGTTGATCTTTAGGAGATTCCTTATCATCAATATGGGTAGTATCCAAGTCATGAGGCTTGCTTGGAGATTTAGGCAACTTCTTCGGAGATTTCTTATCGTCAATGTGCGGAATTATGTCATCAATTTTATGAGTTACTTTGTCATCATGAGGCATAGAGGGAGTTTTGGCAATATCTTTTTTGTCAACAGGTGATTTAGAATCGTGTTCGTGTGGAATGTCATGGTGAGTGGGTAGTTCATGTGGTTTAGTTGGAGATTTCGGTTGATCTTTAGGAGATTTACTATGATTAATATGGGTAGTATCCAAGTCATGAGGTTTGCTTGGAGATTTAGGCAACTCCTTCGGAGATTTCTTATCGTCAATGTGCGGAATTTTGTCATTAATTTTATGAGTTACTTTGTCATCATGAGGCTTAGTGGGAGATTTGGTAATATATTTTCTGTCAACAGGTGATTTAGCATCGTGATCGTGTGGAATGTCATGGTGAGAGAGTAGTTCATGTGGTTTACTTGGAGATTTCGGTTGATCTTTAGGAGATTCCTTTTCATCAATATGGATAGTATCTAAGTCATGAGGCTTGCTTGGAGATTTAGGCAACTTCTTCGGAGATTTCTTATCGTCAATGTGCGGAATTTTGTCATCAATTATATGAGTTACTTTGTCATCATGAGGCTTAGTGGGAGATTTGGCAATATCTTTTTTGTCAACAGGTGATTTACCATCGTGTTCGTGTGGAATGTCATGGTGAGTGGGTAGTACATGTGGTTTGCTTGGAGATTTCGGTTGATCTTTAGGAGATTCCCTATCATCAATATGGGTAGTATCCAAGTCATGAGGCTTGCTTGGAGATTTAGGCAACTCCTTCGGAGATTTCTTATCGTCAATGTGCGGAATTATGTCATCAATTTTATGAGTTACTTTGTCATCATGAGGCTTAGTGGGAGATTTGGTAATATATTTTCTGTCAACAGGTGATTTAGAATCGTGTTCGTGTGGAATGTCATGGTGAGTGGGTAGTTCATGTGGTTTACTTGGAGATTTCGGTTGATCTTTAGGAGATTCCTTTTCATCAATATGGATAGTATCTAAGTCATGAGGCTTGATTGGAGATTTAGGCAACTCCTTCGGAGATTGCTTATCGTCAATATGCGGAATTTTGTGATCAATTTTATGAGTTACTTTGTCATCATGAGGCTTAGTGGGAGATTTGGAAATGTCTATTTTGTCAACAGGTGATTTAGCAGCGTGTTCGTGTGGAATGTCATGGTGAGTGGGTAGTTCATGTGGCTTACTTGGAGATTTCGGTTGATCTTTAGGAGATTCCTTTTCATCAATATGGATAGTATCTAAGTCATGAGGCTTGATTGGAGATTTAGGCAACTCCTTCGGAGATTGCTTATCGTCAATATGCGGAATTTTGTGATCAATTTTATGAGTTACTTTGTCATCATGAGGCTTAGTGGGAGATTTGACAATATCTTTTTTGTCAACAGGTGATTTAGCATCGTGTTCGTGTGGAATGTCATGGTGAGTGGGTAGATCATGTAGTTTACTTGGAGATTTCGGTTGATCTTTAGGAGATTTACTATGATTAATATGGGTAGTATCCAAGTCATGAGGCTTGCTTGGAGATTTAGGCAACTCCTTCGGAGATTTCTTATCGTCAATGTGCGGAATTTTGTCATCAATTTCATGAGTTACTTTGTCATCGTGAGGCTTAGTGGGAGATTTGGAAATATCTTTTTTGTCAACAGGTGATTTACTATCGTGTTCTTGTGGAATGTCATGGTGAGTTGGTAGTTCATGTGGTTTACTTGGAGATTTTGGTTGATCTTTAGGAGATTCCTTATCATCAATATGGGTAGTATCTAAGTCATGAGGCTTGCTTGGAGATTTAGGTAACTCCTTAGAAGATTTCTTATCGTCAATGTGTGGAAGTTTGTCATCAATTTTAAGAGTTACTTTGTCATCATGAGGCTTAGTGGGAGATTTGGAAATGTCTATTTTGTCAACAGGTGATTTAGCAGCGTGTTCGTGTGGAATGTCATGGTGAGTGGGTAGTTCATGTGGTTTACTTGGAGATTTCGGTTGATCTTTAGGAGATTTACTATGATCAATATGGGTAGTATCCAAGTCATGAGGTTTGCTTGGAGATTTAGGCAACTCCTTCGGAGATTTCTTATCGTCAATGTGCGGAATATTGTCATAAATTTTATGAGTTACTTTGTCATCATGAGGCATAGTGGGAGTTTTGGCAATATCTTTTTTGTCAACAGGTGATTTACCATCGTGTTCGTGTGGAACGTCATGGTGAGTGGGTAGTTCATGTGGTTTACTTGGAGATTTCGGTTGATCTTTAGGAGATTCCTTTTCATCAATATGGATAGTATCTAAGTCATGAGGCTTGATTGGAGATTTAGGTAACTCCTTCGGAGATTTCTTATCGTCAATGTGCGGAATTTTGTCATCAATTTTATGAGTTACTTTGTCATCGTGAGGCTTAGTGGGAGTTTTGGCAATATCTTTTTTGTCAACAGGTGATTTACTATCGTGATCGTGTGGAATGTCATGGTGAGTGGGTAGTTCATGTGGTTTACTTGGAGATTTCGGGTGATCTTTAGGAGATTCCTTATCATCAATATGGGTAGTATCCAAGTCATGAGGCTTGCTTGGAGATTTAGGCAACTCCTTCGGAGATTTCTTATCGTCAATGTGCGGAATTTTATCATCAATTTTATGAGTTACTTTGTCATCGTGAGGCTTAGTGGGAGTTTTGGCAATATCTTTTTTGTCAACAGGTGATTTACTATCGTGTTCGTGTGGAATGTCATGGTGAGTGGGTAGTTCATGTGGTTTACTTGGAGATTTCGGTTGATCTTTAGGAGATTCCTTTTCATCAATATGGATAGTATCTAAGTCATGAGGCTTGATTGGAGATTTAGGTAACTCCTTCGGAGATTTCTTATCGTCAATGTGCGGAATATTGTCATAAATTTTATGAGTTACTTTGTCATCATGAGGCTTAGTGGGAGATTTGGTAATATCATTTCTGTCAACAAGTGATTTAGCATCGTGATCGTGTGGAATGTCATGGTGAGTGGGTAGTTGATGTGGTTTACTTGGAGATTTCGGTTGATCTTTAGGAGATTCCTTTTCATCAATATGGATAGTATCTAAGTCATGAGGCTTGATTGGAGATTTAGGTAACTCCTTCGGAGATTTCTTATCGTCAATGTGCGGAATTTTATCATCAATTTTATGAGTTACTTTGTCATCGTGAGGCTTAGTGGGAGTTTTGGCAATATCTTTTTTGTCAACAGGTGATTTACTATCGTGTTCGTGTGGAATGTCATGGTGAGTGGGTAGTTCATGTGGTTTACTTGGAGATTTCGGTTGATCTTTAGGAGATTCCTTTTCATCAATATGGATAGTATCTAAGTCATGAGGCTTGATTGGAGATTTAGGTAACTCCTTCGGAGATTTCTTATCGTCAATGTGCGGAATTTTATCATCAATTTTATGAGTTACTTTGTCATCGTGAGGCTTAGTGGGAGTTTTGGCAATATCTTTTTTGTCAACAGGTGATTTACTATCGTGTTCGTGTGGAATTTCATGGTGAGTGGGTAGTTCATGTGGTTTACTTGGAGATTTCGGTTGATCTTTAGGAGATTCCTTTTCATCAATATGGATAGTATCTAAGTCATGAGGCTTGATTGGAGATTTAGGCAACTCCTTCGGAGATTGCTTATCGTCAATATGCGGAATTTTGTGATCAATTTTATGAGTTACTTTGTCATCATGAGGCTTAGTGGGAGATTTGACAATATCTATTTTGTCAACAGGTGATTTAGCATCGTGTTCGTGTGGAATGTCATGGTGAGTGGGTAGATCATGTAGTTTACTTGGAGATTTCGGTTGATCTTTAGGAGATTCCTTGTCATCAATATGGGTAGTATCTAAGTCATGAGGCTTGCTTGGAGATTTAGGCAACTCTTTCGGAGATTTATTATCGTCAATGTGCGGAATTTTGTCATTAATTTCATGAGTTACTTTGTCATCGTGAGGCTTAGTGGGAGATTTGGAAATAACTTTTTTGTCAACAGGTGATTTACTATCGTGTTCTTGTGGAATGTCATGGTGAGTTTGTAGTTCATGTGGTTTACTTGGAGATTTCTGTTGATCTTTAGGTGATTCCTTATCATCAATATGGGTAGTATCTAAGTCATGAAGCTTGCTTGGAGATTTAGGTAACTCCTTAGAAGATTTCTTATCGTCAATGTGTGGAAGTTTGTCATCAATTTTAAGAGTTACTTTGTCATCATGAGGCTTAGTAGGAGATTTGGAAATGTCTATTTTGTCAACAGGTGATTTAGCAGCGTGTTCGTGTGGAATGTCATTGCGAGTGGGTAGATCATGTGGTTTACTTGGAGATTTCGGTTGATCTTTAGGAGATTTACTATGATCAATACGGGTAGTATCCAAGTCATGAGGCTTGCTTGGAGATTTAGGCAACTCCTTCGGAGATTTCTTATCGTCAATGTGCGGAATTTTATCATCAATTTTATGAGTTACTTTGTCATCGTGAGGCTTAGTGGGAGTTTTGGCAATATCTTTTTTGTCAACAGGTGATTTACTATCGTGTTCGTGTGGAATTTCATGGTGAGTGGGTAGTTCATGTGGTTTACTTGGAGATTGCGTTTGATCTTTAGGAGATTCCTTATCATCAATATGGGTAGTATCTAAGTAATGAGGCGTGCTTGGAGATTTAGGCAACTCCTTCGGAGATTTCTTATCGTCAATGTGCGGAATATTGTTATACATTTTATGAGTTACTTTGTCATCATGAGGCTTAGTGGGAGATTTGGTAATATCATTTCTGTCAACAAGTGATTTAGCATCGTGATCGTGTGGAATGTCATGGTGAGTGGGTAGTTCATGTGGTTTAGTTGGAGATTTCGGTTGATCTTTAGGAGATTCCTTATCATCAATATGGGTAGTATCCAAGTCATGAGGCTTGCTTGGAGATTTAGGCAACTTCTTCGGAGATTTCTTATCGTCAATGTGCGGAATTATGTCATCAATTTTATGAGTTACTTTGTCATCATGAGGCATAGAGGGAGTTTTGGCAATATCTTTTTTGTCAACAGGTGATTTAGAATCGTGTTCGTGTGGAATGTCATGGTGAGTGGGTAGTTCATGTGGTTTAGTTGGAGATTTCGGTTGATCTTTAGGAGATTTACTATGATTAATATGGGTAGTATCCAAGTCATGAGGTTTGCTTGGAGATTTAGGCAACTCCTTCGGAGATTTCTTATCGTCAATGTGCGGAATTTTGTCATTAATTTTATGAGTTACTTTGTCATCATGAGGCTTAGTGGGAGATTTGGTAATATATTTTCTGTCAACAGGTGATTTAGCATCGTGATCGTGTGGAATGTCATGGTGAGTGAGTAGTTCATGTGGTTTACTTGGAGATTTCGGTTGATCTTTAGGAGATTCCTTTTCATCAATATGGATAGTATCTAAGTCATGAGGCTTGCTTGGAGATTTAGGCAACTTCTTCGGAGATTTCTTATCGTCAATGTGCGGAATTTTGTCATCAATTATATGAGTTACTTTGTCATCATGAGGCATAGAGGGAGTTTTGGCAATATCTTGTTTGTCAACAGGTGATTTACCATCGTGTTGGTGTGGAATGTCATGGTGAGTGGGTAGTACATGTGGTTTGCTTGGAGATTTCGGTTGATCTTTAGGAGATTCCCTATCATCAATATGGGTAGTATCCAAGTCATGAGGCTTGCTTGGAGATTTAGGCAACTCCTTCGGAGATTTCTTATCGTCAATGTGCGGAATTATGTCATCAATTTTATGAGTTACTTTGTCATCATGAGGCTTAGTGGGAGATTTGGTAATATATTTTCTGTCAACAGGTGATTTAGAATCGTGTTCGTGTGGAATGTCATGGTGAGTGGGTAGTTCATGTGGTTTAGTTGGAGATTTCGGTTGATCTTTAGGAGATTTACTATGATTAATATGGGTAGTATCCAAGTCATGAGGCTTGCTTGGAGATTTAGGCATCTCCTTAGGAGATTTCTTATCGTCAATGTGCGGAAGTTTGTCATCAATTTTAAGAGTTACTTTGTCATCATGAGGCTTAGTGGGAGATTTGGAAATGTCTATTTTGTCAACAGGTGATTTAGCAGCGTGTTCGTGTGGAATGTCATGGTGAGTAGGTAGTTCATGTGGTTTACTTGGAGATTTCGGTTGATCTTTAGGAGATTTACTATGATTAATATGGGTAGTATCTAAGTCATGAGGCTTGATTGGAGATTTAGGCAACTCCTTCGGAGATTGCTTATCGTCAATATGCGGAATTTTGTGATCAATTTTATGAGTTACTTTGTCATCATGAGGCTTAGTGGGAGATTTGACAATATCTTTTTTGTCAACAGGTGATTTAGCATCGTGTTCGTGTGGAATGTCATGGTGAGTGGGTAGATCATGTAGTTTACTTGGAGATTTCGGTTGATCTTTAGGAGATTCCTTATCATCAATATGGGTAGTAACCAAGTCATGAGGCTTGCTTGGAGATTTAGGCAACTCCTTCGGAGATTTCTTATCGTCAATGTGCGGAATTTTGTCATCAATTTCATGAGTTACTTTGTCATCGTGAGGCTTAGTGGGAGATTTGGAAATATCTTTTTTGTCAACAGGTGATTGACTATCGTGTTCTTGTGGAATGTCATGGTGAGTTGGTAGTTCATGTGGTTTACTTGGAGATTTCGGTTGATCTTTAGGAGATTCCTTATCATCAATATGGGTAGTATCTAAGTCATGAGGCTTGCTTGGAGATTTAGGTAACTCCTTAGAAGATTTCTTATCGTCAATGTGTGGAAGTTTGTCATCAATTTTAAGAGTTACTTTGTCATCATGAGGCTTAGTGGGAGATTTGGAAATGTCTATTTTGTCAACAGGTGATTTAGCAGCGTGTTCGTGTGGAATGTCATGGTGAGTGGGTAGTTCATGTGGTTTACTTGGAGATTTCGGTTGATCTTTAGGAGATTCCTTTTCATCAATATGGATAGTATCTAAGTCATGAGGCTTGATTGGAGATTTAGGCAACTCCTTCGGAGATTTCTTATCGTCAATGTGCGGAATATTGTCATAAATTTTATGAGTTACTTTGTCATCATGAGGCATAGTGGGAGTTTTGGCAATATCTTTTTTGTCAACAGGTGATTTACCATCGTGTTCGTGTGGAACGTCATGGTGAGTGGGTAGTTCATGTGGTTTACCTGGAGATTTCGGTTGATCTTTAGGAGATTCCTTTTCATCAATATGGATAGTATCTAAGTCATGAGGCTTGATTGGAGATTTAGGTAACTCCTTCGGAGATTTCTTATCGTCAATGTGCGGAATTTTGTCATCAATTTTATGAGTTACTTTGTCATCGTGAGGCTTAGTGGGAGTTTTGGCAATATCTTTTTTGTCAACAGGTGATTTACCATCGTGTTCGTGTGGAACGTCATGGTGAGTGGGTAGTTCATGTGGTTTACTTGGAGATTTCGGGTGATCTTTAGGAGATTCCTTATCATCAATATGGGTAGTATCCAAGTCATGAGGCTTGCTTGGAGATTTAGGCAACTCCTTAGGAGATTTCTTATCGTCAATGTGCGGAATATTGTCATAAATTTTATGAGTTACTTTGTCATCATGAGGCTTAGTGGGAGATTTGGTAATATCATTTCTGTCAACAAGTGATTTAGCATCGTGATCGTGTGGAATGTCATGGTGAGTGGGTAGTTCATGTGGTTTACTTGGAGATTTCGGTTGATCTTTAGGAGATTCCTTTTCATCAATATGGATAGTATCTAAGTCATGAGGCTTGATTGGAGATTTAGGTAACTCCTTCGGAGATTTCTTATCGTCAATGTGCGGAATATTGTCATAAATTTTATGAGTTACTTTGTCATCATGAGGCTTAGTGGGAGATTTGGTAATATCATTTCTGTCAACAAGTGATTTAGCATCGTGATCGTGTGGAATGTCATGGTGAGTGGGTAGTTCATGTGGTTTACTTGGAGATTTCGGTTGATCTTTAGGAGATTCCTTTTCATCAATATGGATAGTATCTAAGTCATGAGGCTTGATTGGAGATTTAGGTAACTCCTTCGGAGATTTCTTATCGTCGATGTGCGGAATTTTATCATCAATTTTATGAGTTACTTTGTCATCGTGAGGCTTAGTGGGAGTTTTGGCAATATCTTTTTTGTCAACAGGTGATTTACTATCGTGTTCGTGTGGAATGTCATGGTGAGTGGGTAGTTCATGTGGTTTACTTGGAGATTTCGGTTGATCTTTAGGAGATTCCTTTTCATCAATATGGATAGTATCTAAGTCATGAGGCTTGATTGGAGATTTAGGTAACTCCTTCGGAGATTTCTTATCGTCAATGTGCGGAATTTTATCATCAATTTTATGAGTTACTTTGTCATCGTGAGGCTTAGTGGGAGTTTTGGCAATATCTTTTTTGTCAACAGGTGATTTACTATCGTGTTCGTGTGGAATTTCATGGTGAGTGGGTAGTTCATGTGGTTTACTTGGAGATTGCGGTTGATCTTTAGGAGATTCCTTATCATCAATATGGGTAGTATCCAAGTCATGAGGCTTGCTTGGAGATTTAGGCAACTCCTTAGGAGATTTCTTATCGTCAATGTGCGGAATATTGTCATAAATTTTATGAGTTACTTTGTCATCATGAGGCTTAGTGGGAGATTTGGTAATATCATTTCTGTCAACAAGTGATTTAGCATCGTGTTCATGTGGAATGTCATGGTGAGTGGGTTGTTCATGTGGTTTAGTTGGAGATTTCGGTTGATCTTTAGGAGATTTACTATGATCAATATGGGTAGTATCCAAGTCATGAGGCTTGCTTGGAGATTTAGGCAACTCCTTCGGAGATTTCTTATCGTCAATGTGTTGAATTTTGTCATCAATTTTATGAGTTACTTTGTCATCATGAGGCTTAGTGGGAGATTTGGTAATATCATTTCTGTCAACAAGTGATTTAGCATCGTGTTCATGTGGAATGTCATGGTGAGTGGGTAGTTCATGTGGTTTAGTTGGAGATTTCGGTTGGTCTTTAGAAGATTTACTATGAACAATATGGATAGTATCTAAGACATGAGGCTTGCTTGGAGATTTAGGTAACTCCTTCGGAGATTTCTTATCGTCAATGTGCGGAATATTGTCATAAATTTTATGAGTTACTTTGTCATCATGAGGCTTAGTGGGAGATTTGGTAATATCTTTTCTGTCAACAGGTGATTTAGCATCGCGATCGTGTGGAATGTCATGGTGAGTGGGTAGTTCATGTGGTTTACTTGGAGATTTCGGTTGATCTTTAGGAGATTCCTTATCATCAATATGGGTAGTATCCAAGTCATGAGGCTTGCTTGGAGATTTAGACAACTTCTTCGGAGATTTCTTATCGTCAATGTGCGGAATTTTGTCATCAATTTTATGAGTTACTTTGTCATCATGAGGCTTAGTGGGAGTTTTGGCAATATTTTTTTTATCAACAGGTGATTTACTATCGTGTTCGTGTGGAATGTCATGGTGAGTGGGTAGTTCATGTGGTTTACTTGGAGATTTCGGTTGATCTTTAGGAAATTCCTTATCATCAATATGGGTAGTATCCAAGTCATGAGGCTTGCTTGGAGATTTAGGCAACTCCTTCGGAGATTTCTTATCGTCAATGTGCGGAATTTTGTCATCAATTGTATGAGTTACTTTGTCATCATGAGGCATAGTGGGAATTTTGGCAATATCTTTTTTATCAACAGGTGATTTAGAATCGTGTTCGTGTGGAATGTCATGGTGAGTGGGTAGTTCATGTGGTTTAGTTGGAGATTTCGGTTGGTCTTTAGGAGATTTACTATGATCAATATGGATAGTATCTAAGTCATGAGGCTTGCTTGGAGATTTAGGTAACTCCTTAGGAGATTTCTTATCGTCAATGTGCGAAAATTTGTCATCAATTATATGAGTTACTTTGTCATCATGAGGCTTAGTGGGAGATTTGGCAATACCTTTTTTGTCAACAGGTGATTTACCATCGTGTTCGTGTGGAATGTCATGGTGAGTGGGTAGTTCATGTGGTTTACTTGGAGATTTCGGTTGATCTTTAGGAGATTCCTTTTCATCAATATGGATAGTATCTAAGTCATGAGGCTTGATTGGAGATTTAGGCAACTCCTTCGGAGATTTCTTATCGTCAATGTGCGGAATTATGTCATCAATTTTATGAGTTACTTTGTCATCATGAGGCATAGAGGGAGTTTTGGCAATATCTTCTTTGTCAACAGGTGATTTAGAATCGTGTTCGTGTGGAATGTCATGGTGAGTGGGTAGTTCATGTAGTTTACTTGGAGATTTCGGTTGATCTTTAGGAGATTTACTATGATTAATATGGGTAGTATCCAAGTCATGAGGCTTGCTTGGAGATTTAGGCAACTCCTTCGTAGATTTCTTATCGTCAATGTGCGGAATTTTGTCATTAATTTTATGAGTTACTTTGTCATCAAGAGGCATAGAGGGAGTTTTGGCAATATCTTCTTTGTCAACAGGTGATTTAGAATCGTGTTCGTGTGGAATGTCATGGTGAGTGGGTAGTTCATGTGATTTAGTTGGAGATTTCGGTTGATCTTTAGGAGATTTACTATGATTAATATGGGTAGTATCCAAGTCATGAGGCTTGCTTGGAGATTTAGGCAACTCCTTCGTAGATTTCTTATCGTCAATGTGCGGAATTTTGTCATTAATTTTATGAGTTACTTTGTCATCAAGAGGCATAGAGGGAGTTTTGGCAATATCTTCTTTGTCAACAGGTGATTTAGAATCGTGTTCGTGTGGAATGTCATGGTGAGTGGGTAGTTCATGTGATTTAGTTGGAGATTTCGGTTGATCTTTAGGAGATTCCTTATCATCAATATGGGTAGTATCCAAGTCATGAGGCTTGCTTGGAGATTTAGGCAACTCCTTCGGAGATTTCTTATCGTCAATGTGCGGAATCATGTCATCAATTTTATGAGTTACTTTGTCATCATGCAGCTTAATGGGAGATTTGGCAATTTCTTTTTTGTCACCAGGTGATTTAGCATCGTGTTCGTGTGGAATGTCATGGTGAGTGGGTAGTTGATGTGGTTTACTTGGAGATTTCGGTTGATCTTTAGGAGATTCCCTATCATAAATATGGATAATATCCAAGTCATGAGGCTTGCTTGGAGATTTAGGCAACTCCTTCGGAGATTTCTTATCGTCAATGTGACGAATTTTGTCATCAATTATATGAGTTACTTTGTCATCATGAGGCTTAGTGGGATATTTGGCAATATCTTTTTTGTCAACAGGTGATTTACCATCGTGATCGTCTGGAATGTCATGGTGAGTGGGTAGTTCATGTGGTTTACTTGGAGATTTCGGTTGATCTTTAGGAGATTCCTTATCATCAATATGGGTAGTATCCAAGTCATGAGGCTTGCTTGGAGATTTAGGCAACTCCTTCGGAGATTTCTTATCGTCAATGTGCGGAATTTTGTCATCAATTATATGAGTTACTTTGTCATCATGAGGTTTAGTGGGAGATTTGGCAATATCTTTTTTGTCAACAGGTGATTTACCATCGTGATCGTCTGGAATGTCATGGTGAGTGGGTAGTTCATGTGGTTTACTTGGAGATTTCGGTTGATCTTTAGGAGATTTACTATGATCAATATGGGTAGTATCCAAGTCATGAGGCTTGCATGGAGATTTAGGCAACTCCTTCGGAGATTTCTTATCGTCAATGTGCGGAATTATGTCATCAATTATATGAGTTACTTTGTCATCATGCAGCTTAATGGGAGATTTGGCAATTTCTTTTTTGTCACCAGGTGATTTAGCATCGTGTTCGTGTGGAATGTCATGGAGAGTGGGTAGTTCATGTGGTTTACTTGGAGATTTCGGTTGATCTTTAGGAGATTTACCATGATCAATATGGATAGTATCTAAGTCATGAGGCTTGCTTGGAGATTTAGGCAACTCCTTCGGAGATTTCTTATCGTCAATGTGCGGAATTTTGTCATCAATTATATGAGTTACTTTGTCATCATGAGGCTTAGTGGGAGATTTGGCAATATCTTTTTTGTCAACAGGTGATTTACCATCGTGTTCGTCTGGAATGTCATGGTGAGTGGGTAGTTCATATGGTTTACTTGGAGATTTCGGTTGATCTTTAGGAGATTTACTATGATCAATATGGGTAGTATCCAAGTCATGAGGCTTGCTTGGAGATTTAGGCAACTCCTTAGGAGATTTCTTATCGTCAATGTGCGGAATTTTGTCATCAATTTTATGAGTTACTTTGTCATCATGAGGCTTAGTGGGAGATTTGGCTATATCTTTTTTGTCAACAGGTGATTTAGAATCGTGTTCGTGTGGAATGTCATGGTGAGTGGGTAGTTCATGTGGTTTAGTTGGAGATTTCGGTTGATCTTTAGGAGATTTACTATGATCAATATGGGTAGTATCCAAGTCATGAGGCTTGCTTGGAGATTTAGGCAACTCCTTCGGAGATTTCTTATCGTCAATGTGCGGAATTTTGTCATCAATTATATGAGTTACTTTGTCATCATGGGGCTTAGTGGGAGATTTGGCAATATCTTTTTTGTCAACAGGTGATTTACCATCGTGTTCGTCTGGAATGTCATGGTGAGTGGGTAGTTCATATGGTTTACTTGGAGATTTCGGTTGATCTTTAGGAGATTTACTATGATCAATATGGGTAGTATCCAAGTCATGAGGCTTGCTTGGAGATTTAGGCAACTCCTTAGGAGATTTCTTATCGTCAATGTGCGGAATTTTGTCATCAATTTTATGAGTTACTTTGTCATCATGAGGCATAGTGGGAGTTTTGGCAATATCTTTTTTGTCAACAGGTGATTTAGAATCGTGTTCGTGTGGAATGTCATGGCGAGTGGGTAGTTCATATGGTTTAGTTGGAGATTTCGGTTGATCTTTAGGAGATTTACTATGATCAATATGGGTAGTATCCAAGTCATGAGGCTTGCTTGGAGATTTAGGCAACTCCTTAGGAGATTTCTTATCGTCAATGTGCGGAATTTTGTCATCAATTTTATGAGTTACTTTGTCATCATGAGGCATAGTGGGAGTTTTGGCAATATCTTTTTTGTCAACAGGTGATTTAGAATCGTGTTCGTGTGGAATGTCATGGCGAGTGGGTAGTTCATATGGTTTAGTTTGAGATTTCGGTTGATCTTTAGGAGATTTACTATGATCAATATGGGTAGTACCCAAGTCATGAGGCTTGCTTGGAGATTTAGGCAACTCCTTAGGAGATTTCTTATCGTCAATGTGCGGAATTTTGTCATCAATTTTATGAGTTACTTTGTCATCATGAGGCATAGTGGGAGTTTTGGCAATATCTTTTTTGTCAACAGGTGATTTAGAATCGTGTTCGTGTGGAATGTCATGGCGAGTGGGTAGTTCATATGGTTTAGTTGGAGATTTCGGTTGATCTTTAGGAGATTTACTATGATCAATATGGGTAGTATCCAAGTCATGAGGCTTGCTTGGAGATTTAGGCAACTCCTTAGGAGATTTCTTATCGTCAATGTGCGGAATTTTGTCATCAATTTTATGAGTTACTTTGTCATCATGAGGCATAGTGGGAGTTTTGGCAATATCTTTTTTGTCAACAGGTGATTTAGAATCGTGTTCGTGTGGAATGTCATGGCGAGTGGGAAGTTCATATGGTTTAGTTGGAGATTTCGGTTGATCTTTAGGAGATTTACTATGATCAATATGGGTAGTACCCAAGTCATGAGGCTTGCTTGGAGATTTAGGCAACTCCTTCGGAGATTTCTTATCGTCAATGTGTTGAATTTTGTCATCAATTTTATGAGTTACTTTGTCATCATGAGGCATAGTGGGAGTTTTGGCAATATATTTTTTGTCAACAGGTGATTTACTATCGTGTTCGTGTGGAATGTCATGGTGAGTGGGTAGTTCATGTGGTTTACTTGGAGATTTCGGTTGATCTTTAGGAGATTTACCATGATCAATATGGATAGTATCTAAGTCATGAGGCTTGCTTGGAGATTTAGGAAACTCCTTCGGAGGTTTCTTATCGACAATGTGCGGAATTTTGTCATCAATTTTATGAGTTACATTGTCATCATGAGGCTTAGTGGGAGATTTGGCAATATATTTTTTGTCAACAGGTGATTTACCATCGTGTTCGTGTGGAATGTCATGGTGAGTGGGTAGTTCATGTGGTTTAGTTGGAGATTTCGGTTGATCTTTAGGAGATTCCTTATCATCAATGTGGGTAGTATCCAAGTCATGAGGCTTGCTTGGAGATTTAGGCAACTCCTTCGGAGATTTCTTATCGTCAATGTTCGGGATTTTGTCATCAATTTTATGAGTTACTTTGTCATCATGAGGCTTAGTGGGAGATTTGGCAATTTCTTTTTTGTCACCAGGTGATTTAGCATCGTGTTCATGTGGAATGTCATGGTGAGTGGGTTGTTCATGTGGTTTAGTTGGAGATTTCGGTTGATCTTTAGGAGATTTACTATGATCAATATGGATAGTATCCAAGTCATGAGGCTTGCTTGGAGATTTCTTATCGTCAATGTGCGGAATTTTGTCATCAATTTTATGAGTTACTTTGTCATCATGAGGCTTAGTGGGAGATTTGGCAATATCTTTTTTGTCAACAGGTGATTTAGCATCGTGTTCATGTGGAATGTCATGGTGAGTGGGTAGTTCATGTGGTTTAGTTGGAGATTTCGGTTGATCTTTAGGAGATTTAATATGATCAATATGGGTAGTATCCAAGTCATGAGACTTGCTTGGAGATTTAGGCAACTCTTTAGGATATTTCTTATCGTCAATTTTATGAGTTACTTTGTCATCAATTTTATGAGTTACTTTGTCATCATGAGGCATAGAGGGAGTTTTGGCAATATCTTCTTTGTCAACAGGTGATTTAGAATCGTGTTCGTATGGAATGTCATGGTGAATGGGTAGTTCATGTGGTTTAGTTGGAGATTTCGGTTGATCTTTAGGAGATTTAATATGATCAATATGGGTAGTATCCAAGTCATGAGACTTGCTTGGAGATTTAGGCAACTCTTTAGGATATTTCTTTTCGTCAATGTGCGGAATTTTGTCATCAATTTTATGAGTTACTTTGTCATCATGAGGCTTAGTGGGAGATTTGGCCATATCTTTTTTGTCAACAGGTGATTTAGAATCGTGTTCGTGTGGAATGTCATGGTGAGTGGGTAGTTCATATGGTTTAGTTGGAGATTTCGGTTGATCTTTAGGAGATTTACTATGATCAATATGGGTAGTATCCAAGTCATGAGGCTTGCTTGGAGATTTCTTATCGTCAATGTGTTGAATTTTGTCATCAATTTTATGAGTTACTTTGTCATCATGAGGCATAGTGGGAGTTTTGGCAATATATTTTTTGTCAACAGGTGATTTACTATCGTGTTCGTGTGGAATGTCATGGTGAGTGGGTAGTACATGTGGTTTACTTGGAGATTTCGGTTGATCTTTAGGAGATTCCTTATCATCAATGTGGGTAGTATCCAAGTCATGAGGCTTGCTTGGAGATTTAGGCAACTCCTTAGGAGATTTCTTATCGTCAATGTGCGGAATTTTGTCATCAATTTTATGAGTTACTTTGTCATCATGAGGCACAGAGGGAGTTTTGGCAATATCTTCTTTGTCAACAGGTGATTTAGAATCGTGTTCGTATGGAATGTCATGGTGAATGGGTAGTTCATGTGGTTTAGTTGGAGATTTCGGTTGATCTTTAGGAGATTTACTATGATCAATATGGGTAGTATCCAAGTCATGAGGCTTGCTTGGAGATTTAGGCAACTCCTTCGGAGATTTCTTATCGTCAATGTGCGGAATTTTGTCATCAATTTTATGAGTTACTTTGTCATAATGAGGCATAGAGGGAGTTTTGGCAATATCTTCTTTGTCAACAGGTGATTTAGAATCGTGTTCGTATGGAATGTCATGGTGAATGGTTAGTTCATGTGGTTTAGTTGGAGATTTCGGTTGATCTTTAGGAGATTTACTATGATCAATATGGGTAGTATCCAAGTCATGAGGCTTGCTTGGAGATTTCTTATCGTCAATGTGCGGAATTTTGTCATCAATTTTATGAGTTACTTTGTCATCATGAGGCTTAGTGGGAGATTTGGCTATATCTTTTTTGTCAACAGGTGATTTAGAATCGTGTTCGTGTGGAATGTCATGGTGAGTGGGTAGTTCATGTGGTTTAGTTGGAGATTTCGGTTGATCTTTAGGAGATTCCTTATCATCAATGTGGGTAGTATCCAAGTCATGAGGCTTGCTTGGAGATTTAGGCAACTCCTTCGGAGATTTCTTATCGTCAATGTTCGGGATTTTGTCATCAATTTTATGAGTTACTTTGTCATCATGAGGCTTAGTGGGAGATTTGGCAATTTCTTTTTTGTCACCAGGTGATTTAGCATCGTGTTCATGTGGAATGTCATGGTGAGTGGGTTGTTCATGTGGTTTAGTTGGAGATTTCGGTTGATCTTTAGGAGATTTACTATGATCAATATGGGTAGTATCCAAGTCATGAGGCTTGCTTGGAGATTTCTTATCGTCAATGTGCGGAATTTTGTCATCAATTTTATGAGTTACTTTGTCATCATGAGGCTTAGTGGGAGATTTGGCAATATCTTTTTTGTCAACAGGTGATTTAGCATCGTGTTCATGTGGAATGTCATGGTGAGTGGGTTGTTCATGTGGTTTAGTTGGAGATTTCGGTTGATCTTTAGGAGATTTACTATGATCAATATGGGTAGTATCCAAGTCATGAGGCTTGCTTGGAGATTTCTTATCGTCAATGTGCGGAATTTTGTCATCAATTTTATGAGTTACTTTGTCATCATGAGGCTTAGTGGGAGATTTGGCAATATCTTTTTTGTCAACAGGTGATTTAGCATCGCGATCGTGTGGAATGTCATGGTGAGTGGGTAGTTCATGTGGTTTACTTGGAGATTTCGGTTGATCTTTAGGAGATTCCTTATCATCAGTGTTGGTAGTATCCAAGTCATGAGGCTTGCTTGGAGATTTAGGCAACTCCTTCGGAGATTTCTTATCGTCAATGTGCGGAATTTTGTCATTAATTTTATGAGTTACTTTGTCATCATGAGGCATAGAGGGAGTTTTGGCAATATCTTCTTTGTCAACAGGTGATTTAGAATCGTGTTCGTGTGGAATGTCATGGTGAGTGGGTAATTCATGTGGTTTACTTGGAGATTTCGGTTGATCTTTAGGAGATTTAATATGATCAATATGGGTAGTATCCAAGTCATGAGGCTTGCTTGGAGATTTAGGCAACTCTTTAGGAGATTTCTTATCGTCAATGTGCGGAATTTTGTCATCAATTTTATGAGTTACTTTGTCATCATGAGGCTTAGTGGGAGATTTGGCCATATCTTTTTTGTCAACAGGTGATTTAGAATCGTGTTCGTGTGGAATGTCATGGTGAGTGGGTAGTTCATGTGGTTTAGTTGGAGATTTCGGTTGATCTTTAGGAGATTTACTATGATCAATATGGGTAGTATCCAAGTCATGAGGCTTGCTTGGAGATTTAGGCAACTCTTTAGGAGATTTCTTATCGTCAATGTGCGGAATTTTGTCATCAATTTTATGAGTTACTTTGTCATCATGAGGCATAGTGGGAGTTTTGGCAATATATTTTTTGTCAACAGGTGATTTACTATCGTGTTCGTGTGGAATGTCATGGTGAGTGGGTAGTACATGTGGTTTACTTGGAGATTTCGGTTGATCTTTAGGAGATTCCTTATCATCAATGTGGGTAGTATCCAAGTCATGAGGCTTGCTTGGAGATTTAGGCAACTCCTTAGGAGATTTCTTATCGTCAATGTGCGGAATTTTGTCATCAATTTTATGAGTTACTTTGTCATCATGAGGCATAGAGGGAGTTTTGGCAATATCTTTTTTGTCAACAGGTGATTTAGAATCGTGTTCGTGTGGAATGTCATGGTGAGTGGGTAGTTCATGTGGTTTAGTTGGAGATTTCGGTTGATCTTTAGGAGATTTAATATGATCAATATGGGTAGTATCCAAGTCATGAGACTTGCTTGGAGATTTAGGCAACTCTTTAGGATATTTCTTATCGTCAATTTTATGAGTTACTTTGTCATCATGAGGCTTAGTGGGAGTTTTGGCAATATCTTTTTTGTCAACAGGTGATTTACTATCGTGTTCGTGTGGAATGTCATGGTGAGTGGGTAGTTCATGTGGTTTAGTTGGAGATTTCGGTTGATCTTTAGGAGATTTAATATGATCAATATGGGTAGTATCCAAGTCATGAGACTTGCTTGGAGATTTAGGCAACTCTTTAGGATATTTCTTATCGTCAATGTGCGGAATTTTGTCATCAATTTTATGAGTTACTTTGTCATCATGAGGCTTAGTGGGAGATTTGGCCATATCTTTTTTGTCAACAGGTGATTTAGAATCGTGTTCGTGTGGAATGTCATGGTGAGTGGGTAGTTCATATGGTTTAGTTGGAGATTTCGGTTGATCTTTAGGAGATTTACTATGATCAATATGGGTAGTACCCAAGTCATGAGGCTTGCTTGGAGATTTAGGCAACTCCTTCGGAGATTTCTTATCGTCAATGTGTTGAATTTTGTCATCAATTTTATGAGTTACTTTGTCATCATGAGGCATAGTGGGAGTTTTGGCAATATATTTTTTGTCAACAGGTGATTTACTATCGTGTTCGTGTGGAATGTCATGGTGAGTGGGTAGTACATGTGGTTTACTTGGAGATTTCGGTTGATCTTTAGGAGATTCCTTATCATCAATGTGGGTAGTATCCAAGTCATGAGGCTTGCTTGGAGATTTAGGCAACTCCTTAGGAGATTTCTTATCGTCAATGTGCGGAATTTTGTCATCAATTTTATGAGTTACTTTGTCATCATGAGGCACAGAGGGAGTTTTGGCAATATCTTCTTTGTCAACAGGTGATTTAGAATCGTGTTCGTATGGAATGTCATGGTGAATGGGTAGTTCATGTGGTTTAGTTGGAGATTTCGGTTGATCTTTAGGAGATTTACTATGATCAATATGGGTAGTATCCAAGTCATGAGGCTTGCTTGGAGATTTCTTATCGTCAATGTGCGGAATTTTGTCATCAATTTTATGAGTTACTTTGTCATCATGAGGCTTAGTGGGAGATTTGGCAATATCTTTTTTGTCAACAGGTGATTTAGCATCGTGTTCATGTGGAATGTCATGGTGAGTGGGTTGTTCATGTGGTTTAGTTGGAGATTTCGGTTGATCTTTAGGAGATTTACTATGATCAATATGGGTAGTATCCAAGTCATGAGGCTTGCTTGGAGATTTCTTATCGTCAATGTGCGGAATTTTGTCATCAATTTTATGAGTTACTTTGTCATCATGAGGCTTAGTGGGAGATTTGGCAATATCTTTTTTGTCAACAGGTGATTTAGCATCGTGTTCATGTGGAATGTCATGGTGAGTGGGTTGTTCATGTGGTTTAGTTGGAGATTTCGGTTGATCTTTAGGAGATTTACTATGATCAATATGGGTAGTATCCAAGTCATGAGGCTTGCTTGGAGATTTCTTATCGTCAATGTGCGGAATTTTGTCATCAATTTTATGAGTTACTTTGTCATCATGAGGCTTAGTGGGAGATTTGGCAATATCTTTTTTGTCAACAGGTGATTTAGCATCGTGTTCATGTGGAATGTCATGGTGAGTGGGTTGTTCATGTGGTTTAGTTGGAGATTTCGGTTGATCTTTAGGAGATTCCTTATCATCAATGTGGGTAGTATCCAAGTCATGAGGCTTGCTTGGAGATTTAGGCAACTCCTTCGGAGATTTCTTATCGTCAATGTGCGGAATTTTGTCATCAATTTTATGAGTTAATCTGCCATCATGAGGCTTAGTGGGAGATTTGGCAATATCTTTTTTGTCAACAGGTGATTTACCATCGTGTTCGTGTGGAATGTCATGGTGAGTGGGTATTTCATGTGGTTTTCTTGGAGATTTCGGTTGATCTTTAGGAGATTCCTTATCATCAAAATGGGTAGTATCCAAGTCATGAGGCTTGCTTGGAGATTTAGGCAACTCCTTCGGAGATTTCTTATCGTCAATGTGCGGAATTTTGTCATCAATTTTATGAGTTAATCTGCCATCATGAGGCTTAGTGGGAGATTTGGCAATATCTTTTTTGTCAACAGGTGATTTACCATCGTGTTCGTGTGGAATGTCATGGTGAGTGGGTATTTCATGTGGTTTTCTTGGAGATTTCGGTTGATCTTTAGGAGATTCCTTATCATCAAAATGGGTAGTATCCAAGTCATGAGGCTTGCTTGGAGATTTAGGCAACTCCTTCGGAGATTTCTTATCGTCAATGTGCGGAATTTTGTCATCAATTTTATGAGTTACTTTGTCATCATGAGGCATAGTGGGAGTTTTAGCAATATCTTTTTTGTCAACAGGTGATTTACTATCGTGTTCGTGTGGAATGTCATGGTGAGTGGGTAGATCATGTGGTTTACTTGGAGATTTCGGTTGATCTTTAGGAGATTCCTTATCATCAATATGTGTAGTATCCAAGTCATGAGGCTTGCTTGGAGATTTAGGCAACTCCTTCGGAGATTTCTTATCGTCAATGTGTTGAATTTTGTCATCAATTTTATGAGTTACTTTGTCATCATGAGGCATAGTGGGAGTTTTGGCAATATCTTTTTTGTCAACAGGTGATTTAGAATCGTGTTCGTGTGAAATGTCATGGTGAGTGGGTAGTTCACGTGGTTTACTTGGAGATTTCGGTTGATCTTTAGGAGATTTACTATGATCAATATGGGTAGTATCCAAGTCATGAGGCTTGCTTGGAGATTTAGGCAACTCATTAGGAGTTTTCTTATCGTCAATGTGCGGAATTTTGTCATCAATTTTATGAGTTACTTTGTCATCATGAGGCATAGTGGGAGTTTTGGCAATATCTTTTTTGTCAACAGGTGATTTAGAATCGTGTTCGTGTGAAATGTCATGGTGAGTGGGTAGATCATGTGGTTTACTTGGAGATTTCGGTTGATCTTTAGGAGATTCCTTATCATCAATATGGGTAGTATCCAAGTCATGAGGCTTGCTTGGAGATTTAGGCAACTCCTTCGGAGATTTCTTATCGTCAATGTGTTGAATTTTGTCATCAATTTTATGAGTTAATTTGTCATCATGAGGCTTAGTGGGAGATTTGGCAATATCTTTTTTGTCAACAGGTGATTTAACATCGTGTTCGTGTGGAATGTCATGGTGAGTGGGTAGTTCATGTTGTTTACTTGGAGATTTCGGTTTATCTTTAGGAAATTCCTTATCATAAATATGTATAATATCCAAGTCATGAGGCTTACTTGGAGATTTAGGCAACTCATTAGGAGTTTTCTTATCGTCAATGTGCGGAATTTTGTCATCAATTTTATGAGTTAATTTGTCATCATGAGGCTTAGTGGGAGATTTGGCAATATCTTTTTTGTCAACAGGTGATTTAACATCGTGTTCGTGTGGAATGTCATGGTGAGTGGATAGTTCATGTTGTTTACTTGGAGATTTCGGTTTATCTTTAGGAAATTCCTTATCATAAATATGTATAATATCCAAGTCATGAGGCTTGCTTGGAGATTTAGGCAACTCCTTAGGAGATTTCTTATCGTCAATGTGCGGAATTTTGTCATCAATTTTATGAGTTAATCTGTCATCATGAGGCTTAGTGGGAGATATGGCAATATCTTTTTTGTCAACAGGTGATTTACCATCGTGTTCGTGTGAAATGTCATGGTGAGTGGGTATTTCATGTGGTTTACTTGGAGATTTCGGTTGATCTTTAGGAGATTCCCTATCATAAATATGGGTAGTATCCAATTCATGAGGCTTGCTTGGAGATTTAGGCAACTCCTTCGGAGATTTCTTATCGTCAATGTGCGGAATTTTGTCATCAATTTTATGAGTTACTTTGTCATCGTGAGGCTTAGTGGGAGTTTTGGCAATATCTTTTTTGTCAACAGGTGATTTACTATCGTGTTCGTGTGGAATGTCATTGCGAGTGGGTAGATCATGTGGTTTACTTGGAGATTTCGGTTGATATTTAGGAGATTCCTTATCATCAATGTGGGTAGTATCCAAGTCATGAGGCTTGCTTGGAGATTTAGGCAGAATTGTATCTGCAGTTTCTCTTTTAACTAAATGTTTTTGATTTTCATTTGGTGCGCTTGTAAGTTTGTCTTCTATTTCATGTTTTTCAGATACTTTTGATGGCATGTCTTTTTGAAAATCTGTTTTTGATAAATGTGATATGTCGGTAACTGTTTCTTCAAATTTTTGTTGGTCTTTGAGAAATGTTTGAATGTTTTCTTTTTCTGTACAAATATTTACATCTTGTGTCATATATTTAAATCCATTTGCAGATTGTGAATTGGTATTTAATTTTGTTTCTAATGAACTTTCAATCGTTATTAATTTTTGTTTATTAATACTGGATATTGTATCTTCCACAGAACTGTAACTTGCTTCTTTACTTTCTGAAAATAAGACCGTATTTTTTATTATTTCTTGTTTTTCGCTCTTGATAAATTTAGTATGATTTTCTTTGATTGCAAAAGTGCGATCAGTGCTTTCTGTTTTCACGTCAAATTCCATCTTTTCGTGAGTAGTAGTCTCTATATCTTTTACTGGAGAAACCAATATCTTGGAGTTTATAAATATTTTTCCATTAGATAATACTCCATTATCTGAAATTTCTTGTCCTCTAAATAAGTTGATTTCCTCATCGTCATTATCCTTTTTTTCCATTGTTGGTAAAATTACTCCTTTGGAGAAAACTTTGTTTTCCTCTATAGTTTTATCAGTCGTGTTGTCGTACTCCACAATGTTGGCTTTTGCTTCATAACTTTTATCGTTTCTTTCAATTTTAACTATTTTCTCAGAAAAAAATTCGGTTGACTTTATTGTTTCCATGCTTTTTCGTTGTCTAATTTGAACTTTGCTTTCTATTGTTATTTCTGGTGATTCTTCTTTATTTTTTAAACAAATTATTTTGTTCTCGTCAACGGAGCTTCTCGATGACCATCGAATATTTTCAAGCTCCTTTTCGGCTTTTGTCAATCCTGTTATATCTGACTCAGGTAATATTGTTATGAGTTGTCCCTCTGGTGTTGGAGTTAAATCTGGTTTTAATTCTTTTACTTCCTGGCGAATTTGTTTTGAAGCTTCCAATACTTCTGACATCATTCTACGAATTTCTTGTTGAGTCGTTGGCACCTGTGGAACATTTGTATCAACATCCTTAAGGTCTAACAGTTTAGGTGAGGTTTTTTCACTAATTATTGCAGGATCAAGAACCTGGTTAGATGGTTTAATTTGTTGTTTTAAATTTGTTGATTTGCAAATTGGTTCTTTAGCACATATTTTTTCATTTGTTTCATCTGCTTTTTGATCTATGATTTTAGTATCGTTTTCGTTTTTAGAAGGTTCATCAGATTCTTTTTTTAATGTTGGTGTATCTAAGTCATGAGACAGTGGTACTTCTGTATCTTCTAACTGACATATTTGTTTCTGCAAACATGGTTCCTCGCACACATCCAAACATGATCCACTCATGTGTTGAATCATTTTAGCTTGATTGTCAAATATTTCAGATAATTTTTTTGAAACTGTCTTACTTGTTTCTGTCTTATTTTCCTCATTTGTTTTTGATTCTATTTCACTACTCTTAATCTCTTCTTGTTTTTCAGGTGATACGGATCTTGGAGTTCTAGGTTTAACATGCACTTTAATACAGATTGGTTCGACACAAGTTCCATCTGAAGGTTTATTTCTTTCTTCTATTGAATTAATTATATGACGAATATTAGATTTTTGTTGTTGCATAATAAGGTTTTGCTCAATAGATTCTAAGCATTCTTTGAGTTCATCTTCTGAGTATTCTTTTTGGGAGCAAATATCTGTAGTTTTCTTTTGTGGCAGAGGAGCCTCAACTTCTGTTTGCGTTAAACATTTTTCCATGTGGTCATTCAGAGAAATTTTTTTAGTATCTTTGAATGGTTCTTTGCATGTTTTTTTCGGTGTAGACTCCTGGGATTTCGAAATAAGTTCTTCAAACATAGACTTTTTGTCTTTTACTGATGTCTTATAAGTTTCCGATATATTTTCTTCATTCATTTCACCACTTCGAACATTTTCGGAGTTTTCGCGCTGATCTGTTTTAACTAACGTTTTTTCAATTTCATGTAATTGTTCAGTAAATATATTTTCGTCTTTTTCTTTTGTTTTTAATTTTATTGGAGATTTATGGGAATCGTCATCGGATTCATTTTCTGTGGAAAATATCTTTTGTAATTCAGCAATTTTTCTTCCTACATGCTTGGTATGAGTTGGTGTAGGTGTTTTAGGTTTTATATCTTTAATTGCACTCGTTTTTTCTTCTATTTTCTCTTTAACTACATGTTCCGTAATTGTTTCTAATTTATATTCTTCATCGTCTAAAATAGCCAATGTTTCAGTAGATCCTTTGTAAATTTCATCTTCTTTCATGCTAGACATTTCGTCCTCTGAATCTACTATTTCGCGTTGTTTTTTATCAAGATATTTTTTATGTGGTGATTTATTAACTTGTTCCTCTAGCATTTTTACTTTAGCCCTAACGTCACCAGAACCCCTTCTTTTGGCCAATATATCATCTTCTTTAAGTTTTTCCGCTGCTGATGCAGGTAAAGTCTCTTCTGGTATTATGGGACTGCACGTAGAGTCTTTAGTATCGATCTGATCAGTAATAGTAGCAGCTTCAGATGTATCAATCTGAGATATTTGTATAGAAGCAGACTCCAGAAATTCAATAGGACTCGTGCCAGTATCAGTAAATTGGTTGATATCATCTTCAAAATCATGTGGTGGCAATTCATCGGCTTGAATAGGACTCAATCCAGCGTCGGTGCACTCAAATTCTTCTGCTTCACCAGGTGCAGTTTCAGAGATAAATCCTGTGGTTTGTACCAAAGTACCTTGCGGTCGTTCGACATTGCTGGATAATGTAGTTGTGTTACCTCTAGTAATTGATATACCTGTGTCTGTTACATGATGTGATACGCTGTCACTTACTGGCGAATGGGCTTGTGATGAAGAATGATCTGTGTCATGGTATGTGTATACCTGTTTTCTCCCACTGAAATTAACTGATTCTTCTTTCTTTTTGTGTGGTATTTCACTCACTGGAGGTATAATAAAAGAGTCTGGCTTCTCAAGGAAAGATGCGTGAATATTTTCAGACGATAATTTTTCTGTTCCTGCAGTTGTACACATTCCAACATCAAATTTTTCCGATGTTTCCATACCTGAGTTATCTCTTTTTGTGGTTATTACAGAAATATGAGATTGTGATTTAATGGAAATCTCTACGTCTTTTGTTCCATATAACGTCAATCGACTTTCAGCAGTTGCTAAAGCTTCTTTTGTACGAACTTCTTTTCGACCTATTATAAGTTCTAAAGTGGGTTTAGAATTATCTGCCATCGTAGGAGGAGAACCTTCAGGTGAAGGTGATATTTCCTTATTTGTTAATGGAGATGTACTTCTGTTTACTTGATGTGGTTTTCCATGGTCTTCTAATTTAGTTTCAAGGGTAGCGTGAATGTTTTCTTCTGGTTTATGTGTTAAAGCTTCACGTGGATAAGATAAATCATTATTAGCATTTTGCACTAAACTAACAACAGCTTGCTCACTGTTATCAGATGATAATTTTTTAACAGTATTATTCTCGTGGGAATAAGCTACTCTAATCTTTTTCTCAGGCGTTACTTTAAGCGTTACCTTTTCTTCGGAAGGTGGAAACTTATCTTTTCCAGCACCTCCTTGTAGTCTTTCAACAGTCTTTCGTTCCTTTCTTTCCCAGTCTTCAGGCCTTTTCGAATCCTTAGCACCTTTTTCTTCTGGTGATGTGTAAATATTTACATCATCAGAGGTCATTGTATTATCTATTTCTATTTTTGCAATTCCCGCTAGATCACTATTTAGTAAATTGGAAGGCAGTAAATTAGAGGTAGATTCTATCACATCTGCGTCTAAATCTTCAGTTGAAGCAAGACGCTTACGTTGCCCGGCGAAGAGTTTAGCTTGATGTTGATAATATTGGTAGATATTATCGTACGCGGTAACTTCTTGGGTGTCTATATCTCGATTAATAGAGGAAGAGTATTCTTGAGAAGATATATATTCTTCTCCAGGGGTGGGGGTTTCTAGTAAGCAATCATCTTCTCGGAAGCCGTCAGTATCCAAGGAATCGTCATCATCTTGAGGTGATGCACTTGCTGTCGCAAGGGAAAAAAATTTAAGGTTGGAAAAGAGGACTTATTATAGTGTTTTCTTTGTGATTTTAGTGGATAAGGTAATTTGTGCAACTGTATTGTTTCTATTTCAGAAAATAAATCATTTTGTAGACCTAAAACGGGCCTTTTTCAATCTTCGTTCATTCAAAATGAAATGTATGAATGTTTTATAGTGTGGAGTGTAGGTAGAGGAATAGGATGTGAAGGAATACGACAGCTATTTATATATTTATAAAAAAAGCCTTCTATAGGCATTCCACATTTTCATAAGCTTCTACTGTTTATTGCACATTACCGGAAAGCTAGACGGCTGGTTTTTGAAACATGATGCCCAAACTAGTAGCGTTTATTTCTTATTCATTTGGGCAAAATAAATTAAACAAGAAAAAAATACGGTACTAATATAATGAGGGTTTTAATTTATTTTTCCCACAAGAAAGCAATCTAAAAATTTCACTGACCTTTGGTAGCCTTAGCTATCTGAAGCCCGAGGCCTAGATTTCGACTTACTTCATTCGACCATACCACCCAAAGTTACGAAATTTTATTTTCACAATTTTTTTCACAATATTTTTATAAAATAAAACCAGTAATTGTGGGTGTGATGAATTTTCATGCATACACAGAATTCACTGGAATATTTTTTATATTTTTTTATATGGAGTTTGCAATAACGGTTCCACAAGCGACATTGGAAGCAAAGTGATTATAGAAGGTGGGAAAAAGGGGATATTTCGAGTTTTTAAACAGAAAACCGTTAACTGAATTATATTCAATTAACAGTTATACACAAATTTGCCGGTGTGTCTATGAAATGAACGAGATGTTAATTTTGACTTGTTTGAAATAAAGCCAAAATATAAAGTTGGAAGAAAAATATATATTTATTTGTCTAATAAGCTGTATTTGCCTTAGTGTTAAGCATAATGTTATTTAAAACAAAATAATTCAACGACACATTTGTTAGAAACCTTCAAAGATAAAGTTTATTTCAAACAATTTGTAGTGCATTATAAAACTAAACTGATATATTTATAATGCATTTGGTGAAACACACAAACAGTTTATAATATTAACCAAATCGGTTAGACACTATTAATTCCTACTAATACTTGAATTTTTGGAATAATGATATACATATATACAGGTAATAAATAATAAAGCAGTAATTTCTTCGTTTATTTAATACTTTTTTGATTTTGATCAATATAATATTTTTTTATCAGAGAAGAAAAAACTATGCGTGAGATAATTGAGCAAAATGTATTTGATTGAACTTAGGAATATTTAAAAAATATTTTAAATTTATTAATAAAACTGTTTGTGATGAAATGAAAAGGAACACTTATCATACATACATTCACAACATCGAAAATAGCACATACAAAGTGTTACTGAAGAAACTAGAATATAAAGCATGCAAAAATTATATACAGAGTGAATAAGATATTATATTTATGTTTAGACACCATTTAAAAAATATCTTAATACACTCCTTAAAATAATATATATTTTTATTGAAAGCTTAAAACAAATATTTACAAAAATCTTGGTGTTAATGAAAGATGTCAGCTTATAAAATACATACTTATTTAATATCTATATGATTGAAACGAAAATAAATTTTCTCAACGATTTTTATCATTGATATTTTTTAATAAATATATAAGTCGAAATATATACTACATGTTTAGACCAAAATACGTCCAAAAACATTTTGAAAATTCTAAACAATAAAATAAAAATGTATATTTATCAAAAACAATATTGGTTTAATTTAATTGTAGCTTTGGAATTTTTATTTTGCTAAAATATAAGTATCTAATTAGTACAACTAATTGTAAATATTGAATTAAAGTAAATAATTCTTCGGAACTATTACTAGTGTTAATGTTCTTGTATTTTTGAGACTTGCAATGAAAAATGGACTATTCAAAAAGAGGACATTAATGTTATTTCTTGTAAATATATTATATAATATGATGCAATTATAGTGTAAATGTAGGAAAGATAATAACATTAATATGAAGTCAACGAGGTAGAAATATAAGTCAATAAAAAATTGGAGAATGGTAGTATTTATACGAAAGATCCCTTTGGATGAGGTAAACGTATATATTATCACACGACGAAATAATACTGGTGGATTCTTTCTCAAATTAATATAATTTATTAAGTATGGATTAATTATTATAATTTAAAGATAATAATGATTACTAAATAACGATTTTTCAACAATCATCACTTAATAATGACCTTTTAGTTTGCAAAATAATATTTTATAATCTGACTATTAAAATATGTACAAGAAGTGAAATATAAAGCCATAGCAAAAGTTTAGTAAAAGTAAAAGCAATATCTGAAGCAAATAACTAGTATTGTTAGCCCAGAATGATTTATTTTCTGTTAGAATTTGAAATGTTTTGTTAATATGGGGGCACAGGATTACATTTGTTAGTTTGTTAATCAAAAATATAGCTGAAGCTAATTTGTCGCACCAAAGCATGTTGCACATTAAAAGTGTAAATTTGTTAGTGTTTGTAAATACATTTATTACTCCCCAAAATGACAATAATAATATTCCATTCAATAAAAAAAAAATCGTCATTTTGAAGAATATTTTAAAGGTACAATATTTTGGATGGGGAAATTGGAGGTAAAAATAAATTTTATATTAATATAAGGGCATTATATCTACGAAGCGTTTGTTTATTGATTTTATCCAAACGCTTAAAACTAAAAAAAATCTAAATGGTTTTAACCGACTTGCAAACTCCATTTAAATGTGGCATATCATAAGGGGATACATAGTTTTAATGGAAAATAGACGTGTTACTCTGGTTTATACAGCAAGCCACAAAAACAGATAAAAATAATAATCTAAAAATATCATCAGTAAAAACATTTATATTTATATATTTTGTGACTTTCTGTATAGTAAATACATATATTCAGACCAGGCAAATTATTTTTAATTTTTGTAATACCACGTTATTCTTTTAGCAATAATATCACAATGTAGAAAAAACATTTTTATAAAAATGTAATTCTTCTTAAATAATTTTTTATGTTACTGAATTTACACATTTTTACCTGATATCATATTTTAAATGCGTTTTTAATAATGAATAACTATCCAAGACATTATAACAAGAAGTTAGAAATCTTACAAAAAATGAGAAATAATTTGCCTTGATCCATATAATACAGTGTACTATAAAAGAATAAATTCGTTATCTTAGAATAAAAAATTAATAGTATTTAATGTAAAATATTCAAGGTGATCCGTATGCAAAATATGTTAAAATCTTAATTTCAAGACATTGTTTAAAATGTTGTTAACACATGAGGTTTCTTCTTCGTCATTAATCGTAGTCTTTAATGCTTAAATAACAGTATTAATTCAAATTTGAATCGAAAAATAAGGGAAAAGTGGACATAGAAATAATTTTCTATTACGTGACAACAAATTTATTCTTTAAATCGTGAATACACTGCATATATAAAAGTATACTCTATTCATAATTACTTACCAACTACAGGAAAAATGTTATCTTTTTACGATATCTCGACGCGATTTTTCGATAAATCCGTTAGCGAGAAAGAACAAACGAGAACTGAATTTTAAAATACCAAAGTAGATATTGAAATGTAATCCAATTTAGCCCTAGGGAGGCCATACGATCTTTTCATAATTAAGCCAAGTATGTCGGTAATGTAAGGTAACTAAGTAAATCAATAAGTTGTTATTGATCAAAGTCATTCTCTAACAAAAATTTCGTACTCTCTTAAATTATTGATAAAAAAAATAATTTCAAATCGCGCAAGTCATTTGAATAAATGTATTGCTCTACCAAATATTTTACCATACACAATTATAGTTTTTAATACCTATATTGTATTCTAATACTAACGTCATGGAATTTTTAATAGTATATTTTTTTATTTCAATTTTTTAGTTTCATTTAAGTAAAGGTTGCATATCCTCTATTTATTGCATAATATATTTTTTGGTAATACAATTTAAGCTTATGTAAAAACGGTTCTGTATTAATGTCTTGAACTTTCGTTCCAGTTTAACAGACACATTACGAATACGAGTTATTTTTTAAGATTGATCCACATATTGTAGGTAATTTCGCGAATTGCACTTAGAAGATTTCTTGGAGAATCCTTAAATATCAAGTGTCTGGTAATATCAGTAATCAAATTATAGACAAAAGTATTTACTTTTCCCAATAAGTAATTACATTACAATTTTTAGCACGGTTATATTAATAGTAACATTAATAAATTATTAATGAAAACATTTTAGTTATTAGATCCTCCATTTAAGCTTTGGACTAACGATGTCGTTTAATTTAGAAATGACATCGCGCCAAATTACAAAATACGGTTGTGAAGATACTTCAGACTACAAATACATTTCATAAATAAAGCATTTTATGTAATTTTATATATTTATAGATGTATAGTGCTATCTAAAACCATATGATGTAAATTAACTAAAAAATCTACTTCTTTTTTTAGTCACTTGTGGTATTTTCACAACTATAAAACGCCAATCACTGACGATTCTGCAATTAAGAGTGTTTTAAATGTTTTATAAAAATTTAATTATACATATTTCAATGTTCTATGTTACAAACACACATTTATGTATATATTTACTTACAAGGAAAAGTAATAATGTCAAAATTTATTAGTACATAAGGGGGGAAATTGGAGCTGATATGCCACATTTTGTGCAAAGAAAACTCATCTTTTCTGTTAAAGCTTTTCTAAACATTTGCAATATGTTCAATGAGTGTTCCGTACACTGTCACTACTAAAAAAGCGTTATGTTAAAAATTAAAGCGACATCAATTTTTAAAAACTCACCTTGAACTGAGGCTGCCTGATCTTTGGTTAAAAAGTCTGCTGGACTAGGTGGAGGAGTTTTCGAAAATTTCGGTGATTTTGGATCTGAAAATATAATATGTATATTCCAAATTCTAAAAAAGAATATATTGTTTTAGGGACTTACCTTCGTCTGCGATCAACTTTGGTATGGACTTTCTTTTCTCGAAACTCTGCGTTACCTTTTCCAAAAGTTCCGAATCCTCTGGTGTCTTGTGCGAGTCTTCAGATTGAATTGTGCGTGTTTCTGTGATTAGAGTTGTAGTTTTGCTAACATGCGTTGTAGGGTACAAAACAGTTTCCGAAACCTATAAAAAAATAAATTGAAATAAATAAGTACAATTTTAATAACCTAAATAACGCACAAACCAGAATTAATAACAATAATAAAGGCAAATGATACACTAAAATGAGGGAAACAAAGGAAATGAAGAAAATGATATTTAGATATCTACAAATAAGTTGATAATATAATATGAATGAAGTATGCCCAACGCAAGATTAAAAACTAGACTAGAAGAAATGAGAATGCCAGGAACACAGTCAATATCCCTAATATTGATAATAAAAGCAAAAATAATATGTGAAGAAGATTAAATAAAAATAATATTATAAGGCCTATAAAAAGTACAGTTGAAGACTAATTATGACATTATTTTTAGATGATGTATCAGCAACTGAATACTAAATAAATTTATTATAAATTAATTATATCACTGAGCAGAATGGAGTAATGAGTAACTACTCAACTATCATAACCTTCCCATGATGAGTGTCAACGTAAGAGTATTTTAGAAGAAAAAAATCAATCGAAATAAATAAATGTGTAAAAAGTCTAGTAAAAGCATTTCACAATTTTTCGTGATACTTACATTCGATTCGGATGGTAATGTGGTTTTTGTTTCAATAGTTTGGGAAACAGTTTTGGACTCTGGCGAAATAATTGTCTTAGTAACAGTGGTTTTTGTTGCTTCTTCCGTACTTTTGACCCTTTCTTCAACTTCAGCTAGCTTATCTTCAACTAAATTTTGTTCCTTAATAGTTGTGATCTCTTGCACGATTTCGCGACGTTGTGACGAAGCTGGAATTTGCCTTTCTGCTGAAAGACGTTTTTCTATTTGTTCCCTACGTTCAGCCACTGGTTTTTCGAACTGCTCTTCTTCTTCCTCTTCATCGGACTTCACTACTATCTTCTCTTCTGCCGAGTACTTGTCTTTGATTCCAAAGCGTTTAGCTAAAATTACAGAGACAAGGATTAACTCCCCAAGAAAGCTCAAAACAATAACACTTTTATTAATTTTCCACAACTTTGTACTGAGGAATATTTTACCTTCTTGAATATCAGCTACAGCTCTTGGTGCAATGCCCTCTTTCACTGCAACTTTTTCTAAACTATCTATATCTTTTTTCAGTCTATATTTTCCTATCTCCTCTTGTTTTATCCTAGTGATTGTTTGACCTGGGTCAACATTTAGGCACTGGGGTATTATGTCCTCTCTTCCTATCCTCTTCAAGGCGTTTTCTAAAGTATTCGTTTGTGCCTTGTTACCAGTTTGTGACAACCACATCCTAAAATAAGAAATTTAGACTGTTATATAAATCTAGAGGAAAAAAGAAGATTGCGTATATAATTACGAAACACTGATTTTTATTGGAGTAATAATAATTAATTATATCCAGGTGATATAGATTTGCCTTACCTCAGCATACTTTGTGCTTGTTTAGCAACACTATCTGGATATTCTGATTTAATAACATTAATTTCTGAGGTGGTTAGTCCGAGTTGGTTGGCTAGAGGTACCCAGTCTTCGCCTAATAAATTGCTCATGTCTGCCAGCCTGGGGTCAGGTCGGTAGTAGTCGAAGTTTTCTGATAGGAACCTGTATTGTTTTAATGAATCACTGTCTGTTAGAGATATCGTGTCTGTGACTATATCTTCTGGGAGGACGATGTTGAGGATGCAAACTGGTTGTTGGGGTGGTTCGCCTTTTGGTACCTAAAAACAAAATTTGAAAGTTTAGCTACATAAGGATAAATCATTCATAAGTATCGTAGCTTAAGTGTTTGATAAAAAAACAAATATACTTATTATTCTTAACCATTAATGAAAGTTCAAAAAGACAAATTTTCTTTCATATATCATCTATATCTTACCTTTGGTTCCTTCATAAATAAACACCTACTAACAGCTTCTGCATGTTGGTCTTTAACTCTAACAGAAAATGGTAACCTATTTTCTCTAAATGCCCTAAAGGAGAATGAAAGTTGCTCCCCACTTTTCGTTATTGGTACAAGATTTCCTGCGAATTCTATGTATTGCTGTTTACCTTCCAATACCTCCACATCTCTACTTTTCGCAACTTCGGTGAAATGTTCTTGATGTTCCAACGTTTTATCCTCTTTATCGTCTGTCATACAGAAAACTCGAAGTCTCGCTTCGAGAGGATCAACGCGTTTCGCAAATACGACGAATTTTGCCATGAAAGGAACATGGATGGCTTCCCTGGAAATTGAATTATTAAATTAATTTATGCATGGGTGGATGTCTATCAGAGTATTTCAAGGGTTTTGATTATCATATAAAAGCAAAAAAATAACTTATTTTTTCATCGTTTTAACCTGGTAAAAAGAATCAAGAAATAATAAAATATTGTTGGCAGAGAAACTAACTACGAAGCAGATGTAATTATTTATTTATATTTTTAGAATTTGGTTCTTTATAAAAGCTTACTTATACAGTTCAGTCGCCATTCTAGTAGCATCGCCAATATTTCTACAGTCCATAAGCCAAAATCTGGCGGACACAGTAGTTGTAAATGAAACACAGTCGTTGACGAAGGTAAGAGGTGTAGATCCGGTGACATCTTCCCATTGTGCTCTTGTTGTCCCACCTGAAGATAAAAACAATATTTAATAGGAATATAACGATACGCTTTGTTTATACCAATCTCTTTTTCCCAACAAACATAGAAATATTATTATCACCATAAATTTTTCATTGATTCTTTTGTATTTAATTTTATTAATAGAGCAGTAAATGCAATGAATTTCTGAAAATGTTTTATGGGAATAAATTTCTTGATATTTTCCATGCAATTAGATATGTAAAAGATTAATATGAAATTTGATATATTACTAAATACCAAATATTATGCAATTTTTTTTATTGTTCTACATTATGCATTAGGTGTACCACAGGTAATGTAAAAAGTACTACAAAATAATAATTTTGTAATACATAAAAATCACATGAGAAATTACTTTACACACTTATTTTATATTGAAATGTATTTAATCGATGGTTGTTTTTTTTGTATTTATTTAAGGAGAAAATAATATTTGTGAACTCCAACGATGAAATACATACAAATAATTAAATACCAATAAGAAAAAAAAGACACTACTAATGCTACTAAATATTTACAATAAAATAACTGACGACCATTGTCGAAACTTTGACCATTTTATACATGTTATAAATGTCTGTTAACTAATTCAATAGAAAAGCTTGCGGGAAATTTCAGTTGAATAGAGGTTACTAAGATTTAAACAATTTGGGCATAATTGGCCTTAAATAAAAGCCCGTTAGAATATGCCAAACTTGGAACATACTGCTTATATAATGCTGAAAATAAGTTGGTAGTAAGAGAAAATGTACAAGTAAAAACTATGGAGACATTATATGAATAAATAAGAGATTTATAAGAAACTATTAATAGAAGTACATTATCTGGAAAAAGTAGATAAAGCACAAAGTAATAGTTTTTATTAGTTGAAACTTAGAATAGAAGAAAAATAATTAAAGGCAAAAAGAAGGATACAAATACAAATATTTTATAATGCTGGTATAAGGCAAAAAAGCATTTTCTTTGTACACTCACAGACCTATTTAAGCTAGAGGCTTATTTAAATGTACACAAATCTTACATGAGAAATATTACAGTTAAAATTTCCTGCTTGTTTTAAATAATAATAATAATAATAATCATTTTTATAAAAATATTCTCTGTGATCTTTGTTTTTTCTGCCACTTGAGTCAAGTTCCTTTGGTAGTAAATTATTTTTTTTACTTTTAGTAGTTATTATTATAACACCAATCTAGTGAAGTAAAAAAACATTATACAGATCTTATTTTTTCTATCTAGCATAGTCATGCATACATAGTATTTCCAGCTCTTATATCAATGAAAGACTGAGAAAAGTCGCTCTATATAAATGACTGGTTATGCTAAACAATAAGATAATTTATAATTCTACAGTTTTTCTATGTATTAATGTTTAGTTATTATATTTTTAGGAAAATCATTTCACCTTTCATTGTAATTATTATTTTTAACTTATACCACTTATAGAAGTGCTTATACAAAAAATTTAAATAAATGTTTCGGCTGTAGCTAAAGCTTCTTGTGTGTGGAATTTTCTACGTATTTTTGATAAATTTGGTGTTAACTGCAGTCGTAGGATAAACATACTCTGGTGGAAATGATATTTATTTCTAAAAGTAAACGTACTTTAGTTCACTTAATGTGGTTTGACATTACTTTAACAGTATTATTCTCGCGTGAATAATCTTCTGACTTTCTTTGTAGTCTTTCAATAATCTTAAATTTCTTAGCACGTTAGCACATTTTTGTTCTAATCGGATATAATTATTTGCTTTACCGTATTTTAATATAATATGTATTTATATTTTTGCGATTAGCGCTAGATCATTAAATTAGTGGTAAATTCTATTAGATTCGCGACTTAATCTACAATAAAAACAAGTTGACACTGTCTGGCGAAGAGTTTTGTTGATAAAAGTGGAAGCTGTGATTGTGTATTGCAACGTTTTCTGTATTTATATTTCTATCTATATAGGAAAAATATTCTCTTCTCCAAGGTAAGATAGTAATTAGTTGTATCGCTTGTGTGTAATTGTTATAGGATAGCAAACATTATTTATTCCGACACTAATTTTCTTTAGCTTATAATAAGTTTCTTCCTCCTTAACACTGAAATGTACTATTCCAAAATATTTTTAAATTATTTAAGTATGCTTTATTTGCTGCTTTAAAGCTTTTTGTAATAACTTTATCGAATGCCCGTGCCTCAGCAAGAAAGATTATGATATATACTTTTTTGTTCTAATGCTTGATCGATAATGGAATTGTATTTTCTGAATAGCACAAACCACTGATGATCAACATTATAGGTAACCTCAAAAAACAAAAAATATATTTTGTTAGGTATATTTCTAATTACCAACAAAAGCATTTCTATCTATATAAAAATATATGTATTAAACCATTTTTCATTAAAATCCGAAAAATATTATTTTTATTAAAAAAGCAATTTTTTTTGTCTAGAAAAGAGAGGTGAAATGATTTCATATTTTTTCTAAGTATATAGTTTAATATACTGATTATCTACTTAGTTATTTTTTTCCCAGTTACCTATTTTGATTCTTGATTTTGCTAAATATCCGAATGAAATTGACTTAACTGGCAGTAGAGCCGATATCGGTAGCCTAAAAAGCTGAAAGCAATCGTCAACATTCACTAATGCAGTCCATATTCTTCCCCGACTAAGTGAAGCGATGCAGTGTTTCAAAAAGCAGCATAAGCAAAGCATTCAGTTTTGAAAAATCATTTCAGAAAAGACCAGTCGACTGGCAACTAACTTAGGATTTAAAAAATATCACTTTTGAGTTAGATTTCTTCTCGGTTTGATTTAACAGTTTGAAAATTAAACGACTGATCTAACTAACGATAAGTAGGGACAAAAATAAAAAAATTATAATAATATTATAATAATAAACGTACAAAATGCAGCAAATCTATAAGGTGAATAACAATTGCAGTTTGTGTTTTCGTGATTTTTTTCATATTTGTTTGTAATAAACATAAAATTAACGACTAAAGGCAAAAGGAAATACAGGGTGATGCGAATTAGAATAATCCACAACAGTACCTCTGTATCACATAAAAAATACAATGTTAGTTGAAGAGGAAAAAAATTTGTCTTTACTAAAACATTTTGTATTAAAACATATTATTTGTTGGTATGAATAAATAGTGTCTATCAAATTTTCTTACATACTCATGTAATCTTTTAGAAAATACAGAACCTTTTCCAATTTTACCAACTTTGTATTATTTTCTGAATTATTATAATCTGTACCACCATGTAAAAATCAATTCATATATTCAAATATCGAAGTGAAGATACACAGTTTTGGGATTATTTACAATGTTTGACATTGACTATTTCAAGTCATGCTTAATATTGCCATCTCAAATTTTTTAAGATTTTTTTCTAAAATCTTTAGGAGTTTCACTAAAAATTGTCTAATGTCTTAGGTCTTCTTTAGACATCAAAAGTTTGATGGGTGTACTAAAATTATTTGATTCTTAGTGAAACTTTCTGACATTTTGGATTGTTTTTCACGTTTAACTTATCATGTTTTTTATAGCAGTATTTTATTTTAGTCCGTGACATTTTTAACACATGGCATATATTTCCGTTGCGCATAAATATTTAGAAAATCATTCGAAGTAGGCTCTAGAAATTTTATCCTAATTGCTCTGGTTCAATTGTGAATAAAAGTAAGTACAATAAAACGATCGTAAAAAAGATTTGATCTTTTATGTGATATTGTCCCCGATCATTTTTTTATATTTCACTTTTTATAGAGGGAAGAGTGGGTTCAATAGAAGAGAGATATTTAAGAAATGTATGGTAAGCACATAGAAACAATAAAATGCCCTGTCAATAGTTTTTTCTAGGACGCCTCATTCGGCGTCATACCTTCTTGGGGAAATAATGTCTTTTATTATATTTTTTCAATTTCCAAAAAAATATTTTTTAGAAATCAGGAATTAGTATATGCAATTTAAAAACACTTTTCTGAAAACGAGTCATTTTTTGAAATCAAACAATTCTAGGTTTTTCCATTAAATATAATGAGTTATCATTACAAATTAAAATACACTTTATTGTGTTGAATATACCAAATATATTACCTTCTGCAAAAATATGAAAATCACCTAATGATATAACACAAAGTTTGAAAGCAATCTAGTAGCTGAGATAATCAAGGCCTAACTCCTCTAGAAAAAGTTTATAGAACATTTTATTATTTTTTTGCCAAACTACCCATTCACCCTTCTGCGACATTCTCTATATTTCCTATTATACCAAAACAAATATTTATTGTGAGTTCACACAGCTTTCATTAAAACGATTATTGAATTTTAGTATGTAACAATTGCAATCTTAAGTCACATTTCTCATACAAACAAATTTTATTTTGTTTATTTCTTAACCCGTTTAAAATTTAATCCTGATTGGCTGACATTCAATTATTTGAACCCGTGTCGACGCTCAATCATTATTTGTTTCAGTTCAGTTCTCGAAATCACAGTAAACTAATGATTCGTTAACTGTCAAGTTTTGACAGTTCACGGGGGGTTTAATCCGAAAAATTTGCGAAGAATAACAACCCGGAAGTATGGCTGATCCATGCCCCGAAGATGATACCTGCGACTGCGATGAAGACGCGGACGAAACACTCTGGGAACGCCTGGAAGGTCTGCTAGAAATGTTTCCGAACAGTCTACTTAGTTGCTTTTGCCACGCAAAGGACTGCACGAAGAAAGGGACCATATGTGCCTACAACTGTGCTAGAACTGCTCTATGGATTGTATTCAGTACCTCAATTATACTATTTGCACCAGTTATTATAGAAGTCGAACGAGCACAGATGGAGGAGATGCAGAGAAATCAACAGAAACAGTTACTTTTAGGACCTAATTCTGCTATTTCGGCCGGCATACCGCCTCCAATTATGCCATCCAAAAATTAAAAATGTATCACCTTTACTAAAAAACCGATCTGTTATAATATATTAGTGATTTGGAGAGGTGATAAATATAGAAATTAATTTAAGTATGGTTTTTATTACGTAAGATACACCTAACGAAAACTCTAAAAGAATAAAGTGTCTAGGAGTGCTGGTTAAGGAACCTAGTAAGGTTAGTGGCAGTAAAAATGCAATAAAGGTATTTATTTTAGTTACCTGGTTATGGACTTAACCTATTACAGTACTTGAATTGTTGGGTGGAAAAAGGGAAAGTTTATAGAGATTTATTTATGAAGAAAACATTAATAAGTATTTAATTTAAGAAATGAGGCATTCGATTGAAAATGTAATCTCTCATTTGAATTGCTTGGTCAATGATTTGATCACAATTGTTAAGTTTCTTAATTTGAGATTGGCAATACTTCCCAGTATATACTTTAATAGTCAATAAAATTTACGGAATAAATTTAATGAACATGCTAAAAAATGAAACAAACTCCTAATACAATAATCGTTTCATTCAATTTAGACCAGTCGGCAGGTCGTTTTTAAGTTATTACGGAAACAGTTGAGGGCAAAAGATTATCAATGTTATTTAGTCAGAATTCAAAAATTTACTTTCACAAAGAAATCGTTTTTTTTTTGTAAAATTTGTTGAAAAATTCAAATACATATAAAATATGGCTTATGGAGAGACATTTTTTAAATATTAATTTTTTACCTTGTTTCGCATTTCTTGTATATTTTATTAATGTTCATAAATCTAATAAAAAACTGTTTATAAGGTTGGTTCTAAGTTGTAAACATTTATTATACTAGATTTCAGTTTTAAAATATTTTCTCTCACTTAGTACACTTATTACATTCACGGTTATAAAATTCTAACTATGGCATATCGTGAGCATTTTAAATGTTTTTGTTATGTTGTAACATATTAAAAAGTAAAAAAGAAGGCAGTATAATCTTTATATAGGATTAGACAGGATTTATTCAGGAATAATGTAACAAGAAAGTGACAATACATTGAAAATAATTTGACACATATCCCGTTGCCGTATGACAACTCGAAACAACTTGAAAGTTTTCAAACAATTGAAATCCGAAGAAACAGCGATATTTTAAATAATTTTTAAGTATTATTACACATGTTTGAGATGAAATTTTTTCTCACTTAGAGGTACATTCCTACAATATTCAATAATAATTCAGTTTTTACACTTTGGCGTTTATAAGGAAGAGAAATATAAGTATTTAATAAGAAACATTAAAAATAATAATCTGAAATCTCAGTCTATGTTGTTTTATTTTTATCATATAGAGGACCAAAAAATAATATCGATTTCATCTGTACTGAACTGTTCCTGTAAAAATGATGCCGACTAGCCTCTGTTTTTTTCCTGTATCAAGCAAATACATTTATTTAACTGATATTGAACTGCGTACATTCATTTCTCAAAAATACCTAACAAAATAAAATGATATCAATATAGACATTCTAAAGGGGGCAGCCCACAAAACTTTTGAGTTAGTTACCTTTGAGAGATCTTTTCCGAAATACCCCTGGGTACGCAAGTGAAAATTTTCAACAATTGCGCATTAGTTTTACCAGAAGAGTGAAATCATGACGTCATTATGAAAATAAAAAGAATCGTCGAACGGCATTTATTTGGCAGTTTTTCAGTTGAGAAATTCCATACATATTAGAAAAACGTCACAGGTTTTGAATGGTAAAAAAAGGCGCGTTGACCGCATTATACATAACGCCACATTTTAGTTGGTTACACTGAAGTGGTTTTAATAAACAAAAAGTGAAATAAGCTTCTAAAAACAAGATTGGATACCAAAATTGTCACGTTGCTGAAAGCTCCAGTCGTCTAATTTTTAAAAAAATAAATAAAAATATTCTATAATCTAATGAAAAAATAATTCAACCTAGTGAATCGAGCCTTTAGAAATCGCTGATTTAGATTTACAAGATTATGGTTTTTTCAATTTTTTTTTCGTAAAAATTAAACCAAAAATAAGCAACGTGGCGTTGTTGATAAGCCATGATAATGAATTGAACTTGAGCGTCTGTGTTACAATGTGTTGTTTGGAATCAGTTCAGTGTCAAATACACACTGACGGGGTACAGGAACAGGGTAATGCATTTTTAAAATGTATTTATTGATTATTACAATAAAGTATTTGGATTAATGTCAATCTGGCACCTCCACTATTTCTTAAAAGGGGGTTTAATAAAGTCAAAATGAAAAATATCTGTTCTAAGAAGTTAGGTGTTAATAATAATATTAATGATTAGGCTAACTTTTGAATCTGAATGTTTTTCTATAAATTGCATTAAAAAGGTTTGAATTAAATTATTTAGAGAATAATAATGAAATATTTGTAAAAAACCTTGGTTAACTAATAATGTATGGAATGCAACTTTAATGACCACGTGTCTTATATCATAGTTTTTCTTCTAAATCACATATATATCCTTCATTTATAAGTAATTCTTTAACATTGTTATTGTCATTTAGAATGGTATTGCCTGAAGTCATCATTTAAAATTGACGCCACAATGACGTCATTTCTTAATTTGAAAACACAAAGCATGAGGCTGGCAAACTCTGTCCCTCTATTTATTTTTTAATTGTCAAGAGTATTTTGGATAGTTACTGATTTTTCTGTTTAAAATTACTGTAAAAATATATACAAAATACTATCTATTTCTACGTATTACTTGTGTTCTAAAACATTTTTTAATATTAAATAACTCTAGTTTAACTGAAAAATATCTTGAAGCATATTTACATGCTTATAGGTATTTGTTTGTAAACTATATGTCGGTAGATATTAGAAAATAATATATCATTAGGTAGATAACCGGATTAATTATAAAATATAGGTATTAATGTGTAAACTTCTTTTTTTTACGGATGCAAGTATTACTGCAATCGAATGCTCTATCAGTTGCCAGGCGTCAGGATTCCCTTCTCTTTTCAAACAACCTCAAATTTTAAAATTAAAAAAAGCACCTGGTCAAGCCTACAGACTTTTTTTTTCAATAAAAACCTAAATATAATCTATATAGTTTGCAACATAATAAAAAAACGCATTTAACGGTACACGATAATTTTGGTATGATGAAGCTCACAGAAACAAATAAAAATAATATTCAATAATCTAGTCTGTTGGTTTTACATGATTAATTAGTTTCTTGATTATAAAAGACATAAAATATTTAAGTTAAATCTTAATCAAATTCACATGCATGCAAATTGTAACAATTAAAATTTATTATTCATTAAAAACGTTTTGGGGATTGATTCACTCTGTTTACTAAAGTAGATAGATTTCCTTGATATTAATTTTAATTATGTAATGTAAATATTTTATTTAAATTTTAATGGGCTTTTTGTTTAAACTTCAAACATTAATTGCGGCTATTAATAAAGATGAAAATTAACTCAAGCTTAGGATTTCTTTTTCTGAATGTTCTAATTACTAGTGATTATGGTACATTTTAACGCACTTCCATTTTTTGTCCTTATTTTCTCAACGGCATTAACAATTATTAGTACCAGCAGTAACTATGGTTTGATAGTAATAAAAGTACCAAAACTTTTTTACTGTTAATAATTTTAATGGTCCCTGTGAATAATTCAGCATGAAAGTCGTTATTATATTTTATATTTTTAAAGCGATGGAGTTTAATTTTGTTTGAATATTAATATTTATTAAATTTAGTCATATATTTAATAAATACATAGGTACAATATAGTTTGTTCAAATCCTTCGTAACTATTTCCTTATTTTATCCTAGAATCCTTGATTATTTATTTTCTAATCCTAATCTTTACGTGTTTTTGTTGGTTTGTTGGTATTAACTACCCTTAACTATGGTACATTTTTTTCTAGATCCTACCGGCACATGGTCTACATCTAGAAAACGGTCTATTCTAAAATATACTCATTACTACTTCTAGCCTACAATTTACGTATCTACCGCTTGTAACATAAGCTTGCCAACCCCTTAACAACAAAAAAAAAACAATTTACAAAAATACAGGGCACAACACAACATCAAGACAGTAATTTTTTGATGGGAAAATAATCAAAAACAAGGTAAAGAAATATTTTCTTTTACTTTGTATATAATGTTGTGAGATCTGAATTTGGATGAGGTTATTTTATGAAATTTTGAGTGTAAGAACAATGAGGCTATTTTGATAAAAAATATTTTTTAAATGTAATGTTTTGTAAAAAAGTTAAATTGAGTTCATGAGAAATTAAATGAATTTCGTTTTACAAAAAAAGAAGGAAAATGAAGGTGATTGTTTTATTCTAATTTTTTGAAACCACAACCCTAAAACTAATTAGAATGTTATTATTTTTTGCTATTTTTGATATATATATTTTAATAACTGAATTACTTTTATTATTTTGTCCTCATTGTAACATACACTTGTCTGTTTTTCTATACATGTGGAAAATTTTCTAAATGACAAGTAAAATTGCTATATTCCTGTGATTGTAATTTATTGTTTAAAACACTAAGAAAAATGAAATATTTTTAATACTAAATACTAAATTTTGAATAAAAATCGTAAATATCAATTTCCGATTGTTCTTTTGTCATATTGATGTGCTACTATACACTTGAATACTCAAATCACCCGCCAATTTCTATGTAGACTTTTTACTACACATTAGAAACAGCAATATTAACTATACAACCCAGCATTGAACGGCATCGCACCAAGGATATAAAATTTTAAGTTTCATTATTCACTGAACTACCTACTCTACTACAATATTATTTGATCTTTAATTTGGTCTAACAAAATTTACTTGTCACTGATAAAATTCTCTTGGATCTATACACAAAATAGTAGAGGAGCGCCTCCGTCCACAAATACTTACCGGTAATCGAACAGAGTAGCCTTAACGTCGGCGCTGAGCCTGAGTACTGGTTGATCATGCCTTGAGAATGAGCCCTTGGTGCAGGCATGCTCAAAGTGATCGCCTTATGGAATTTTCTTCGCCTAGGTTCAACCGTTACCACTGGCGAGACCGCCACTCCATGGCCGAGAAGTTTCGCTGCTAGCTCTGGGTCTATGGGTTGAGCCTGTAGAGAAGATTGAGGATGTGCAATTTAAGGATAACGATTTTTTTTTAAACATCTATTGTCGCCAAATTATACTTTTTAATAAAGTAATACAGATTATTTACATCATAGTTAGGTCTGCTCGTATCAGTATTTTTATTCCATTTAATTTGAATAGGAACCATTTACATAGGCAATTATTATTTCGTGTGTGGGATAAAAATTGTTTACATTATTTTATTAAGAATTTAATATATTCATCGATTATTAAAAGTACAAGTTTAATATTTACTAATATAGATACTATCATATGCGTAATACATTTTCCTTTTCGTTAAGTAAGGTAGTAAAATGGAATAAAATAAAAATTTTATATGAAAGAAAGATCAAAGTATTTTTTGTATACCTTCTCGCTTCACGTGGTAAATATAAAGTACTAACATTTAACAACTCAAAATTCCATTTTCATCTCAGAATTTACTGTTTAGAACTCCAAAGCCATAGTCATAGGCTTTGTAGTTATATATTATGCATTGTATGTATTGCTTAATATTCTTCAAATATTCAAAAATAAATTATTGTAGGAAGTATTGGAAAATACGAATTAACAGAAGCGCTTTGTTAATCAAGAATTTGTAATAGAAAATCCACGATTACTAAGTGTAAATCATCTACAGATGTATAGTGTGAATCAGAAATTTCGAGTTTTCGAACGTGATTTATATAAAAAAATATTCGTCGTGTCTTTGAACAGTATTAAATAAAATCGGAGTTTGTATTACGTTCATAATGAAAATGGAAGAAAAGCATTAATATAGCAATAAGCAGATACTTACCTTGAAAAACAGAAGAAAGAACAGCAATGAAGGAAAACGGGATTAAGGAAAAGGGTATGATACAAAGCAAGGTTCGACAGCGAACACAATAGACAGTAAATAGCTGGCGTGCATAAATAAAATGAAATGAGGATGAAGTGAAGACAGAAATTTGAGCTGAGAGCCCAATAAAATACACCTGAAATTTTCGGAAATTCTGCGAACCGTGCTTTGTTTATTTTTTGTCAACTTTTGGCTACAACTTTATTTGGCATTGCTTCTTATGAAATCATATTAATTATATAACATGATTCTCAAAATACTTAAAAGACTGTTACGTTGCATATATTCTCAATAATTGTAAATTTCTAACAATAAAAAAGTAGTAGTATCATCGTTTGTTGAATAACTCTGTAGGTTGATTATATACTTTTTAATGGTTTATTGAAAACCAATGACTATTTTAAAAAATGTGACTAATTAATGAATTTTCTAATAAAATTTTGACAGATTTTATTAAAATTTATAGAGCAAAAAATATAATAACTAAAATTAAATATTTAAAAAAAAGAAAACTATTAAAATTTAAAAAATATTAATGCATAATATTTACTACTTAACTTTGTGTTTTCATATGGTTAAAGGATTTTGTTTATTTAATTGCGTCCATAAAAATGTTGTAGCCAAAGCTTGTTCATTTTTTAAATAAAACGTTTATTATTAGTACAACTTCAATTTTATTGGGCACTCATACTTTATACATCGAAGATCAGTGTTAGAAAAACCCGTGATGAACATACAAATTTTTAAAACAATTCTAAATTAGTAAACAGGTTAACAATTTATGATGAACTTAGTAAAATGTAGATGAAAATATTTTTATTATGGTAAAATAAAATTTGCAGTTTTATGTTTTAATCTTGTTGTTTGGTTTAAATAATATCTGACAGTTGTTCCAGTTTAACAATAGATATCAAAATAAAAAATATTTGTTTTTTTTAATATTTTATTAAATAAAATTTTATTTTCCTTCATGTAAATATTTTACGATATTACTACTTTTGTCCAATAATTAAAAATCCTAAATAATTCTTATAATTTTAATAAAGACTACTAATTTCCCAAAATTCTTAATTATATAAAAAAATTAGAAACTGAGAGTGACGGACAAAATAAATATTTATAAAAAAGTATATCACACTTAAAAAACTGTCAGTACTACCTAGTTCATAAAATTATTATTTAATATGACTAATTTGGAACATACAACTGCAAAAGAACAAGCCAAGGTGATTCAATTTTCAGTTTTACATAAATACTTTTCTTAAAGAATGAAATATTGAGAGCCTGTTAGTTATTAATTTAAAACGAGGACTATCTTATGTAAAGAAGAAGGATTATATAGAAAACAAATAAAGAATTAAAGCAAAAATGCTGTTACATAATTATTATTCTTGAATCACCCCGTATAAAAGCGATTACATGTATTTGTTAAGAGTACATTATCGTTAAATGTGAAGGGTTATTATTGATAAATGATGAAGGTCCAATTTTTTCAACCTGCTGTTAATACATTTTAACAAACTAGTTTTTCGTTTTATATCCTTAATTTATAAAAATATTTTTACCCAAGTGTTTTATAACTTGTATTTTTTAAATACGTTATTTTTATGAATAATTTTTAACCTATAAAAATATTTGTACTATATCAATTTACAAATATACCTAAATGACTAGAAATAACACGATTTCGGAATTACTTAAATTATTAATTTGTTAATAAATCCTAGGGAAGTACTATACTACACAGAAAAAAAAAATTTTTGTCCCAAATAATATGACTCTCATCTATTTATAGTAACCAAATTTATCTTCATCAAAACTACTATGAATTTTGTCTTAAGAAATTATTACTTCTTATCAATTACCAGATGAAATAGAAGCATAATTGTCAACTGATTCAAGCCGAATAATTAAATTTGATTTAATTAATATTTAAGTGGTTGGAACTACGATTTATTAGAGGGGTAGAAATACGCGTTTTTGTGGAATAAAAATTTATTCCTTAAAAAAAAAATATGAGTTCGCTAAACAACTCCTGCATTGCTCTCAAGTAAAGGTTCATTTGGACCTATTCAAATAAACCCTATATTTGGGTCAAACTAAATTTGTTTTTTCTGTGTAAAGAACGTAAAAAATAAAGACACACGCTCTGTAGAAATTATCATTGTTTTAAAACGATTCATATTTGATATTTGAAAGAATCTCTGTTTATTTTTACTGAATGTTCCAGGATTCACTACAACGTTTTCATTACATTATTAATTATTACCTTTGTATTTTGTTCATAATTTAAGTAATTTCAACTAAGTCATTGAACGAGGCATTATTAACTACGTGAGCCTTATACGTAAAAAAACGACTAGAACTATAACTAGTTTTAAAAAAATATGTTGTACTTATCGTCATTTAAAATGCATCTTTTAAGTTTCTTAATAAGCATTAACAAGTTATATTTACAATTTGGCTTAAAAAAGGTACAATTGGAGTTTGATTTTAAAGAATACCTAACAAAATTCACATACAAAATGTCATTGTATGTTTATAATATCTAGTAATAAATAAAATAAATAAATAAGCTTTAGTCCACATCATCTAAAATGTTAATAGTATTTGAAAAAACAACCGGTAGAGGCCTGCATAAACATTGGCTTAAATCAAAGTATCACGTAATGATATATGAACCAACGACGAGATTTCAAAACTGGGGAAACAGACTAAATGATTATCCAAATTTTAGCAAACACTTTTAACAAAATATCTACCAAACCAAGGACCAACGTTTCTTTTTCGGTATATGGTTCACAGTTATTTTCCTTAACTTTTCCAAAGGAACACCCTTCCGGGGTTTAAACAAATTTACCTGAAGGCCGACTTTGATTTTCTTCGTGAGCGCCCCTTCTGGGAACACAGCTTGAACTTGGGGCACCACTATACTGGATACCATGCCCCCTTCGGGGCCTATAGCGTGTACTTCTTGTCGTATCCTTGAGACTACTGCGAAGTACTGCGGGAAGTCTTGAGTTACTATCCTAGTTATTCGACCAGAGGAAACATCTTCTAATTGGTTCAAGTCTGGAATAAATACTAATAGTTTACTATAGCTCTTCAATAATATCTCCACTGATCTGATTTTAGTTCTTTATATGGTTTTGTGGTTTAGTTTTATAAAAAATGAATAATATGATAATTAAGGCGGGTTGAAAGTATCATGACAAAAGCTTCCCGACAAAATCGCCGCCTACATACACATCCGATTAAATTAATTTAAATTGTCGCTAATTCGCTCTATTTTAAACGGTTAAAAAAGAGGATCATAATTTCATATTGAATTCAGATACACGTGTTTTACTTGAGGTAGTAAAATTCTGAAAGTTTAGGTATAGTAAAATAGGGAATAAGTAAAACACAACGTTTTTACCACAATACAATTTTTTAATTAGTTCCGGTCAATTATTGTCATCAGGTCTGGAAAAAAGCATTCAAAAATAGGTAAATATGTTCAACTTAACAGACGCATAAAAATAGTAGTTCTAAAATATGATAGGAATGACATCATAATTATTTGACTGGATTATCGTTTAACTAAATTAAAATACAAAATATAATTATAATTATATATAGTATTATCACAATAATTTACCATTATTTCAATAATTTTTATTCAGTGCCCTTCGAAATAATACAGTTCATTTCCGAACCCCCAGGAATGAAAACAAATAATTGAAAAACTGCAAATAAATCCCCCAATTTAATGAACTAAAAATACATTTTTATCGAAACGCATTTCGCCAAAATGCTATGTTGGTTAACCGATAATTAAAACAGTTAAAAACCGATATAAGATTATTATTTGAATATTTACCTTCAGAATCGAAGCTATCATGTAAAACTTGATTTAAGATTTCTTCGCTGGCATCTACAGAGTGTTCTTTCCATGATTCTCCATTGTCGGATCTGAGAATAACAATTTCACGTTCCTTGCCGCGCAGTGCAGCAAAGTGTGGTACTTCTATAATTACTGGCCTGTCAAAAAAATATTCATTTGAAAACTGTTTAAAGACTTTATTAGTCAAAGGAAACTTGATGAGATTTGGAAAAATATATATATTTCATTATTAAAATTATTAAATTTAGTTATGTCTGTATATATTATATGAGAGATTTACAAAACAAAATAAAAATAGTATATAAGAACCTAAAGGGGGAACTTGACATTTTTTTTTAATAATATCATTTATTTATATCTAAAAAGAGCATTACCCAAATATTATTTCTTAAAACAAAATAATATCTTGGCAAAAAATGCTTAGTTTCGCACGTCATATGGCAACAGTTTGCTTAGTCTTAGTTGTACAGGGGTGTGTCAGTTGGTCTATCACCACATCGTATATTACATAAAGATATTGGAACTTCACCCAGATTAAAGGGAATGCCTGATTCACGCATAGTATATTATAATATGGACACAAACCACAAGGAAACTAAAATGTTTACCCACAAAATCGAAGAAAAGAATCGGAAAAACACACAAACACGTTGTAAACAAAGCTACAATTGCATCTAACCGCTGCGCTCTATCACTTCGTGCTATGTGACGTCATGCCTAATAGCAGCGTGTTTACGGCAATGTATACTTATGAACTGTAATAATTTTTCCTATTTAAATTTTTTGTCAAGTTCTCTATTGTATAAAAGTCTCTAAAATAAGGGGCTAAAATACTAGTCCCCAGTATACAAAAATAATATTTGAAAAATTAACATTTTTGGAGCATATTGTCTTTTTCCTTAAAAACTATATTATTTTTTACTAGTCTAAAATGGATATGGTGCACTACCAGTTGATTTGTTATTACTACTAATTAATAATCAAACACATCCATAACTGCGATGAATTAATAAATTCTTTAAATGTCTTGAATAATTTAATATTTGTTTATTTCACCTGGAGATGTTTATTCAATTAATAAGAATGTCTTATTGTAATTATCTTCAAAATAATTATTAATTTATCAGCTTAACCACCACGCTCGAGAGACACTGTGTTGACATAAAAAAATATTCTTTAGAAATAGCTAGTGGGTATCAAGATGGAATTAGTCAAATATGTAAATATAATTATGAACTTAAATAATGTAAATGCGATTTATAGCGTTAAATTGTAGAATGAGTTAAACGGTAAACATGTTTTTATCTGATTATCCAGGTACCTATATTGTTACTAATCAAAATAATTAAAAGTATTCTGAATCAGAGTTTAGTTCATTCATAAATGTACATTGATGAGATCATAATAAAAAATAGCCAGATACTATCCAACTTCTTTAATTTCTGTATAACCTCCCCATTAACATACAAATAAATAAAAACTTAACAAACCTAAAAAACAAATTTGGAAAAAAAATCGCAGTTTTACCACAATAAATAGTATCTCGTGGCTATTTCAAGAATAATATAAAAGGATAAACATAAATAAATAGCTAAAAGGTTCAATATAATATATAATATGAAAATGTATACTTAAGTGGTTAGTATGTTGTTTTTAAGTAAGAATAGAGTATACTAATAAATATTGGTATCATTCAACGATAAAATATATATTTGAAACATTTCAGAGCTATACGAACTTTAGGATTAACTTATAATAATTGAAGTCTCTTTAGATGTATTAGTTCTCTCTCACCTGACCTCAAACTAAATTAAATATATTTCGAAAATAGGTATTTAGTCAGCTCGGCTGTTTATATTTGCTCAGCTTCTTATCACATTAACGTTAAAATATTGAATTAGAACCAATGTATAATAATAATTTTATAAATAGCAAATTAAATCTAAAATGTCCTGATACAAAAAATGCACAATATTTTCTGTTCAAATAAGTGCACATGTGTGGTCTTTTATTTTAATAAAAATTCATAAGATGGTTACAATATTTCACAAGCAATTTGTTAATTATAAAATTCATATTTGAAATACAAAGCACGTTATTAGAAAGTAATGGACTATTAGTAAATATTGTTGAGGTTATACAATTGCACACTCAATAGCAACCAAAAGGACAAAAAAGTAAAAGTGAAATTTAAAATCTTTTTAGGAGACAAAGGAAGCTTTTTACAAGAAACAAGTTTGGAATAAAGGCATATACATAATATATAGAACTTCTAATAAATATCCAAAATCTATTTAATTCAAACTTAAAAACTTAAAATAACAACGACGACTAGTTTCGGCTAAACAGCCGTCTTCGGGTCTAAAAGATGAAAAAAATTTCTATGCAAAAAAGCACTAAACAATAAAATAATATAAAATAAACAGTGAATACAACAACTTACCACAAATAAAAAGAAATTTTGCACAATGAAAAACAGGTTTAGTAGTGGTAAAAATAAAATAAAATTTGACTCAAACTTATTAACAAAATTAAACACTAAAATAAAATATTATTAACTGAAGTTTAAATTAACTTGACATTAACATTATCTTGTAAAACATATTAAAAAATTAACGTAGTAAACAAAGCCACTAAGTGTCTCAGCTTGAGGGGAGAAACAACGTAGGATGGGTACAAAAACACAATTTTACTGGTAAAGGCTTGAGCAAGTTACATTGGAAACGGGTAGAAAAACTACCCAAAGGAATGTATTTGCACCCGATATATAATATGTAGGCAAGAAAAACTTGGATAACAAATGAAAATAACTTTGTAAAACCAAAAAAGTCAAAATGGGGAGGAACCCAACTTCATTAGCTGACAGAAACTTGTAAAAATTGGCAAAATTAAGGCAAAAAAATGTTTTCGAAAATCACTCAGCGATTAACTAACAGCAATGTTAAACAAAGTGTCTTAGTATCAAATTACTAATTTTTTGCAGAATTTGTTTTAATTAACTTTTGATGTGAAAGAAACAATTAAAACATTAGCAAAACATAGGTGTTGCGTTTCATTTGTAAGAGGTGTTTCACTTTAAATTATTTAAGACTTTTTTTTGTAAAAACGGTGTAAATATCGAAAAAAAATAGTGAATGATCATATGCCTGAATACTCCTGTAAATGCCTTTCTAATGACATGCCACACATGGTATATTCCCTATTTAAAATTAAGGGGTTGGGGAAGTGGAAGGGAGGGTGTTCACAAATGGCAGATGTCTGTATCGTAATAATGTGTGCCCCTTAGAACAAAAATCGACATGTTTCAGCATTTTCTTAAAATCTAATGAATACTGCCAAATTTCGGGGTGGACTGTTTTCTGTGGCCCACTCTGTCTATATATATATAAATTATTTAGGGAATATCACCAAATTTCCCTTTATTTATAAATCAAAAATATTTTCTATTGTCTTTTTATAATTAAATAATAAAAAAACGTGTGAACTCACCCCAAAAATTTAGCCCCGACCGGTCCCAGCTCCAGGACTCTACTCGCCAAAGCCTCGCCCTCCATGAGAGGGGGCGGATGAGGCGTCCTTTGAGGTCTTACATATCTGCAGGTAATCCTAGTGGGGCTAGGGGCGCACCTAGGAGGCACTATCACTCTCACTCCCGAATGTCGACAACCACGCATTGCACCACCACGCGCGTCTACGAGGAATGATACGAGGAAACTGCAAATGAAAAAAAAATTAGTAAGACAAGAAAATATTTTACACACATTAAATTATTATAATTTGGTTTTTATATGAAAATGGAGATACAATTTGTCATACTAAATTTTTAGATATGAGACTGTATAATTATAATTTTATACGTCTGAGCAAAAGTAAGCGAAACACCCTATGTCAGGGTTTTAGTGCGAGCTACTTTATAAAGTGAACCTAATAAAATGTTCGTATGTTTTATACTTCAATTTCATCGAATCTGCAAATCGACCATTTTTCGGTCAAATAAGTAAAATTTGTGATTTTGTTAAATTTCGATCATCTTCAGGTAAATCAGTAATCACATAAATACGATAGGAGTTAAAGCGCTGGTTAAACGACTTATATAAAAGAATTAAGAAGGCAAGTATTTAGCAATGGATATAAAAAATGTAAAGTATGGTTATTCAGGGCATACAAAGAAAAAATAGCTTCTCTTATATTATGTATTATTTGTAAAATAGCAAATTAGTTTGCAAAATCAGTTATCCACGTTATTCATACTAACAAAAATCCAATACGATCTGTAATCTGGTATACCACAAGAAAGTGTTAGATGCCTACTGTTTATTAATGATATGAAGTTTCAGCGAAAAGTAGAATCATCGAAAAGGCAAGAATTATATTGTAAAATATATTTCAGTCTGTAAAAAAAACACTCTAAGAGAAAAATGAAAACAAGAGAAGAAAAAGAAACTGGAAATTACGACCTTTACTAGAAAAATAAGAAGCAAAACTAATCCAGTGAATCCATGAGCAATAGTGGAAAACAAAAATTAAGAAATAGACTAAAAAAATGAAACACCAATTAGAAGATTGGAGAAAGAAGTTATCAAATATATGAATTAATCATATACTTACGAATGAACTAAACCGCTACAACTTTATTAAGTCTATATGTAATATATTTTTATTTCACTTTTCACGAAATATTTTCACCGCATAACACCGAAGTACGGATATTAGACTTAAATTCGTAAAGGTTATACTCTGTCAATACCAGCAAATAGAATAATTTCTTGTTTTGAATAACACATTTTCCTCTCGAAAAATATAATTGTTAAGCGTAATAGTGTCGGATTAGCAATGATGTGATTGTTGAATCATCGGCTGTAGGTTATAACGTTATTAGCATATTAATGGGAATTCTTCATAGTTAAATGTTTCAAATTCGTTTTAGTTGCATGTATATAATAATGTAATATTTTTCTTAAGAGCACCTACAAAATTCACCGACACCTAATTGTAAATTTAATTTATATTTTATGTTATCGAATTTGGTCTTTTTGGACAAAAGTAAAAGTAGGTTTTAGAGGAAGGTTGTGGTCATGGTCAAGGCAGACAAAGTTTTAAAAATAAACTTTCTCGTATTCGTAATTTTACCAAAATATTAATCGGAAACAAACAACATTCGATTGTAAATATAACAAATAGATATTTGTGAAATGTCAATATGATTAATGTATAAAGATAACATTTATCTTAACATTTGTACAGTGAGATCTTTATGTAATAAAGGAGATATAATAGCATGGCTTATTTTTAGAGAAGATATAGTGAGAATTATTCTTCTATATCCAGTATGAAATAAATACTAAAAAAATGTTAATACTAATATTAGTTTTTTAGTTTTCAGTAAATTATACGAGGTATTTCAGAACAAAGTATAGTAAATTAGAAGAGATATAACATACACATTATTGTTCCCTTGCTTGTTTCATTTGGCTATATTCTCTTTTTTCTTCTCAGTTTACTGGTTTTTACATTATTTCTGAATGTTTCGTTTATATTTCTGTATTTGTCCAGGATTCTGATGCATATGTAATATGCTTCATACAATATATACATCTAGTTATATTAGTTTGATAACGTATAAATTCGTTAATGATAATAGTTATATTACAACTCCTATTATTACTATGTTTATTTATATGTATACACTGTAAGTTATTATGATAATTTTAGTCTATAAATAAACATTATTATTATTATATTTGTACAATTTTTTTATTTATTTTATTGTGTAATCTTGTATTATGCATTTTTTTTCAATATACAGAGTGGGGCACTGGAACCTCCAACATTTCAAAAAATCGCTGTGGGGAAACGGGCGGTTGTAGAGGGGTGGGATTGGTCTCGTTCGAAGGGGTGAGTGATGTAGTTTTCAGTCGTTAAGTGCGTTCCTTATCGAGACTATTTTCTGTAACTACCACTCTGAGGGGCGCTGTACAGTTTATCGTCGTCTGCTAGTGTTCCCGACCGGAAAACAATTTTGTCTTGGGTGCACAAATTTAGGGCAACATCATCTGCGCTAAATTCGAAGAAGAACGGCCCAGCTGTATCCGTCAGAACCCCCGAAAACATCACTACAATGAGTCCAGGAATGGTTCTCAACGGACTGGGGGCGGCGTGTGGATGTTGTCAGGCGATCTTTGAAGAAGTTCCACCCATTGAGATTTTGTCGACTAGCGACGAAGCTCATTTTCATTTGTCAGGGTGTGTGAATAAACAAAATTTCCATTATTGGGCAGCTGAGAACCCTCGAGAGTTTCACCAAAAACCCCTCCACAGCCCAAAAGTCACCGTTTGGTGTGCAGTGTCGTCTATAGGCATCATTGGGCCTTATTTTTTTGAGGAGTATGGCGTCACGGTTACTGTTGCATCCTTGAGGCAAAAAATCGAAGAATTCGGTGAGGAGCAAGACCCAGAGAACTTCTGGTTCCAGCAAGATGGTGCTAGAGCGCACACAGGCCGTCGTCTCCAAGACATGTTCCCCGAGCAAATGGTCTCCTTGCGCGAGCCCATTCAAGGACCCCCGCTCTCACCCGATTGAAGCCCTTGCTCTTATTATTTATGGTGTTATCTCAAGGCCGAGGTTTTTAGATATCGTTCAAGGACCTTGGAAGAGCTCAAGACTACAATTCAGGAAAAAATCGCCCAGAACACGCCCGCCATACTCCAGAAAGTAATGCGAAACTTCCACGAAAGGCTCAATATCTGTAATGCTCGCCCATGCCATAATTCGGCCGATATCATTTTCAAAACACAGCTTGAAAAAAACTACATGACATAATTTTTCTTGCAAATATCACTATCACTATCTCATATAGTTTTTTTTTACCAGACTTTTGAAATGTGGGAGGTTCCCGTGCCCCACCCTGTATATCAAATGATGTTTCTGTTTATTTTGTGGAAAAGTTTTAATAAATGAGTTATCTTTTAAAAACTGTTAACCAATTGCTTATGATTTAAAGTAAATATCAATATTTATTTTTGAAATAAAATATCATTATAAATATATAATCTCCAAAGGTGACAAATAAGAAAATTATAAATATTTCATAAATGGAATTTTCTAACAGGTTCATGAAACATCACTTTTTTATGGTCAACTCAATGGAGAACAATCCTGTAATTTTTATAAAATGTCAGATAATTTAAGGTTTTTTGTTTGTTGTTTGTTTATTTGACTGCGGGAACTGAGCCACTCCCTAATCCACTAGTTTACAAATATACAATTGTACTAAAATTATTCCAGTTTAGTTTATTTTCCAAATTACTGTATGTTTCTGAAATATCTTCTAGATATCAAAATACACACCTAAATAATAAGAAAAAGTAATAACGACGTTTTACATATAATTAGATAAAGAATTATTTTTCCGTTACTTACTAAACTTCTCAGAAACTCCTATGATCATAAATATGTTTATTAGAAAACTAATTCGTCAGAATTCTTGATTTAACCAACCGTTCTAAAACGTTAAAGATAAATGACGCCGCAGTAAAATTCATCTCATTTCGTTTTTTTATCTAATCTTAACCGCAATAAAGTTTTCGTGAAATTGATGATTCTATCTACAGCTCTCTATAACTTCTATTCAGTGCAAACTAAAGATATTTTGTGCAATATACAGAGCATTTCAGAATCTATCTTTTTTATTATATCCAATAATATTTACTAAAAAAAACATCATTAAATTTCAAAAAACAAAAGTTATTTTATGTGTATTTTAAATTTAAAATTAATGAAAAAAAAAACACAGCGATTCTAGTATTTATTTAGTGATCACTTGGGTTATAGAAATGTCCATCAAAAACTTTTTATATCCCTGAATACCAAACAAATAGGTAACCAAAATGATCCCAAAAGTCGTAAAAAATTAATTCAATTTTGATTTGGTTTGTGCTCTGAAGATTACTGAATACCCCGTATACATTCATTCTTTGAGCCTACGTCAATAGTGTAATAATAAGTAATCGAAAATAATACTATAATAAAATTGGATACAATTTCCATCTAAACAAAACATTGGAAATTTGTTATAAGAAATACTTGATTTAAGCTATATACTAGTGATATAAACTCAAAGAGTCTCTATACAACACTACGAATTATTGTAATAAAATCTGTTTCAGCAAAGTTTATGTACAAAGCAAAGCTAAATTTATACATTTATAATAATTGCATAATAATTCCCTTGAGGTGGAAAGGTACTATTTAAAATTTGGTGATGTGGATATGTAAACGTTTATTTATACACATGTATAATGGTTATCGCACTACAAGCGTTTAAAATCCAAAAAATGTGATTTTTAAATACTTATTTACGCTAACCGAACTACTTATTTTAGATCTTAACTAATTGACATTTAACAATATACAATGTGTTATAATTAGAAAAAATCTTAATAAAGGGACATCAGGGGAAGCTGGTATTACTGCGGAGATGCTGAAAAGGTTGCATAATCGATACGAAAAAAAATATAGAATATAAAATATGGAAAAAGAAAGAAATGCCAAGAAGATAGAGAGAATCATAAATAAGTCCTATGTAATTTGAAAGGATAAAGAACAGACTGTGCACATTATAGAGGAATTGCTCTTATGGGCGTGGTTTACAAGATATTAACAATATTAAAAAAGAATAGAATAAATAAAGCCATGGAAAATAAAATAGCTGAATATCGATGTAGTTTCGGGGAATACAGGTCAGTTAAGGATCAAATATTAAAACTGAAGTAAGTTAGCGACTATAATAAAAAGCAGAAGAGAGAAGAAATATAACAAATAATAGCTAAAGGGATAAAATGTATGGAAGAAATAGAGATATAGTAGGACACAAAAATTGAGGTGGTTGGGACACGTGTCGAGATTAAAAGATAAAAGACCAACAAAACAGGTTTTATCAGCGAGAATAACTGGAATAAAAAGTCATCGAATGAAGTGGAGAAGGGCTTGGAAAAATTGGGAGTAACAAGGGAGATAAAATGCATAGGAGTTAAGATATACATATTAAAGTCAAAAAATATTGAAAGATCGGCAAAGAAACGAATATATGAAACAATGATTAGATCAGTATGTTACATACGTAAGCAAGACATGAAAACTAAATCAGAGAAAGAAAGAGAATAAATAATATGTGGATAAGATGAACATATGCAAAACTGGGCAACTTTTTGGAGGACCGAAAATAATAGATATAGTTAGAACACAAAGAATAAGTGGCAGAACACGTGTCGAGATTAAAAAATAAAATATTTACAAAATAAGTTTAATAAGAGGAATAACAGTAAGAAAAAAAGAGGAAGACATCAAACGAAGTGTTGTAAATGGTGGAGAAGGAATTGGAAGAATTGGTAGAACGAAACTGCTGAAGAAAAGCGGAAAATCAACAACAAAGGAAAATGTGTTATCAAACCATGGGCCTTTTTTGCTCGCAGAGCTGACTATACATATTAATTGAAATATCAACGGCTTCCATTCTTTATAGATCATCGAGTATATGTAACACAAATATTTTAAAATAACACTATTGTTTAACTAAAACGTCAAACTTTGAGTATTCAAAGCGGTTAGTAAACATTTAACGGAAAGCCGTGTGAATACGACAAACAATTTCAATTGAATGAATTATTTATTCAAACTGCTAAAATGCAACGAGTGTTCATTGATTCGATAATTATCTGAATAAAAAGTTAATCGCCTCAATTACAGATTTTATTACATCGGCAAATCCACGAGAATATTTTTATAAAACTTACTTTTTCCAGTGAAGCTTCCTGAAGCGTTACAAAAATAAATACAAACAGAATGTTAGTTTCATACAAAATCGCAAAATTAGAAAAATATAAGAAAAAGGAATAGTATTTTATTACGCACATATTATTTTATAATATTTAAATTAAAATAAACTTATGCTAAATGTAAATTTTTTGTGTTGTTTCCAATTACTACAAGTCCTCTTCAGTTGAATAAATCAATTATCTTTTATTTTAAATATTTATAAATTTACATTCCTCTTTCTTAAAAACGTATTTTTAATTATATTTAACTCACCCTATATTAATCGGATGCCTCGATATATCTACGTTATCAGGAGCGTACTTTTTAATATACTCAACGTAATTTTGAGTAATATGCTCAGGACTAATTGTATCTTCGATAATCATCGGAGGCATACCGTCCATACTGGAAATCATCCTGTTTGAATCTATCCTTTCGTCTCTAGTAACATCTATTGGCAAAGAATCGTCTCCTAAAGACTTCATTTCATCTGCAGTGAGATATCTGTATGTGTGATCTCCAAGAACCGTATCCTCACCTGAAAAAAATAAACAGGGGTTAAGTCCGCTCGATTAGCTGGTTTAAAATTCATTCGTTCAAGTTGCTTCATGTTGGTAAATAGAGGTAAATAGAGCAATTCTATTAACAGAAAAATATGATAAAAACATATAAACGATTAATAATATATTAAACTAGTTATTTGCCTTAGTTATATTTTGTGATTAGTTTCAAAGAAATGTTAACAATAATAACACCACATATTTATCTACATGAATCAAGCTTGTTTTAAAATAAAAATACGCATACTAGCTTGCAAAATAAAAAAAAACTGCAACATCCTAACCCAATTACTGATGAAATTCTGAAAATGATTTTTTGTTTAAAAATATATATATATTATATGTTAATTTACATAAGCAATGGTTAAGATGCCAATTATGTGTTTATTTGTTTTTGGATCGTTGGTATTTAATACAATAGCTTACATCTCATATTATGGTTATTATTTTTCCCAGGTTTTTATAAGTAAATCTCCATACCAAATTACTTAATGAAAAAATCGTCCTTCGGTTAACACTATTTTATTAGTAGGCACACAAAAATAAATTTAAAATGTGCGTAAGATTTAAAAAAAAACAAATAACAAATACTACGTATTTTTACTAATGAAATATTAGTAATAGTACTTCAACTGTTCGTTCCGTAGTTTAAAAATAATCGTTTATTTTTAGAAAAATATATATTTCAATATGTGCTCATTTTCTTTAACCTTTAAGTGTCAAATATTTATATTTTAAATTATTTCTATATTTTAATGATCCCGTAATTGCAAGTTTTACTTGTTTTCAAGCGGTTTTAATTATGTCATTAATTTATCAACAACTAGGATATACAGACACAGTTAATAAATGAACGTAGACACTGATTATAAAAAAAAATTCCAGCATAAGTGGACACAAACCAATAAAACAAATTAAAAATAAAATAAAAAATGTGATAATTAAAAAAAACCTCCTTCTCAAGTGTTCCCCCTTTTTAAAAAAATCTGCCTAAGACAACAACTAGCCAAATCTAGAGTAATTGGCAAAAATTATAATATATTTTTGTCATTGGGAAATATTAACTTCTAACGCTAAAAATACTAATATTAAAATACTTTGGAAACAAGTAAATTGCAATAAGATTCCTAACCATTTATGTGACTATTAAAACGTAGCAGCAACTTAAACGCGAATAGTTGACCTTTAGAGGTTAAATAAAATGAACACATAATTTTTTTAAAATGAACATACATAGCGTTAAATATTATATAATTATTATTCCCAGAGTCTATGTTTTAGACTAATAATAGGCATAATTTCCATACTTCTTAAAAAAAATTTGAAATCATTTACTTTTTTATATAGAAATGCATAACTATTGTACCAACTGTAAATGTAAGGGCTTGTGTAGAAATATTATGTTTTTGTAAAGGGGAAAGTTCCTGTAGACTGTAGTACTTGTAAACTTACGATTTAATATTGTAGTGCCGCAGAAATACGGCAGATAGACGTGGCGTTCATGTGGAGCAGTACCGAATCCCTCCAACATATCATCCCCTGTTTTGATGATTAGTACTTTAGTTCATTTTTGTTGTTATTTGTTTAATTACTCAGTATTACTATGGAAGCAGCATAAGAACGCTATGAACAAGAGTGGACTCAGTAAGTGGGATAAAATATATTTTAGTAATCGATGTTTTTCATATTAGTACATGAATTCTTTTGATGTCCAGACTTAACAAGTATAACGACGCTATTGATAAAAATTACAATTCTTTTACATCTCTACTAAAAGCTCTGGCTACGTCAATTTAATATTTTACTAATACTCTACATGCAGGCATGCATTTATCAGTTCTACAAATTTTCTGAGTCCACTCTTTTTAGAGTATGGCAATTTTTAAATTAGTAGGTTTTATAAACGGCTTCCAATAATTTTTTAGTAACATTAAGCACAATAAGCATAAGCAACTCATTTTATTAGTAAAACACGGAACGTTCTATACGTATAGTATTATTATTTAAGTAAGTCGTTAGGTGTTAATAAGTAAATACATGTATATTAAGTTAATAAACACATTGAAATGTTTCTAAGGCTAGTAAAATATATATACATATATACTGTATTCTGAATACATATTTGTCATAAGGCATTTTTATTATACCTGTTTGTAATTGTTTGATTTTTCATTTCTTAAGAAATATAAAACTGGTAATTTTAAATATTTATTCACAAAAACAAGGTCGTAATTACAATACAGGTTCTGGTAAAAACTTGGGTAACTTGCAGCCAATCTGTTTTATAAAACTGGAGGCGGTGTAGCATCCCAATTTAAGTGCTTGGATCAAAGTTTTATTTTGGCAGAGTCCAGCTAAGAATCCCGCAGCGAAGGCATCCCCAGCACCGATGGTGTCTTTAAACTCTTCCTCGTTAATTTTATCTACTTCAAACTCCACGATTTCTCCATTGCCGTACACACATTTTCCATTTTCACCTCCTTGAGTTATAATAACTACAGTTCCAAACTGGCACACCTTATTTTTTCCGTGTTTTACTAAGTAATCTGCTAGACTATCGACACTCTCAATATGCATAACTTCACTTAAAGCCTTGTATTCATATAGATTTCCTATAACTATATCAGCTCTAGTTATAAGATCTACTAAAGCACCTGGACATAAGGTACAGAGGTAGACTCCGCAAATATTAGCCATGATTATCTTTTCATGTTGTTCACATAGTTTTAAAACATAGTCAGTTGTTTCTTCACGATTTGGTAGGAAAAATCCTTCGATGTAGACATAAATAGAAGTTTTGATACAATCTTCTAAATCTTCGATAACAATTAAATCTTCTAAGGGTAAATGTGCCGCAGCTCCTACATAAGCTACTATAGATCGATCAGATCCGTTTACTATAGCCACAGTTCTACCAGATAATTCACTTTTGTGAACAATGTACCTCGTTTGAACACCATCTTGGTTAATCAAATCTTTTATCTGTTCTGCAACGTCATCTTTTCCTATCGATCCGAATATTACTGTTTCACAATGATGATTCATAATCCACTGGAACGCTCTAAGAAAATTTTGGGAACAGCCTCCTAAAGTAACTGTTTTCTTAATGCCTGCAATATCATTAACCAGCTGATTCATTTCTTTATAACTTAATTCCTTCTGACTGTTGAGTGGTATGTCGTACTTTTCTAACAAATAATTGTCACTTGTGTGGATGATGGTGTCGAGTAGTGGATTTCCAAAAGCCACAATTTTTTTTATCGGTTGTGGTGAGCATTTTTCAGGATATTGACCTAATATAAAATATTTTTAAAGCGATGGTAAGAACTGTAGTTACTCGAAGTGGACAAAATTTCTCTAATTACACATTTAGATAGAAGGGTGTTCTCACTAGCAAAATAAATAATCATCCGGCAAGATTTGCCTTCAAATTTTATTAATTAAATGTCTATAGTTTTTAATACATTTTTTTAAATTCCTGAAGAGAATATTCTTAAAATCAAAATAAGAGCAACGAAATTTTGACTAATATATTATAATTTTATTAGGATGTGTCTATTCGTCGAAACGCCTCATCACCGCCTTAGATTAAATAACTATTCATCAAAGGATGGATTTTTTTTAAACCATATGAATCTAATCTACTATTGTGAATCTAACCTACCATTAAGTGAAATGAACCTTTTGATATCGTTACATCAGATTCATATAAATCTACAAATCTTAGAAAAATACATAGCAACACTCTTATCTTGAACTATATTTCCCTCCTAAATTTAGCAGCAAAGTATTTTATTAAACAAACTGCTCGTATGCAGAATAATAAACAAATTTGAAAGGAAAAAGCATAAATGTGCATAATAATAATAATTTATTCAGTCTAGGCGCTTCCGCTTATAACCTATTTATATGTTTTACGCTTTTAAGTATTTTGTTACTGAAAATAATGTTTATATTAAATAAATTCCTTAATTTCTTAATTAAATACTAACACATTTTCAGATGAATAGGAATTTATTCTAAATGATGGGTCATCTCGATGAATACATATGGCTTAACTAATACATTTAAGTTGGATAACAAACAATGCAGTAGAAATACGAAAATGAGAATCTTACTTACAATATCTATTCGCATATGTTAAATTTGATAAGTTGTAAAATATATGGTTATTTTTTGAAAAGCACCCCTGCAAAAATAAAAGAGATTTCTTTCTAAAAGTCAGATGGGCTACTGAAAGTGTATGAAAATGCGGAATCCCAAGCTCCGTACTGAACATGTTTTTCATTGTGCCAAAAGCTGACGACCTAGGAAAACTGGAGCCAGTAATAATAATAGACAAAAACGGTAGGATTTTGGCACAGATCGAGACAACGGAAAAACTGGATAACCTTTTAAACACTAACGTTAACCTGGAGAAATATTATAGAGACAACTAAGAAAAGTAACAGTAGAAAAATTCATAACAAAGAAACCAAACGAAGAAAAGCACCTCGGGATTAAAATTTGTATTACTGCTAAAGTATATTTAACAGAAAATATAACTAATTGCAATAAGCAAAAACTTCACCAATCTTACTGTTACGTGAAATTAAAAAATCTATTGGAAATTTATATATATTAATTACCTTATTTTAAAAGGATTAATTTATGAGGAGAACCAAGAATCCTAAATATATATTCACTTTTGTTAGAATTACTCTTATTGCTGTTTTTGTAAAACTCTCAAAATATATATATTGTGATATATTTTTATAGCACCTTCTAGTCTGTTGCCCAATAATATTTAAACTAATCAGCCTTTGAATAAATCTTATTATAAATTACCCAATTTTCTTCATAAACGTAAATTAAAGCTTCGCAATAATATTTGAGATTTTTCAGGCTGTATTCAATTCTAGTCTGTAGAGAAACTTCATCCACTAAACTACAGTTCTTATCAATTATTTCTTGATTATTATTTTAATTAATTACAATTTGGATGCTTTTGCATTTCTTCATGGTTATAATTCAGCTGATTTATGACATTTTTGTAATGACAATAATGAGTCAGATCAGTTAGTTTTAGAGTGGAACAAATCGGGATTATAAACGGAGCTGGAACCGATGCATAAAACGAATTTTTTAAAGCAGTTTAATGTCGTATGTTATTATTAAAGAGATAAAATTATAATTTTTATATAATCATTTTTTCACGTATAATAAAAATTAAAAAACTTAATAGTTTACCTTGTGCATTTCGTAGTTTTATCGAGAGATATTTGCATTTAAAAGTCGTTGTTTTAGTAAATCATCAACTGTCACAAAATAACAAAAGTAACCTCGAATGCTTGTGTTAAAACCCATAAAAGAAATTTTTTACGTCGGGATTACCATTATTTACAGCAAGCATGGGTCCTTTACTTGGTAAATAACGACATAAAGCACATGTATTACTATCAATTCCGCTATGTTTAATATGTTTAACTTTACTGCAGAAGCTAAGAAAATTATTTTTAGTTCGAAACGTAATCGAACAAAATATTTATTTTACCAGATCGATGAAATTCAGCGGCGTATCCAAAGAACAATTCGTCTCTATCAATAGTATTTAATTAAAGTTCCATAAAGAAATCAATAGTTGGTGGAACTCTGGCAATAACTTCAATTATTAAGAAAAGTACAAACTGAATTACGACTAAATAAAAATTCACTTTGATAGTAAATATTTTTCGACGACATCATATGGTCAAGCTTCGTATGGTAACAATTAAACAAATAACTGACTAAGCTATACAAATAGTTTGATGCTATCTTTTTTATTTCTTCTTCAGTGTAGCCTGGATTACGGTGAACATCACTGTGTATTCCTTAACCAATAATAATTATTAATTTGGAGGATTGACCTAGTTACTAGTAAATGTTTTTACATATTTATTTTTTCATATATTTCTCCCAACACTATCTATTGTCACTAATCATATTTTGCAACCCTTTTGTGCGGAAGTACGGTCCCATTGTGATCTGAAAATAGTATGTCTTCTACCGATTTGTTTGTGAAATTAGTACAATTTTTTTTACCTTACTAATTTTAATTTCTCTACTTTTCGTCTATAAAACAAATTATTTGCTTCTAGAAGTTTACATTGATCTATTAAAAAAGGGTTTCTAGTAAAGATACAAAAATTTTAAGCGTGCCGCTGATGGAACTAGATACAGCAATTTTACAAACTGCGTCAGTTTCATTATTTTAAAATTAAGATTTTCAGGGATATTCATTAAAAGCAAATGTCTTTGAAGTGATGTCACTTTAATGATTACATGTTTATACGTTGATTATTTAGTTTACGTACAAATTGAATTTGTAATGGTATTTACATTATTTGAGAAATACTGAGGCGTCAACAGAATCCATAAAATAGGCAAGAGGAATTGATTTCAATGTATTTTGCATCTGATAATTGCAGCATCAAGGTTTTCTTTAACATAACGAACATTGTTGTTGTAAACTTGAATTAATCAGTAATGGATAATCATTTTAGTACAATAATTGGATTTTTAAACAGTTAAAGCACATAATCAAGGAAATGTAATGCACACCAATAAACCTTTTGATAATCAATGTTATGACAATATTTTAGTACAGGTATTAAAACTGTCACACATAATTATTTCCTTTGTAGTAAGCAATATTTTATTTTCTGTTTAAGTTTTGTATGCTGCTATCCATTTTGTAAATTAATGATACTATCTACGATAAAGGAAGAATATTTTATCAGCAGTTAGACCAGTTTTAAATTGTTATGAATAAAAATACCAAATTCTTCCAAAACCAAAATTGACAATAGCTAATAATACATTTTTTTTAAATTATGAATATGAGAAAATCAGTCAATATGTTTTCCTCATAGATTTTTAGTTAAATTTTTTTGGCAGATTACTTGGATACTATTTTATATATTTTATTTTTTAACAAGCTGTTATTATATATGTATAAATAATATAGTTGTGAATATTAATTTTTTTACAATTTTGGGTTCCCAATTCATGTTCTCAGCCACATAACACCTTATTTACATGCCTAGTTACATAAAGTGTTATTATGGTAAAAATATATTATGTTTCGCTGGTGTTAGAAAAAAAGTTATAATGTCTACTAACTATTCTGTCCATGTCAAATATATTATTTGTGCATAGTATTGATTTTTAAAGGAGACTGAAATAATGAAATTTCATTATTTCTTCTGACCTACACTGCATTAATTTTAATAATTTTCACAACGTTTCAATTAGTGTTGAACAGGTAACAGTCTTCTAGTGAGGATAACTGATTAAATAGCTTCTTTTATATCAGTTGTGTGCATAAAGCTTTTGAGTTAGTTAAAAGCAGGCTAGTGAAGTGTACATTCTAAGATTAGTGTATATAAGTATCAGAACAACCTGAGGAACACTATTGAGTATACCTTAGTTTAAGTTAAACCCAAATTGCTCATTGTTATATTATAGCTAAATACACCGTAAGGAGTAATTCTTAAAAAAAAATTATGTGCATTCATGACTTCATTATGAGGTGTTGTTTCCAATAAAAGATTCTTCATGTGTTTGATTATTTGTTCCCAAGACAAACTACAGAAGAATATATAAGAGAAACAAAAGAAACTATGAAAGTCTGGCTCAAGGAAGATAAATGGTTAACAAAATATTCCAAGAAGGAAACAATAATTAAACGAATAATGGATTTCTCATTGGCACCACAAAGAATCAGTTTAAGAGAAACCCCTTATAGTTTGTCAATCAAGACCATTGGGAATTGAACAATAATCGAAACGTCGCGAAAGTTCTCAAATTACCATAATGCAAATCCTAAAAACAGAGAAATTCCAGAATCATCAAAATTGTTTACAAACTTCAAGTAAAAACTGAATAGTTGTCAACTCATAAAAAAAATATAAGAGTTTAGTTATATTATAGACAGATTGGATTAGAATGATTACTGTATGCCAAACTTACTTAGAACACGTCTAATGTGAATTTGCTTGGCAACCTTTTTCCCCATTTTATTAGACACGAAATATTAACACAACAATTACATATACCACAAGGTCCAATTTAAAATCCGTAACAATTTTCGCACGCGCATCAGAATAAATATTTAAGCGGGAAAGTTTTATAGCGGATTTAATCAATAATTCAAATATTTTGTTGATAAAAAATGCGCACAATTCAATCTAAACCGCTTGAAATCTTGTTAAGAGCAGCACTGAATTCAAAAACAAAAAATCGCGCGCATGTTGAACTGGTTAAACAATCTGTTGGGTAATTTCATTCAAAGGTAATGGTTAAAATGTTTAAATACGGTGATGAGTCATGCGGTGGAGCGGTTTGTGTTCATCTAATAAAAAAAATATCGTCTGTAGAGAAAAAGCGATATCTGCATAAGCTTTGCCATTGTATTTCTATGCCTACATCTATTCTGTCATGCATGCTGTAAGGAGTAAACCATTAACTTTGGCGGCCACATGGTATTCAAGTATACAACCGCAGCAAAAAATAGTGCTTTCACTAATCGAACAAAATTAAAATAAAAGTACCTAAAAAACCTTTTAGTTAAATATTTTATACGTAATATAGGCATAATAATTAATGCTTGTATTATTTATTTAACAAAAACAACACTAATAAGTTAAATATTTAAAAAATCCTCCACAAATCAATTATAAATGTGAGTACTTTATTTCTGCTTAATGAGACAAAAAAATTCTAAAAACTATCTAAAGGTATTTTACTAATCATATACGGTTCGTTCGCGTGGAAATAAATTCTTATAGCATATTGCTTTATACATGAAATTATTAATACCTCCTTGTAGTATTTCAGTACACAACACGCCAAAGGAACGGTTAATCGCTTTGCATCAATAATGGAAGCAACATATGTAAATTTTATTATTTTCCAATAATATCAGTGCTAAAAGCACATCGAGTGCAGTATTTTGGTTTGATGAAGCAGTTCAAATGCTCATGCAGATATTAAATGTGATTTACATTAAACGTATAAAAATTTATTTTGTAAAAGTAAAATAAAGCACTATTTTTGGCTACAACTGTACAAACCACACAATGATGGGAGAATTACCTATAGGTAATAATTATGTAATATGCACATAAAATATATATTGGTGAACTTGAATAAATGGTAAAATATAAGTATACATAAAACTTAATAATAACCTCATATATATGGGCTTGGTTTGACACCAGCATCAAAGATAACAATCACCTTTAGAATTTTGGAGGACATTTATATGTTTTATAATAATTATATTATCGCAAGATATATAAGTACATAATAATTTATAAATCATAAATAAAAGTATGCTATTTGGTTACAAAAAGAAGCTTGGTCCATTTCAGGATATTAGAAAACCCTAAAATGATTGTTTAATAAGAACTTAGTATTTGCCACCTTTCTAAAATAGAAAAAAAAATACAAACTTCCTATTTTGGAATTTATAATTTTTTAAAAATTACATTATTTTTTTGGAAAATTTTTAATTAAATAGAAATTTAATTAGACTAGCTGTGTCATTTAGTGAGTTACCAAAAACTCTAGTCAAAATTTTACCCAAAACGAAGGATTTAACGAAATCATAGAAATTCAAAATCTTTTGGCTGATATAAACAAAATTGTCAATGTTGCTAAGCTAAAAAACTTATTGCAAAACATAAAAAATGATATTCTTAAAACAAATACCATCAGGGAGAGAGCGTCGGTATTCATGAAATATGAAGAGCTCTACAATAATCCGTAAATTAATACAAAATCAAAATTAATTTTGCAGTAAAAATAAAGATAATTCAGTTGGAAAAATCAAATAGATTATAGTTGTTCTAATTATTATTATTATTATTTTAATTATATTATTGTAAGTATTAGTCTGAATTCAACGCCTTGTATATTAACTTTTTTATTTTGTTTGTAGTATTTTAAAATAGCATAAACATTTTCGTAAACAGTTTTTCATGATATTTATCGTTATTAAATTTGTTTCTACATATAAAAAATTATGATATCATAGTTTATTTTAACATCTATTCCAAGTACAGTATGTTGTTCATTTCGTGCTATGGTAATTAAAGTTTGCCTTGTATATTATCGATATTTACTTTTACAATTTATATTAGATTTTAATACCTTAAATTACATCATATTATTAGTGGGAGCACCTATACATTTTAAGTTTTTTATGAAAGAAAGTTATAAATAATATTTTATTTTTGTTTCATAATATTTAATCATTGTTTCTTTCCTAAAAATAGAAATCGAAATTAAAGGCTTTAAAAAAAATTTACCTAAAGACATTCCATGCTGTATACTAATTTGAAGCCGAGTTTAATTTTGTTTTGAAAAATAGTTATAATGGAAAAATGATCTATATATTCCTAAAGGTATACTATTAACAAATTATATATTTTTGCATTTAAAAGCAACCGCTAAAATAAAAATCATATATAAAGAGATTAACGGTTAGTCCTTTGTGTAAAAGATTCTTTTTCTCAGCTATTTCCTGTAAATCAGACTCCCAGATTATGAGATCATTAGATATCATTTTTACTCACCTAATTATAACTTGATGTTTGCATGATTAATTGAAATGCTATTAACAATATCCTACTCCCGTTAAAAGTTAAACCATTTTTATTTTTAACTTCACTCTTACTTTTACAGTGCAACAACATTAAATAGGTATCTACAGAATCGTATGTGGGTTAATTAAACTACAACGAAGCTAATATTTTTTTTTAAATGAAGATCGGAAGGTCAAATACCAGAAAGTTAATAGTATTTAATTATGCTGATATCACGTGGCTGCCAAAAAAATTCACATGTTGAATATACTTCGATATTAATAATGGGTAATAAAATTCTACATCAGAGCTTATTACACAAAAAACAGGCGTCACAAAATAAAAATTTATTCAACTAAACGAATTAGAATCTAATTATTATTATGTCTCAGTAAGTGTCATTATCTTTTATTAAAATAACTTGCAATAAAAAACACATTCCTCCAGAAAACAGAATTGAATTAAATGGTTCAAATAGGCAAAAATTTAAAAAAATAGATACAGGGTGTTTCATTTTTATTAATATTTGGATTGAAATAAAATGTCCTTAAATTATCTAGAGAAACATCCCAAAATTGAATTGAGTTTGTATTTATGCAAATACAGATCACTGGACAATGTGGCTACAGGGCCGTCCCGAATTTAGGTCTTAATCATTGAATATGTTTCAAATCTTTCAAAAATCCTGTACAAGAATATTTGGAATCTATGCACTAGCTGCACATTTGTAGATATCAAGAGCAATATACAAGAAATAAACATCTGCTTCCAAAGGCTATAAAAATACTTATTTTATCATTTTATATGCCCCATGTCGTAGGGTGGAAATAAGTATTTTTACATTAACAGAGGTCAATAATTATATTTAGAATTATTCAGACATGTCTTTAGAATAAACCAAAATAAACTTCCTGAAATTGGTAGAGAAAAGCAAAGACTATGTTAAAGTTATACTTAGAACAAGAAATCGAGAAAATAGAAGAAAAAAAACAAAAATGATAATCCAGAAAAGGAGAGGACACTATTGAATAAATAGTCTAAGATAAAATAAACCACCGAAAAATTGTACAAGAAAGAAGAAGAAGAACCTACCAAAATTAATAAAATAGACATTTTATTGCACTTTTAAGCATTTAAAACTTTAGACCCAAGCATGTGGCATTGTTATTACAATATTTTTGCTGATCCTGCAGATCCTCTAATTATTTGGATTTCCAAATATTCAACCTTGTCGAAATTCCCGAATTTTATCATAATTTAAATTCGCATCACACCATGGTAATGTTTACTCAATAAAATGCATTAAGCAATTCTGAACTACGCTGAATATCTAGACGAACAAACGGCCTTGAAGATTACTACTAAATCTAAATATACATCTATATTAATTATCCTTGACAGTAAATAAATAAATTTTCTCGCATAACTCTTTGAACAAGAATTTTGTTGTTATTAAGATCTTCGCAATATTTAAAATATTTTGATATACAAAAGTAAATAATTATCACTTAAAAAGTGAATTGTTAGTTTTCGAAAAAATATTTTTTAATTAAATAGTTATGTTGTTGAAAAATATAACTATTTCAAATGACTTTCCTTATTATATAAAACAATATATTTGATTTTTACGAAAAAATGTTTTCTAGCAATTATTATTCAAGAGCAAATATATTTTTTTGGCAAATTTCCATATAACTCTACTATTCTCTCTATTGCTCATAATACATTTCTCGTGTGCTATTCAAAACTACATTAGCCTATTATTTGTCATTTTTCTACAAAGATTATTATTAAGCTGTTTTTGAACATTTAGGAAATTCTCTCATCTATTAATTTGTTAAATCGCTACTTTAAAACTAGCTTGTAAAGTTGTATCAAGGTATGTAACAAACTACCAACTACTTGCATACCTATAATTCGAAATATTTTGTAATGTAAAAGTTATTCCAAAGCTTTACTATGTGCTATAATATGTATCTGCCTGAATTTTTTGCTTCCTAATGATATCAATAATAATATATCGAATATATAATTGTAATATTACAATTCACATGTTAATAATATCTGTAAATATTACTAGTTTTAAAATAGCGACCTGACAAAACAAGCATTTAAAAAATCATAAACAAACAACACCAAAACTTAAAAGTTTCTTTCTTACCGCCTTCTTCTTCAGAGTCAGACATAAAGGTCTCGTGCATTAACTCTGGAGCTTGGACTTTGTACTTTTCTTCTATGTTTGTTGTGGTGGTAGTCGTTATTTTGGTAACTGTCGTTACCACTTTTAGTGTCTCAATCACAGTGATGTAACCCAATTTTTGAGCTATGTTCAAGGGTGTTTGGCCATTCTAAAAAAATGCATCCAAAATCAATTAAATGTTAGATTTCAGTGAATGGTACAATAAAACTATTTTATATTAAGTCTACTAGTTTTATAAAAAGCTAGAATAATCAATGTTTTATCGAAAAAAATCCCCAAATTTAAATTAAAAAAAAATTGTATGTACCTCGATTGAAAAAGAAATTTAGAGTCTTAAAATGCTAATTCAATAAATCAATTAGTTCTAAAAAATAAATACTCAAGAAAAAACAAAGATATCATAAGCTTACAAAAAATAGTTTTGTAAAATAATTCCAAAGTCAAAATATGGAAAAATCTGAATTTTACCAAAATCTACAAATTTCGCACAATTTTGGAAAAGGCAATTTGTTTAAAAAAAAAGAACAAAACAATGTGTTTCATAAAATAAATATTTAACATTTTTATATAACGCAGGACTGCCTAAAGTAATAATTATTTGAGGTCAAATGCACTATAGTACCCAATTAATTTGTATATAGTTAGACCTTGACAACAATCTGCGAGTACATCATTCTTTTGCACGCATTACATATGAATAGTATGTGCATGAGTTATTTGGAACAATTAGTTAAATCTAAAATAGACGAGTAAAAATGACCATTTATTATTTAAGAAATGTCTGTTAATTTTTTTTTTAATCAAGAGTATCCAATCATGTTCATTCATAATGTATTTCAAATGTTGAAGGACTTAATGTAATTGCGCATATCACCTAAATATTTTAGAGGCGTAGAAAATGGAAAATTAAAATCATTAAAAAATAAATGTATTCTTAATTAGATACTTATTTAACAAAATATTATAAAACAAACTTAAAATGAATTAGGAATGGTTTGTAAATAAAATTGTTAAAATTATTTTTCGCTATGATTCACACACTACAATACATCAATTTCTTAGACAATCCTTTGTAGTGTTACATAATTTTATATTGATAATTTAAAAAAAATATATATATAATAATACTAGAGACATCTATTTATATTTAAAAGCTACTTTAAAACTATAAGTAGAAACCTTCTCTTTGTACCATGACCACAATATATCGTCTAAATCAACAAAAGTATTTCTTGTTTTTATTGAATTTTTATTCAAATATTAATTATTATTGTGTTTATTTATTTTTCACTACACCCTTTCCAAGCCACTAATCTTTATCAAAATAATATACTGGTTAGCTAAAATCATGGGCATTTCAGATATAAAAAAAATTTCTGTCTAGAAAATTCAGATTCTCTCAAAATATTATTTACTCTAAATTTCTTACCGTTGTCACCGCATTAGGATCAGCGTTATGCTCTAACAAAATATTAACAATAGTGGCGTGGCCCTGCTGCGCCGCCTGATGAAGGGGTGTATAATTCAGAGACGTCATTGATTCAATATTTGCACCATTTTGAAGTAGGAACCTCACCATATTTACTTGACCGTAATGACTAGCTATGTGTAATGGTGTGTAGCCCCCTTTGGTGGTGGAATTCACATTGGCCCCATTTTTCACTAATACTTCTGCTACTGGCACCCTGTCTTCTTGGGCACACAGGTGAAGTGGTGCTAGACCATTCTAAAAAAATAATAGATTTAGTGACGTTGCTTTACTTTAATAGTAAATTATTCATTGAAAATTCGGGCTGTATATATACTCTTCAATATAAAAATTATTATTACCTTAGCTTCGTAATTGGCATCTCCCTTGTGTTCCAGAAGTAACGCAGACATATCTACGTGTCCTTCTTGGGCGCTAAGATGTAAAGGTGTGAACCCAGCTTTACTTTCAGCATTGGGTTTAGCTCCATATTCCAAGAGCGTGTTTGCGATATCCATTTGATTCTTTCTAGCTGCAATATGGAGAGGAGTGTGGCCGTTTTTGGCGATTGCATGTGGCGATGCTCCCTGCAGAAAATTGATACTTTAATACTATTAGAAAGAAGGTGTTTGAATATTTGTTACATTGTATTTTATGCAAGGCCCTACTCTTACAATTTTTTAATACTAAATAAGGGAAAAGATATATGAGGCTAACAATAACGTTACCTTATCTAGAAGCAGTAGGGCAACATTTTGGTGATCATAATGTGACGCCACATGTAACGGCGTTACTCCATTTTTACCCTGTGTATCTACAGGTGATTCTTTCTGTAGAAGAAGCTTTGCTACTTTAAGATGTCCGTATTTAGAAGCTAAGTGTAGAGGAGTAAAACCTTTCTTTGTGGTAGAGTCTAAGGAAGCGCCATTTTCAAGTAAAACTCCAGCAACCTAAAAAATATTTGAATAAATATATTGAGAACTTAAAGTTGAATCAAGGTGGTGGTAATTATGGATATTGGTATAAATAAAAAAAATTGTACCTCATCTTGTCCTTCTTTGGCGGCTATATGAAGAGCTGTGTACATGTCTTTAGTGGTATGGTCGACTTTAGCCCCGTGTTGTAATAATAACATTACTATATCGACGTTACCAAGTCGGGAAGCTATATGAAGAGGTGTTTGTTGTTCTCTGGCTCTAGCGTCTACTTGAGCACCATTTCGTAGAAGTATCCTAATAATGTCTGTCTATAAAAAGAGTATTTATTAATAAAGATTTAAGCAAATATTAGAATAGGTTTCAGATTATAATAAGAACATTATACAACTTGCAATAATGATATATTTACCTGATTTGCTCTTGCTGCTAAATGTAAAGGTGTTTCACCTCGAACAGTAGGAACATCAGGATTAGCATCATGTTGAAGTAGGTATATTACAATGTTCATGCAGCCCATAAAACTGGCCACGTGCAGAGGTGTCAAACCACTCTCTGTAGTTGCCCCAATGCCTAAAAGAAACGATTAAAAAGGATTATATATATAATTTCCTGTAAAGGTATACCCATTAAGTGATAGTAGATAAGTAAATTTTCAAATCATATAAATCTTAAAATGAAAGAAAGAACTTTCAACAAATCGCAGTTATTAGTAAAATGAACATTAATACGGTTGAAACTGTATCTATAAAATACAGGGGACCTAAAATGACAGCACCTAGGTATTTGTGACACCTCCATAGAAGGCAAAAGCACAACGACAACGACGTTAATTTTATCCTAATCAGTATGTACATCTACATTTTAATGTATGTGGTACATTAATATGTCTCCTATATAAGGAGTTTAATCTGTTTCAACCCATTCTTTTCAGCTGTTGGCTACACAATTCTGAGACAAAGAAAACACTGGCTTTAACCCTGTGAAAATTTATTTTTTGCTTTATCTCGCAAGTAAAGCGGTTACCAGTATATTACTCTACCATTGCGCTCACACCAACCTCGATTTCATTGATCCAGGTCAAGGAAAGTGGAATCAAGATACTCCAATACCGTTCTGAGTGTGATCTGTACATTCACAATTTCAAATTAGTTCTGGAATAATAAAACAATCGATATAAATGTTGGCCTATTTGTAAAGAGGCCAGGAAAATATCCTTGCTAACAAAGATCAGCCTCTCAGGAATATACAGATAAGGGTAGAGCTCTCTTGTATATAGTGGCCATTGTTTTTAAAAGTGTAAGGGTGGTAAGTGGATGTTAAAACACAAAACCGCTTTGTCTTATACTTGAAAATAAAAGGTTTTTCACAAGGGATTTTAAAAGAATTACATATGCATTCCTAACATAAATTATAAGTTTCAGTAAAACATTTTTAGATATAAACTTTTTGCCCAAATAAATATTACGGAATATATATATATATATATATATCAATTTTCTTTGTTTTCTTTAATTAAAGGAATGCATTCATAACCGAAGTTTTAGTTCATGAATCTTTAACAGAAGAACATAGTTAAAAAAATATCTACATAATGACTTCATGGATACTTACTTGCACCATGTTTTAGCAATAGTTCCACTACTTTTATCCGATTTTTCTTGCAAGCTATATGCAACGGTGTAAAACCATTAAGCGCACGCGCATTCGGATCAGCCTGTCTATCTAATAGCAGCTTAGCGACACGCACATGACCGCAGTGAGCTGCAACGTGTAAGGCAGTTAGGTAGTCAACTGTTACTTCATCTACAGGCGCTCGATGGTAGAGAAGGATACGAGCAGCGTCCACGTGGTCACCCTGAGCTGACATGTGAAGTGGTGCCAAACCATTCTGAAAAACAGAAAGCAAATTTATTCAATTCTTAAAACAAAGGAAAGCTAATAAAATAACAGCAGCTTCGTTATATTATGTACATTATAAAGGAATATTGATAAGCTTTTTATTGCTTAGAAGAAAACAACATGAAGTCTTACTTTCGTTTTAGAGCTAATAGGAGCTCCTCTCTCCAATAGCATGTCCACAACTTGTTCGTGACCACTTCTTGCTGCGCAGTGAAGAGGTGTGAGGCCGTCTCTGGTTTTAGCTTCAATAGTAGCGCCATGTTCTATAAGCAAAGCTACCATATTGCTTTTACCCCATTTAGCAGCTACGTGCAGGGGAGTAATGTTATGTTTGGCGGCATAGTTCACATCAGCGCCTTTTTGGATAAGAAGATTTGCAATTTGTTGGTTACCATAGTGAGAGGCTATGTGGAGAGGAGTAAAGCCGGATTTTGAAGTTACATCTGGGTTATGTTCATTCTACAATTAAAATTAAAAAAATTGATGGCTTCTGGGATATTTTAATAAAAACAAAAAGTAACAGTTTCAAAAATCTTACCTCTAAAAGTAGCTTTGCTGCTTTGACGTCGTCTTTTTTAGCTGCAATATGTAAAGCTGGAAGTCTTATTTTACCCCTTGTATCATTTTCTAATAAAACAGTAACTACTTTATCGTGCCCTTGTTGCATAGCCACTGCCAATGGGGTGAATCCATCCTATAACAAATATAGCTTATCCAGTTTTCGATAATAAAATATTTTGATTTAATTGTTATATCCTTGCAACAATAAAATCTGTAACAGGTTCGATTCATAGTGTGATGTTTTTAAAAGAACACACAGGATTTATTCCTTAAAACTTGCCCTGCTACAAGGTTAAAAACTATCATCAACGTTCTATCCCGGCATCTTCTGTCGGTTCCGTTTTGCGTTCATTGTCTCCCCACATTATCTGGACAGGAGCGGCTCAGGCCTAGATACAAATTATTTAGTGATTTATTTTTTTAACCCTTTCGATACTCTTGAGACATATACGTCCCACCACATTTCTTCAGAGTACTAAAAGCATATGAACGTATTTAAAATGCGTATGTATGAGATTATTCCGTAAATTATGGCCTATGGACATAGTTAGTTGCAAATTGTGTTGCCTAAATTACCATGTCTGATCAGAGAATTTTATCAAAAAATGCAATATGTAGGTGAAGAAGTAGAGGAAGTTCTCGCAGAAAATTGTGCTAATAGTTCAGTTCCAAACGAAAAACGAATTTTCATGGTCAAATTTGTTCCAAGAAAAAGTTTCCCAAAAGAATGTATCATAACGGCCAACGTGAATAGAAAATCTTCCGAAATAGAAACATTTCTAAATCTTTTTCCAGTAAGCTTATTTATATTATATATATTTATATTTTCATAAAAATTTTATTATTATACTGCCGAGACAAACTTACCCCCTAATCTAATACGGTTGGAACAAATTTATCCCTCACTTTAATACAATTGGGATTGATTGGTCCCAACCCTTTTCATTCATTTTTGTGAAAGATACGCTACTGATACATTCTATGTATGCATAGACGCCTCATATCTACTACTCTGTTAAAAAAACATTTTGAAATACAAATGCCTAAAATTTGTATTGAAAGGGTTCAGAAAAACGTCCAAAACTTTTCTAAAAACAATCAATTCAAGACACGTTTAGATAAAAAGAATTGTTTAGTATTTCCCACCGAAAAAGTTTGGTGAAATTTATACGGAATAACAGAAGTAAAATTCGAAATTGAGTTGGAAACTTGAAAAGTTTGGATCACCTCCGTTTCGGGGACCATAAATTTCAGAGAGTCAAAGTTTATTAGCAGCAATTTTGTAACAAACTCTAATTAATGGTGATCGCAGGTGGTAGCCAAAGTTTTATGAGAAATTCATTTCCATGAAGTAATTTTTGTAGAAAGAAAAATGATATATTCTTCCTTAAAGTATCTTTTTAAAATGATTAAAAAATGATGAAAAATGTTTAATCTGCATAAAGCCGTAAGCTTCGTTTCACTTATAGACCTAGCCATTTCTCCCATAATCCAGATGTGATTGAATAATTGTAAATAATAAATTTAGTTTTTTCAAAATTATTTGGTGAGGTTTTCAAGAACCTATTAGTAAAAAATATTAATTCCAGATACGCGTAGAGTGATCATATTCCTAAAGTTAGTTGCTTTATGGCATTATCCAATTTTATTTCAATAAAACAAAATAACAAAAGCATCCTTTACCTCTGTTGATAAACTTTGATTCGCGCCATTGGCAAGAAGATATTTGACAACGTTGTCGTGATTTTCCTGCGCGGCCATATACAAAGGCGTGAATCCATTTTGACTTTGTACATTGACAGATGCACCATGTTGAACCAAAAGTTTGACAACTTCTTCCTGACCCGCCAAAGAAGCTATGTGAAGTGCGGTGTTGCCTTTTTTGGTAGCTGCATCAACTACGGCGCCCCTTTTTAAAAGCTGTTCTACTATTTCTAAATGACCATCTTTGGAAGCGAGATGAAGAGCGTTCAAGCCGTTCTGGAATAAAAAATAAGTGGTCATTGCAATTAAAACAAAGATTTTACCCACTCGTTTAATCACTTTCTTTCCGAAAGTAAAATAAAAGACATTAAGGCACTTATTCTGGTGGTTTATGCAATGGTTTTGTATTACTACCAAGTTAAAAAATTTTGAGTTTAAGAACATAAGAAAATACAATAAAGATTCTTGAAGTTTTAAGAAACAAATACGAAAGTAATGGGTACTGATTTCCAGCAGTATTTAAACCGCATGTGCTCTAGCAATTCATTGGGTCGTTTGAACTACCAAGCAACTAAACCATGTATGACCCTTGTTAGTAAGGTAAGAGTAACCCATAGTTTCATAAATTTAAACAATCTGTATGTTATTCATACTCCCAGAATTTGCCGCAAACCATGGGAATCCAGAAGAAAAGTGTAAAGTGTCCAAATGATATTTTCTCAATAGATACTGTACTAAGCTATAGCGTTTTGATAGAAGTACTGATTAAATTTTGTGAAAATTCGCTTTTCTTTTTCAGGTAATTCTGAAACCGAGGTAATTTTCCACTAAATAAAATAACCAAATGATATACAGTGATGAAAAGCCACACTCAGACTAATTAGCTCATTTAGCACATTTTCCAGTAGAAGTGAACATAAAAAGGGGAAAAGTGACTCCGAGAAAATATTTACTGTCTAGAAAAGCTACCAGCGCAATTTGCTGGAAAAACTGGAATGTGGCAACTTGTTGTACTAAATTATCTTATTTTTTTCCTTACTTCAAATTCTCTTTATACATATTTAAAAAGTAAGTATACTTACTGCGTTACTAGTATTAATGTCGATATTGGATTTCAAATGCTCCAAAACTTTATCAAGTTGTCCATTACGGGCTGCACGCAAGAAGGACGTATTTCCGTCAGACTGAAATAAAAATAGAGCTCTCGTCAGTATTTCAAGTGGTTGATCAGTTACACATATCGATTCATATTTAAATTTATGTAGACTATTAGTAGCACGAAGTTTTTTCATTATGTTAATGTAAAATTCAAGTTTAAGATCATGTCTAGAAAAAAATTGGGTCACTGCTCAATCACATATCTAATAAGAATATATTATCTGGATCTACTGTTTTTATTAGACGAGGAGGACGAATATAAATTAGGACATATAAGGAAATAATTCGTTGGGGATTTTAGGATTAATGGGAATAGATGGGCATAGACAGTTCTGTAATCAATTGAGGAGGAGTAGAAAAGATGGTTGGAATCTGTAAATGAAGATAAAAGCTTTTGTAGATAACTTGCAAGAGAAATCCAATAAGATGGTAGAACAAATCAGTTAGGGTCATAAAGATTCAAAAAAGGAGACTAGGATACTAGGCATTAATAATAGGAGAAAAAGTAGTTAAATATGAACAACTTCAAAAGACGATTAATCTTTTATACTTTTTAATTTGCTGCATAAATTAACATGAATAGTATGTAATTCTTGTCATAGTGTGCCCTTTGCTTATGAAAATTTTGCAGTGTGAGCTGAAGAGACAATTTTAATCCTTTGTTGTAGTTTTCATATTGTTGAAAACATGTTTTCATTAACTTTTTAATCACTTCTGTGTTAATTGCACAATCCGGTCTCTATTGACTTAACGATCACAAAAAGAATGAGTAATAATCATCACGTGGCATTTTTCTCGTGCACGTTATATATATTTATAATGATTTTCCAGATTCATCAACCCCTAGCGCTTTGATAAAAGTCACCCTCCGTGAAATTTCCACCCTGTTTGCACAGCAAGGTGCTTTCACCCCAAGCTGCACTTGGCACCCCACTGCCAGTCGGAACAAGTGCACTATTTTGGTTTGCCATGTGATCCTTTTATAGTTTTGTGTCTTTATTGCTAGAAAAAGAGGAAAATAGCTTTTAGGAAACACACGAAAAGTTTAACTTCTAGCAAAGCAACTTTTTGGGGTGAATGGACTATAATTGCTTACTACCGATTCTTTTTTAATTCGTGATATCAAAAATTATTAGAAGAAAATATATTCATTTAATATCAAAAATGTAACAATGTTTTCTTTAAATTTTGTGCGAGTAAATAAACTCCCAGTAAGACTTTATTAAAATTTCTCAAAATGACTTGAATTTTTAAATCAATGTAGTAGGAAGAGTGAGAAATAGACTATGCTCTTTTCTCTTAATCACTTTTAAATAAATTGTAATAACTCCTGCTTGAAATAGTAAGTACACTATTTCTGTTCTTACTATCCATTTATACAGTTTTAAGTTTTTCTAAACTGATTTCATAAGAATAATTTTTGAATATAAGTTTGTCAGTATCACTCTTTTTTACAATCGCTGACCCATCTCAAAATTGGCAACAGTTTGCTGCTATTACACTCTACAAGCGTAAACTTCCTCATTTGAAACCGTGTTGAGTTGTACTTTTCTATATCATCAGAGATATATTTAGTTTTCAAACGCACATGCACATTTGCAAGTAAACAAAAGTAGCGATCGAGGTATTGAAATAAAACTAAAACCATTGGCGGCGCGTTAAATGGATCTAGAACTAACAACTGCCAATAAGGAAAAAATATTACTGTGTGACTTCAACTACACAGCACTCCCAGGCATATTTATAAAGTTTATTGGGTTACATATAATTAACCATATTTAAATGTCTTTCGTGGTAGAAACAACAATATAAATTATTCTAATATAACGAGCGTGATTTTTGTTTGAAACAACATTGTTATCTAATGAAGTAATATTTGCTTTTAATAGATATTTGGAAAGGAAAAAAGACACAAAACATACATTAGTTCTGTTGAATGTAAATAAAAGCAAACAGATCTTTCTCATGTAATCTGTGATGTCTTACTACCTAGACAGTTCTATTTACTATTGTTTTCCTTCACGGGCTGGCACTGAACAAAATCTAACTGGCGGTTGCCAAAAAGTCATTACGAAATAGGTGTTTATAAATAAATAATGATTTGTCTGAGAATTGCAAGAGGCACGCAACGTGGTTCATTACCATCAGATTCAATTATGGATCGGGTGGTAAATTTATGGTTACTATTGGAAGCCTAATTACTTATTGTTTTCTCTTTTACACTCTCGATTTCTCTTCGAGAATTGAGAATGGCGAGAAAGATAAAATTGGTTGATTTATCACACCGAATATTTAGATTAAAGTGGTTTTTAATTATTAAATATAACTCGAATTTTATATGGTCCTATCTCAAGGTCAGTTTTCTTAATATTGTCATTTTTTTCTAAATTTCACCGCTCTTACTGTTTTTTCTTCAAACTCTTCTTTATATAAATTTCAAAACTATTGTAAAATTTCGAAATTCCTCTGTTGCTTTTAAATATCTATAAGTCATATATTTATTTTCCTTTTAAAAAAAATATTTGTTAAACTCAGTCAAATAAATATGCTACAAAATAAAGCTTTATTTACCATATGAAAGTGAGACGATTTTTTATATTCTACTTTCAAAAGGCTTCTTTTTTTAAATTTCTATTTTTATGGCCCATTAAATTATCTTCTATGCGTTTAACAACTTTATTTACAAAAATTCAATTATTGCTGTTTTTTATTAGATATTTATTTTATTATTTGATTATGATTAGGGAACCTTCATTCGTATTTTGTTTACCCTTTACATTATTTATTAACCTACCTACACGATTTCAAATACAGGAGACTAAACTAAAAATAGCGAAAAATAATGGTAATGACAATAAAATACGGTATTGTTCTTTGCTCGCCGTTATAAATATCAGAGTTTTACTGTACAGGATGGTGTAATCGATAACGTGCTGTGGTTAACAGTTCCTGGCACAACATTTGCTTTATTTTGCTGTTAAAGGTGTATCCAACGTATGCAGTAATAATACTTCCTTTGTCAAGAAATAGTAACATCTTTACAAGATTAATGATTATTGCTGTTTAAGGCATTTTTTTTCTAGATTTTTAATAATTATTTTAAACATTAAAAACTGTATACTCCACAATAAATAACTTTAAAGAAAAAAAAACAATCATGAATTCTTGATTATTTTTTCAATTTGCAATAGTTACCAATGTACGTATCAAATACAAAAAAATAATTACTTTCTCGAATAAACAATAAAACACCCTCGTAATTATTTATATTTAACTTTACTAACATCTGACATGAAAATCTTGAAACACTAATTTACTAATTGCTAAATGTAACATCTGACGCTCAATTGTTCACTCTAAAAAGTGTTTATTAATGGTGTGCTAAAGATACATTTACAAAATAGGGTGTCCCCCTAAATATAAAAAAAAGGGTGGTGGCCTGGAATAAGTAACAGATTACCCTAATATTTAATGTTTATCTAATAGGATAAAATTTCACACGCAAACGAGGGACAGGTTCCAATTAAAACTCGATTAATTAAGCACGTGTGTCAATAAAATTTATTTTAGATAAAATTAATGATAATGAACAACCAGGGTTAAAAAATCTTAAATACGTACAGTTTTTCCACCTGAACTTTATCCGTGCATCATAACTAAGACGAATATAATCCATGAAAAAAAAAATTATGTTTTTATTATAATGTTTGTAGGCTTCCATACGACCAGAGTGAATCTGAAGATTAGATACTGCTTGTTGAGAACCGCATCATGCAACGTTTCGCATTCTGTCAGAAGTGTGATCTTCAGGAGGTGAGACGTGAACGTCGACTCTGGGTAGTAGTTGAGTATCCATGCAAATATCATCTCCTCAAAAAGCTACTTATGACAGACGGTTCAGTAATATCTCAAAAATGAAGCGGTCCTCCAGAAGCAGTAATTGTGAGATCTCTTTAATATGATAACTAATACATATGATAAGTATTTTCATTGTAAATAAAATTAACTTAAGACAAACTTAAATATCCCACCACAAAATAAATAAAAACTGTTTACATAATGCATGCGGCTACAAAACACGCGTATAATCCTGAAATTCAATTATACAACTAAACTTACAAGCAGTGGCTCACGATAAACAATTATGATGACAAAAATAAAGTCCAGTTGAATTTTAAAATTGAGAATTGAGTCCACTTCGATCAAATACAGTCCTTTGATTACATGTCCCTTGTATGTATAGTCAGTTAAAACGTAGAACGTAATTTTTTCTGTGTTGCTTTTCACCTTTTAGAATAAATAATTTTCTGTAGAGGGTAATTGTTTTATATTATCAGATATTAAAAATTTACATCTATTTGAATTTCATACAAGGTACAGGTTTATTTATTTTTCTTGGGAAAAGTTAAGAAAACGGATTCTAATTTTTAATATAGTTTTTCAAATGTATACATTTAAAAATAAGAAAAAATAAAAATTCTTAAATCACAATCCAAATAAAACTTTATGTTAGAATGCAAACTAAATAATTGTGAGTCTAAGGATGATAAAATTATCCTGTTCGTTATAAAGTTTAAACTTTATTTGATATAATATAAATATATTTCATAGTAAAAAATATAGATATAAAAATATGTTAATAGTAATAGTAGAAAAATTCAAATAAATGGAAAATATGATTCAATCATTTATTAATAATAATATTTCATTAAAATAAACTTTATAAAGAATTGTTTTAATATAGATTCTAAAAAGAACGGCGTAAAAGTCTTGACTGATTAATGAAATATGTATTATATAATTCCTACTGTCACCAATACAATATGTATGTATTAGAAGAGACTTACCATTCGTAAAAATTTCAAACACAACGACATTATACGAAACCACACATTCTAGAAAACCTCCCCAGCATCCTTCTCCCTAGTAACAAAATACTCCATTTTGTTCCCACCACCATCAAAATTACCCTTGATCAACCAAAAGTCAACAGGTACAGCGAACTTCACAATTTCAATAAACTAACTATTCTAATTCCTAGTAAAATTTTCGAAAATAAAGATATCCAAAAAATCTTTAGCTAGTGAAATCACATCAATTTTGATAGGTTGGAATTATTAAAACTCCGGATAGTCTGAATGCAACCGGGTTGGAAAAGAAGTCCATGCGTTAGGGACGCCGACGCCTTCTTACGTCATCGGTCAATACTTGCGTCGCGGCGGCGCGCCTCCCGCATTCATCGCCACCCCCGATATGGGGTGCACCCTTACTAAAAGTTGTAATTGTCTTTCGGAATGACCCTCTGACATACAATAATAGTACATTTTGAAGATATCTGTAATTTTAAATCTACATATACAAGGTGGTCCAAACATATTGGAAATTATATAAAAATGTGAAAAAGATGGCAGCCAAATTACACCCCAAGTAGAATAATTATTGTAAATTATTAGAGATATGACAATCGATTAGAGATAATATTTTTCTACTTCGTGTTTTCATGGAATAATCTGTTAAAGAAATGCATTACCAACTATAAATTTACATGAGGTCCAATTTTATTTTGGTGTTAAAACTCAAAAATTTATATATTTCTAGTTTAATATAAATGACTAAAGTTTATCAATAATTATAAATTTCGTGAATGAATCTGGCCAAGTTCGATTGGCTGTTCACTGTTAGTGCTAAATAGATGCTTAATTAAAAAAAGTAAAAGCTTCTGTTTTAAAAACCACAGATCATGTTATTCCGTAAATTTTACCTAAAAAGGAAATTGCTATTTTAAATTAATAGTATAAAAAAAATTCCATACATTGCCAATTCAGTATAGGTTTCTTTATTTCTTGTAAAATTGCTACTTAATAAAATTTAAAAAAATATTCATATTTAGAGAACAAATTAGTTTTATTAAATATCTCTTGAAACTAATAAATATTACTACAATTTGTGTTGGATATTAATGAGTATTTTTATAAATCACTTATTATTTACACCGAAAGTCGAACCTGGTATCTATCAGACATTAGTACATTATTTCGAATTATATGAATCACCCAGCCATCAATAAGCTCTAATAACAAATCTATAAATATAATTTTCAAGTGGATTTCTGGCCAATTTCCAATTAGATTGAATACTATTTAAACATATTATATAAAATTACAATTTAAATGTTTACACTCCTCATTCTAGCAATTATTAAAATACTCGAGTGTTTTTTTTTAATTGTATGTTAACATTGTTATTAGCCTCGTGTTTTTTATAGGCTTTGTTACTGTTCGCTGGACTCTATGAACAGTATTATTAATAATAACAGTCGATATTCGAGTGGGGAATCACCTTCAGACTAAACTGATTTTCTAATTTGTAGCTACTCAACTAAGAATTCAAATTAGAAAATACATTTTTGATTTTTAGTGAAATCAGTAACATTCCTGCGTCTCACTTGTAGTCAAATAAGAATAAATACTCGATCTCCTGCCAGAATTAGAACCAACAAGGTTAGAAAATTTTCTTTATTAGTAATAAATTTTTTATATATTTATAATAGCTACGTTCATAATATATTTATACATAACAAAATATATATCATAACAATATTCAAAAACTAAACACTGAACGCGTAGAACAATATATATAGAAAACTACTAATTAAGTTACTTGATAACAGAAGAATAACAAAATAGTACGCAGAGCAAAAATAACAAAAAAGGGACTAGATGAAAACCAGAGAATATATTATTAGAAATGAACAGAGCAGCAATTAAGAGGGGGCAAAAACATAAAGAAAGACCAATAGAAATGGGGAAGGGTCCAATTTCTCTTAATCTCATACACCACAAAGTATATAAAGACAATAAGATTAAGTAAGTAGGTAATCATAGCACATGATTAATTTAATATATAAATATCAAAACCTGACTTTACCTGACAAAGATTATCAAAATTTAGTAGAAGCTACAATCGTCAATAGAAATTAAAGAAGTCTTAAAGAAAGTAGAAGAAATATGCATTGGACATCATATAAAAGAATTAGCACAGAGTAGGAAAATTTTTAACTCTATATTTAGCGATATAAAGATATTAAAACATTACTTTAAATAACATTAAGGACAACTAAATAATTTATTCAAAGATCTGTCATTCTTATACTAACATTTATTCTTACTTTTTCCGATTGTATCATTATCTTAATGGCCTAAATACTAATTTAATTACATTTTACATTAACCCAATACTGGCAGAAATGACGTCTTTATAAAGAAGAATGATGAATCTGTTTCTGCCACCAAAGAAATATAATTACAAAATCAATAACATCGTACCCTTCAACCCCAAAGTACATAATTCCTTATTAATGCCGGATTTTGGTGCATGAAAGGGGATTGTAGATGTGAAATTCTGTTTGATATAATTTTGAGAAAATAATAAACTAGTGTTTAATCAATTAAACCAAAGAAAACTCTAAATCTTAAAAAAAATTTTTTTGTACGTTTATGAATGTTTGCATACATTTGTTATTTATACGACTTTTTTGTTTTTTGTAGGCCTGAAGATGACTGGTCACAATCGAAACTAGTTGTATTGTTTAAATTAAAGTTTTTGTGGTAAAGATTTAGAGTTTCTTTGGTTTAATCCTACATACCAGATTTGAGATTTATGGAGAACCTTCTCGATCTTAATGTTTAATCATTTTCGTAGTTTCTATTATATTATAAATTTAAGTAGTTAATATTAGTTTATCTAGTAATAATTTTGCCCTTATAATACGTCGTAAAAATTACCGCACCATGCAAATTATTAACTGAAATTTAATTTAATTTTTACCTTTACTTTTACTACTACATAATTTATGTTTTCATGGTTTGGATATGGATTGAAATTTTAATTACAGCGACATTATGGTGAATGTCAAGAGTCATAAACACAAATTTGAGTTACTATTTTATAATACGCGAAAATAAGGCGAGAAAAAGTTGAATGAATATGTGAACTTTTTTGCAACTTAAGACATTAAAATTATAATCAGGTTAGAGAAAATAAATAATTCAAAAATGTGTAGTATACAGAGAAAAATGACAAAATGCATAGAAATGTAGCAACAAAAGGACGGCTGAAAATTTTGGAAATAGAATAATTAATATGAAAATAGCTAGAGATATATTCAACACTTTATAAACGACAAATAAAGAATAATAATATGTAGTAAGAAAGACAAAATTTTTTTTAATATATGCTAAAGAAAACTGGCGGTCCTCTACACCCTGGATGTTTAATATTTGCCATATATCACTTATATCAATACATTTAAAAAAAATATGGTTTAATTATACATACTTTTCTAAATGAAATATTTTATAACAAAAATTTATGTACTCAGCTTTCTCTTTTGATTGTAGAGGTTAAAGCGTCTAATCTCAAGAAAACAATTATCCAGATGATTTGAGTTGACAAAGTAAAAAGGATATATTGCTACATATTTACGATCCCATTGAAGAAGGAATGGTAAAGTGGCCAAGAGAATTTTCTAAGCAATAATATTCTTTATTTTCTAAAAAATTGGTTAATATTATTTATTTAGTTTAAAAGGTAATCTAAAATAATTGATCTCTCCAGATTTAATTGTTTATTCAATATTATATATTGAGCATATCGTAGATATTTCATGATTTCAAAATCTTCCAAAAATACAGTTCTTTTTTCTTGTCACTCGTATAAATAATTCATAATATAATATATAAGATACCTGTCATCTCTTATACAGAGTGGACCAAAAGTCTGGATTAGACATTTTGACCACTTGATTAAGTAATCATTATTTTAAAAAGCTTTTAATTAAAAAAATTATTGTGACAATTAGGCGTTGCCAGGCTTCTGTTTTCTTTATTTAAGACCTTCTAGACTACATAAAATCATAAGTGTTACATATGGTTGAACTCGTATTGGAAAGAAGAGAAGAGAAGATAAAAATGACTGAATATACAGGGTAATGTATTTAAAAAACCAAAGTGACTAATAATATCAGAGAAACGGCAAATCTAACAACATTGCAAATGTCAAATCTGTAATCTCCGTATGCCAAAATAGGCTTGTCCCAAATTTTGTAGAATTCGGACCAGCAATTTACGAGATAATTGGCCGTTTCCAGACTTTTGGTCACTCTGTATATTGTCTAATGCTCATTGGTTCGAATATTTATAATAAGAAATCAAGCATATAATTCGTCAATTTCTGTAGATATATCTAAAGATGACAAAAAGGTGAAATTTAAGTCATATACGAATGTTTACAAAAAGCTGTGGAAAACCGTGAAAATATAAGATAAATATTATTTACCTTTTATATGTATAATTATGTTAAACGATCATTCAAACAAAAGATAACGGATTTAGACCCTCATTCCCATTCTTAATAACATAATGAAAGAAATATTATTTAAAGACCCCATAATATATATACTGTGAAATATCGTTAAAACTACTAATGTCTAAATTGATTTGAGTTTTGATACTCATCATAACTGTGAGGTGTTGATTAACTTTGTAAAAATTTGGAAGTCGTAAAAATAACTTTACTTTCCAAACCAAACAATTCGTAACGATGGAGACTCCTGCAATTAAAAGACCACCTCATCGTGCAACCGTCAAAACTTTCAGGAAACTTAAATAAACTCTTTAAACTTGCTATAAAGTACCTAAATTTAAATTTTAGTTGCATAATAAGCAAATGAGTAATGACTCATAAACTCTTGAGTCCATAATCTTTTTTTAGAATATGAAATAAAGAATTCCAGATATTCTCTATCGTATATAAAATCTGCTTTCGCTTTCAAAACACTTGCGATTAGGAATTCCTTTATTCTAAAATTAGACAGAAGAACATAATATAACTAGTGGTTTTTAAAAAATCGTCAGGTTTCAGAGTGCTATTTTAAGATTGCAGCGATGGATTTTTTATAAAATTAAAATTTTTTTAAAATATATAAAAATTAGATTTGAACAACAATGAATCATGGATAAATAAAAACCATCACCTGACTGAATGGTTAATTTTCAGACATGTATTTTATCCGCAACTAATTTTGTGCCAAAAATTTGATGCAGTATCCGTCGACGCTAGAAAATAAGAAATTTTTACAGCAGCACGACGACAATCGGTTATTTACGTTTTAAAAGAGATAGAAAAATAATCAGCGAAAAATACATAAAAATGTAATATCGATTTGAATAAAAACAAATATTTTGGATATATAGTGTGATCTATTTATTTTATTCGGTAGGTAAACAGTAATTTTTAATTTGATGTTACATATAATGAAAGAAATGTCAAAGAAAAGAAACATAGATTTAAAAATAATAATATAAATATAAGAGCAGGATGGAAATGATAACACTCGAGAGTAAACAAAATCACAATCCAAATAAATGAAACTAAAGGAATATTATAAGATCCAGAACAAAATGGTCAACAACACACAACATATGCACAGCCACAATAAAGGAAGAATTAAAGAAGCAAGAACATACAACATATCTCAAAAAATGTGGCAATGTTGCTATTTTAAAAAAAATATGCCACACCCTCTATAGTAGAATACCCTTATCTTAATTAAAAACAATCGACTATACATTGTCCCCAATTTTTTGTATTGATCATGTACTAGAGGATATGGAAATGACTTGTGTTTAAGGTTTATATTGCATGTTATAAAATAATGAAGAAGGGTGCATAAAAAATATCGACGAAATGTATGACATCATGTTTGTGTGCAACTTGAAGGGATATACATATTCGTGATAATGATCTATCATACTATTTATCATCAGCTGATGGTTTGTGTAGTTGTAATGAAATGAGTTTTCATAGCAATTAATAGTTCATGAAGTTAAGAAACCAAATAAATGAATATAGCATACGTTTCCTGTTTCCGTGTATAATTTTTCTGATAGATGTTGAAAAATAGCCTAAAGGTTATTAATCAGCTAAATTTGGCTTTTCCTGTTAATCAGTAATTTCAAATATATTTCATCGTGAATTTTTAGACTCCATCCACTTAACTCGAATATACTTAAATTATAATCTTTCTTATTCCGATATTTGCTTCAAACTTTCTTTGGAACGAGTTTGGTTTATTAAATTTAAAATAAAAAAAACTACACTTCACCAAATGTTTCTCATTTCCCTCAGAACATAAAAAATTGAGTCAATTTGCATAAATATTCCATTTTGGTTCACCTTTCGAGCCTGCAGAGAGACTTGAAAAATGTTATATGCCGAATTGTACGTGCCTTAACTTGGAATGTTGGCGGTTTCAAGTTATTTTGGTTTTATTGCCTTAAGAAATTTCAGTCCGAATGGCTATTTGCGAAGTTGTCGTTAATTCGGAAATATTTCTAGGATTTACACCAAGTAAATTAAATACGTTTATCAAAGCCAAATGCCTCACTATTATTCAGGGATGCGTTAAGGTTTTTGTCTGTCTAAAAATAGATGGTCCAATCTATTTCTTTATGTAAAATGGGGAAATACAAATTAGTTCTGAAGTTAATATTCTGTCTATCGCCACTTCATATCTTTACTCAAGGAAATATAACAGATTATTATAAGGATATCTATTAGTAGTCCAAGAACATGAAACAATCAATAAGTTTTACAAGGCATTAAGGAAGATCTTATTCCAGAGATTCTTAGAGGTCTTTTCCTGAGTTGCAGTTTACATACAATTTCAAGTTGAAATACAAGAAAGAAAGGACTAGAAATCAGGTCCTCCAACAATCAGATAAAAAATAAAATCAAGCGTAGACCTAAATTGGTCCTAACAGAATCTAAGGGTGTCCTCCTGTTAAAGCAGGTCCTTCAAATTAGCGTTCTGGACATCAATTATCTTTAAATATGCTCAAAAAATGATTAGTAGGTAAATGGCGATCTAAGGTTAAACAAAACCGATTCTAATGATACTCAAACATACTGCTATCTCATAACAATGAAGAATTTTCCTAGTTTTGTAAACCCAGATACTAATTTCCATTTATATCAAGCAATGATGAGGCCATAACATATATTGGAATCTAGCTAGACAATATGTCAAGGTAACATGATTAAAAATAAAACAAAAGTTCCTATTGAAGGTTAGAACTATCCTTGGAATATCAGCAAAAACCCGAATAACCCCTTTACCACTAAGAATCGATATGAGGAATATTCATAATATGATATTATTGTAACTATGTCCTTCTGAGAAACTACTGAGAAAAACTTTGTCTCAAGAATTGGGAAAAAAACTTCTTCTATTGTCTCAAGAATGGGGGATAACAATTAGCTTAAGGAAATTAGACAATTCATTAACGAAAAAAGCAAATGGCATCAAACTTGAACTCCATTAGATAATATTTGCTTATTAACTCTTATGATATAAAAGTTGTAATAAGTAAAGAAGATAGTTTAAAAATATATGTCGAGGAAATTTCACGATATTTTTACATTCGAAGCTTAATATTTCAAAAAATTTATAATCTGCTTATAATTTCATATGCATGGAAAGCTAATTGAGTATACCAAACATTTATTACCCAGTTATTGAAATTGTGATATTGAACTTCTATAAACAAAGTTCAAAAATAAAAGTAGTTTTCCAAACGATTTTTAAACAATATAAAAGTATTATGTCATTTCGCAACCATTTAAAACAAAACATACTTGTTTTAAAATAAAAAAATATATATACAACATAATGTTTTAAATGTTCTATTATTATGGAGCCGATACAATGTTGTAGGAAAGATATTACTGAAAAATTCTATAAAAAAGTTTGGTCCAGTCTAACTAGCATTCTTTAACACCGGCTTCAAAACAATACTTCGGATGAAAATTTTGAAAAACTTTATCTTCAACTTCCCGGGTATTACTAATTTGTAGTTTATTAATTCCCCCTTCTTAACTTCAACCCATTTAGTAGTTTAGATTATCAAATAAAACTTTTCCCGAAAGCGAAAGTTATATAAAATTATGATCGGAAAATTCCAAAAGGAAGTAACTTGGAGGTTTTCCGCTACTTTAAATGCTACGAGGATTTCCCTAACACCACACTTTTCACACAATGTGATCGCAAAGCAACAAGCGCGACATCTGCAGGACAATTTTATCCTGCAGGTCCACTGCGGTACAAACAGACATTCTTAAAAGAAGGTTAAATAAAATTGTAATTAATTATTAATACTATTTTTCATACTTATTTGATAAAGAATGGAAAACAAGAGTTTAGTAAGATTGAAGCAGGAATATATTTTCAGTCAAGAACAAGATGAGAGTAGTTTGAGGTTGTTGTTCATATTTTGTATGTAAAAAAAAGATATAATATGTAGTATTTTCCTGCCAATTATATTTCAGTGATGAGGTGAAGGTCAAGTGCAATGTTGGTTCTTACCTGACCATTTTCGGTAACCATATTGGTCCCTGATCCCGACCCGACCACGCTGCTGGCAGACGAGGAGTTCGAAATAGAACACTTATTCAACTAAGAGAAGATTTTTGAGCAAAAATCAGGAATTTTCACTGCGGAATACCGGCATAATTTTTCTTTGGTGACCAACTTCGTGGACCAACTTTTAGCTACTAACCGAGAGGGAAGGGATGTTAACCAATGACATTGGGCTACCCCGGTATCGACCGGAAAGTAGTATCGATAACACGCAAGGCGATTTTCCAAGTGGAATACGCAGACAGGATCAGGGGTGGATTCGCCGCACACAAGGAAGAGTGTTCCTTATATTTTGGTTATTTATAGCAGGTAAGCTACATAAATAGCTTCAGCATTTGGGTGAAAAATCATGCAAAAAGTTAGTCAAATTAATTAAAATAAAGGGTACTAACACATTATGTAAAAAAAATTAGTTTTATCTGTTAATTTAATTCTGTGGCTAATAATTTAAAAACTAAATGTATTTTTATAAATATTTAGGGTTAGTTTGGATTACGTATTTTATGGCCAATTTTCTCCAAAAAAAAACACAAAAAAACATAGGATAAAGACGTAGGGATGCTTATACATGTGCACTAAAAAAAAAAAAATTGTACGTTTTGTCAATGATCTGATTAATTCACAATGTAAAACTAATATATTAAAGAGACGAAAAAAATAAAATTATCATAAACCTTATTACATACAATTTCGATTTATCTATTTTCATCAACTCCGATCAATCCCCAAAATAAAATTCCTGAAGAAAAACTTTTTTCATCTCTGGAAATAAATAAAATCAAAGAAATTGGATAAAATCTGGCAGACGAAAACGGCATGAAAGAGAAACTGAAGGTCATTTTTCCTTTTAAATCTATAAAAAGTGACATAAAGGAAAACGGGAAATAATGTCTATACAGGGGCGGAGTTACAATGGTATCTCTGGGTTAACGTGACATTAACAGTTTTCAAAAAACTAGTTTTCTTTTCAAATGTATAATTTGATAATCTGTCAAATCTTATGAATCCGAAAAACTCATTTTTTGTACCAGTAAATCATTTATTTATTTAAATACTTATTATACGACAAAAATAAGGAATTTCTTACCTTAACCTTTAAATATTTTTAATTGGCCACTTTAAAATGTATTTTTTCAAATATTTCTACTTTAGGAATAGGAGATGAAAAGTGTTAAGGGTTATTTCATGAAACCAGGTAACGAGATCAAGAAAGAAGAAGAACACATCAGAGATAAAAATACTGCATGTACTTAAATAAAAAACATAAAGATATAAGGAATAAGGTACATGATTAGAATGTCAGGAATAGTGCTAGAAGCAAATAAAATTAAGAAAAAAAGAATTGTGAAATATGTAGGTAATGCGATTAGAGCTTTTTGAAGATACAAAAAACTAATGAGGGGCTATTGCAAATGAGAAGGCAAAGAAAAACAAGTAAATGCAGAAGAGACTGCGAATAGCCTCAAAGATATTAAAACCAGTTAGTGTCACTGAAAAAAACGTGTATAACTAACCCTTCAACTTGTTTGGTATCTCCAATGGTTCTCTCAGCCTTTGGATAAGTCTGGACCGAACTGCGACCTTCGACCTTTGACAAAGTTTTTATGAGATAAGGCATTATAGCTTGTTTCCGTCAAATCGGATTTTATTGCTGCTAGCAGACATTTTATTGGGGTTTTCCGTAAAATGTAATTAAATTGGAAGTGTGTGGAGTGCCCGTACACCAGGCTTTTAATATTTTGAGGATCGAAGCTAAATATGTTTTATGAAAACCAATTTTCAAGCGGAAAAGTGTTTCTAAATTGAAGTAACTGAGAAATTGAATTCCCAATTTGGAAAATTGGGATGGTTTCTACGAAAATTAACAGGGGGATTTGAAATTAATACCTTGGCTATCGCCTATTTAAGTTAAATTCTTGTATCTGTGTACCAAATGTTTTTATATTAAATTTTAAACAAGTATTAGATTACCATTAGGAAAGGAATTAAAATATTTATAAAATTGTGTACCGGCAACTTAACCCTGTGAAACGCCGACAAACATACTCATTATTTTTGACTAAACAATTCAGCTTTTTTTTAATTGCTGTTATAGATTGAAACTTCAACAATAGCTACTTGAATGGTATAATCAAATTTCATCGAACGAGAAGATAAGTAGTAGCTCTGATCTAGAGGAACAATTTCAAAAAAGAGGAGGTGAATATTAACTTACAGAAGATGACGCCAGGAAAAGTGAAGATAATCGAGAATTTTAGGAAGCAAAGGAAGTAATTCGATTTGACGTTCAGCCTAGTGAGGAAGAGACGGAATGGAAAGAAATATCAGGTAACAAGTTACAAGATATCATATATTTTGGCACAGGTGGAGTAAATAACTTATTTGATGGTGATATCGCTCCAATAATGATTTTGTCTCATTTTATTGAAGGCATGTTAGACATGATTAAAATTCAAACAATATTGTTCTAACTTCAAGAATCACCAAGTTTAAATAGATCCGAACTTACACTAATTTAACTAAAGATATCTGACTACTGGTCAAGAAATTACTTGTTTACAAATAATTTTGTACGTATGTCACGTAAAATTATTTAATGAACGATATTAAGGAAAAAAGAGATCCTATAAGGAAAAAAGTAAATAATGTCAACCTTCCAAATTTAGAAATTGAAAAATTCGATGGAAATGTAAAAAATTGGATCAGCTTTTGGAGACAATTTAGGAAGATGCATGAAAATGTAGATATATTAATGGATAACAAATTTAAATACCTATTACAAGCAGTAGAAGAAGGATGAAGCATTAGAAATATGATGTTTTCTTCCATCCGAAGTTAATTTTCACATGGCAATTAAACAGATAGAAAACTAGATTTGCCAGAGACGAGATATTAATTGAGGTTTATGCATTTATTAAATTTGGATCTGAACTAGCAATCTTCAGTAGGAAAAAGACATATAACTCTGTCTTCTAACCTTCAAGATAAAGTAGAGAATCTTAGAGTATTAGAATCTTTGGGTGTAACTAGGGATGAATATGCAGCAATACTTTTCTTCTGGTAGAATCGGCACTACCATATGAATTAATAAAAGTTTGGGAACAATATCGCATTTCTAATAATAAAAAAATATCAATAATTTGCAAGGATTATTAGATTTCTTAACAGCAGAAGTAGAAGCCGAGGAATACGTAAATCTTGCACAAAATAATTTTTTACTAAATACTGGGTAGGAATAATTTACAGACTAAAAGTACAAAACCAAATTTGTATTTTTTAGTCACACACTAGTATTAAAGCACAAAGTATAAATTTAGACCAAACACGGACAATTGTGTAAAAAAAGGGGGTGTTCTTCTTCTTTAATGTTGCAAATGTTTGGAAATGTATAGTAAAATGTATTATTTCTTCAAGAAAACACTAGGCGATTATGTGTTATGACTTCTAGTTTTATTTTATATCATTTATACTGCTCTCTCCTTTATTCTACTTCTAATTCCATTGTTTGTAAGCTATTTCAAGATTACATTGGTTGTGGAAGAACTTTAGTTGAAGACAAAAATTATTATAAGGTAAAACACATTTACTAGGAACAATAAGGAGAAGTGTAAAGAATGTGACACAGTCGATTCTAGCGCCTAAAACGTTTAAACGTGCGCAAAAAACTGTAAAACAGGAAAGTAAAAAAGGATATGTGTTAGGAAAGTCAAAGGATAAGAGAAGGTAAACTTCGTATCTAAAAGCACGCACTAAAAATGTGTTTATTAAGAAGAAGCCTAAAATGGTATCACAAAGTCCCTTTGGAATTACTTTGGAAATATCAGTTATTAGTTGCCCACCTTTTATTCGATAAAAAAATTGGAATAAAGTTTACCTCCACTAAATTTAGGCTACAAATTCTTGAAAGTTTTGGCTCCTAAACTGATCACGAAAGTTGAAAAATCCATAAAACCCAAATTACTAGACGGCCAAAAAAGGATCCACAGCCATAAAAAAGAAAAAGCGTTGTATGTCATGCTATACTAAATTGATGGGTAGTAATGATACTAACGATAAAAAATTTGCACAGAATAAGCATGTTGCAAGTTATTGTAACAACTTTCCAGGAAATCTGTATAAATGTCAGAACTATTTACTAACTCAAACCACTTCAACTATAACTTTTTACCTTATTTTAAACCATCAGACTGAGTTCAAAACAGTAATTGCAAACCAAATAATGTTAGACTATTTGAAAGTATTTGATATCGCTGGATGCCAGCGACTCACAAGATACCCCATGGTTTTTTATTGTGAGACATGGGCACCTAACATGGTAGCCAAAGTGTTAAATAACTTAGAAGAACTCTCAGCTTCGGTGATACCAAACCATATTTAAGGAAAAATATTATGAAATATTGTTTCGAAAGATCTGTAACTTAATTACATGATTGACGAGGGAAGTAGGTTCTAATAATAGGTCTAGACAATAATTATTATTTGGTGTAATTTAATAAAAAAAGAAATAGAAAGGTTACTTACTCGATTTTAGTCTTAGATATGTTTTGGAATATATTTAGATATTATTGAGAACGTCCTGTATTATATTTACGCGAGCCCAAAATATAGTAACAACTGGTATTTCTCACATAGCAGGTAATTTATTATTCTTAGCGCTTATGTGTTATAAATGTAGAGAAAATAGCCTTTATGTAACGCTCGTTTTTAGATTGTTCTATTTCTGTAAACTCTTCGCAGGGGTTAAAACCTAATCTAATTTTGACTTCTTGTACCTCCCAGAAATATTGCGGGCCGGTTAAATTTTAATAGTTTCGTGAAAAGACGTTTTCAGTTAAAATATTTTATATATTTCTCAAAACAGGGATTTTGCCCAGATTTTAAAACCAAATAGACAAGAGTAGATAAGTAAATGTATTTTAAAATTCCAATTTATTCAAGCTTGAAACAAGTGTAATACGGTCAGAATTGCTCCGCATAACAATAGCACACAACGATCGATACATTTCGTCCAAAGGGTTGCGGCAACCCCAAGTCAGATACATCCCCCCATTCAATTTGGGTGTTGAGTATACAGAGAGTGCCAGTATATTTATAATTCGTATTAAACTCAGGGAAAAACCAACTTTTATTTATAAACAACCGTCCATTGCAAACATAATATAATAATTACTTTTATTATTTCATATTCATATTATCGTATTTTTTTCTTCTTTAATTTAATGTGTCCAGGGATAAATGGGGGGAGTACCAAACGCTAGACCAACAATATATTATTTATTGGTTTTTAAACTAATCCTTAAAGGATCATCTAACCTCACTCCACAAATCCTCACACTCTAGAAAATTCGAGACCGTACAAACAGAAAATTTTCCAGTGAGTGATAAATTTCAAAAAGGAACTAAATATCATTTCCTCGCGACTCTCCTATCTTTTTAATAAACAGACCAGTTATTAATGCTTTTCATATATAAACACAATTTTCAATTCCAAGAGCTTAGTTTTCCGCGCATTTAATCATTTCATTATGCAACAAGATTGAATCCAGATGCATCTAAACAAATCCTCTTGATAATTCTCTTCTGTGACGTTTCGTTTACGTAATTCTATTTTAAATTTAAATGAATGAGGAGAGAAAAACATGGATGTCCCACGTGCGAACCACTAGTTCGTATTAATTAACTACTTCACATTTAGAGGTAGGTAATGAAGCTTCAAAAAGCCCTTATAATCTACCCCCTACCTCTTTATTATCTGTTATTTATGTCAGTTTTCCCAGTTGTACCGTGTCTCTAACTTTTAATGTTTCATTCTAACAAATTTAAATTGTCTTCATTATTGTAGTATCTGCAAATCATTATTATTTACACGAGTAATCAACAGGTTACTAAAGAGATGTGGATGAAAATTAGTTATTTTTCAAGATTTGATAACTACGTCTTTCTTATATTTGTTACAACTGAACTCTATTTTATTTTAAATGAGATGATTAATAAATAGAAACTGCATCTCTTAAATCACGTGTTTTTTTATTTTGATCTTACCACAAAATCCTCAAATTTCTATAAATAAACCTTCTGCCAATATATCTTAAGATATTACTGCGTCTTAATAGAATTATTTCTATATGCCTGAAGAAATACGAAGTGTTCACCTAATTCTTGAAATGCGTGTAATCATTTGGGAAAAGTTGCTAGCTTAACACTTTAATAGAAATGACAGCATGTTTTGATTTTGATAAATTTGGAAACGCGCCAGTATTTTCTTACATATGAGCACATCTGCTGTCTTTTTTTTTTGTTTTTATGTTGTTCTACTTCAGTTGTAGATGTCATTCTTTTTGTAATTTCACACATCATTCTAGTTCCGTAAATTATATTTGGTTGCACACAATTTGGAAATAACCGAAATATAAATTTTGCATCGGAAATTGAATGTGACTGGAAATTAAAAAGAAATAGGAAGTTTTGTACGCTAAATATCTAAAGAGAATATTTTTTTTGTTTTAAAGGTAAATATACTCTACACATCAAATATATTCAACATGGAGTGTGAATGATAAAATAATTAATAAAATATTTTTTATTTTAAATACTTCCAAAAATTGTTTTTTCTTTAAATAAAAATGATATAATGAAAAAGATGCTTCACTACCAATAGCAAAAATTAAACGTTTCATATATTTTTGTTGTGTTAAACCAGAACTAAAATCTTACGCCATTGGGACGATCAACAAAAAAAAAATTTGGATGTATTCTAACAAAGTGTGTTTTAATTTGAAACATTTAAATGGAAACTACAGGTTTCTACATATGTTATTTAGAACGAATTATGTAATAGACATATTACGATTTGAATACATTTTTTTTATAATAATATTGTGTTAGCCAAATTTTGTTTATACTAAAAGTATATAAAATTTCTTACATAACAAACTGTAGAGAAAATTTTCTCGATATTGATATGCCAATGAAAATAAATCGTCTAGAAATTGGTTGAAATTTGAGATACAGTATCGAGCTAATTCAGAGTATATTATGAGAATAATGTTCGTTTAGTGGTAATTATTCCCTTATTTGGAGAGACAAAATAATACCCCACTTTTGCTTAACTTCTATATGTTTAATTAATAATTAATCGCCACATTATTTTAAAAAGAGAATATCATATCACTTTCTATGTATTCACATTATAGAAAAAATGAAAAATAAAAATTTAATGGTTCACAATTGATACAGCACAAGTCAAAACTAGAGACATCGAATAGGCACATATTATTAGGTCAAAAATATGAAGATTGGCTCAAATTTCCCTTAATAAAATGTTGCTGTGGCCAAAGATATAGGGTGTTAAAGTTGAAATGTATTTTTCTTTTTTTGGTACTAATTTCACAATATATTCATAAATGGTTACCAAAATTGGCACAGAGGCAAGGAATTTTGAAAAAGTTTTTCTTTAATAGCATGCGAATTTTGTACTTTCTAGAAATGAATATTTGTCCAGTTAAAAACCCCTTGTTATGCTTATTCTGTATACGTTGGCAAAACTTTAAACGTTATGAAAGATCTCTTGGAACAAAATTTTAAACAGAAGTGATTAGAATTCTAATAAAAGATTAAAAATTATTTGGAAATGATCATATTTCAACAAGTGTTACATTTTAATTTTACATAAAAATTATGTTCACGTCACTGTTTCTAATCAAAATTACGTACTAAAAAGTTTTGTTGAAAACTGTTACGATTCAGTTCAATAACGAATTTAGAAAAAAATATTAGTTTCCACTTTTACTTACTTTTCCTAGTTTGAATACATTCAAACGATTTGATATATATTTAAAATAAAGCGTCAATTAATTTTGGATGAAAACCTGCAGTTACGAATTAATAAAAAAAGTGGAAGATGGTTAGTAAATAATGTTTTAGAATCTTATAACGTTAATAGAAAATTTTATTGCTATTCAAAAGATTTACATTTTTATCTTTTCAGATAAATGAGTTACTGCCTCTAAACGAAAACTAGAGACATCCTCTATACGATTCAATTTTTACCTAATTCATTCATCAGTGATTTTTTAACAGACTAAAAATCTTACCTCAATGTCGATGCTAGTGAGTGAAGGGAACCTTTTTTTCATTAGTTGAGACATTTTGCTTGTGAACTATTACTTCACCGAATTAAATAACACAAAAATAAATATTGTCTGTATTCTTGACAAACTTTCTTCGCAACAAAGAAAAATCTGTAATAATTTAACAATACGTCAAAATTTTGTACAAAAATATACAAAAGGTCTACTTATACCGTAAAAATAAACTAAATTGGACTAATTTACATTTAAAATGAGAATAAATGAGTTGAATTGACATTATGTCACTTATTAAAGAAATGAATTACGTAATTTTAGTAGGTATACATGCATGGTTTAACAGATTGTTTATAATTTTATATAATGGAAAATGAACAATTGTATCTATAGCGTTAATTAACTAATTCCAAAATGAGTACAATTTTGCTAAAAGTATAGTTTTCTTAAAAAACATCATATTGTGTAGGAATAGTCATATAATTTTCTTGTTTAAAATGTTTTCCAAACTTTATTTAGCGAAGTGTGGACTTCAAATAGATTATAGCTTTCGTTATTTTTTTTAGTAAAGCAAGGAAATACCATATCGATAATAAATACTAGTTTCGACCTTTTATGACCATATTCAGGTATGTTTTATTAAATACTTATAAAACAAGTCTACCAGAAAATATTTTAAAATTATGTGCATAAATTTAGTATTAATTATATTCATACATGGGTGTTTCTAAATTCATACGAAAAAATTCAATATATTCAATAAAAATACGAAATGAATATAGATTTTTTAAATATTTCTCAAATTCGAGTTTTTTAGTTGTCGTTATATTATAAGAAGGCGAAATTAACAAACCTTATTTCATTTATGTCAAAAGTTTTAAATTCTATAAATTATAAACAGTATTCGGAATTTCTGTTTTATTTTTTAGTTTTTCCATAGAACTAATAGTTTTCGGGCAAAAAACAAAATACCATACATGTTATTTAAGTGAAATAACAAAATTAAAAATGCAGTAACATAGTGAAGTACAGAACATATGTTATAATAAATGTTTTAACATAATTGTAATAATGAAAAAAGCCTATAATTACATATTTATGAGCATATGTAAATCCCAAAATTTGAAGTTTCTACATTAACTCGAATTTCAGAAAAAAATTAAAAACTCAATTTTAATTCCTCTTTCAAGAATCTCTTCATACATCTTAAATCTTACAACTTTTACAATTTTCCTATTTAAGGCTGTCTTGTTCCACTTTTTTCTGATGTCTGCTTTTCTCCACTTCACATTTTTTCTGATGTCTGCTTTTCTCCACTTCACATTTTTTCTTTTATATATTATTTTCTTATGCTTTCTTAATCCAAGAATGCTTTTTTGGTATTTATTGATCCCGCATTTGATATATGTAACCTAGTCTAAGTATCATGCTTTTGATTCCTCTTAACATTTATCCCAGAATCTTTTTTCTTCTCAAGTTCTAGTTTTGACAATTTGCTTCTGACTATTATTCTGCAGTTTCTTCTACTAATATCTTAGACATCAGTACTTTACAATAAACAAATACAGAATACAAGCACGTGAATTTTATCTCTAAAATTTTATTTTAGATTTACTAATGGGTGTGCAGATTTCGCTCAGTATCTGCCTATCACGTGACGGGCATGCATTGTCCATTTGTTTACATTGTTGCCTCTCGGTTTTAAATATATTTTAGTAGTAACATTATTAGCAAATTGTACTATAATACAGAGAATGAAACCCACATTTTTGTTGTATTAATGCATATGTGATTATTTATCTTATTGACTGTTATAAAGAATTTCACTAAATTTATGTAATTTTACACATATAAACATGAATAGGATTCTATGTGGTTGAAACTAGTTGATAATTTTTAAATAATGTATGCGGTATTAGGCTTTGTGTTTTTTGTCTTTATAACTAAAGCTTGTTTGTCATTTAGCCTAATCGACTCAATATAGATTTACAATTTACAAAAATTTTACGGAAAGTTTAATATAAATTACAAGTAAAAATAAAATTTTAACTATGCAAAAAATAGTTTGAAATTTTTGAAATATCTGTTAAAAAATTACATAACCAAAATTTATTAAAACTCGTAAACCATGATCAAAATTAATAACTATATTAAATAAAATTTGTTATTAAAAATATTTGCTTTCATTATGAATAGTACAACAACAGTTTTCATTTTAATAACCCAATACCTGAAGCATGGCTTTCCCGTAGCACTATTATGCAAGTTTTGATTTTGATACTTTTAGCAAACCAAATGTACTCATTTTCTAAATTACCACTGCAAATATAAACCAACTCAATCTTCATAAAACAAAAAATTGAATAAGCGAGTATAAAAACGTTATAAAAAATTGACGGAATTGAATTATCCACAGATTCGCACTATCTCGATCGGAATCGTAATTTTCACTTAATTTTCGATTTTTCTAGAGAATTTTTTTTTTGCTGACCGCGATAGTGTTAGGCCGCAGTAAGAAGGAAACTGGCGAAAAGCCGATCAGTATTTTCGTATTTTTAGCGGTGCTTCACTCGAATCTATTTCTAAATCGCGGCCCGCGGATAGCGAGCGGCCTTTCAATCATGGACAGCATCATTTCGAACTGATGCAGAACACAACTCTGTGTCAACGTTGAAAAAAAATGCTTATTGGCGATGTGGGTGAGGTAAATTGTTGAACAATTTATTGCCCACTGTATGTAGAAAACGATTAGAAAAGCACAGCACGTTCATTCATACAGTAAACGAAAAAATTTATATTCATGAGACTAGGAGTCGAAATTAAAATTTTAATAGAACAGATATTATCCTCGCATTTATAAAACATAAATTGTGTGCAATATAAAAATACTTGTAAATAAAACGAGACTTCAACGATATGCAAGATTACTTTTGTTTAAGATTTGCCATATTCTATTGCTGAGTTTCACAAAATGTATAATTTTTATGTATATATATATATATAAATATATAAAATGAAGTATTACAATACTTGTGGATGATAATAATGAGAAACTAAGGAAGTGGTAACCGTTGCAATTATTACATGCACAGAAGTAAAACTGTGTCTGGTTTCTCTTCGTTGCTTGTTTATGTTTGATATTTGAGATTGTATATTTGTAACCGATTTTTTGTAATTATTTTAAGACGTTAGTTTGTTCATAAGTAAGTGTTTTGTGTTTAATTTAACACCATGTCTCCTAAAACACTCATTTGTGTAAGAGTAAAAGAAAAGTGTTTTGAAGTCGAGCATCAAATTTACAATATAGCCCTCGTTTTGACGACACGTTCGTGTGCCCTTTAAAAGTGAAACCATCTCTAGCCAAAAAAAATAAAACAATGGGGAGGAAGGGGATTGTTGTACAGAAGTAAGTTATATCATACGCCATCATGTCATTATAGCCATATAGAAGAAGTTACGGCTTCATTTTAGCGAAGTAGCATAAAATTTTACTTTCGAGAAATTTAGGTTTCGTTCGCTATATTATGAACTAATTTAAAACCTTTTGCATCTTATTCGCTTTCAAATTTACCTATCTTTGAATTTGTGTAAAGATTTTCATGATTCGTAAATTAATTAAAAAATAAATCTTAAGAAATGTAGAAAATTAAACTATAAATCCTAAAACATGTTATAACTGGCCCCCAAATCTTACAAATGGCATGGATAACAGATAAAGAATTTCTAGTTTTCTTTTTATCAGATATGCTAAACTCACCAAGGAAGAGCCAGTTCTTTTATTGGTTGATAATCATAACTCACATGTGAATACTTGAGTGGCAGAAAAAGCAAGAAAAAACGTTATCATGTTATCATTTTCAACCTCATTACTCTTATGTCACAGACTAAGGCCTTTTCAGACATCATAAATGCATAACAATCCAGCAAAAACGATGATATCCCGATTTATTACCGCTAATTTTGAACCTTGAAAATATTATATGATTTGGTTTAAAGCTTCTGGTTTATGGCCTTTGAAGCCTGATATCTTCCAAGACAGTAACTTGCACCATCTTATGTCGCTAATCATCCAAGTACCGGAAAAACCAGAAAGGGATGCAAGTGCAGGAACTAAAAATTTATCGGTGGACCTTGAAATCCAGAACTATTAGATTCTACTCCTAAATTGGATATTAGCACCATTGAAATTATTCGTCACATCGAAATTCCTAACGAACCTACACCAAGAACCTACACAAAGAAAATCAACCCATTTAACTTACACACCTGAATAGGAAGCTTTAAGAATCCAACACGACTAAAAAATGAAAAGCAAACAGTAAGATGTTAAACTTACAAAAAAGAGAAAATAAAAGGCGAAAAGGAAAGGGGATGGAAAAGTGAAAACAAGAAACGAAGACAAAGTAGAAGAGTTAAAAAAGAGTTTTCAGTTGTGATTCAGACTCTGAATCTGAGGAATGGTAATGTCGAGTTTGTAGTAAACTTTATAATGATTCAAATAAAAGCGATTTGAAAGAATTCATTGTTTGTAAGATGTGGGCACATGCACTGTTTATATCAACTGTAACTCAGGTACAGACCAAATTTATTCATAAAGAAGGACACCCAGTATCTTAAACACGGAAAACGGAAAAATTGATACACATTCTTTAAAGAATCGTCTAAGCATTAATTAATCACTTTGATAAATATGTTTATAAGGGACTTTAAAATTCATTACCTCCCCCCTCCCTTATCTTCTTTACTAATTGGTATGATCTTTAAACCTTTTACACACACTTGTGGTTAATGGTTAATTGTAACAATTCCTTTATTTTCGATTTTTTTGTTAAAAATACGTTGATAGTAACCCACTAATTTTTCTGGACTATACTTAGCTCACTCTATATATTTAGCGGTCTATTATTCCATTAACAAAATAACTAATTGAATTAGAGAATATGTCATCATGGCGCGTCCGCTGTAAATATAAAAATAGTCATAAAACATTTACGCTTGGCCTACGTATTGTACCATTGTATTTCTCTTCCATTTTAATACGAAATTGCGGATGATATCAACATTCGCAAAATGATGCAAAGTGCAAAAATAGTCCGGCTATGAAGGCCCAGTTATCATCGGGGGGAAATCAGTGGGCATATAATAGTCTTTCACATTTTGTCAATTTATGTAAGTTCGAGACTTATTCTTAGAGTAAATGCTCCTAATCGCAATGACAACGAAATTATGATCTTGCAAGCATAAAATCGTTGATTATTAAATGACCTATATAATGTGGCTTAATTTATCCCTCAAAAAATTTGAAAGCTAAAGTAGTTTTTTTGCTGATACGCAGTAAAATTGCTTTATTATTTTCTAAAAAAAAAATGTATTTATTACAACTTACGTTGCTTGCATTTTACTTAATTTTAAACACTTTTGAGAAAAATCTGGGTTTGTTGAAAGCTCTCCGAACTGAAATCTCCGATGAATATCTATAAATAATTTAACATTCCCTACTGGCATTCTTGAATTTATTATTGGAGAATAAAATAGAAAATAACAGAGAGCACAAGATCGCCTGCGAATAGTTTGCGTAACAGGGATGCATATCCGCATTCAGTGCATGTTCCAAAGGCCATTACTCAAATTTTAACGTGAGTGATGAACCCGACAGACATTCCTAATTTTATAATTTGGAGAGTTATGTTCATGAAATATCTGTTGAATGAAATTTCATAGAATATAAATAGCGACACAAAAAATATTTTTTTTTGTATTAATAATCGAACATTTTATTACCCTCTTTTATTTTTGTATTTTTCTTTCCTTCATTCTTTGTTTTTTCTTGCTCTTGTTCTTACTATCAACATTTCTTTCCTTTTGTATATGTACAATCTTCAATATATCCCAAATTTTATAATACAGTGCATAAGCATTCATTACTAAACAAATAAAAATTGTTGAAACAATTATTGTATAGTAAATTAAACAAGTGAACACATTATAAAATATATTTTTAAATCATTTAAAGTCATGTGTGATATTTAAAAAAAAAATTTTATTTTAACCCTTTAACTGCTGGTGTCGTAAATAAACGATTTGTGAAGTCTAATATTTCTTAAAAATTAATAGCAACGCCTATGTTTGGCTAATGTGTCATAAATAAAATATATATTAATGGTTAAATGGTTAAATTATTTAATTAAGCAATAATTATTTTAAATGGGGAATGGGAGAATGGTATACTTTGTTCATTGTTTTGTAATTTACAAAAAGTAAAGAAGTAAAATGAAAATGTTAACAATTTAAATAATATTTCATGACGGACTGTTAGAATTAACAATAAAATTATAAGATACTTGTCTGAACTCAAAATCTATTATTAATTTAATAATAATAATAAAACCAAAAAACTTACATTTTTAACATCATTGTAGTTGCCATTCATAGTCGTCATCTTTGTACCATTTTTAAATCTGATCCAAGCCTTAAATTAATGAGAAACTTAATCTCTTTTGTACTCCTAAATATATTTTAAATTTTAATATCAACAGATCATCAAATTTGATTTGAATTAATAAATAAGTTACTAAATTAGTAACTGTGATAAATAGTGAAAAAGAAACGGAAACAACCCGTCTTACAAACACATTTTTTGCAAAACTTTGTCTGTACAAATGGACTCAGAATTTAAGACTGATCATCTCCCTGAAAATATATTCCTAACCTAGAAAAATCAGGTGCAATGCGTCTACACAAGTATTCGCCAAATTCTGGAACATGCTTCTCAATGCGTTCTTTTCCATTTTTATTGGTTGCTCTTTTGCGAAACCACACCCTCGGCATTCTCAAGGCCGTCGACGAGAAGGATAATCAATGTCTTGGGAAATTCAACAGTTTCCTTTTTGGGATTAGCGTCACTTCGGAAGATAACGGATGCAGAGCCTCATTTCAAGGATAATAGAGGTAATTATACATGAATGGAATAAGATATAGACAAGCAGCCATAAGTTTAAGGACGTTGTTAGGATACACTTATCTTGTTGATAAGTTGATAAGGGGAGGAGAATTTTATTGTTATTTAAAGTTTTTTGATTCTATATATTGTGGTGTTTCGCTTTGGGTATCATTTGTTCAGTATTCGTTTTGGGATTCAAATTTTATATCGATATTAATTTTGTTCGTTAATACATTTGTTGAAAATTGATGTCATTAGTAAAAAGGGAAATTGATTTTAAAGATTGTTTTCAAAAAAGAGACAGTAGCTATGAGAAAAATAGAAAAAAAGAGTTTATTTTTTCACTATTATTTCTTGACACTGGCCTTATTTTTTAATTGTTATTCTCGACTTTCAATCATTTGATATGATAAATGAAACTACAGGTTATTATTACTTCCGAATTTCTACTTTATATGGTTAAATTTCCTTCTAGACTTGCTGTGTTATTTTATATTTGAATATCAAAATTACTTGTTTTTTTCTACACCTTGGGATTTTGGACGAAGTATGAAAATAATTTATCTATTATTGGAAATCGTTGAGAAAAATGTATGTCGATTATAACGGCTTTACTATCAATTAGTAATAGTAATAGTAATATTTGGAACTGCCCTGGGGGTGAATTTCATTCTTTGTCATGTTTATTTTCTTAAGTAAATCCATTCAAATGTATGTACACTTGTACACTTGGATAATACAACGTTTTATACCTGATATTGAATACATTCTATAAATACTGCCTATTTTGATATAAATATTAATATAATTATTATTTTTTGACTACTCCAAAACATTGGTATTTGTGGAAATTGGTAAATAGTTTATAATTTATAACATCTCAATATATAAAATAAAGATATTTAAGTTTTTTAAAAGGTCAAAAAATAGTGGAATCTCATCAACTTCAATATTGAATTTCAGGCCACCCTGTCAAGGCAGAAAGTTCTACGGTCCTACAAAAAAAAATTTTTTTTTTCGGGTTTGCAAACATAAATTCTATCACTAGTCAAAATACATAAATATATCACATTTTAATTGATGATTGATGTAATTTTAATTGTTATCTAGATTTCCAATTCTAATTAAATCGTTTCAAGAGCATATCAAATACATATATGTACTTACTCATTCCCAATTAGCATTTAAATGCTGAATTAAAAGTGAGAATTACCAACGTTCTAAAAATAACAACAAAAGAGAAAAAACGAAGCACCTGAAATTGTATGAAAATAAAGGTGGCATTTCGTTGCTTATTAATTTCAATAAATCGTCATTAACTCATGACCTATTTTAATATAGGATCAGCTGTGCCCGCCCATATCACGCCCAACTTGCTACAGATGGCCTAATGTGAGGAATTCTATCAAGTGGAAGGTATGCGCAAGGGCACTGAGGGTTAATTGGCACTTTTTTAATAATAGAACAGAATCTATATGAAGGTAAATAAAATATAGAGGGTGGACGTTATACCTACTTACGAGATTACAAAAATACATTTTTAATGGAATATCTATTGTTATATAGGTTGCCCAAGATCTCTTAGACTAATCGGAAACCACAGATACTAGACATGATTTTATATCTAATTTACCTAATCTAAATAAGGAAGCAGAGCCTCTGTGCGGCCAAAAATCCGTTACCTATTTGAAAAGCTCTAAATTGGATCCAAGCCTCTAACGAGAAAATTGTGCACCCTGTATTCGGCTTAAAAACCCGAAATTAGTTGCAATGAAACATTAACACACTGCAGATGCCATAAAATCCAGAACTGCCTTCTAGCATGCACGACAACAAATTTTACAGTTTTACAATCCGTAATATTAGCTAGGGAATTTTTTGGAAGGTTGCCTAGTCCAGCTTTTGTTTAGAATATGGGCAGTGCTAAACACGTTGGCTACGTGCTGCAAAATAAACATCTTTTGAAAAATGGGCAACGAGAAAGGAATTATTTACGTTTTTGCGACAATAGGATTTATTCACTAAGTGATATTCCGCATTTTACAAGAAAACATGCTAGAGTGACGTCTAATATAGCAAAAATGTACCAAAAGAATAAAAGCTATTTCATAATTTTAAATCAGTTACTTAGGGTAGTTGACCCCACCACTAGCATCAAATAATATAATTTTGACAAAAAAATAGTTTGTTATTTAATATGCTACAATAAATTGATTGACTGAAAAAAAAATAAACGTACTTACATACTTAGTATTTCATTGCGCGAAATATCAATACTATACAAAGTATCTGCTGTAATATTGTCTTTGCCTTTATTGTAAATATGTAAACACGAAGTTTTTTGTTAGCATTTTAAACATGGAAATTAATTTTTTTTTTATAAATTTAATGTCAGAATCGATTTCTATATATATATATATATATATATATATATGTGTGAATTATATGTGTAATTATTATATGTTTAAATCATTTTAAATGAACTAGCTCTAAATTACAAGTGATAATGGCAATTACCTACATTAATGAAACTAGGGATACATGCATTTTGTTTGAGAAACATCGAAAAAAAAATAAGTTTGTATGCAAAACCAATGACAACTAGAAGAATAATTATGACAAATAGAATTGATAACATCCAAAAAACTATGAAATGTATTCCAAAAGAACACAAATATACCCACGAGGATATTCAAGTGATCATCAAGCATCATTACCAATTTATTATTATTATTATTATTATTATTATTATTATTATTATTATTCACTTTGATAATATGAATGTTATTTTAAAACATATAACTTTTTAATTTTATTTTATTTTATTCAGGTATTTCTATTTGAATGTACTTCTGAATAAATATATTTTGACTTCTCTTAAAGTTTAGTTGGTATTCCTGGCCTCATCGTTATTTTTCCCTGAAATTATAAAAGTTTCTGCTCTCTGAGATATTCCTTGTTCCATAAGGACAATTATTATACTCCTCTGTAGGTACATTAGACAATTGAATTAAGACATGGTAGTCTTTAGAACAACAACACACTTTTTATTTTTTTAAGAATGTATTTGAGTGTGTTAACAGCAAAGAAATTGTTTGCAAAAACATTTTATCTAAAAAGTATTGAGTGATTGCATATAAATTTGGTTGTGTATTATGTCAAATAATGTATATATAATATTCTTAATTCTCAAAAAATGTAGATACTGTTTAGTTTACGAGATAATATAATAACTTTTGGATTGGAAAACATCCTACACTCGTAATAAATAAACATTACAAACTTTATTACAAGTAGTAAGCTTACAAAATTTTATAGGCATTTTATTTATCTAAATTTATACCTCGTTGCCAACCGTAAATATTTTAATGTTTTATGACTACGAATAAATCAATTAACTAGAAACTGGTTGTACTAGGGTATATAGAGCATCTAGGATCTAGTTTCTGAGGTTATAACGTAGAAATAAACACGATTTTACGATATTAGACAGCCTGAAAGGCTCCTATGCAAAGCAGAATTTCAAATAAATCAATTTGTGTTCGTTTGAATACAGCAAGCGCCATCTATTGATCGAGAGTTGTATAGTAAAATAAAAGAGTAAAAATTTCGTTTCAACGCTAAATGTAATTTCAGTATATTTCCAAAAGAGTATATAACAATTTTGTGAAACGAGTCCGTTCTATATAAATTACAGGTCTTGCTATGTATTATGTGAATGGAATATTTATAATAGAAATTTGTATATCTTGGTAAGTATTCAGAGTCTGGAAAGTATATAAAAAATAAAGTTATATTTAAGATTTAAGACTTAATTATAATAGAAACTTTCAGGTTGAATCTTGACAGAAGATTAGAAAAAAATGGTATCTAAAAAAAGCGTTGAAATAGTTTGAACTTATTTTCAAATTCAGTGCTCTATTCAGGAAAGTTTCAGTGCACTCCGCCCAATTTATGGTGTCAGAAAACGCTTCTACGTCATTGGAAAATATTGGTGCATGTCTGGACAGTGTGTGTGAAAATCCAGGGCAATCCATTCCACGTCATGCTCAAGAACTTGAACTTTTCCAGACGTTGACTTGGCAAATTTTGCATAAGAATTTAGGTTTCGTCTTTATGAAAAGCAGTTAATTCAAAATAGACAGCAGCATGCATTCACCGAACGCATTTGGCAGCAGTTGAATGTTGATCCTGACTTTGGCCTAAAAATAATGTTTAGTGAAGAGGCATTTCTGGTTAAGGTGTTTCAAATTTGGAACAAAGCAAACCCATGGAAGAGCATCAGGTCCCACTTTCCTTCGAAAAAACCCAATGTGTTTTATTATATTTTGAAGACTGAGCATTACTATTGAAAAACTTTTTACAAGTAGAAGTTGCGATGGGAAAGCGAAGATAATCCATTAAATAAAAAATAAAACAATAAAGTTAAACTGGAAGTAAAACTGACTGAGAAGTTCTAGAACTTAAGAAAATTAAATTTTGCTTACTATGCTTACGTACAGAAAACTATAAAAATCTCATTATCTAGATTTAAACTTCTGATCAAGCTTCTGATCTTGATAAGTACTACCCGTAAGTAGCTCTCTAGGATGGTTTTCAATTAATTTTAAACAGAAAAATTGTTATCATTCCTTAATAATTTCAATTTATTAAGGTACTAAATGCAGCGCAAATTCCTAACAGTACAAATATTATTATTTCACTTGCCTATTAATTAATCCCTTTCATAGGACAACACCTGCAACCAATTTCGTTATATTTTGAAAAGATATTAATACTTATACAGACATAATTTTGGCTGTCAACTTTGATTGGCCAAGAACCACATAAATAAACTAGAAATACCAACATATGATACGATTTTGTAAAAAGGTGTCAAAAAATGTAACGTATTTCCCCGATCAGTCGTTAATTTATACTTTTCAACCGTTTTAACTAAACACAAATTAAAATCCACCATTTGCTTCCATATGGGTTTTTCTTCTCGGTGAAACAAATTATGATTAGGAACTAAGAGAAACTATTGTAAAATTTGAATAGTACTCATATGGCATTTTTTCTTGTAGATTTGTTTACATTGTTGAAATTTATAACACCACTTTAACGATTTCATTGAACAGGTCCTAGCTAATGAAAAAGACCCAGGAACCTAACCTAACTAATACCAGTTAGGACTGTTTCTGGAACATTCTCGAAAACGTCAAGAATGGTCTGGAAAACTACAAAATTCTCTAGAAATTTCGAGAAAGCAAGTAAAGGATGTGAATAGGTAGAAGCTAAAAGGGTAGAGGAGTGACATGTCAAAGTACGACGTAAGCGAAGTAGTGTCACATGTAGTTTTAAACAGTTTTTGAAATTTTTCCTATCTATACATATACAGTGTGTCTACTTAATTTGGAACCATATGGAAAACTTTCTTATTATTAGTTTTATGAAAAAAAGTTATAAAAAGTTCTGCATGGTCTAAAACCTGAAATACAACCATCGGATTTAAAATTTGTTGAGCCGTATACAAGGTTTGTCGAAAAATATAAATTTTGCTCAAGAGTAAAGTACCTTTATTTTTGACAATATCGAAAAATGTTACTAAAAAAAGTTGATCAGAATTAAAAATTACGTTTAAATATGCAAGTACATCCATTTAAATTAAAACTTCAGATTATTTTATTTTTTACTAATATTTCTATTTTGAATGAACATTTATCTCTTGTGATTACGAAACACATGAAAACCTTTTAGTTTTTCGATGTTTTCTAATAATTTTGCAATTAGAACGCGTAATAAGTGCATATTCATTTATTTTGCAAATAATAAAATTTGCATATTTAAACGTAATTTTTAATTCTGATCAACTTTTTTTAGTAACATTTTTCGATATTGTCAAATTTAAAGGTACTTTACTCTTGAGTAAAACTCATATTTTTTGACAAACCTCGTATACCACTGAAAAAATTTGATATTTGATGACTGTATTCTAGGTTTTAGATAATGCAGAAATTTTTATGAAGAATAACATTTTTTCCTAAAATTAATAATAAAAAAAGTTTTCTATATGGTTCCAACTTAAGTAGACACACTGTATAAATGTACAATGTATTTATTCGATGTAACAGTATAATTACTTTTTTTTTATGTTACTCTTTATTTTCTTTCATTTCAAGAACAATTCTTCGTGAACTCCAACATTCGCTTAGCAAACAGCAGAACAATTATAACAGCAATTTTCTGATATCATCATGTATTTACCCAAAATCCTTCATCTCGACCTATCTCCTGTAAACATCGTTATCCTCGAAGCGTATTTTTATATCCTGAAATGTTTGCCAATAGGCTCGTAATAACGCTCTAAATGGACATTTCGAATCACAGCCATGTTGTAAGTTCAAACTGGTCTCATATCGTGGGGGCTTATCTCCTTGAAAGTAAAGCAAAAAGGATAACGAAGACGTCCTGGCAACATCCCAAGGACGAGTGGGGCCACTCAGGCGGTTCCTTAAGGATAAATGACCTTTGAGCTGCCATAACGGCTGGCGTCAGTCGGGTTAGCGAGCTGATTCATCCTGAAGATATTTGTTTACAGCAGAATGACCTATTTAATGTATGATTTTCTTTTCAATAGAAAGGATCTGGAGTGTGGCGAATTCGGCGTCTAATGAAATGCCGAGAACGAATAAATTATCTGGCAATATTTATTTTTTATACAGTTGATCTCAATTTATTATGGGAAATAAAAATCCGTTAAATTAGGTTCCTAGATTATGGCCGAAACGCTAGAGATTTATGTTACTTTATTAAATTATTAAAGTTTCCAAATATTTATATTTATTTATTTAAATATTTATATAACTTTCTTTTACTTTGAAAAACTCCTTAAATATTTCTACTAGTATACAATTCAAGGAAATATTTCTTTACAAACATTTAAATTTTATTAAGAATATTAACATCCAAACTTATTGGTTAATACTTTGAATTTACCCAGAAATTAAAGATTAATTTCAATAAATAATATTTAACAAAGCAATCTCATAACAAGTTTCTTCCTGAGAAAGTCTATTGTATTTTAGTCTATTGTTTGTCTATTTTATTGAAAAATGATCGGATTTTTTATGGTATCCTATAATTTGATTAAACGCACAGGACACTTATAGGTTGTTATCTATTCCATGATAATGATAATCCACTTAATGCTGGTATTTCGAATAGGATTGTTTTACTGAATAAAATAATGCTGTATACTTATATTATATATATACTTTGGAGATACGTTAAGTTGAATTCGGAAAAATAATAAAAGTCGCAAAAATTTGCTTTTCAGAAAGAGAATGTTGAATAAAGGTTAATCCCAAGCTGTTGACAAAAAATTGAGAACTTGCAGAATAAGCCAAAAATGCTTTTGTATGGCGAAATAAAATTGTCATCCAGCAATCTAGTTAAAGTAAATCTAACGGGAAAAAACCCGAATAATAAAGTAAAAGAAGGGACGATTTCACAACCTTTATTTTTCCGCTCTGTTTGTATTTATTTTAGTTATCACAATTTTCGGGGCCTTTAAACCGATTCCTGGAATTACAGTCAATTATAAATTATTATTCAACACAATTATAGATCATTACTATTTATTAACGAAAAAATGAACTGATTATTACACAATGTTCTTGAGTAGGACCGAGACTTTCAAGTTAACGAAACAATGAAAAGCAAATAGAACTTAAATTTAAAAAATGACCCTGTACATTATAAACGTACGACCATATCAATCAAGATAGGTTTTTACAAGTAGGTGAGCTTTATTTTAACATTTATAACTATATAACAAAATACATTGAATTGGTTTATATTATTTTGTGGTATAAAAAGATTTGTTTACTAAAAAAGTTTTGAATACCGCAGAGAATCCAAATAAAGACTAAGTAGAGGATTTACTCTTGATTTTTATTCCAACGCTAATCTCAGCTACTAATTCCAAGAACCCCATTTAGATTCTTATCCAATATCCTTTTAAATTCAATTGCTTTTTTATTCTTCGTGGGTCTAAATACTTCCATAAAATCTAAGTCAACCGTATTTTGTCAAAAAAATAAAAGATAAAAACGCTACATTTTATTTGAGCCTCTATCAACAACAATCTGTCTACATATCCATCAAATCGTTTTCTTTTGCTGCCTTTTTATTGGCAATATCTACCACTCGCAGAAAAACAATAATTTTATACCTATTTTTATGTATTGGGTGATAAAATAACGATGTGATATTTTTAATTTAAATTAATTCTACCTCTTCTTGCCGGTGATCAGAAATTGGTATTTTTTAGATGTTAATAACTGATCTTAAACTTATGTCTTTTCTCAAAAGATAAATACTTATATTAATAAATTCGAAGAACATTGTACTTGAAATAAAAGGTAGAACTGAAATAAAAAATAAAGACACGATATGTTACTTTCGGAAAAAATATAAATCCATTCCTTATGATATGAATAAAACCAAATATCTAATCTCCATATTCGCCGAATCGTTTTTTATATTGTTTTTTTATTGGAATTATACACCAGTAGCAGAAAAATAAAAATTTAATCTTCGAGAGCAAATAAACAAATACGTTTATATTCCGCAACGCCGATGTTATTTATTTTAATTTTGTAACTAACAGGTAATTCACTTGGATAAACTTATTTGCCGCTTATTTATTACAAATATGAATATTTTAGATATACCACAAAAAATTTAAAAAGCAAAGATCTGAGCAAAAAAAAAAGCAAAAATATTTGTTAATGTTTTTGCATGAAAATTTTTATAATTTATTTTATAACTCCCATGATTCAGTCGTGTCGAAACATTCAAATCTGATTGTAAATACGGCACAGCCTTTCTGACAATATCTGTACGAAAATTTATAAAAATTGAAAAGATAGCAATTCTGAAGTGGAGTTGCTTGTAACTTACTTTTTAGATAACATGGAAAAGGGAGGAAGATGACTCTCAAATATTTTGCCACTTGGGGAAACGTTATATCTTTTCCATTTAGTGCTGTTAGTTTTAGTGCTTTCCCTTTTGTGAAGGTTACTATTGCACTTTTATGAGGGTTTACCCGTAGGTTATCCCTTTATATCACCTGTCGACAATCTTAAGTATTGTTTGCATGTGCTCTGAATTTTTTATGTTTACTTATTTTCTTTTAGGTCAAGAATGTACTCTAGGTAATGCCATCTTTAGATTTGATTTTTCATTGGGTTGTCTACTAGATAACGGTCTTATACTACCAACGTTGTGAGTTTGGTTTCACTTAAAAGATACTTTTTCTAGATATAGGTACTTTATTTCTTTTTTTACTGAGAAAATTTTCTCTTAATATTTTGTGTATTAGAAACCTATCAACGAGTCAGTGTGTATTCGCTTCCCAACTTGGACTTTCACCTTATGTACCACTTGTGTGTATTTCCAAGCTATAAAAGCTGTGAAGATGCGAAATAACATTGTCATTAGTATGAAGCAACTATTTTACTTTTACATGTATATTAGTACATTTTGCTTCCCAGAAGTAAAACAGTTTTCCAATTAAAAATATTTTGTTATTCACAGGTAAAAATTTTGTCCAGATTTCGGTATCGCACTGAGCTAATGCTTCATTATGACTTTTTCATTGCTATATCTATCTCTGCTAATATATTTATTTTAATATGATTTACTATCGGCCCAAATATTTCGAAAGCATTAAAATTTCAATTAGGTTTGTAATCTACTTTATGTCCATGTTTAGGACATAAATATGTACTTCCTGTTAAAAGAAATTCTTACTTTCAAAAACTGTTTATTTAATAGTTTCAACTCAAGACATGCAAAATAGAAGTAAATTTCAAATGAAATAGAATGACAACAGTAATTGGATAGCACTAAGTGATTACATTTATCAGATTCAACATAAACTCAAATAAACATAAATGATGCTTTGTCGCTTGCATTTTTCTGTTTTGTTCAATAATCTTAATTAGTAATTAAGGATCAGAATTCCCAAGTTGTTTAATTAAAAGATAAATATTAAGTACCTTTGGCGAAGTTTTACTCTTGATAAAAAAAGATATGTGTGACTTATGAGTAGAGTGGTAAAAGTAAAACTGTTCTGTAGATTTATTTTTAAGAGATTATTTATAGCTAAATGACGGTTAGATATATAAATTGTAATTTTAACATATATCTTAACTAGATCATGTGGATATTATAATAAAACAAAATATTTCTTTTAAATGTAAATTCGTTTATTCACATGTTGAATTGAACGAATTGTTATTTTCCTTTTTAAACCCGCTGGGATGTATTGAAGACAATCTTTTTGTCTCCCTTGACATTTGGATATCCACGAAATATTTATCCCCAGACATCTTTAAAATACGTTTGTGTTGAATGTGAATGATCTTCCGATTTGATTAAACGTTATCGTTCACTCCTATACCGAATGTCCAGATAGCTTTATTTTTGTTGATACTAAAAATTGATCTTTTGGGTTTTTTGGGATACGTGTCATTGGAAAGTAGGGGAAGTATCTAAAACTGTCATATATCAAAAATTAAGTTTAATAGTTTAAAATGAGCCATCCAAATTTCAATTATATAAATACGTTTTTTTAAACATTTGTTTAAATCTACTTACTTTTAATATTAAAAATAAGGATAGATTCTACATATAAGTTAACGACTTAATCCCTTTTTCAAATTGGTACGTCTTTTAAATTTGTTTTGAGAAAATAACTTGGTAGTTTCATATAAAATTATGTTCTTAATTATTAATAGTAAAAGTACTCACATGCAATTTATTCTCCGAATGAACTGGATGAAGATCAATAAATTGAGGTGGAGTAGGTCTGCCCCCTTCTTCCCTATAAGGGGACCTTTCTTCTCTTTTCTTATGCTTCTCTTTTTCCACAGTATGATCTTCATCAATTCCAATTCCATGAAAATCTCTGTGGATTCCTTGTGAATCTATAAAATGTAGTTCAAACGGATGAGAAATACCATGGGAGTCTAAATATTGACCTGAGTCACGTTTACTACTCGATCTACTGCTTGCATAATCATAGTGACCAGAGTCTCGTTTACTCCCACCATTGTGATGGTGATGGTCTTCATGGTGTTCAGAAGGAACGTGTGGAAGCACTGGAAATTCTCGTAGATGTCCGGGTGTGTGGTGATCTGATTTATGAGGGCTTTTGCTCATCCCATGATGATCTTTGTCTTTGCCGTGTTTTTCTCCGTGATGATCTTTTCCATGGTGGTCTTTACTGTGATGGTGGTGATGAGTATGGGGCACATGATGGTGTGACGATTCCATCAATGATGTTTGGATATGGGTCACGAATTGTGCCATTTTTAATTTTATAGTTCATTTACGCTACGTTTTATAAGCTAGGAAGGAGCGAATATTTTGTTAAATATTTGGTGGGTAACTAAGAAATAATAGGAAAACATATTTAGATTGTTGTGTTTTGTAGCTTTATAAGAAAACAAAAAAAGTTAAAAATATTGCGATTAATTATTACTGTTCTTACTAGATTGTGGTTAGTAGAGTATGACCTAAGCTTATTAAATACAAAGAAAACAGTTAGAGTAGTTTGGACAAGTTATTAAATCCATTAATAAAAATTAAAGATTACAAGAGCACAAATTTATCGAAAAAATATACCATTGAGATAAAAATGATACTGAATTTAAATCTGATAACAACATAAAGAAAATCTTATGTAATCGGTGGTTTTCTGACAAATTTGGTTTCTGATCAAACTGTATCAGATTTAATAATTTTCTGGTCTAATTTTATCTTTTTATTTGTTTATACACGTTATCATTTGGATTCTAATGACGTTTTCCTTGCTTTGCAAATATGTTCGTGTTTTCGTAAAGGTTCAGTCACTTGTTAGGATTATAACGTCAAGCTGTTTTCAACAAATTAAATATTGACACAACTAATATGTATCATGAGTTGGGTTATTGAGATAAAATCATGAGAGTAGCATATGAACATTCTACAGCTAATGAATCATAGCTAAAAATCTTATCAAACGGTAAGAATTTCTTTAAAATTATTTCAGTTTGTAACAATAAGAACATCCATTATTTATTTACTAAATGAATGTACTACGTAAATGTTACATTCAAACTAAATGCGTAAATATAAGAAACGCTGACATGAGAAATATTTTAAATATTATAAAGAACTGAGATTGAAATGTGGAAAATAGATTTATTAACAAAATAGAAACAAAAAATCCGTGATCCAGTTATTACTAGAATTTACAAATTATTTCAAATTGTAAATTTTATATTAAAACAACTTGTTATAATTAAAATATTAAATATATATAAAAGAATAAAAATCGTTCAAAAATATCTCAAAACAAATAAGGTTAATCTAATATAAATCATGAAGTAAAATAAATTACCCTGATAAATGAAAATTTATAAAAAAAATATAAATCTATCAAAGGTTAAAAAAATAATTAAACGTTAGGTACCCACCAAATTTTTCTAACTATCCGCTATTTATCTATCTATCACTAGAATCAACAATTCACTATACTTTATACAATAAAGTCGAAAACCATTTAGATTATTTTGTCTATTGCACTATCAAAAAAGGTTTTAGTTCCTTTTGATATACTTTTGAAAATAATCGACAGTGTTTTCTGGACAGAAGACCGAGAACAGATGAGAGACGACTTTAGAGGAACGAAGTTCTCCTCCGGAGCTTTCCCGGAACGAAATATTGAGATTTTCCCGCCTAACGCTGGAATCAATACAAACACCCTGACACGAGCGTTTCAATGTGGCAATAAAAGGGTGACTATTTTTTCAATACTTAAAAGTATTCTATCATTTAAATATTTTTTTTTTCTAATTGAATTCATTTCTTTGTTTTATGATAATAATAATATTAAAAAAGGATTATAAAACCAACCTGAAATGAAAAATACATTGAAATAGCAATAAACTGAACCAAAAAAGTTCCTTAGTTTTATTCTTTTTCTATTATTTTTTTGTAAATTGGGATCATATAGTTTAGGTGTCAGATATCAAGTGGATGCCAAAATTGACGGCGAAAAAAAGTTCATTAAATAATACTCCGAAGGTTATTGTTTAACGAGTCATACGGATGTCCAAATTCCTCTAACACTGTCTCTTAATAAATATTAGCATATTCAGAGAATCCAAGTTTGACAAATATCTCTGTTCGATTTGGTATACTCATTTCAAAAGAAACAATACAGAGGTTTACTTTTTTTTACATGATAAAGCCATATTATAATAATGTCAATTGATAAAGCGTTTCAACATTAGAAAATAAAATTATATTCAATTTTAGTATAGTCTCTTTCTTTTTCATATTTCCACTTCAATTCTGATGTGTAGCTTCTAGCATTCTCCTACTCTTTCCTCTTTCTTAAATATCATTTACTAATCTATTTTGACGACTTCAGTCATTTAATTCAATGATTTAATTCTTTTTTCAGTGATTCTTGCCTTCATTTCTATTTTATCTAATCGGTTTATTTTTGGACTGAATAAAAACGGTAGTTTTATTTTTCCTTATCTTATCTTATTTTATTGACTAATTACTGACATTTTGTTTTTCTTCAAACTTTTGCAATATACCGATTTACGTCGTCGACGATCTGTTTTTATTTGTATCGTTTGCATTTCATGTACATTTAGATATACTATTACTATATTATCTGTTGCCGCTTATTTTCCAACTATTGCGGATTATTCGATAGTAAGTGAAAATAGTGAAAACATGAATGTAGATATTAAAGAAAGATCGAAAAGAAACGAATCATATTCATATTCAATCTAACAAATAAAAGAAATTATAAATGAAATAGGTATTAACACCAGCAGAGAAAACATGGCTACACTGGTGACAGATAGACTAGAAAAAAGGGTATAAATAATATATTAGTTCATCCAGAAGGTAATAAAAACGAAGCACGGAAATGGCCAAGGCTAGAAAACGAGAAACTAACTAACTATAGAAAAATATTTAAAAGATTTATTATTATCATACTATAAATTATGCACTTGTAATACGTACATCAAACAAAACAAAAAACATAATATTTTAAAAAGTAGGATAGCAATATTTTGTAAATTTTATTTAGTTATTAATGAAATATTTATGAGATACGCCATTGGATGGGCATGACCAATAGAACGTAGTTTTGTCCTGTGTGATCTACAACTCCAAATGGAATTTTCACCCCTTGATTCTATATTTGCTTCTACATCCCCGTGTGATGGCCGGGCTAGGTTTGTAACTTGCGCAGAATAATATCGGATGACGAATCCTGGCCCTATTAGTAATTATTTACCTACTTTCGTAATTTTCTCATGTCTATTCTGCTTCTTTGCTGTTCCTGCTCCACATAAAATTTAATAGGCTAATAGTAAGAGGCCGGTTGGCGCCAGCAAACTGTCTAGACTCAAGTGCCATTTTGCTTGAGTATATCTAGAGAAGTTTTATTAAATTTGCAATATCTATATAGTTATTTAATAGTACTGTAACAATTTATAAAATTAATAGCTGTTTAAATTCTGTTTGTAACTCTTTCTATTTCTTATACCTTATAATTTAGTATTAAATGTTTCTCTTCTCAACGCTTCTGTATAATGGTCAAAGCTTTTCGTTGTATTTTGATATTTTTCTATAAAATCCTAGTTTCCTATAAAATCCTAGTTGTGAAGTCAAATTTTGTTGTTATTTGATGGGTCTTTTCATTAGCTGGAAGAACGTAGATTAGCGCTCCTTATATTGTGCTATAAACTAAAACTCCAGGAAGAGAATTTAAATTTATGATTCAATTACGTGTGCTTCTGTGATAATTACATTCCCGGGTTTTGCTATAGTTATCTAAGTCGAGATCAGTTAATATTGGTTTAACACCTGCAATGAACGATGCAGTAATAAATTAGAAGCTGAATTGGCATTTTGTAAACTACAAAACGAACGGAGTAATTGACTGTTTTCAAATGGTTCTACTGCAAAATTTTCTAAAAAATAATGAATATATTTACTATATAGTTGCATGTATCTCCACTGTTACCCTTTAAATATTCTTATTATAAACTTGAATACTAATAACCAAGTTAGAAACATACGGTTCCTTAAATTGCTTAAAATCAACAACTGAAACGATCGAACTAATACGAGTTAGTTCCTAGTATTCTAAATATAGAAACACACTATTTACATTTTACATGAGCTCACGTCATATCACACAAACGTGAAACTTCAACGTAAAAAGCATGAAATTGATGTAAGTCGCATTATTATTACGTTATAGTCATCACGTGATTTTATTTTATTACCAGTATTTAATTTGTTTTATTATCAATAATGAGCCAAAATTGTTTATCTTCAACTTCCGAGTTTTAGAAAATGCGTGTATTATAACATTGATTAATAAAAAACCTAGGCAATAGATTCACAATATTAATTTGACAAGAAAATGTGAATTTTGAAGTTTGTTTCGAGAATTATTGCACGTAGGCGAAGAACGACTTAAGATGTATTTACTGATGAATAAAGAAGAATTTAAATATCTTCTTAGGGCAAGGGCCCAGCGCGGTTAGTAGTTGGATGGGTGACCACCAGCGAACACCGTATGCCCGTACAGCCTGCAGCGACTAGTAGCATATCACAGCTCGCAGGCACTATACCAATGAGCACGAGGTATAGTGGAGATATACCGTCTTTCGGAGGAGACGTTAAACTGACGGACCCGAGTCCATGGATGTTGGGCTCGTTAAAGATCCCTACCTCGGGTTGGAATACCTGAGGATTCGGCTAAATTTCCGGTTAGGGGTAGCGTGCTCCCGGCGTCGGTGTTTAGCCTCAGTAGCAGAAATAGGCCGACGTTAAATAAAAAAAAAAAAAAAAAAAATAACTTCTTAATCTTTCCTCAAATGTGGTATTGGGGATTAGAAACAATCAAAACGTAAATATCTTACCACAAAAATGTTTTATTTTCAAATAATAAATACATTTAATGACGACTAGTTACGGTTTATAAAGCCAACTTAAGGTCTAAAATTACAATGAGTGTTATAAAAATAATACAAACTTACCACTATAGGATCCTAGTAATAATACTAATCACATGTGAAATTAGACATAAAATTAAATATTGATTTGTGGTAAAAAATTATTAAAAGTAAAAGTTTAAACTGAATTAATGAAATGTTGAAAATAAAACTTAAAAATAAATACTAACATTGAGCAGATTACATAATAATTATATATATATATATATTAAATAACAATGTGCTCAAAAGTGTCTTAGCAATGGTAAGGGGAGAAATATGGTAGAAAAAATATTAAACAACTTAATCCTCACTAGAGGTAAACTGACCACCCAAAAATAAATAAAAAAAAAGAAGGAACTGGTAAAACGGAAAAAGAAAACACCAGAAAGCTTTGAAAATTAGGTAAAGATAAATTGGAAGTATTTAGAAAAATAAACTTGGTGTTCCAACAAAAGAGACAAATTCTAGTGGATGCACATGGTCGTTAGTATTAAAAATTGAGCACATGAAATTAATGTAAAAAACCATAAAACTATTAACTCCCAATACTGTACATACAACACACTAGTTACATTTTGTATTTATTTTTCAATAAATATTTCCTCCATTTTAGCCCAAATGAAGATTTCACTAGGTTTCTTATTTCTCACAAAATTCAGGTTTTCACAGTAATCTTGAATTATTTGAGGTAGTACCATAACGTAATAATAGCGATTACGGTCATAGGAAATCGTATTTCACCAAATAGATTAGTTCTGTTCCTTCACGTGAATTCGAGTAAAATCACGTGAAATAATAACAGTGTTTCTTCCTACCATCACATATTTGGCTTTGTAAACATAAGTTAAAATAAACCTTTTTTTAATAATCTTTAATAATATTAAAAGATTGAGTTCAAAAAAGACTGTTGAATGACTTAAAGGCTGATTATTTTTAGATTTTTAGAGTCTTTTCTTAAAGATTGTACTTTTAATAGATAATTTCACGTGTTTACTGCTACTTCTAAATAAACGTTTTAGATGATACTTAACTGATTGCTTCAAGGAAATCTTCCGAATATATCAAGGTATGTATATAAGTCAACTTTTATAAAATATTAATAATACCACTTAGTTTTGTAAGCAATGAGTCATTCTCTTATTTTAATGTCAATGACTGTTTCAGGAGTGTTTCCCCTAAAAGTTCGACAATTTATTGAAGAAATAACTACTTTAAATGATTTAATGGGAAATTGTTATTTTCTAAAGCTTTTAAATATTAATAAACGAAATAAATCAATAAAATCGTAGAAGCAACAGGCTCGAACGTGGATAATTTTCGAGTACAAAAATTAGTCGAAAATGAACTATTATAGAAAACAGTTGTTTATTCAAGTAACATTTCTTTCGATTAATGTGATACGTGCAAACTAACAAAATCTAGTGAGTGATACGGTCACAAAGTAAGTTAAAAATGTTATTGGGATACAACCAACTACATACTATCGACTACCATGAAATATCGTAATCCATTCCATATTTAACTGATTTACTTACTAATCGAGCAATTACAATTAAAATTATTTCAACTTTAGTATAAACTTTTTAATACTAAACATATATCTATTAATAGAAAAGTGTCTCTAAAATCCTCATAAAAATATTATGTATGTCACAATTGAATTTTAATATTAACTTCCACTTCAAATAGTTGGTAGACTTTGTTAATTGAACTTTAATACTGATTGTTCTGATTTATCATATTACGAGATAATTTTTGTTATCAGTAGTAGAATACCTACTTTCAATCGATTGGTATTATTATAATGATTTTTTTTTTAAAAACGTTCCTAATTTCACGAAAAATATACCTAGTGTCTTTGCAACAGTACAATTAGATTCCATTATTGCTCCTCTCCTTCGATTTTTGTTACTCTGAAGCCTCAAAAACACCCAATTAATATAAACCATTGCTGGAAGTTTTTATAGTTAGATTTTTTAGATAGTTAACTTTTATATTGTGAATTTGATTCAAATCACTGTCAATTGGATTTCTTGTGTAATAATCTTCGCAGTGACTTACTGGCAATTCCACCATTAACCTTAATGTCTGGATAATTTGTAGGTTTTTCTTATCCATGATTTATCTGTTCTTGAGATTGCACCAGTACAAATTAAATATGCATTTTTATACTCCTTTTTCTATAGATAAATTGGCTTCCAAAGATCCCTAATTAAAAGGATTATAGGATTATATAATACCGAGATTGCTTAGGCCCTCTTTGACTAGTTACCTGTAAGAATTGGGTTAAGTTAGATTAAATTAAGTTGGATTTGTCTAATTAAAACATGTATTTTATAGTATTAAGTAGGATGACTATATCTAAATTTGATTAATAAGTAATTAACAATTTGTGACCTAATTTGTATGTTATGCTTGACCTTCTTTTCTCAGGACCGAATTTTTTATATTTCCCTAATGTCTAAAGTTTTTTAATAAATTGATTTATTATTTCCAGGGAATTTTTAGATGTCAGCGAAATAACAACTATTGCGTGTGTGTTGTTGATTACCCTTTTTTATGTAACTGCCCACCTCTTTTTACTCTTGTGGTTAGGTAATATATATATTTTATTGTTATCAGAATCGTAGAAAGTTATGTCTAAATTAATATTCTAGATTGAATAAAAAATAGTGTTTACTTAAAAAATTGTAATGGACTTAAATCAGTACTAATTGTTTACGTTCTTAGAGTTTTAAACAAGCACGATTCTATTATTTCCACGATTTCCAGCAAAACGAGTTTATCCAAACGTTTGTTTTTTTTTTCCATTATCTTATCACATAATGAAACCTATGAACCTCAAGATATATTTTAATTAGTTATGAGATAGGTAGAAAGCAGGTGACACTCGAATAACTACGTGCTAAGTTGTATTTACGGTATATCCGCAGGTGCGGAATATATTAATTAAATTTGATAAAAGTTTAATAAATAATGCAGCCGGGTTGGACCAAAATGTTTTAAGAAATATATTCGACAGTCTCCGAAAATGTGCAGATGGTTTTAAATTATTGAAGTAAGCTTTCCTTATTATTATATTTTTTAATTTACCATAACTAGAGTTTTACTGATTATTGAAATGAAAAATGTGCAATAATTAATAAAATACATTACTATATATAGCTTTTAAACTAATTGATATATTGATGTATAGTTCACCTTTTAGGACCATAAAACTAGTATTGCGATTTCTTGTATCTATTCTTTCTGCTAGTAGCACTACTCTGTTAGCCATAAAATGCCTCAAATGTTTATATCTGTTTACGGAATTCCATATTTCGCAAATAAAGCAAAGTTCGAATATTAAAGACAAACAGTTCGAAACAAAACCTTACACAAAAAAGTCAGCGATGGTAATTCAGACAATAGAAAATGCTACAAAATATAGACACTGCATAACACCAAATACTGAATTTGAAAAATTGACGAAAGATCAAAAATATTAACGATCAATATTTACTTGTCAATATCTTTATATTCGTAGCAATCTATATATTAATTTCTACCTTTTTTGAGCAAAAAATTGATGTCATTCCCATTAGTCGTCACCCTAATGTATATAGGATGGTTGTCCAATAGTTCTGTCCCCATTTGATTATAACTTGTTATCTAAATCTATTCAGCACTCAGGTTTATATGGTTTACTCGACATAAATTATTTACAAAAAATCAATAACATATTTTAACCAGTTTGATAGTGATAATAATTTAGTATTTCAACTTAGAATACTATTTATATACCTATAGAGAATACCGAAAATGGCTTATGAGAACTGTACAAGTATCAGCCTTACATCTAAAAACAAAGTAATCAGTATTTGGACGGAGTCACCCATCCAAAGTAGTCTTGATTCACTTTCAGTACTCAAACCAGCATCTGTTCGAAATTATATCCATATTCCTACCAGTACCATATCGCAGATCCTGGAATGGAGTAGAAGAGAACTACTCATTCCAATTGGACTGCTTACAGAACACTATCATCTGTGATATCAACTGAAGAAGCTAGGCCTAAGCTAAACATCGGACTGACGTTCCTACAGCGCAGAGGACCAAACGACGTAACACATCCTTTACTCTTGTCCAGCTTTGGAAAGTTATTCTTCCTTTACCTCACTCTTGGGCATTTATATCCAATTCCTCATAGCATCATATCGCAAATCCTAGAATAGATTAGAAGACTTCTAGTGATTCTTATTAGACTGCTTATAGGACATTATCTTCTGCGATACCAACTGAAAAAAATGTTTGAGCTATCCATCGGACTAAAGTTTCTGGAGGGTGAAGGATCAAACAGGGGAGCACATCCTATATTCCTGTGCAGCTCTGGAAAGATATTCCTGATTAAGCTCACTGTAAGGCGCTTATATTCAAATCCTCAGGTAGCAACATATCGCAAATCCTGGGATGGAGTAGAAGGAATTTACTCATTCTTACTGGACTGTTTAAAGGACACTATCATCTACGGTATCAACTGAAGAAAATAGGTCTAAGCTATACATTGGACTAGAGTATCTGCAGGGTGGAAGACTAAACGACGAAGCTTGTTTTATACTCCTGCTCAGTCCTGGAAATTAATAAATTTCAAAAGTTTGGTTTCGTACAGCTGACTTCAAGAAAGTTTCACCGAAATCAACCGTTGGCTCCCTAATAAGGTTTGGAATGCACGATGAATTGGAACCCTCAACCCTCGCATTAACAATCCATTCACAAGGAAGTTAACCTAAAAACACATATTAAAATTTAAATTTTTAATATTGTACTAAATTATTCAATATGCAGCAACGTAACTATTAAATAAATATTGAACCGACTATTAAATTGCATTTACTGAATCTTTGGCAACCATGAATACATTATTAATTCAATTGAAATCGATAAGGCGCCGAAGTAGAAATTTGACATACATTTTACAGTAATTAACCTCTAATAATAGGGAAGTATTAGAGTATTAGTAATTGAGTAGAAGTTATTTGGATATTTGAGCATAGGCAATTTGATTTAATAATATAATGAAATTTTATTTGGGCAAGTTTAAAGAACATGGAATTTTAAGCTCGACAAAAAGCAAAATTCCGTACATTTTTCTGTGAACCATTTATAAACCTATATTTTCATATTTTTAGTCAAGAAGTCTTCCATACTCAACATTCTTTGTCTATTATAAAAACCCCGGTACTTTCACACTCACATTTAGTTAGCTAAAAATAAAACATTCTCCTTGAAAGAGTATGTAAAGTTATTTGATTAAGATAACTAGTGTTTTCTGCAAATCTTAAGTGTTTTTTATTTTGTGGATAAAAAATTATCAAACATATTTAGATAATTATTACAGCTGTATTACTTAGAGGAAAATAATACTTATTATAGCTATAAGATCAGTTATTTTGCTTATCTGAACAAAAATATGATTTTAACAAATAAGTTTCATTTGTTTACTTACGAGCATAAACTTAATCAAAAATTTCAGCTGAATTATGCAGAAACAATAATTAGGTAATTTCTATTTCATCAATATTTATCAAACAAATATAATAATGTAGAGAATATTTACCGAGAAACAGTCAGTATTGTCCTTTGGGATATTAATTATATGATGTTAATAATTTAATTTAATTTCTAATTACAGATCTAAATGGTTAACAATCAATCGAACGAATAAACGAAAAAAAAACGATAATATTTTAGGACCAAAGCTAATTAAGGATGCCTAATCAAGATAAAACAAATGGTGCTATACCTGTAGCATTTAATGGCGTGGTGAAGCAAAAAAGACATAGCATTCAAACAAAAACTCCTGAACTACCATCCAGTAACTTGAGACATACACAATCACATAGGTCAGTGAGGAAATCATATTTATTTTATGTTTATGTTCACTTTAGGGCACCAGATCAATCTTATTTATGTACATTTGATTCGTGCTATCTTCCCCTTTATTCCACTTGTACATAACATCAACCTATCTATTTTTGTGGTATTCAACTGTAATTAATATTGAAGTGAACTATAACTGTTATTATTATTTTTTGTTATTATTATTATTGTGTTACTAGGTATGACTCAGAAGGTAAAAAGAAACAGAAAAAGGCCTCAGTCCTTAGTCACATAGAATCCATAATTAGCGAAGGTCACCAAGACGAAAACGAAAGAAAAAGTCCCGAAAAGAAACCTGAACACCATGTGTTTACAATAGAAAGTGATAGACGGTCTAGTAAAAACTCTAGGAAAAGTGAGAAAATCAATTCCGCTTACGATAATGCAGCTTATGACTCCAATTTAGACAAGAAAAGTATTTCCAGTCGGGCGGGGTCGTCGAGACAACCCAGCCTTCAAAGTTTAGAGTAAGTAATCAATAAGCATTATATTGAATTGCATTCAATATATTATAGAAAACGGAAAAAAGTCAATTGGTGCCAAATCAGGTCTATCAGACGTGTTAATCATTAATTCGACGTTTGTACTTTTCGAATAATCGTTTGTTGCGAGAGCAGTAATGGATGTTGTATTATCATGTTGCAAGTGATTGCATGTTTACTGTTTGCTTTTTGCTACTTACCAATTACTTCGTGCAAGCAAACTCTTGTATACGACTACGAAATTACTATTCGTTAACCTTCTAAAACAATTATAACCATATGATCAGCTTTTGTTATGACACATGCAATAATTTTCTTCGAAGTGCTTCTTTACCGCACAACTTTTGCTAGCAAACGTTCATTTTGAATCATCCAAACTGTCTATTGTTGCTGGTTCGAAGGAGTAGATCGACATTTCGTTACCAATGATAATATCATAGACGTGTTTGGAAGTCTGGTTTAAATTTTTTTCAGCAATACTCTGTACCATTTGACATAACAAAGTTTCCTCGAGGGTAAATGAGTATCAAAAATGGAATACATGGAAGTCCAGTAATTCTTAAATGTGCCTTAATCTTATCATATATCATTTGACGGTCTTCTTTAATCACTTGACTATCATTAATATTTTCATCAACAACTAATATCGAGGAACGCCTTTCAATTGATTAATCATCAAACAAAATACGACCAAATTAAAGTTCATGGAACCAGTTTTTGAAGACGCTTCCATACATTTTTGCTGCGTTAAACCACAACTGAGTGTACAAAGGACTAAGATTTTAACAATCGGAAAAAACCGACAGATTCTGAACATATTGTACTATATCGCTAGACAGGCATCTCTAATTCACATAAACAGGGCTGCCAGATTTCCGAATTTTGCCGTCTGTCCATTATAACAAACTGAACTTTATTGGTTACTAAAATATATTATCGTTAAAGTATTTTGAGCATATAATCTATTAAGATATTTGTAAACAAATCGATTTTTTATTAACTTTATTGGTTTTTTTACAGAGTTTTACGAGAACAATATTGCTGTTGTGCTCGAAGGACTAAATGCGAGAAGAAGCTCTTGATAACGGTGATAGTGCTGGCCCTAGTGATCGTAGTTTTAGTCGTAGTGTTAGGTTTAGTTGCGTCGAATAAGAAAATAGAAGCATCAATGGCATTTTAGAACTGAACCGTTTTTAATAATGTCAAAAAGATACCAATACTTCATTCGAACACGTTTTCAGAAAAAAACAGATTTAAAGACAAAACATTTTAAAATTATTAAATATTGATTGAAATGTTAAAGACCAAATTTTTATTTCGTAACTGTGATATATTTTATATTTAGGTAAGACTGTGAACTTTATTTTAGAAATTTATGTGAAAATTTGGTTATTTATTCTGACGCAACAAGACTGGTAGATGTAACTTAAGGCTTTATTTCATTTTTATGCAGAATATCTAAAAGAAAGCAAAAAATGTATCCAAAAAGGAGTCAAAAATTAAATTCTAAATGAATAATGCAAGTATCCAAGTTTGGATACATATTTTTTTGAAATCTATACTTTATGTACTGTATAAAAATTAAAAAGCTGAAAGGAACTAATGTTCAACATTAAATACATGTAGCGGGTTCTTTATTTATTTATTGCTTTGTATATCTAGTAAAACTTTGTTAACTATTATTTTAGGTAAATTATTAATTCCAAACTTAATTTGTTAATTAAAAAGTTTTCTTTTTTTAATTTGTCTATTAGGTTCCTCAACCATTTAAAAGTCATAATAACCAAGTAATTGAATTATATTTTTGAGGTCGTACGAAACCAAAAAAATATTTACACATTCAGAATTCTTAAAAAAAATATTTCCTGTATTTGTAAAATTGTGATTCTTCAATTTCAGCAAAATTTCGCAATAAATTTTATACTCCTAGTATACAGAAGTTCTTTTGTTATTTGAAATTACAATATTGTGTTACCAAATTAAAAGCTGCTTAACGGGAACATATCGGTATGTGTTCAAAATTAATTCCATTCTGTGTCTTTAAGTAAAATAGAATAATTTCAAAATTATGTTATGTAGATATTTTTAACTGAAGGAGGAGTACAATTTTTTTAAATGACCTCCCCCATTCAAAAATGGGAGAAGAATCCAAAGATTCTTCTCGTTCAACGGATTTTATAAAATATGAGGTCTAAAGAAATTAATTTGTGATCTACAGGGTTTTTTCAGTTAGTAATAAATTTTTATATCTCATCTTAACGGACTGCGGCACAATTGAATGTAGAATAGTGTGTTTCTTAATCGCACTAAAAACCTATTAAACTTTTGTATAATATATGATGATATAGATTTGGAGATTTGGAAAATTAATTATAAATTGATTTTCTGGAGTTATGTATTTGAAGTGAAAATAGTTTACACTTTAAAGATCGAATCGAACTTGCAGGTTTATATTACGAAAATAACAATTCTGCTCGATCTTCTGTCAAAATATATATAAATAAAGAAGCAATCAAAAACACAGTTTTAGGAAAGTAAGTTTAAAAGATCAACAATCACCAATGAGAAAAGAAGTAGGTGTCTTATCTTCCACTGTTTATCGAATATTATGCACTCACAAATACTATCCAAACAAAAGTAAATTGGTTCAAGAGTTGAACGAAGATTATTTTGATCGCCTCTCAAATTTTATTAATTATTGTGTCAACGATTGACTGAAAATGCATAATTGCAGATATTGGACTATCTTGAGCTATTGAAAGAAGTAACTTATCCAAGTGTTAAAACGATAACAGAAAGTGATTATAATTTTTTCGAAGATTTGCTTCTATTTTAACCAGATGGAGCAATTCCACATTTTACTTCGCCTTTACACAACAATTTTTGAATAAAATTTGGTGAATAGGTAGATGAGAATAGATAATGGAGTGGCTATCTAGATCACCAGATTTAACAACTCTTTCTCTTTATTGCGATATTTGAAAACAAAAATGTGCGATACCCAAGCTGAAACTCTAGAAGATTTGCGACACAGAAGAGATAATATTTGCCGATATTTAAATGCACACATGTCAAAGCGGAATTTCAAAATAAAATACCGTATGGAAAAAATTGGGTATCATTTTGAACACTTGATTTATATGGAAAATGATATATTAGTTTTTACCTTATGATAACATCGCTAAAATAAAATAACGGCATAATTCAATTTTATTTTAATATAAAATTATGTAGTACGTAATTGTTTTAAACCCGATATTTTATCTATTTTTTATATCAGATGAACAAAATGAACCACAAATGATTTATTTTATTTATTTATTTATTCTAAAAGCCCTTTTACCGTAATAATAATTAAAATCTATTTTTTAAATTCAAATATAATTTATTCTTGTGGTCACGCATTTATTCTTTCTTTTCAATTTTTTTTCTCCTGGCAGATTTCTTTTATACTGTTCCATTGAATTTCTTTCCTTATAGTAACTTTTTTTAATTGGTCATTCTATGTCAGACGTCAGACTTTGTTTTTCCCTTGTACTCGTACTTCACATATTTTTCTAGTCAATCTTTCCATTATTTTCTGATTCATCTTACCATGATCGCCTATATATGTGCCTAAGTAAATGTAGCTACTTATATGAATCAAAAATGGATTAAAAAATAGGACAAACCATTTTAAAAGGGGATATTAGGGGTGAGAGGGTACTTTTTCCAGCCAACATAAATATTCTTCGATTGACAAGTTTTTTGTTTGTTTTTTAAATCATTGATTTAACTTGTATAGTTCTATCTGAAGAGTACTATGTACGATTTAAAGCCCGGTGTAATCAGTGTTTATCAAATAAAGGGACTGTATTAGAGATAAAACATTTCAAAATTAGTAGCGTAATAAATATCCTTTTCTTAAAAAACGCGCTTCCAGTCATCCTAGAAAATAAATGGTATACTGTGTGGTTTTAGTAATTTTATTGAGAACGACTAAAAAAATACTTATACACAAATATTTACACAATTTATGCCACTTTTAGGCTTCTGCTATGAAAAAAATTTCACTTTTACTAATTTCACAACTTTTCACTACCTAAACTTAATTTGCTGAGATTTTAGTATATTTACTAATAAGTCGTTCTATTTAACGAGATGAGAGACAAATTGGGGAATGTCATTAATTAATTACAAATTTTATGGCTTCTTTTACTTGCCGGGAGCAACAACTTGAGAATTGGTGAAGAGAAACTGCGACTAATTATTTATTGATTAATTTATATGACACCTTTTGAGCTACTTGCAGGACTGGTTGGCCTTAAAATGGTCGTTGATGTCACAAAAAGTATGTTGAATATTATTTGAACTTGTTCAAAATGTATTTATTTTAAATCCACTGTATAATACGAATAAAATTTTTGAACATTCTAGGTAAATATTTGGGTTTATTTTGCCACTTTCTGACGTTTTATTTACCTAATACATATATTTAAAATAGTGACTTGCTTATTGAAAAGCGATATTTGGAAAACAAGCTTCCATTTACTTCACTAATATATTTAGTCCTTTCATAAAAAAAATAAATCAGAAACATTAAACCAGATCATATCAATGTTTTATTAGATAGAACTGCCACATCAAATTATTTATTGTAGATGTAGTAATATAATGAATTGTTTGATTACTATATTTCTGTAAACAGAACATTAACCTCTCAAATACTAGAATTTTAAGCCAATATCTTAAACATAAAAAAATAATAATAACATTTTTTTGAGCCTATATTTTTTCTTTAAACTGAAGCCTCGATCGATACTTTTTGTGTTTTATATCTATTTAAAATGCTTCTTTAAATATCAACATTTTAAAATATTTCCTAAGATACGGCTATGTCGATCATTCAACGTCGGCCCATATTAACGGAGGCCTCGGTACGGTACTAACTTTTTTATATGCCTATAAAAATTCCAAACCATGTTTGAGCCAAAAAGTGATATTCTTCTTAAATGAGATTGGGAAAATTTTAAGTATCTATCTTACAATAATTATATTACCAAATAAGTGTATAATAAATAATTAGAGGAATTTTAAAATAAACATTTATAAATAAATTATTTTTTACGGAAAATTACTGTAGAATAAAATAGAAATACAATACATACCATTCATTTACTATGAATCAACATAAATATTATAGAACTGATTTTATTCTAGGAATTCAGTTTTCTACAAATTTTACATTTTTTCTGTCTACAAATAATTGATTATTATAGAAAAATAATAATATTAAAGTTATATTTATAAATAGTAAACAATGATATATTAAAATATTTACCTTATTTTTGTATTATAAGAATTCATAATAATAAAAATCATTATAGTTCTAAATATAAAAACTTAAATTTAAAGTTAAATATTTTCAAAACGACAAATATACAACGATTTTTTATACATATATAATTATCAAAGTGTCGAAGTGGCATATCGGCTATGTTTAGTAGATTCTGGAATTATCTAAGGTCCACCACAAATCTAAAACACAAGTAAAACATAATTATAGGGATTAAATTCACAAATTAAGTCGATTACCAGATAAGAGGTAAAATTAAATGTAATTAACACTATAACTAGAGCAAATCAATAAAATTAGGTGTGATTGTTTAAAAAAATATATTTAAATTAAAAAAGTCGAGCGCTTAGTTATGAAACTAACTAACTAACCTTGCCGTCAAGTTTTACATAATTTTTTTGTCCTGATGATGGCATTGTATTGCCGAAAGCGCTCGACTTTTTGACTTGAGAAAGATATAAATTTCTTTAACTCTAATCTTCATTAAAGAATCTTTACACACTTATAATACAAATTTGGCTTTTTCTTTCACCACAAAGTGTGTACGCACCAACACGTAACTTTTGTTACTCTTCATTTAATTAGTTTATTTGTTTTAAGACAAAATATACCTAGGAGAAACTCAACGTATATCCGAAAGGGCAAAACATTGTCAATAGTGGATTTTTTTTTCTATAAATATTCTCCGAATGCTTTCCAGTTCCTTAACTTGCTATTAAACGTGTAGATTAATGTTTGTGAGAAAATAAAAGTTGCAATAATGCATCTTAAAAAGTTAGAAAAAGAACATGAAACAATTAACATTGTCTATATTGCAGTTATCACCAAATTTAATAATATTTCTCTAAAATTGTTAATACTTACTAAATTTGCTAATGTGTTAATTATTTCTGGTTTTTGAACAAACCATGGGGCAGTTGTGTTAAAGTTGTTATTGTCGTTATCAGGAAGGGTGACTTGATATTTAATAAGCAGGCGATTAAGCCTTTCATAAAAGGGAGGTTTGCACCGGGGATGTAACAGGAAAAATGAGGAAAAGCGATTACTCTGGACATTACGGTTCACTGGATGAGTTGGGATTGAGATTATTCTGGTATAAAAGGAGAAACTTAGTATGTCTCTTCTTACTTCCAGGAGGATTTATCCTGACTCACAATAGAGGCTATGGACCGGGCTAGTACGAAACGCAGCAATTGAAATTCGGATTTCAATATTATGGACAACATCCAATTGTCTAGGAAGGGATTTTTTTTCAGAGCCATAATCAATTTTCGATCGTATTAATGAGGAGTAGATGTGTAATAAGGTAGCTGCGTCGGAACCCCATGAGGTGATCGATACATATTTCAGTATATGGATGTTTTGATAACATGAGGATTTGAGTACTCTCATCAAATATCATGCCTAAAAATCTTAGTTTGGGATAACTTTTTATTTCACTTTGAGAGAAGAGCAGGTATTTTGGTTTACAGCTAGAAAATTTGAAACTGTAGGTATCAGACCAATTTTGGTTTTATAATGTAGCTTGAATAATCCTTTCAGTTGATTTTAGAGTTTTCCCTCTTAACAGAACAAGATCGTCAGCGTAAAGTCTGGCTTTAATGGGTAAATGGCAGAGTTTATTAATAAATTGATAATAGAATAAGAATAATTTTGTAGGCTTCTACGGCAAGAATAATTTTGGGGATTACTGCTTCCGGAGAACCACATTATTTTTGAGGTATTTTGAGATAATTCTCTCAAAATGACGCTGTCCTCCGGAAAAAGTAATGTGTCAATATTTTATTTGTTAAATGTGTATGTTTCATATTTATTCCGACAAAAATTTTGAAAAATTTAAGGGAGCTGAAACAATCTCTGTTTGTTTTGTTTCACAATTATTCAAATAAAAAATTACATAATTAACTAATCATTGTTTTATTTTTCAGAATTGAGAATGAATTAATCAATTATCATGATTATATTTATACTAATATTTAATATCCTCTTAATGATATTAATTTTTAAATCAAAAATTGGTGGCAGAATTTACATACCTCTTTTTTGACCCCGGGTACATTGTGAACTTTACATATTACCGAAGAAAGATAACTATATATTTTTACAATTGAAGTTCGTTAAATGAAACATCAAACCTATATCTATATTAAAAAAAACATTCTGTATATATTATTAAAAAATAATTGACATCAGAGAAATAAATTTAAATATATTTCTACATTAATAACAACAATTCTTGTTTGTCTAACTATTTAATTAGTGATAAATGTTTATAATGGTATTATGAATTTAGACAATGTAGTTTGCTTCTAGAAATAACCTTTAAAGAATCTGAGGCATCTATTTTCATACAAGATTTAATATCAGTTTTTATCCATGTTTGGAAAACAAATTATTCAAACAATAATAAAAGATAACCTTTAACACGTGATTAAAAGGTTAATCATTATCTGCAAGGAAGAATTGTTAACAATAGACGAATTATATATTTATATACCAATGGCAGAAGCCAAAATCTGGATTTTTGTTATTTTTATGATTAACATATAGGTTGTACCAATAAAAACTTGACTCCCTTGAAACTCAGAAACAAAGCAGTTTTTCAAAATTTCAAACTTTTATCGATAAGAGGTCGAATTTTCATATAAAATTTATACCCGGTAACAACACCCTCTTTTTTAAATATGACAATTCGTCAATAAAAGACGATGTTTTTTTTTAATTTAGAAAAACTCCTTTATTTTCCATGGGGTCAACTTTTAGCTGGTACACTCTGTATATGATTCTTATTCAGACACAAATGCAGTATTTATTTAGTATTTTTTATGAATTGAATTTGTTTTAAAAGGTATTTTTTCTGTGAGTAGTATGATAATCATAATCACTAATTTAGAAAAAAATATATAAATTCTTATTTGATATAATTTTTTTCAGGCCCTTTCAAATAACAAAAAAATGTACATTTTTAGAAAAGTTACATTTTAAGTAGGACAATTCTGAATAAAATCAAACAATACATTTTCATTCAAAACTGGTCTCTTCATTTGAATAATTTAATGGAAATGTTCCTTCTTCAAGAAGTTTTGCTACGAAATTAGGAAATGATTCAATTAAGAAAAAAATATTTCAGAAAAATATCAAAAGTACAAATATAGAGATATTCCAGAATTTAACCTCAACATTAAGGAAACCTTTACATATAATTAGGTGGGTTGTTGTTGCCATATGTGAGTGTACATTAATGGAACGAGATTGGGAGAAATAAGTCCTTTAATCTCACAGTCTAAGCATTTATTTGTTTCATAGAAAAAAGAGAAGAGAACTACCGGTTTCGTGGCAAAATGCGCCAAATCTTCAGGTTCAAAATAAAAAATTCTGTAATTAAAAAATAAACAGTTTTGTTTGGTGTAAAATACGTCTATATACAAACTATCTATTTTATACCAAAGTATTTGTTATTTAAGACTAAAGATTTGGCCCATTTAGCCACAAAACCGGTAGTTCTCTTACCTTTTTTCTATAAAAAAAATAAAAGCTTAACCTGTGAGACTAAAGGACTTATTACTCCCAATCTCCTCTCATAAAATTAGGCGTTTAATAATCCTTACTACACCCATATTCTATATTTAGTATTCCAAATGTTAATTTACTGTGTCAAAGATCGTCAACAGGTTTTAAAATATTCTACCTTCCTTGTATAAAATGTTTGCACTTAATACCACTGTAGGGTATTTTTTTTTAAATTTTTAAATAAAATTGTTTCATCTTACACAATCTAATTTAGATGGTTAATTAATTTAAACTCAACTGATTAATTTGAAAATTGCAGAGAATAATGGTGGGGCAACGAACAAAACAGTTAATGAATGTTATTGTAGACGTAGTTGAAGATACGGCAGGTCATTTTATTATAACTTTACTAATCGTGAAATGTAAACCGCTTATCGCCAACACACTGTGAACTTTGGGGTTTCAATTGGGATTTACTCAAATAACAGGTTAGTCCTTATTTATTATAAATAATTTTATCATTTAAAAAAATAATTTGATTTTTTAGTTCACATTTTTATTTATTTTAGTCCATATTCTAGAATTGTTGTTTTGAGCCCTTCGAGCGTTGGCTTTTTGGATTTGTTTTCTCTCCATCTTTTCCATTGTTCTGTTCTTTACCATTTCTTTCATTTGTTACACTAATTTTTTATACCTATATGGCTGGTCTTAGCTTTCTTCTCTTTTTATATTTTATTGTTACTATTGTCTTTCTCAATAAACTGTTCTGCTTCTTTCTGTTCATATGCTTGTACCTATTTTACTGTTTAGTATCTGTTCTGTTGGTTGTGCTTGTTTTAGGTTGTCATTTCTAATTCTCTATTTCTATAATAAAATTGTTATGGCAGTATATAAGACACCCTCAACATAATTTCTATGTTCCGTTCCTCTTTTCCAAAAACCACATATAATACGGTTTTATTTAAAAAACATTTAATCCATTTTTTTAAATTAACATTGTCAATAAATCCTCAATATCAATAATTTTCTAGAACATAACGAAAACCTTATTTTGTTACACAAAAACGGTACATAAAGTTTGTTGCGAATTCAGGAATTTCCTGCAAATTGGACCACTCTATATAAATGTATAAAACATTTGTATTTTGCAAAAATCGATTGATACAGGAAAATAAAAAAGATGAAGATATTTCAAAAAATTCGTGGCTGTTTATTGTATTTTGATTTTAAATTCAAATATATGTATATAACAAAAACCATCTCAGAAGTATTTTATTGAAATTCGTTTAGTAATGGTAAATTAACACCTATTTCGCATCTTAAATTTAAAAGCTAATAGTTGATTAAATTTAATTATGCTAAGGGATTTGATACATAAAAAAGTTACTTCCTATGAAAAATTTAAAAATCATTTAACTTTTTCAATCAAGTTTAAGAGGTTTATCTATAAAAAAATAATCATATTGTGTCTGTTTTGTTACCGAAACATAATAATAATAAAAATATTTTATTGATTTAAGATTCAAATCTGAAATATTGGTAACGTTAAAAAATTACATCCAAAAAACACTGGTGTTCTTACACAAAAATATAACTACGAATACTAAATCAAATTAAAAAGTAAGATTAAGTACATTCATAAATCTAACTAATAAGTAAAACTTTCGTACAATAACAATAATTTATTTTAAAACAACAGAGGTTACCTCGTCTGTAGAACAAGAAAAATTCTGAGGCAACCACAGATTTGACTTCTTCGGGACAGGTTCGATAGAAAAAAGTTTTTAGTGTGATTTAGATTAGATTTTTGAAGCACATTTATAGGAAGATACTTATTATTGTTTATACATTCGTTTTTAAATTACATAGAAAAAGTTTCGACAACTTCTAACATTTTTATTATCATGAATTAGTTTAATATTATTTTCAGTCATAAGTGTTTTATTTTAAAACTCAAATATTTTTTGTTTATTGGTTGACTTTTGAATAATTCTTCGCTCAGTTAATTATTTTTCATAATTTCCGTTTTTCCAACTCATATTTTCTAAAATATTTTGACAATCTGTGTTTTTATGTAGAATATGCAAATACTTTAAGTTATTTGACAATAATTTTTTCATTTACTTATTTATCCAAATTAATTTTTAATTTGAACCAGTTAATATTGTATTAGTCATTACAGGAAAATATAATGCAAAACAATAATTTTAGATATTAACAAATACAGATATTTATTAGTAATATCATTTAAATGATCAAATTTTTCGCAATCTTCTTTATTTAAGTAAATTTCAACATTTTTAAACTTATTGATTGAGCAGACCCTTCATTTCTTCGTTTTTAATTGAAAAATCAATATAGAAGTCTACATACAACAACCTTTTTGTAACTATTAACTAATATAAAGCCAGGTTCAAAATTATCGATATTGTCATCTGGAGATCTGTAAATATTTATTGTTTGATATTAGAATTTGTCAATGAAAGTCGTTGTTGATCGGTACGAGATAGGATTATATTTATCAAATGTAATTAATGGTCTTTTATTCTTATAGTTTCATTTAGCGCACTTGCACAACATAAAATATTATTATGAATTTTCTTAATAAATATAATTATTGTTTCTTTAAAATGAAATAAAAAAATTTACATATTTTTCAGTTTTAAATTAATAAACTGTACAATAGTTAAATGTACAAAATGAAGAGTACTATTCAAATTGTTAGTATCTTAGCTACCTTAAGTTATCCTGCTTCTTCGATACCTGCGCTGCCAAATTTCGCAGAATTTAAATGTGGATATCAAGTAAGTATGTTTTATAAAATTTAAAATAAACTGCAATATTTACAGAGTGTTATTTACTTACTGTAATACACAAGATATCTCCTTTGACAAGTTATTAAAACCAATGTTGATGTATGAGATACTTACCACCAAACACTGTATATTATTTTGTTTTTAAATACTGGTAAATCCAGGTAATTCCAAAACGCTCAGTAATAGTTATTTTAAATAGAACACCCTATATATTTTTACATTTTTTACTTTTCGGAACTCAGAGAATGGCTATAACTTTATATTCTTCTTACAGTCTTGCCATCCAATTAAAGATGGAGATTTTATAAACGTTCATATCGTTCCACACACTCATGACGACGTGGGTTGGCTCAAAACTGTAGACCAATATTATTATGGGAGTAAGTTTTCCAGGTTTATTATTAAACACACAAATTTGCAAACATATTTTCTAGGCAAAACTATGATCCAGAATGCTGGTGTTCAATATATTCTGGACTCTATCGTGGATTCACTCCGTAAAGACCGAAATAGGAGGTAAAGTATAGTATGAATAGCTTTCATCATTATGATGCTATATAGATCTTTATATCCAAAGGAAAAAATACCATGTTCTAAAAAAAATGTTCAGGGATCCTCATTATAAAATGGACAAGAAGAATTTTAATCTCCTTCTTCCTTAACATTACTTCGTTATTTTTAGGTTTATTTACGTTGAAACTGCTTTCTTCTGGAAATGGTGGATAAAACAACACGACACCGTCAAATCACAAGTAAGAAAATTTGTAAACAACGGTCAATTAGAGTTTATCAGTGGAGGATGGAGTATGAATGACGAAGCTGTTACTCACTACCAATCAATTATTGATCAAATGACTTGGGGCTTACGGTAAACTTTATTTCCAATAACCAATTACACAATCGAATTTCATTTATCACAAAACTATCGTTCTTAAATTAATATTACTAATCGATCTACAGATGAGTTATCTTAGAAATGCAGAAAGAATATCTCCATGGTCCTTTTTTATTTTAGAAAATTAAATGATTCTTTTGGTGAATGTGGGCGTCCAAAAATGGGATGGCAAATTGACCCATTTGGACATAGCAGAGAAATGGCTTCTATTTTTGCTCAACTAGGCTTTGATGGTCTACTGTTAGGACGAATAGATTATGAAGAAAAAGATTTAAGGTTAACGACCAAAACAGCCGAAGCGGTTTGGAGAGCAAGTCAAAATTTGGGTTTGTACTCTTAATAATAGGGCAAGATTAGAGAAATTATTTGTCGTTATTGGTTTTTCTTTTAGGAAAAAAAAGTGACATCTTTACAGGAGCTATGTATAACGTTTATTCGCCTCCCAGGGGCTTTTGTTTTGATATATTATGTTCGGACGAGCCAATAATCGACGATAAGAAGAGTGCTGACTATAATGTAGATAAAAGAGTAAGTCTTATTATTGTCAAACATTTCAACTTGAGTATTGAGATAAGAGCTGTTAGGAATTGAATAAATAAACAATGTTTTATAAACAAAAAATAGCGGTACGTACACCAGAGTGGCAAAATTATTAAACAAGAATCAAACATGGGTTAGCTTATCTTTTTATTTATATTTATTTAAAAAGGTGACAAATTCAATGAAAAAATTATTGTTTAGAAAGGTTATTTGGTTTCAAAATTAAGTATATAAAATATAAAGGATTGTTTACCAGGTCGATAAATTTATAGGCAGAAGTAATCTCGGTACCTTTAAATATTTTAATTCTAGCCACTAAAAATAAATACTAAATTGTATGGATAAACTCGGCTTGCCTGTCTCGATCTTCTTCTTATTCTCTGCCGCTTTCGATTTTTTAAGATTAACTTGCATAGGCATAGTTATACGAGCTACTTTAAAAATACTATTTTTGATATTTTTTGATTTTTGATAACTAACGTAACCTAACTGAAATGATTTAATAAGCAGTATAAACTTTTGTTACCCATAAATGGACTACAATGAAGATTAGAATACTTAAAAATTACTGCGCGTAAATCATTTGGGCATCATTTTATCAGTTTTCCAGTCAAAAATAAATGGTAAATTGAGTATAATTTCGTAAATTTAATAAAAATGACCAAAAAATATAGGAGCGTACAAATATTTACAATATTAAAAATGTAATTTTTCATTGTTCACTGTTTGAGTAGTTCCTTTTCATTTTGAACTTTAACTGGTATCTTTTACAAAACCGGAAGAAATTATTTCAAAATGGTTAATAGGCTACTGCTAAAGAGAGTTGTTTACTTTTGAGTTTCTGACGATCGACTGCTTTTGTGAATTGGAACTAGAATAAAACCATCGTAAAGGTGTTCACCACTTATTGGTTACTTATTTGGTAGGATCACAGTCAATATCTTGATTGGTTAGCCCTAAAACGACCGTTGGATTCTGGAAAGTTGGAGAAGAATGTACCAGGTAAAATGAAATGTCTGTTGGATATTCAACTTGTTTAAAACGAATTAATTAATTTAATGAAGTCACCACTTGTCAGTTCCTCACAGGTAAAAATTATATATGGCTTATAAATACTTTACTTCACATATATTTCATTTTGTACATTAATAAAAATACTCAATAATTACATTAGAAGGCACTAGGCAAGCCAAATTTACCTACAAAGATTAAGTCAGAAATGTATTGACAGGCTGAATTTACCGGTAGAATCAATATATATTTTGTTAAACGGCCGAGATTACCATCGCTCATTTTACCAAACCAATAACCTCACAATCAGCATGGGCGATGATTTTATCTATCAGAATATTAACACTTGGTTTAAGAATCTCGATAAATTATCATGGTTTGTAATTATTAAATATATATTTTCTTCTTGTAGGTAGATGATTTCTTGAAATTTCTCCATAATATCAGCATCAGCTACGACACAAAAAACGTTATTGTTACTATGGGTGAAGATTTTAATTATCAAGATGCAGAACCTTGGTTCAAAAATCTAGATAAATTGATTTCGTAAGTAATGAATGTAAGAATATCGCTTTGGAACTATTGGCATGATTTGTTAGAATCGTTTAAATAACTACGTCTAAAATTTCTTTTAATTGGACACCAGTCCAAAAATATGCAAATGTACTTCATTCGCAGTTCTATTTTTCTTATATTTAATTCATGATATGCAGTTTATGGAAGTTTTTTATATTTATCTCCTTACTCTGTTGTTGATCTCACGTACTAAACAAAATTGAGTCGAAGCATAAACCGTCTGTTTTCTAATTTAAAATAATCACTTCAAGAAATTCGTTCAAGTATTACATTCTATACAAAGTTTCTTAACTCTTCAAAGAAAATTATTAATAAAAATAAAACGAACTATTGTATTTGGGTTATTAATGAGCTTTCTGGATTAAAATTAAAGATTTTTTATGATGCATCTGAACTTGGCTGGTTTCATTATTTCAATTATTTCTTTAGATAACAATTTGTTCGTTAAACTACTTGAATTGTAATCTCACACTGTCCTATTTTTATTATTTTAGTTATACAAACGCTCGGCAGTTGAACGGTTCCAGATATAATTTGCTTTATTCAACACCATCTTGTTACGTTAAAGCGATATATGATCAAACAAACGGTAAAAAAAAGTGGCTAGTTAAACATGATGACTTTTTCCCTTATGCTTCCGATCCTCATGCATTTTGGACAGGATATTTTACCTCCAGACCAACAATCAAGAGATTTGAAAGAGAAGGCAACAATTTCTTACAAGTAAGTTTATTTATCTTAATAATTTTTTTTTGTTAAGAAATTTAACTACAAATTGCGACATTATATTTTACTCGGCCTGGTAGTTACTCCTAAGAACAAGTTAAAAAGTCGACAAACAATATTAACGAGGAAACAAACCTATTAGAGAAAAAAGAGTTGCAAATGTCTGTAAAATTTTTACATTATGTATAAATTGAAATTGTAAATCTTTAAAAACGATACGTTTTTTAAATTCCTTAAATACTGATAATCTTTGACGATACTTAAGAATACTTAAATCCACCTTATAAATCCCCGAAAATTTTTGAAAATTTTTGCAAATATTTAAGATTTCTTATAAATCTTTGAAGATCCTTGCAGACTTTTGAATATAAAAAAACTTGAAAATGCTTAAACATTTTTTATATTTTTTAGAAACATTCGACAGCTTGGCATGGAAGTTAATACAAAGTACTGAAAATTTTTAACTATTTTTTAAAAAACTAAAATTCTGCCCTTATTTCAAAAATAATTATTAATAATTCTTAAAAATTTCCAAAACTACTTCAAAGGTACTATAAAATGATGCCTTTTAAAATATTCAAAATCTATCAAAACCCTTTAAACTTTTCAAAAGTTTCGAACAGCTCAAATTAATTTCTTCATAACTATTTATAATCACCAAAAATTCTTAAAAAATATCCAAAAACTTTGAACCTGATTTTCTTTTAACGACAATACAAATATATCTTAAAATGAATGTCAGTGTATTCTCTTTGTAACATTTAAAACAAACTGATGAAGAAAATGTATATAAGAATAAAACATTAAATTTTGTTCTAATGCAAGCGATAAATTCCTTATCTTGTTTTATAAGCTTATTATATTTTCCAGGTTTGTAAGCAACTCTATACTCTAGCAGACTTAGACCCAATTGATAGGGTGGACTTAAACGCTTTAAGAGAAGCAATGGGTGTTATGCAGCATCACGATGCTATAACTGGAACTGAAAAACAACACGTTGCCAATGATTATGCCAGGATATTAACAAACGGTATCAAAGAATGTGAATGGATTACAGGTTTAGCTCTAAGGTAAGAAGCTGTGTAGATTAGTTGAGAAGAAGATTGCTAAATAACTTTTTTTTTAGCAAAATGATAGCTCCAAACGTGAAGTTGTTAATTGATGATGAACCAACTCCGTCAATAAGTTTTACGCATTGTCCATTATTGAACGTCAGTCAATGTCATTTTACAGAAAAACGAAACAATTTCATAGTGACCATATACAATCCTCTAAGCAGACCTGTCTCGAAATTCGTCCGACTTCCAGTTCTGGGTTCAGCTTATGCAGTCATAGATCCAGACGGTAGGATAATCGTCTTAATTTTTATATTTTTCCAATAATTTTTCGTGTTTATTAAATTCAGATCAGGAAAAATTATGACTAATTTTATTATTTTTACTTTAAAGGTAAAAATTTGGACACCCAAATGATGCCGATTGCCGAAGCAATCTTAAACATACCTGGTAGAAATAGTGCTGCTACGAATGAACTGATATTCCAGGCTATAGATCTACCGCCACTTGGTTTTAAATCGTATTATGTTAAAAAGGTTTCTGGAAACGAAATACCAAAAGTACAAACTCTCAGAAACTATAAATTGGGTGTAAGTCAAAAAATAATATTTACTAAATACTTTCTATAAAATCGCAATCGATTTCAGGAAGCAGAGTTTCAAATAGACACCAAAACCGGTCTAATCAGCAAAATAACTATAAACAACCAAACCATCGACTTCAGCCAAGAATTCCTCTACTACAAAGGATTCGTAGGTGATAACGACAAATTTATAAATAGATCCTCAGGAGCTTATATCTTTAGACCAAATGGTCCAACATTTAGAGTTACTAACAAAGCCGATTTGAAGGTGTATAGAGGCACTCTTGTTTCTGAGATTCATCAGAAATTTAACGATTGGATTAGTCAGGTTATTAAAGTGTATGGTGGGGAAAATTATATTGAATTTGACTGGATAGTAGGACCCATACCGAACGAGTACGTATACTAAAATTAAAAATAAATAAATTAGATTAATCAGACAAATGATTATCTGTTGGTGTGCTAAGTTCTGTGTTGATTGTAAAGGTCGAAATTATTTAAATTTTCAAAAAATCATCTATGCATTTATAAAAAAAATATTTTATATCTTTTGCGTTTTTAGTGAACCACATGGTAAAGAAATAATCACAAGATATAAAACCTCTTTAAAATCCAACTCAACTTTCTACACGGACTCCAATGGACGCGAGACTCTGATGAGAATTAGAAATTTCAGGCCGACCTGGAATTTGAAATTATATGAACCAGTCGCTGGTAACTACTACCCTATAACTACTAAAATAGCAATTAAAGACGAAACCAGTGGATTAGAAGTGGCTGTATTGACCGATAGAGCTGAAGGCGGCTCCAGTCTAAAGGATGGTGAAATTGAACTTATGGTGAGTCCGTAAAATCTAATCAAAATAAAAAATATTTATTTTTTAATTTTAGGTTCACAGAAGATGTTTACATGATGATGCTTTTGGTGTAAATGAAGCATTGAATGAAACTGCATTTGGTAAAGGATTAGTTGCTAGAGGATCACATTATGTCATATTAGGAAGCACCAGTAACAAAAATCCTGACGGTAAGAAAAATGTTTATATAATCTTCAATTATTCTTTAAAAAAAAAGTGTATAAGAAAACTTGAATAATAAAACAAACAGAAATAACATAATGTAGTTACATAATTTATAGTCGAAGTTTTCATTAAAGAGAAACTAAAAAGCTTATAATTTAAAAAATAATATTGATATAAACTTGGAAAATGTGTGTCTAATAGAAAAGTTCTTCTTCTTATTTACCTTGTACTTTATGCCTCACCACCTCGGCTGGATTGGAGTTTTCGCCCAATACCTCAACTTTTCTATTTCTTATCATCATTTAATTCTCTGTCTTTTCTCTTTTCTGTGCCAATTCTTCCACTTTTTGTTAACCAAAGTCCCTCATGCTTCTTGTCAATTACTGTTCACTTCCATGTAAATTAGCTGATGATGATGTGAATGGTAATAAGCAGTTGATATTTTGTTGGCCTCTGGAGGCGTGCGTTGGGAACCAGAATAAATCAAATATTTTTTAAGCCAAACAAATATAGGTAGAAATGGAAGGTTTACAAAATATTTTAAATTCTATCAGACAAGCCGCCCTCGATAAAGTAAATTAGTTTTTTTTTCTTTAGGAAAAACTGTTGCTGCCCAAGAACGGGATATAATACAGCAAAAATTGTTGTCATCTTGGATCTTCTTGTCTGATGCCGACAATGTATCCGTTGAACAGTACAGAACAAAATACAAAACTAGTGTAAGTAAATAAATAATTTTCTGCACAAATTTGGAAAAACATAAAAAAATTAAGATTATTATAATAGTATATTAAAATTTGACCTTTTGCAATAAATACAAGAAAATTAAAGACAAACATTATTTTAGCATTCCGGTTTAACTCGTGCTTTACCCGATAATGTACAAATTTTGACTCTGGAACCATGGAAAGGGGACACATTTTTGCTAAGACTTGAACATGTAATAGAATCTAATGAGGACCCAGAATTATCACAACCCGTAACCGTCGACTTAAAGGTAAACTATTTTATTTTCAATAAAAATTTAAAATAGCTAAACGTACTTATAAAATGTTAATTCCTTTCTTAATTGGAGCTGTTACATGAAAAACTTATTCTCGTTAAACAGTGTTCTTCAGTTAAAAGTATTCACCCCTAAGTAACTTTTAAATGACTAATTATTGGAAAATTCAACCTCTCACCATTGCTATCATCCCTTCATTTTTTTTAAATTGCTTTCTTCATTTTTATAACCATTTTTTGATTCTTCTTCTTGTTGTTCTACTGATTTCAAAAATGTAAAAAACCACTAAAAACTTGTTGAGATTATTTCTCATATTTGATAAGCTTTTATAGAATTATAATAGTATGTTTTGTAACAAAGTTCAAATAAAAAAAATTCGGCACGAGTGGAACATTCCGAAAACGAGCACTAGCGAGGAACCACGAGTTTTGACATCCATGGTTGTAGATATTAGTTAAAACAATTACGGAATATTCATTCTATCACTTGTTATAGAATGAAAATACATGCAAAACACAAAGAAGCAAATATTTCAGAATAAATATTTTCTCTCAACAGTGTGATTTTCTGGGATTATTTATTTGATTAAAAAATTGTTTATAGTTTACAAGAACGAATTGAACTTATAGGTTTATACTAAAAAAATAACGTTCTGCACGAACTGTCACTAGAATTCTTATTTAACGATATCGTCGAGGTGATGTAACTAATAAGTATGTAATTGATGTTATGCATAAATTTATAGCAACCGAGTCAGTTTGCAATAGAAAACATAACCGAGAGGGTTCCAAGAAATTCTCCATACAAATATCAATTTTAATAATTTAACTTGTCGCTATTTTTTTAGAATCTTTTTACTCCTTTCGAAATAACAAACTTGAGAGAAACTACCCTAGGAGCTAACCAGTGGCTATCAGACAACGAAAGGCTAATCTTTGACACGAACGCCAATATTGAGGACATCTGGGAACCTGCACCTTCGGACCATTACAAACTATGGGCGAAAAATAAATGGAGCCAATATGTGCATAACGGCAAAATTGAGAATAATGAACAAAATGTAAACGTGGATGATTTAAAAATTGTTTTGACTCCGATGCAAATTCGTACATTTATTTTTAATATGGTTAAGAAATAAAAACTTTTGTAGAATTATTAAATAAATATTAATTTTTTCATAAATTGACGAATTAATTAAAAAAGCCAAAGTAAGAATCAAAAACATTTATTTTTTTAAATTTAATCTTTAGATAACTTATGTATAAAATAAAAATTAAAAAGCTACTTTATATATATATTACATGTCCCATTTTTTTTACTAGAAAACAGAAGGTGGATCATTTTTAAAGTTTAGTAGTTAGTCATACAGTGATTAATAAAATCCAAGAAATTATAGACACGTGTAGCATTTGAACCTACGACCTCCAATTTGATAGAAATTTTAAGCGCTGTGGTGCTTTAACCAACTGAGCTAACGAGTCTAGATAAATCACTTTTTTTACTTTGTTTAAAATTATATCCTTGAAATTTTAATTACGCAACCATAATACATTAAAATCGGATCGTTTAAAATTTACAAATAAAATACTGGAATAACGTCTCCTTTAAAATATTTAAAATTTGTAATTAGAGTAAGAGGTTAGTAATTATTTTTAATAGATTAAACTAAAGAAATTGGTAATGGAAGCGAAAAAATAAACGTCAAAACAATTTGGTTTTATAGAGTAAATGAGTAAATTTTTGCAATCTCGTAAATAGTGTTAAAGTCCGTTGTGGAAAATTGCATATTTTATAAAATATAATACAAAATATTATGAATTACTCTATTTCTATGTAGGAATACTAACCTATTAAAAATATAGACACGTTGTACACTTATTAAATAATAATAAATTGAATAAATAAACTGTATTAATAATAAAAATTAAAAAATATTAACACACTGTAAAATGGTCATAAACGGATGAAACTAATATTTCCAATACTTATTAATACAGTAAAAATAACCAAACAAACAAACATAAAGAAAAAAATAGTGACATTCATAAAAAGCGAAAAAAATTAAATAAATCATTGAAACTATCAATAAATAAATAACCAAAAATGAAGACAAAATAAAAAGCAAAAACAAAGAACAACATTACAAGAAAATAAACAAATAACAAGAAGAACAAGACAATATGAACAGCAAAAGCAAAGAAAAACGAAAAGAAAATAAACAAAAAATTGAAAGTAGCGAATCGAGGTTTTATTTTGTATATAATGAGATCGCCAAATTGTTCCTAAGAATTAATAAAATGTTAATTTGTTCAAAAAAGTTTCTCATTAGTTTTTTAAAAGTTTGCTAGCTTAAATATTACTGGTTTGTTTTTGTTAAAAATTCCTGTTCCTTTTATTGCCAATACTGTGGCAATATTAAGGTAATCGATTCCAAATATTGTCAGTGTGCAACGTCTTAAAAAAAGAAAAATATTTGCTTTATTGTAATTATTAGTGACGATTACAAATAAATTTAATTCTAAGAAAATACTACGTCTTAGCATGGCAGTATTAGGTTTACTAATCTTATGTGGATTTTCTTCATTCTAAATTACACGTAACAAATTAATAAAGAAAACACTTTGTATTTAAATTGTAACTACATTTTTTTCTGCTATCGTAATAAAAAATAATCTTTCAAATTTAATAGTCATAGTAAATAGTAAATAGTAAAACGAAAAAAAACAGGACTCGTGCAGGATTTGAACCTACGACCTCCACTTCGATAAAATCAGTGTGGCGCTCTAACCGACTGAGCTAACGAGTCTTTAAAAAATAATATTTTATTTAATTTTTGATTTTGAAGAGTAACAAAAGGTTACGTGTTTGGTGCGTACACACTATGTAATGAAAGAAAGGCTGAATAAGTTGTATTTTAAAGTGTGTAAGATTCTTTATTTAAAGATATGTGTAAAAGAAATATATATATTTCTCAAAGTCAAAAGAGTGTCAAGCGCTTTCGGCAAAACAATGCCATCATCAGGACAAAAAAAGTGCAAAAAAGTAGAGAAGGTTGGTTATAAAACAAAAGTAGAGAACATCAACGCAGTAACAATACATCTTAAATTAACTTTTTAAAAAACGACATTAATATAGTAGAAAACAGTAACATTTTTAAAAATTTGGTTTTTAAAGGCCCAGGCCTGAAAGTTGTCCCAATAAAAGACAACAAGTGTTTTTTAAAAAACATGTAAAATAAATAAAAAATTAAGACTTTGTCAAAAACCGCATGTTCATAATTTTCTCACGTAAAACATCTTAATTTTTTATTTATTTTACATGTTTTTTAAAAAACACTTGTTGTCTTTTATTGGGACAACTTTCAGGCCTGGGCCTTTAAAAACCAAATTTTTAAAAATGTTACTGTTTTCTACTATATTAATGTCGTTTTTTAAAAAGTTAATTTAAGATGTATTGTTACTGCGTTGATGTTCTCTACTTTTGTTTTATAACCAACCTTCTCTACTTTTTTGCACTTTTTTTGTCCTGATGATGGCATTGTTTTGCCGAAAGCGCTTGACACTCTTTTGACTTTGAGAAATATATATATTTCTTTTACACATATCTTTAAATAAAGAATCTTACACACTTTAAAATACAACTTATTCAGCCTTTCTTTCATATTTTATTTAACTTAAAAGGTACTTCGACAAATTTCTAATAATTATTTATTCAATAATACACTACAAGTGAATCAATTTTGAACTTTGCAAATAAAATAGAGGGCCAATGTCTCTATATGTTATAGATTTAAAGTGAAATATTTTTTGGCTTAGAAAACAATGGTAAAAGAACTAAACAAGCAAATCCAACTAAAAATAAACTCTATTTATAAACATACTTTTGTTTCTTTTAAACATTCGCTTATTGACTGAAAAAAATGACGTCTCTAAATTGTACATTATAAAAGAAATATTAAAAGGAGAGATGACTTTGAGTTGAATTAAATTCTGAAAGTGTACTAAAAACATATATGCCTAAGATCTTCTTTTACTCAACAACGTTCGCATAAATAATTTCTTTTAAGTTTAAATAATTTCCATTTTAATTAATGCTGGTTTATTTATTTTTATGATCAAATTTAGTGAAACTCGTGTATGGTTCATCTAGGAAATAAATTAATAGGAACTTTATACATATACACGCAAAAACCTTGAAAACCACTGACTCTATCGTACCGAAATAAGAGGACAATATTTACTTAGAAAATAATGGGGTATCGAAAAAAATGTAGGTCATTATGATAATTAGGACAGTGGAGTAGAATGTAAAAAGGAAAAGCTGGGTCCGCACTCCTCTAGTAATAGCGAGAAGCTATTTTCTACAATATTTTAGGGTTCTAACATTCATAAACTGTTTCATAAGTATGAACCAAAAATGTTGAAAAGTATTGTAATAGTGAACTAAAATCTCGGTTAAGAGGAATAATTTACCTAAATGTTTTAGGTTAAATCGTCATATTCATTAAGAATATATAAGGGTAATACCGGACGGTTTTAACATTTTTTACGGAGTTCAGAACATATAAGGAATCAAAGGCAATTACAGCTCTAATTGGATAATGGAATTTAATACAATAGTTATAGCTGCTGCAGTAAATATAGTAACATTTTTTGGTAACGTAAATGTATTCTCTACTTTTATTGTTTGAATGTAAATTGCACAGCCAGAACCCTGTTTGATTTTAGAGGCAACTGTAAAGATTGTCAATTATTGGAGTAACTTATCCAGAGTCAAAAGCAAAATATGTTTACTAATATCAAAATGTATATAATAATATTTAAGTTGGAATACATAATAATAATAAAAAAGGAGTTGAAATCCGATTTGTCTAAAAAATCTGTCTATATATGTATATTTCTATTGATTTGAGATTTGTTTCAAATTTTTGTATTCCGTTAGAGATTGGTAGTGTATTTTTGCACTTCCAGTATTTATTGGTTAAATCACAGAATATAAGTTCTTATTCGTATGAAAGATTTTTAACTAAAATTATTGGCTTAGAAATTGTAATTCACAAATAAATTGTGGATGAAAAATCACATATAGCTAATTGACTAGAGTGTATTTCATAGCTCCTAAGCAGATGTGAAAAATAGTATTTTGAAAGATATCATTTCTTTTTTTTGGAATTACTAGCTTAGCTATCTATATATCTAATACAATTTAAAAGTACTCGTACTCTGTACCCAAGTACGCAATTGGGTAATCAGTAATACTTAGGCAACATAAAATACACAATCGTATGAAAAACTAGAGTAGGTTAACTTAGTAGAGATAAAGTAATTTATGAAAATTTTAGATATAAGCATCGGTGGTTCAGTGGTAGAATGCTCGCCTGCCACGCGGGCGGCCCGGGTTCGATTCCCGGCCGCGATGCAAGAACGTTTTGCTACTTTTTTAGTATTTGTTAGCTACACAGAAAAACAAAAAAAAACAAATCTTCAACTTTGTATCAAGTCTGCAAACTTAATTTGCTACTGTGCTACCAAATGAGGACGTTATGCCTTTAAAAATAATGAAATGCTGGAGTGATATAAAAGTGGCCACTGTCCCATACTCTCCCAAACTTGTTTTTGGTTTTTGAAATACTAGTAGAAATTAATACAAAATGAGTGTAGAAATTTATATACATATGTGATAGCAATTATTTTCTTCAAGTGGACTCTATATTTTTATATTTGGAAGTTCCAAACATATAACACATGTAACTTTTCTCCAATATAAAATAACAACACACTTTTATTAACAAATAAATCGTCTTTATTCCAACAATATTTAAGAGGCGCAAATTTTATATACTACAAATACAATTCCTGTGTCATTTTAATCACAGTTTGCACAAACTATCTCTACCTCTAATAATAAACTAATTAACAAATGCACTTTTGTTACTGAAAATGTAAGAAAAATAGTTTTGTATTCAAACTAAGAATGTCTACTTTATCAATCAACTTTTTACAAACTTTGTGGGTACTTTGCAAGGGTGCTTAGGAACGTTATTTGCAATATGCGCAGAAGGAGAATTAGTTCCGATTGGTTGAAAGTGATGTCAGAAAAGGCAAATCGTATGTGGAATCTTCTAGATTATATATGAGGAGTAACAAAGACTTGATTATTGGTTTTACTGGTTTAAAATGTGTGAACTTTAAACAATGAGTACTATAATAATGTAGCATACGCAATTCGCTTTTGCCGATTTGGTACTTCCAGATTAGCAGTATAAGAAATTTATATTTTTACTTTATCTAAATTAGTGGTTCTAGCACAATCCCCTGAGGAGAGGTCATATAAGTAAAGTGAAAATTTCAAATACCCACATTTACTTATTAAGATACATATATTATTTAATTTAATGGAAGGGTAAAGTATGTTATCTAACAGAAATGTAGCAACTAATAATTAGTTTTGCTATAAGCATCGGTGGTTCAGTGGTAGAATGCTCGCCTGCCACGCGGGCGGCCCGGGTTCGATTCCCGGCCGATGCAACTCTTTTATTTTGTAATTCATCATCTAGGGGTTGTACTGAGAATTTTGTTTTAGGAAAGACCATTCATAATTTTCAACAATGAATTTCCTAAGTTTTTCACATTAATTTAAAAACATCCTGTGTTAATTCATTTTAAACAAGTTCAAATACTATTTAACACAGATTTTTAGCTGTTGTTCTGCAATTTTACCCAACCGATCAAAATTTAATTAGACATCATACCATGTCAGGGAACCAATCAATAATTAGCTGAACCCTAAGTTGCCACCATTATTCAATGAAAAGTGAAAATTTGTACATAGTGAAACCTGGAAAGAGGCATTCATAATGTAAATACTTGTATGTATATGTGTTTTTCTAGTTCTTTTTAACGAAAGGAATGGGTGGACATAGTGACCAACAAAGCAGTAATTGAACGAATGAAGAAATAATGAACACCATCAAGAGAAGAAAACTTGAATACCTTGGACATATTCAGAGAAATGAAAACAAATCCAGCCTTTTGGAATCGGTTCTCCAAGGGAAAGTCTATGGTAGGAGAGGACCAGGAAGAAGGCGAATATCATGGGTTAAAAACTTCTGAACATGGTTCTCAAAACCTACAACCGAATTATTTAAAACAGCCGTGAAGAAAGTTGTCATATCCAGAATGATCGCCAATATTGGGGACCCCAAAAATGAAAATACTCTCTAGTGGAAGATTTTTAAACATACATAGGTTAACGAGTACTCGTTGCCCGGTTGCTTTAATTACGTGCAATTTTAGGTCTGTTAGATTCTTTTTAATTGTGTATTTGGTTGCTTAGAAGACGTTTTTTTGTGTGTATCACAAACTTTGTTTGTCTATGAAGATTTGTGGTCACAAAAATAAATTTAAAATTAGAGTTTTCATAAGATGTTAAGTACAAAATTTTATCTAACCCCACTTCAAAAAAGAGAGTTGTGGGGTTAAATATGTAATAGCGCTCGAAGCCGTACAAATAAATTGAACTTCATCGCTTTATTTGAGGTTACTATGGATAGGTATGAATTTTTTATAGCAAATTAAGCCGAAAATTGAGTATTCTAATGTAGATATGCCTTTCGATATAAAAAAAATCAGCTAATTTAGTAATAAATTCAATAAAACCCAGTAAATCGAAAGTAGATATAAGAAATTTGAAAAATGGTGTCAACAGAAAGGAGTAAAAAAAAATGTTTGTGAAAAGGTTTTGTTGGCGGACTAGTTCGAATTGATGAAAAACTACAGTATGGAGATGGAGTACCTACTTACTGTTGAAGGCAGATTTAAATGTAACAACATTAATATAATTAATTCTATAACTAGTGAAGTAATGAAACAGACAATTATGAAAAATGTGAGGTTTTAAAGCGTCAAACATGCATTTAAAATTTGACATTTCATAACGGGACTAGATAAAAAAAATAATATAGAAAAAAGAAGCATATTTCTCAAAAGTAATTTTTTGCCAGGAATTTCATCTATGGAGAGGTTACAACTAAAGGTACATTGGTGCTATAGGATCTCCTTATCGACGACTTTTTCTTCTTTTTTGGTTTAAGTAATAAAAAGAAGTATTGCCCAAAAACAATTCCTTGTGATAGTATGAGGTGTTTTTTTAGAAACTTTTAGCACCAGAAGAGGCCATGATGGGAAGAGGAATTTCGGAAGAAAAAAGAAGCCAAGTAATCACTCCAATTTTCAAACTCAAATCCGTCACTGCCACAGTCAATTACATCGAAAGAGGGTGGTTTTGATCTGCTATTTCTTAATATTTCCCTCCAGTCATCAGGTGTTTGTTTCGGTGTATGATTCTTGATTAAAAAGGTTCATGTTGCGTCCATACTCCATGTAGGAATGGCTCCTCAAAGGAAAAATCACTTTTATTTTATCGAAACGTTTTACTATCATTTTCAGTTTGCTAATTTTTATAGGCAAAAGATTAAATAATTAAATGGATATTCCCAAGAAGGTATACTGTAAACTAATTTTTCTCCAGTATACCGAATCTTTATCGCTTGTTTACTATTTCTGCTCCAAAAATTAGATATTTTGGTAATAGTACTTATTGAAATGTAAAATATGGAATCACGATCTCACTTTTGAAAAAAGTGCTGTAAAAAGACTATATTTCTGTATCCTTCAAATAATAAATTAAAAAAGTGAAAAAGGGCTCGTGTAGGAATTGAACCTACGACCTCCACGTTGATTAAAATCAGTGCGGTGCTCTTACCAACTGAGCTAACGAGCCTTCAATTTTAAATAATTTTATTTGGTTTTATAAATACTTGCTTTAACTTTTAAGTAGGCAACCTAGAATATACAAGTGATTTAATTTAATTTTTGTAAATGCATTTAAAAAATAAAAAAGCCCAAATATTAAATAAATATGACAAGATAAATTGTAGTTATCGGAATTTCCACCGTATTACAAAGCTTTTTAAATTATTTGTCTGACCAAGGTTTCATCACGACACGTAAACAATTTCACATCACAAACTGTAACCCTAGTTACCAATAATAAAATGACAGATTCCTTTTATGTAAAAATCTTATTAATATTTCTGTCACCAATCAAAAATTTACGCTAGGGCCAATAATAAGAAACGCAAATCCACTGAAGGTATCACAGATACTTTTGGAACGGCAGAGTTAGGCAATGGTTTTAAATAGATAGCTTTTTGTTCTTAGTTTAAGAGCAGATTGTTAAATCAAACAAAAATGATTCTGAAAATTAACAAATTAATCAAAAAATGTAAAAACAATTAGGCACTAAGACAAACTATCTCTTTAAGTGAACTGACAGGCAATTAATGTAAAAAAGGAATCTGGCTAAGGACAAACATTTATCAAAGGGGTACTTTTAATTCACAATAAATAGATTATACCCAAAAGAAAAAAAAACACATTTTGAGAAAAAAAATTAATTTACACCTGGAAAGAACGGTACATGCCTGTATGAATTTATAGATATCTCTTCTTTACTAATTTTACTTTACAAACTCGTGTCCATCGGAGAAATTTAGTCAATAAGGATTACTATATAAACGAAAATCTCACCTCATAACATTAATAACCTTCGGCAATGTTCTGCAAAAATGAAATACGAAAACATTAATTCTGATAAATACAAAAAATCGCAAGAATTCTAATTTAACCTGACAATCTTTGTTATGATATAGGACGTACCGTCTCTTAACTTTAATAATCTCTTATTATTACAATTTATCATTTAACACTCTAGTATTTGATTCCACTAACACGAAATAAAAATTTCGCTGATCACGAATAATTATTTGCCAAAAATTCAGCCGAAAAGGGTGAAACCTGTTAGAAATCAATGACTATATATCTCGTCTTATCGATTATACTAATCTTGATTTATATAAAGCACACTATACTGCTTTAAGAAGTGAATACCTAAAAATTGTGCAAGATGTGGAAAAATTAAAACAAAATTCTTAATTTAAAATGTTTATTTTGGTAAATGTTTCATAACCAAATAGTCTAATAAATTAGGCATTAAAATATAGTATCACATGAAACAAAATAAATATGAACTGAAATATTATCCTAATCTTTGAAAAATGAACACTGGCAAAAAGTTAAAACGTTTTATATATTGTTACTAACACATCAATGTAGTCGTTTTTAAAAAAAATCTATTAAAAGATTAAAAATGGTAATTTTTTGCCGGTGTCATATAATTTTTATTTCGAGATAAAAATACTAAACCATCTTGAAATAGTGAAATATTAAAAATAAAAAAATATAACTATAGCTTATAAGAACTAGCCTACAAGAGAAGTAAAATAAAATCTCTTAGAAAAATAAATAAATTTTTGGTCACATACATTATTTCATTCTAATTAAATCACAAAAGACTTGGTTTAGTCCAATCTGTTTATGTATAAAAATATCGTACTACAATTTTGATATTACCACAAAGAATTCATAGCTAATAAAATTGAAGATCAAAATATTATAATTTTCCTGTTCTTATCCTCAGAGGTCAAGAACCAGTCTAAAATGATCCAAGTTAAACAACTGGTGCTACAAACTCCATCGGCTTATGGAAAACTTTAATAGTAGTTTTTTTTTAAATAATTTTAAGAGAATTTCCTGTTTTTAGTTTATTATGTCAGGTGAAAATAAAATAAATAATTTCAAATATTTGAACTCATCCAACACAAATATATATTTTTGAAATACAAGAATTGACTGTAAATTAGATCAGCTGAACTAAAAAATATATTATTTTCTTTCAAAAATTAAAAATTGATTTACAAAATGAGTCAATGATATTGGATCTACTTTCTGGTTTTTCGTTATAAATTAATAAAACCATAATATAGAACTTTCTTATGAGTTGGTAGCAAAAATGTAGTAGTGGTTCCATACATAGATCGGACTTTTACAAAATAATCCAGAATTTTGAATAGCAGGTCACTTAATACAATCTGAATACTATTCAGCTACAGTATATATAGTCGAAAATGTTCTAGATAAAAATGATTGTACGAGATATATTGGAAAAGGGGAGGATAATGAGTTATTTACTCTAAACTTTCATAAGTATATTTGCGGGAACATTGCAAAATATTTATTAAAACTGGATATAATTCGAAAACAATACACTACGGGTGGAAAGCTCCAAAAATACTGGACGTTTTAGTTGCTTTTTATTAATCATTGTAAATTTATCTTTGATAATTGTATTCTTTTAAAAATGTAGTTTAAATCTTCGCAGAAAGAGGCACAAGTATTATAAATTTTCACCTACTTTTCTTTTACTTTAAATGTATATGTATTCATTAATCTAAATTATTCCTGGAAATATAATTATATTTTGGCAACCCACTATTGTAATTCACAAATAATACAGTAACTTTTATTCAAAAAATTCTTTTTTGCAAATTATCCAGTACATATTTTTATGATAATAATTGGTTTTGTGCCAATTTCGTGTAGAAGGTCACATTTTAAGCGAAAAGTTTATTAAAATTTATTCAATTAGAAAGAGTACTTGTAAAAGAGACATTTTTTGCTTTGAAGTTGAAAAAGTTTGGATATTTGTTAACTTTGAAAAATATAAATATAAGTGTGGACAAAAATTTTTCACATTCCAGGAAATCAAGTTTAGTTCATTTGAAAAATGTTTTAATTTGACTTCAGTAATCTTCTATTATCTGAAAACTTAATATAACCATGAAATTCGGCTATTGCCATCCCCAGGTGTGAAAAATAAACTTCCACTCAATAAATAGGAAAAATAAATTAATTATTATTATATGGCATGTTGAAAGATCTTTCCGTTTCTCCACAAGAATCCGAAGTATCCATTTCTTGTGAGCAGGTGACGGTGTTCCTTTCCACAGCTTTCATACGGATCTTCATGTGCTCCAACATTTTATCTATGGCCCTTAATCGTTTTTCTAGACTAGTTGTGCTCAACAAACAGACCTGTAATCATAAATTATATGGTTTAAATTATTTCATATAAACTATTACGATTTATAAACTTAGATTATTTAATCTAAACAAAAGCTTCTGTTCTCAATTTTTGCTCTGCCGAAAAATATTTAGCAGTAAAGCTACACCTTAGTTTTATTTACCAAGATTCATAATTCTGCTGACTACTATTTTCCTGTTATCTGAAGACATTTATATCAGCTAGATCGATAATGATTGCAAAATAGTATCCAATAAGGTCAAAACGAGAAAAAAAATTATTGGTGAATAAAATTAAGCAGAATTAAATTATCTCATTTTATTTGGTATTTTACTCGTTATGATTTATTATTTTCAAGTAGGTTGCCAATTTGGCAAAATATCATAGATTTTACAATGTTACAAAACAGTAACATTATTTTAATGTGATAGTAAATATTTCAAAATTATAAATTTAAGGAAAACAATATTTTTATAAATTTTGTATCAAAATTGGTTAACCCATAGAACTCACTTGTAGTTGGGAACTAAGCGGCAAAATTGGCATTAACCACCATGCCCACGATGGCCCATCTGGTAAGCTAATCCAGTTCTTCTCAACTTTCGGCATTTTTCCAATAAGCCTTTCTACTTCTGCTAAAACTTTTGGTTTTAGCGATCTTATCCATTTCGAGGCCTTATTGTAAACCCTTTCGTGGTTTTGTATTAGTTCTTGCAATTTTTCAGTAGGAACATCATTATCTTTCATATAATGGATTTTGGCTGTATCATATCCATCCTGTAAAAAATAAATTGTAGAAACTGATATTTCTTACATGTTTCAATAAGTACCTGTTCATTTTTGCTGATAACTTTGAACCTCCTAACGCCTACTGTTGTAAGTATAAATCTCCCGTCTTCTAGATTTACAGCATCTTTAACTTCCAACACAGTGCCGTATTGCACAAATTTGTCTCCGCTGGAATCTTTACCCGCCATTGCGAATCTTTTAGTAGGAGACTTTAGACATCTTCGAGCTAATAGACGGTACCTTGGCTCGTACACGTACAAAGGACAAGCTACACCAGGAAAAGCGTTGGTGCATATAAAAACCGGTATCTAAAACAATTGTAAAAAATTAAGAAACAAAGAATAAGTTTCAATTAAATCTAATGCAGGCTCCAGTTTCTCGGCGAAGTTACCCGGTACGAGGAACTCACACCCACACTCTCGTCTACTTCGCAAGTATCTCATAGCCATTTGACACAGAACAGGTTGCAGCTGCCATTGCATCTATTTGTGCTTATCATTATTATAAGTGACAAACAGAAAATACAAGAGTGTGGGGTGGTACCTCCTACTCTTGCCTCGAAACAATTTGACACAGGCGCGAGAGAGAAGCGAAATTATTCGTGACGAGGTAAATTAGTACGTGACGAAGCGAGGAATAACTCGCCACTCTCGTGCACCTTGCTCAACTTTGGGTTACTTCGCGAGAATCTGGAGCCGGCTTTACACAACAATACAAATATCACAGAGAAAGGGTGGATTCAACAAACATTTTAAAAATAAAGCAAGGAGAGGGGAAATTTTTTGGCATCAAATAAATTAAACAAATTCAAAAAATACCAAATATAAAACATACGAATATTTGAAAATTTCGTTTGTTTTATTTCCTATGTGAAATAATTGAGTTTACTTACATTTGAACTTTTCTGTAATATCAAATTCTCTTTTATGCTGATGGACATTCTTTCATTATAATCTTGGGGCACTAAAAATCGTATTGCTTCTTCAAGGATTTCGGTGGATCCTCTGGAATAGTCTCCAATATTTAGACGTGCCATGCAAAGTGGGCACGAGAGACCATGATCTAACACTCTAGTGAGACATCCTCTGCAGAATGTATGACCACACCCTGTAGTTACCGGGTCCAAAAGGCACCTACTGCATAAAATGCATTCCAGATCAGTGATTGTTATACAGTTCCAACTGTTTTTTAAAGCGTCTTCTAAAAAATAAAGGAAAGTAAATACCATATTCACACTATTTCCTGTTTCTAAAGGTTTTATTTTCGTATATTTTTGTTACCTTTTATATCATCGACTTCTCTAAAAACGTTTTCTAGAATCTCTTGAAAATGCTTATAATTATCAACGTTTCCGTCTAACCAAAAATTTTCAAAAGAATTATTGCATATATTGTCGGTTTTTTTATTTCTTTTTTCTTTCTTGTACCTCGATACTTTTTCTGTGGGTCCATGAAAATAACTTGATAACTGCAAGATAAAAAAATATTACTGAGACAGATACATTTTATAAATTTTTTAATTGGTAAATATCAAAAAAGTGTAGAGTGTTTCACTCTTAATTTCTTTGGTTATAGTAAAGTTTCTACACAATTGCTTGAATGTGTAGGTGAATTGTAGCTCCAATTAAAAAATATTTTGTAGTATACAATGTGTGTCAAAAAATGTGAAACATCGAAGCTGTTTTTTAAGGGAGCCACACATTTTAATTATATTTAAGAAACCTTAGGGTCTAAAATGAAAAGTCTGGACAACACATGTATTTGAAAATTGAAAATAGAACATGTAAATCCTTTTTGTTTAATTTCAATGGTTTTTATACATCCGGCATGAAAAATTCAATATATTTTCAGTTGTCTGTGGTGTCCGGTAGTTGAAATAAGTTGAATGAATAGATTTTAAAAATAAAACAGTATACCTCAATTAGAAAAACACAATTTTGATATACCACACTTTAATTAGCAAACTAATTGTAGGTATATTATAGCCATTATTTACATACACATTGCAGCTTAATATTTTTTTTAAATGTACTGTTAGACTTATGAGACTATCCCTTTATGCACGAAACAAACTGTATGGACTAATTCTTGGTTCATAACTAAATTTAAATGATAACAGCTCTAGTTTAGCTGTTATAGTTTCTTATATAACTATATTAATATATATTTAAATTATTAATTACCCTATTTTCATCATTATTTTTAATTTGTAAGCCAGCGTATCCTGATCGTAGATGGTACCTCGGTTCCACACCTAGAATGTCCTCTGTGTTGGGAATTGTCATATCTGAAAGAAAATATTAAACAGTTAATAACGAAAGTGCAACTCAGTCATAGGTCAGTTTATAAAATTTTATCAGATTACACAAACCAATTGACATTAATCATTTGTTCAATGAGAATATATACGGAAGTCCCATAGAATTAAATATAGTATATAAGTTCATATATTATCATTTATCCTAATTACGTATCAGGGTCAGCAATTTGATTTGTTTTTCATTCTCAAGAAAATAATAAATTAGGTTTCTCTCCTCTGTTAAGTTTTGGCTTGTTGCCTACATTCTGCGACGCTTTGTATAAATGGTAAACGACATTGTATTGTTCGTTGTTAATGAGTTGAAATTCTTACGATTAGAGCATACAGTTTGTCTTAAAACTTGTTAGTTAGTATTTAATTTTTATTCAAACAAACTCATTTACAAAAATGTAAACTAAACCAAACTCCACACTAAGTTTGATATCATTAGAATTATACCAATCATAATTATAAATATAATATTCAGCCACAGGAATATTATCAAAAAAACGTATCACATGCGTTTGATAAAGGATATATAAAAATTTGTAAGAGGAACTATACAGGGTGTTATTGAAATACACGTACATATTAAAATGGGGAATAGTATGTAATGACCAAAAACGATTGGCACCAATTTTAACTTCAAATTCTAAAATTTAAATATTGGGGAAGAGTCCCCTTTTCCGACCTACTAGTTTCCATATTTAAAGAAGTAAAATAAATCGAAATTGAACTTACCCATAGAAATTGCACTGTTGCCGTAGCAAAACCAATTAATTCAAAATAAAGTTTATTACAGTAATTGTTCAAAATGCCGTCCATTATTATTTACACACACTTGCAATCGTCTTTCCAAAGAACTTTGAACATTAGAAATTAGTCTTGGATTTTGTCGTAGTTCCTCGGCTACCGCATTAACTTTATTGGTTAATTGTTCAACACTATTAATAGGTTCATTATAAACCAGTTGTTTCATGTGACCCCACAAAAAGAAATCGCATGGATTTAAATCCGGAGATCTCGGAGGCCACTTAGTAGGTCCATTTCTGCCTATCCACTTTTGAGGAAATCTAATGTTCAAAAACTGCCGTACGTTTAAATCAAAGTGAGGAGGAGCGCCATCTAGTAGGTACCACATCCGTTGCCTTAATTGTAACGGTATCTCTTCTAGGAGTACTGGCAAAATATCTTCTAAAAAGTGGAGATATCCTGGCCCATTTAATCTGTTCGGGAGAACATAAGGCCCTATTAAATACTGATCTATTATGCCAGCCCAAACATTTATTGAAAATTTTCTTTGATGCCCAGTTTCCCTAATGGCGTGAGGATTTTCATCACTCCAAATATGCGTATTGTGCATATTGAACACGCCATCACGAGTGAATGAAGCCTCGTCAGTATACAATAATATTTTTAGAAAATCAGGAATATCAACACATTTTTGAATCATCCATTCACAAAACTCCACTCTCTTTTCTTCATCACCTGGATATAAGGCCTGGACTTTTTGGATGTGATAAGGATGTAAACCTTGTTCTTTAAGTGTCCGCCACACAACAACTGAGGACACTCCAATTTCAAGACCTAGTCTTCTACAACTTAATTGAGGCCGGTTTTCAACAGCTTCCAATATTTCTTCTTCGGCCGCCAATGTTCTTTGTGTTCTTGTTCTCCCTCGATCTGCATTGACACTCTCAAATTTTCCATGGTCTCTTAGATGCTGAACAGTTGAAATAAACGTACGACAGTCCGGAATTCTCCGATTTGGAAACCGTTCGCGATACAGGATTTGTGCTTGCCGAGAATTTTCTCCAGCTGCCCCATAAACCAGCACTATATCGGTTAGTTCAATATTCGTAAATAGTGGCATCGTAAAAAAATATTTAAAAGTAATCGTAACAACACTTTTTACCAACTTGGAAATGACGCGCTCGTGTTAGCCAGATTCGTAAATCAACTAAAATTTTAATAATCTATAGTTTCAAAAATGTATAGTTTAAAAACAATCATTTATCAAATATTCTAGTTTTTTGATAACGAGGGTAGTAAAAACCAGTCTTCGGAAATAGAAATTAATTCGAAAATCTTGGCAACATGGTTATTTCTTACAAGACTAGTTTTCTTATCATCTGACAAAAACTTGCATATTAATTACTGTTGATGTTTAAAATAGGTAAATAAACCTAATTTATATAGGTCATCCTCAACATATCAGTGAAGTACGTTTGTTTTAGAATTAATTTTCAAAAATTAATAACTCCCTTAATAAGGGGTATTTTTAAAAAATAATATTTTTCTACATTCAGTGGGGATCTGCGCAATACCCAGTTTTAATATGTACGTGTATTTCAATAACACCCTGTATATTACATAAGGCAATATCTACTTTTGAATCATTTGATTTTATTCCTTATTTAAACGAACTTAGTTCAATGAAATATAAATTTCATATTTAAATGGTTAATGTTTCTAAAATACATAAATTCAAAATAGTAATATAATTTTATCATAAATCACAAGTTTTCAAATGTTGTGTGTTAAGTCCATTATGCCGACCTCGGTAGTCGAATGAAATAAGAACCGACATTCGGTGCTCGAAGTCTCAGGTTCAAATCCTGGCCTGGGCATTTTTGTAAGAAACGGTTTAGGAATATCAAAAGGTACCGAAAACGAACATTGTATTGTACATTAAATTTTTGTAATTAGATTTCCATTGAAATATCATACTTTTGAATAAATAAGATGAAGCCAAAATGAATAGTTACGCAACGAACAGATGGCTAAATTCCCTAAAAAACTAGCTTTTGAATGATATTGAAATTGAAAATATTTAAATTGTAAAGAAACCTGAGGACCAAGCTGCTACTGATAAGTTCCATAATCATCCCGATTATGAGAGACGCCAACTGGTGTGTTCAGAACAACCAAATATACAGGGAAACAAAGGTCACACCACTACTAGAGGGGTTGACGGACAGAGCGAGAAAACTCTTCGAAGAGTTGCAATACCACCCAAACCAGAAACTAATGGAACTAGTGGACTACACCAGAGAGGACTACAGGAGGCACTCAAGGCCCAGGAAGTAAATGGAAGAGGACAAAGATAATGACCAAGACCAATAAGAAGACCACTAAGAAGAGGATACAACTAACAAGAGGAAAAGAGTTCGAGGTCAAAAACGAGGAGAGGTTGTATCACCCAACTAGCCCATAGGATGATATCTTGTGGGAAGAATGTGGACGAATGCTAGAGGGAGTGAAAGCGTGAGGACCTGTCTGGAGATAGAAGGTGGTGGAATGGCTTCTATGGACCTGTTTTTGCACAAAAATGTTACTTCAAATGTTCGATCTGTTCCGGATTCAGTGCCGCACCTTGTATATGGCTAATGATGACGCTTTGATATCAAATTAATTATAAGTATACCACTGACGCATACAATTCAGGTTTTGATAGTAGAGTATGTTCAAGACGTCCAGTAAAATGTTTAATTGTTGTTTTTCGTTCTTTAAATATCTAATTAACGGTATGTCGGCAGTTTAGTCAACATAAATTACTATGCAATAATTGAATTCAATTTTTTTTCACGAATATAGCGTGAGTCATTAGAATTTTCGTTGAACTGCAAAATGTGGTCAATGATTCACAATTATTTTGGCAAGTGAAAAAGTCGACGGTTTTCGTCATTTTACTTTTACAAATATATTTGTCCGGTTATTATTTTTAATGTTTTTGAATATGTCGCAAGAAATAAGAAATGTTGCAAATAGGTTTATGAAAGAAATATATTTTAAACGAATATATAAACTGTTATAATGAATATTTTTTCTATGACCTTAAATACACAGTTTACTTTATGTACGCTTTTCGCTAGGTAATAGACCTGCTAGTTGAACTCCTTAGTAACTAACGTGTACATATTCGCGCAACATACAGGGTGCGTTCTATAAGTAATGCCAGCAGTTTTTTTTGACTACCTGTTGGAGACATGTTCCCATAAACCCCGTTTTAAGATTACGTAACACAATGCCATGGATCGTTCTTTGGAACAAAGTTATGTTATCAAGTTTTGTGTTAAACTTCAGAAATTCGCTGCCGATTCGTCTCAGCAACTTTTGGAAGTGATTGTTTGTCCAAATCAGAAGTTATCGGTATTCTTTCAAGGAAAAATGTGACGTGTTTGTGTTCGTTGTTTGAATTTGGACTGACTGTTGAATTTTCACTTGATAACAGAAACTTTAAAAGATGATGAAAGAAACCGTTTATTGCATTGTAACAGATGATATGAGCGTCAAGGCTGTCTGGGAACTTAATCACGTCAACACGTCAAGCCTTCGTTTTCATCGATTTCCTGGCTAAGACCTATAATCCAATGCTTCCTCCACCTCCCTACAATCCAGACCTGGCTTTTTTGGATACTCATTTAAAAATAGACCTGAATGAGGAACATTGGGATACGATTGTATTCATCAAGACTCAGGTCTTCACGGTTCTGAAGGTAATCCCGGAGAAGACCCTCCAGGACGCCTCTGATTCCACAAGTGTTCAGATGCAGAAGGGTGATATTTCGAGAATTTTTGACTAATTGTACGTATGTTCAATAAATAATTTTTGATGAGTTTGATCGAGTACCACCTTGTACTCTTCTTGTTCAAAAGTTATATGAGTGTTCTTACTACATTTTGGTGCTATCGAACATCTAGATCTAATTTAGAGAAGATATAGTTATATTTAAGTCCCTTACCTTGTGGCACTGCCTCTTTAATTTCTTTTAATTCCAAATAAACCTTTTCCTGCTTTTATCAAAAACTTACTCATTATCTCCGAGTATACTAGAGCAGACTTTTTCTTCCAGTAAAATTTATTTATACATATTTTAGGCTTATTTTCAACGTATTTAGAATAATCTACATAGTTCATGTTAACTGAAGAAATTATTAGGTTTATGTCACTCTATTATTTATCTTCAATATAGAAGATAAATTCAGTTAATCATTTTATTTCGTCTTAAAATTATTATATAAGTTACTCTAAGAGGTTACGTTTAATCCACGTTATATTAATAATTTTATTTGTCTATCTTAGTGTTATATAAGATTAACTCGGTTCATATTTAAATATAGCAATATTATGGAGACTGTTTACAGTTGGTGTAAGGTCAATACCCCACTACGCTTTCCGCGATACTATTAAAATTTAATTTTAACATTTGTCATTGACTTTAACACTTGCCAATTTTAATCTACAGAAAATGTAGTCTCCCACGAATAACGTTCTTTTTACTTTATGCAAGTTTCAAATTATGTTGGTTTATTTTTCATTATTATTTCGACCTAATTTTATTTGATCTTTAATAATTTGTGTTCATTTTTGCAAAATGTTCACCTTCTGTCTTTTATCCAATGTTTCAGCGAGAAAAGTGTTAAAAAATAAATTAATTTCAGATAATGTATATATTTTATGAAATGTTTGAAATAACCATGATAGAAAGGATATTGTGATAAACCAAACAGGATGTTCTCTTATTTGTTTTTAAGATAGTATTATATTACAGCAATAATTGACTTTATTCCAATATTTATAAAATGTTTTTTGATAAATAATTTTTAGGTAATTATCAAAACTAAGTTTTAGAAATACAGTTAAAATTATTTAGGCATAAATATTTTTATTACATTTCCGATATCAGCTATTTCATAAATCAAACCAAGATGATTTTTTATTATAGTTATATTTTAGCGGCAAATTTCAAAAATTAATTTAAACAACTTCAGAAGTGGTAAGTGTCTAAAAATAGCATAAATCACTGCTACTGATAACATTGTTCAAGTATTGGATAAAAACAGATTTTGCATTTTCATTATTTAACAGGTCCCGTGCGTTGAAAACAATAAATCATGAGGTATTAAATTCTTCTTATACTAATGACGTTTCAGTAATAAAACATTGAATCTGGTGAGATCATTTTTTTCGCAAAGAAAACGCACACTCAAAAATGATAATCAATTTTCAAAATATCTAAATTGTTGCATTTTGGAACCGTTGCTTTATGTAATTACGCTGACGAGATTAAATTATTTAATCTTTTGATAAATAAAATAGTACTTTAGCAAACGATAACGATGGTACTGAAGATTTGTTCACAATTGCTCCTCTCACGAAAAACATAACGTTTTCCCCCGAAGGTCAAAATCGATATATTTCAGGTACTACTTTTACGAGGTTACACCCCAAAGTATCTTCCTTTACCATAGTTTTTTTCTACTTTCATGTGACCGTCGGAGCCCTCCACCTGCTCTTTTTGACAAAAGTCTACCTCTCCGGGTCTAAAGCGGGAGTTCTACAGTGCCTTCTGGTCATAGAAAAAAATTACCTTAGAGATAACAGTGTAAAATTTTATTTGAGAATTCATATTGAAAATAAGGCAAGAAAAAATATTGGACATTTAAATAAAGAGACGATCGCTCTAATTATGAGTTCTTGTATTGATTAACTTAAATATAAATTCTTATTAAATTATGCTATCAAAAAAATCTAAACTTTTACAATAAAAAATGGGAATAAATGAGTTTTCAGTCAAACCTCCTTTTTTTATGGTAAAATTTGAAAAAAATATCTTTTACTACTGACTAGATGCTGGCCCATCTGATCTCTTGTTGTTATAAACAAATGGTTTAATTTAGGTGGTAAAGTTGTTTTCTTTAATTTAAATTTGATATACTATTATATCAAATTTAAATCTGTAATGTAGGAACAGATAAACATAGGTAGAATAAATATTCTATTAGTCTTTTTAGGGTGCTTGTCACCACCTATCTGTTTTTTCAGTACATTATGAACTTTAAAAATAAACGACTTGTTATCTATTATTTTATAAAACTCATCAAAATATTTACACGTACTGTTATATAAAATGTTTTTGTATATTGTACACTTATTTTGCTCCGCAGCTGTTACGATAAATAACATTTTGTTAATTCATTGCTACCATTGCTGATTTCCAAGTATTTGATATTGGCATTGTTATTTATTTCGGAGAAACGTTTTATTTAATTTTAGGCCAAAAAGATACGTGTTTGAGGTTTCCTGTAATTTAAAAGGTTACGTAAAATCAAAATTATCGTTTAAAAAATGGAACAGTGTTAAAGCAATTTTTTAAATACTTTTAAATATACTTAATAATTATTTGGTAACTGCATGAATTTCGAATCACTAATTGTGTTAGCATCATCAAGAAGTTATTAAAACGTTATTGGAGTATTTAAGTGTTTTGATATTCACCCAAAGGATCCATTCTCCAAGGAGGTTAATGATTTGGTGATATTTTCATAGAATAAAAAACCTGATTGCTCTGGGAATTCAATATGAATATAAAGAAAAATAATATTAAAGGTCCGATTTTAACAGAAAATGAGCAAACCTATACAATAAGAAACAAATTTAGATAGATGGAATTAAATTATTTGTTTTTTCTGACATTTATTATTCATCAACTTTGATTTAAATTAATCTTGTATATTGCATTCAAAATTCAAATTGAAAAACGCCCTTAAATTGATCCACAGGGATTTTATATGTATTATTTCAAAACTGTAAAACAAACACACTATATTGAAATTATTTTAGAATATATTTGGATAAATAATAACTAATATTTATGAAATAACATTTTAATTAAATTAGTAAAAGATTTTTTTTAAATATTGTAATTATCGATAAAAAGCTACGTATTGTGTTAAAAGTGCCACTTGAATCGGCAAATTAGATTTGAGGCAAACTTTACGTAACGCTTTACAGCAAAAGCTACGTAACTAAACGTCTATGTAACAAACAATCTTTGATTTAATTGCTGTACTGTAACATATGATAATGAAAACATCTAATAGCATACAGTATAAGTCGAAAATACTTACTTATCTACACAAAGAATTCAAAATGTTCATGTATGAATGTAATTTGCAAGATTTGTTACGTGCTGCACTACAATTACCATTTTTCTATTTTGAGACTGATTGGAAACCCAACGTTGTAATATTATAAAAATCTCAGATTAACTTCGTACTGTATGTACATCTGGCAAATAACAGTAAAAATTATGTAATGATTATATTTGAATATTTCGCACTTTATTTCTTTGAAAAGTGTGTCACATAAATTATCGTCTTTAATATAAGCTGAGCCAGAAATTGATCGTCTATTTAAAATTTTATTACGAGTAGTTAAATTGTTTAAAACTGTTTTTGTTTTATTAGAGCATCGTTAATTTCGAAATGTATGCCAGATATGTTTTTTAGAGCTGATTAGACTGAAAGTTATGTAATATTCAGGCTAGTAAATGCACAACTTTTAGTATTACATTCATTTATAATCAAACTACATCATGAATATGTAATAATTAATAAATAGGCAAGCTTTTAAATTTTTAAAATTGACGAGTGATTTTGCAGAAACTCTCAAAAAAGGTAGCTCCTTATACATAAAATACAAAATACAAACATTTCTCTAATTTTCAATGTTAATAAAATCATAAACTTAGCTACGGTCCTGTGTTTAGCATTGGCAGACATCTTAAATCGTAGGATCACAACAATCTTAGAAACTTGTCAATGAAACAGTAAATTTGAGATTTTTCGAATGTATTTTTAGATGATCATGACCTATCCTACGTACTTTTTTTAACGTACACCATTTGACTGCACCACGTTACAATCGGAAAGAATTCGAAAAAATATTGCGCAGTTTTTCAAGCTTTTTCGAGACTGTTTATCCTTAAAATATAAATATATTTGTGGAGTCATTAAGCTAACAATACTAAATTTATACAATTTAATGTTGTTGACGAAAGCAGATAATTAGTTTTAAATTAGAATTAATATGTAGTTGTTTTGATACATTATAAATTCGAATCTTCTAATAAACACCGATATTTACGACCAATCATATAGTTTCTGTAAAATTGAAAATAACAAATATTAATATCAATATTTAAATTCAAAAATTAATGAGTCAATACGAGAAAACACGGAACTAGACACTAACTATTTTAAATCGTTACAATAAGTTACAATAAAAGTATACATCAAAGTTTTGAAATGTTATCATTTCTAAATAATAGGATAGTAAACATAGCGACTATTATAGTAAAATACATAGAAATCATGATTATTCTACTATCTTTTAGGTGTAGTTTAGTATAAGCTAACTCACTAACTTATAGAATATAGAATTTTGATTGTTGATTTAAATATACAAAAAAATCTTCTTGGAGGAAGACACTGCAGAATAAGACAAGACGAGACTTATTCTAAAAGAAAGATTTTCTACTATATTCAGTATCACAATTATGTTCCAATGGCCAATGACATTCCTAAAAAACAATTTGCGGAAAGGACAACTGAAAATCAACTAGTAAGTTAAAAAAAGTTGTTAGAATAACAGGTGTACATTTAATATGTAAGATAGCCATTAAACTGTCTAAGTTTCTAAGAAACATAGATCTTAATAGATCACTTAGATTTATTTTTAAGTATTCAAATTCTATAGTTTGGAAATGTCCTGAAAACAGAAAACTTTTTGGAAAATATGTATATGGAGAACTACGAGTATCACCACAATAAAATTATACTGGTTACATAAAAGAAACTGTAAATAACAAAATATTAAAAAATGCCTTCACCTAAAATATACTAATAACTACGTTTAAAATAATAACTTTTATAAAGTAAATGACAATATTTTGATGAGATTATATATGTTAATATTAGCCAGATACAATCCTGTGCAATCCCCAGGTCATTCCACTAATCTCTTGTTTACTGCTGTTAGATCACAATTGGGTTGGCGATAAACAGACATTCTCAGACGTGCTTAATAGCAATAGCTACTGAAGATTTAACGCACAAACAAAATTATCTTTCAATTGATGTCTCTTTGTCCTCTGTCATTCAAAATATCGGAACAAAGACACTCCTGACCTCGTACTAACTTAACTTTGTTGAGTGAATAAAAAAAATTGGAAAAGTTGTTTACATCAACAGCTAATTTGAAATAATATTTGTATTATCAATTACAATTCTATAATTATGATAAAAACAAATTGATGAAAAATATTTACTTTAAGCGTTGATGGATTTTCGTTTGTTTTTACGTTTTTGAAACACTCTGTATATTCGCTCCGCTAGAAAAAAATCTCTAAACTTAATCTTAAGATTCCTTGTATTGTGTTAACCTTGATAAAATTTGCTCTTCCAATATTTTCTACCTTCAATATTACTCTCCAAAAACTAAATACTTAAACTAATAACTTAACAAAGTGAAATTAAAAGTAAATATGAAGAAAATTAAATTAAATTAACTAAAATAGCAGAAGCACATGTTTACTAATACGCCTAATAATTATCTTAAGATTTTGTAGTTAACACTATTTCACTAGAATGCTAGAAAGAAGAAACAGAAGAAGAAGAATAGATGGCACTTAAGAAGGAAATAGTCTAATACGTAATTAATATAAAAATCTGGGATTTCAGGATAGTGAACTAAAATGACAAGCTTTTCCATTGGTGAAAAGACAGTTGGACATTTAGTTACGTTGACTACTTGGAGTGAAAGTATATTATAAATGAAATTCGTTTCTCTTAAGCGTTCATTTCGAGATTTATAAACAATAGGATCGATATGTTGCCCCGAAATGATGAGTAAGCAACAATTAGATCACCTTGGAGCCTACGGTTAGGGTGGGAGTACAACTTAGTCATTGTTGACATTTCTACCTTTCTACCAGTAGTCTAGCCACGAAAAGTTATTTACTCGTTTATTTTGGTAGCATTTTATTACGGGATTAATTCGGGACCAAAGCATTCCATTAAAGGTCGAGGATACACTGCATACATGCTTTCCTTGTGTAAATTTATTTCGGGCATAGCCATGTTAAGAATCCAGATGTTATGCTAACCATCGCACCATAGGAAAACGTTGCAACAATCCTACCTTGGATCCGCAATTCGAACTTCGTCGGTTCAGAGGTGTTTCTCATTTAGTGAGTAGCAAAATGAAACGCAAAACGTTGCATACACAGTCTGTTTATCAATTTCATGTAACTGATATATAGAGAATGTTACTAATCTGAGAAACACACATTTATCAGAACTAATAGGATGCAAAACAAGGAATCTGCTTTACTACGACTCATTTTTTGTGCTCCGAGATATCCCCTTCTAGAGGGCTATTCACAGCACTCTCATTATCAGGTTGTTTATTTTATCTCCCGTCTTAGTTCACAGAATCCAATCGAGAAGACTGACTGCTACTGGTTTTCTGAATGGTGGTATTGTGGATCCATTTCGGTTAACCATAGAATTAAATTCGGAGATACAGGGTTTGCAATTACATATTATTAGCTATTTGTTCTTCCAATTTTCGTGCGGACTTTGTCCTTTTAATTTGGTTCCTGCTTCTGTTTGTTTGGCCGTATTTGACCACCCTTGCAGATTTTTATCATGATCGTATCTTTGATCTTACTCTAGAATTTGTTTTGGATCCTGTTTCTCATTTTAAGAATCTCCTTACCTTATTTCTCCCTTGGTTTCCCTCTCCCGACTTAGAATATTTCTTCCTGTTTTCTTCCCTCAACTTTCAATCCTAATTGCGTTCTTTACTTACCTATATTTTAGTTTAAGTTACCTGATATAGTTTTGCTCGAATCTTTTTCCTTCCAGTTAAGACGTTGTTTCTTTTATTATTTTAATGTTTAAACCCAAATCTCCTAATTTTTTATAATGTTAAAACATATAATACAACTAGGGTGTTATTTTTATGGTACAGGTTATTTCCAGACAGGCATATCTTAGTGATCAATGAAAAGGTAGCAGTTAGTTATTTCATCTTTGATTTCTAAATCAACATGTTAACTTGGGTTTAATAAACCTATTTTTAAACTATCAATGATGCAGCAAGCTTTAAAATTCGGACTCCCATACGGAACAAATTCTAGAATTCTTAATAAAACTACTCCAAGCATGAATCACCTATGTTTTTACAGAAAGAATCAGTAGAAATATTTTATAAATATATATGGTCAACTGATAATGAACCAAATTTCAAAAACAGCTTTTATTCTGTATTTACTTGTTTTAAATATAATTGGACCGCAAGACTCCTCTTTGAGGTCCGTGACTCTTTATTAAATAAAGAAACATGAGTGGACAAAATAAGCGCCTGTGGATAGAATTAAAACTACACTGGCAGAACTAGTTTAGGATATCCCATTATTTTCCCATTGTATTGTCCACCAAGAAATGTTTTCTTGCAAAGTTCTTGCAGAGAGCGAAGTAATGGACCTCATGATCCACTGCAAACTACATCAGAAACAATGGGTTTTCACATCGAAAATTTCAACATTTTCTGTCAAATAGAGAATCAGATCACCACAATGTTTTGTATTAGTCTGAAGTGAGATGGTTGAGTAGAGGTAAAACACATTTATGATCGAAAAAAATGGTAAATTTGTTCAAGAACTTACAGATCCTCAATGGTTAATAGATCTTAGATTTAAAGCGTAAAAGAAAAAGACATTAAAATGTAATATGCACACAGACGTAAAAGCATTCCAAATAAAAAACAAGCTTCTCATAAAATATACTGACAACAAAAAGCCGGATAATTTTCCGAATTGTAAAAGCTATTGAGGATTTTCATTGGAAAAATGATAAAGTAATTTACAAATGAATGTGATTGATCTCTAATTCAATGACATGAAATCACTGATCTTGTTAAATTTTATCGTAATTTTCCATCTAAATTTGACGAAGTGAAAAGGTTTGCTCAGCCATTAATTACTATTTTTGGCAGGACTTACTTATGAGAACAAACTTTTTCAATTCTCAATTACAGAAAAAAAAATTTGTTCTAGTTTCTCAGGAGAGCATTTGAGTGCCATTTTAGGAATATCTGCGTCAAAAGTAAAACATCCAATCAAATACAGCCTAAAATATACATTAAATTTTGATTCGACTTGTATAGTTATTTCAAATGTCTCGTTTAATTTCTTTGCTTTTTGAGATTTTCTTTTTGTTACTATTCATATTTTTTACTAATACAATTTAAATAAGATAATGACGAATAAAATATAAAAGTAAATATTTGTGTTTTGATTTACTTTATTTTATTACTATTATATTTCTGGCTCCTAAATTGAATCAATGTGCTTAAAGGTGTATGTAGAGCAGAAATAATTTACAAAATTTGAATGTATGATGAATGGGTAGCCAAAATATTTTTAGATATACTAACTACGTATTTTTCCGTCTTTATCAAGGCATTCATTCAGATGTAACGAAAACTTGGTAAATCACGAGAAGTTACAGAAATAATAGATGATATCTCTAGCATCATTGGCAATATAATTACATTTGGATTTGCAATAATATAATGTAACCTAGCGATAATGCAAATTATGTAACAAAAAAGTGTCCGCCGTTATGTTGTGCAAAAGTGATGAATTCTGCTTCTTGCGCGGAGTTGTATAACGCACTTTTATATAAAATAAAATTCAGCTGTTCTCCTGTACGCAGAGCAACACATCAAACGGATTATGTAATTGTTATTAAACAGCTAAACCAATATATGTACCTTATTACATGAATTTAAACTGAAATTGACGTAACATTATTAATAAAAAAGTATGAATTCATATCGTAGAAGAAACCATTCAAAACGTTTAATTAGCTATTAATAACTATATGCTCCATATTTATACACACTCACAAAACTAGTGTTGATTTCTCACATACAATAGAATAGAGATTTCAACATAACTCATAAGTAAGGACCCTACTCTAATTTTAAAAGAATTTTGTAGGTCACTTAGCTCTAAATATGATTTAGAAGAAAAAGAGGAATTTCCAGATTTTCTTCAATCCATTCAAGGAAGAAATATTTTAACCCACCCATATCGGCCAATCAACTCCAACAAGACTTAAAATAAAGGAGTTTATTCTTCTTCTTTAAGTACCGTGTCCTCCAAGAACATTGGGCCGTGTCGTGGTGTTTACTCCATACCAGTGACAAAGATTCTTGAGCCAAGATGTTATTCGGCGACCAAGTCCACGCTTTCCCTCTATTTTTCCCTGAATAACTATATGGAGCAATTCATATTTCGGATTTCTCATTGCGTGTGCAAAGTACTCCAGCTTTCTTCTTTTTTTGTATTAAGTACGACTATTTCTTTGTTCATACGCTGTAGAACTTCATTCGTTACTCTGTCCATCCACGACATCTACAACATTCTTCGGTAAGTCCACATTTCGAAAACCTCAATCCTCTTTCACATAATGCTAGAGGATTTTATGGCTTCAAGCATGTTCGGGAAAACTCCTGAGCAAGTTGGAAGCCGCAAATCAGTCAAATTGATTTATTGGGCCTTGTAGCTAAAAGAACCCCACTGTCGTCATTTGACCGAAATTTCCATACAGATCTGAGATTTAGTGGCAGTCACAGGAGCTCGGATAGATACATCACACAACCGTTCTCGTAGATATACCAAACCTGGGAAGGACTTTTTTACACACCATAGAATAAATTGATATTGAATGTCAAAGTTTTCTTCAACCCATTCAAGGAACCCAGCCCAATCAGTCAACCATCACAAGAAGACTAAGATAATGCTCTTCACAAAAATGATTAAAATAAAGGATTTTTTGCTATAAATATGTTTGAAAAAACTCTGGGGCGAATTGGAATCAACAGATCGACAAGATTATTGGCTGGGATCAAAAAAGCGGCATCATTACACAGAGGATCAAATACAGATCCCAGATTTGGTGGCAACATAACTTTTTAAACACCATGGAACACTTACTGTCTTAGCTTTTGCTTTTATTTATATAAGACATTGTAATATGTATGTAGTATTACGAAATTATGCAAAAAAAAATCAGAACCGTTAGGGAATTTAAACCTAGTGCATCAAAAATTCTTTTAAAATACCGTTACGGCTGATATTGTTTTATTTTATGTAATAATTTGTATAATTAAATGTTTATTATTCTAACACTAGTAACATGTTACGTAATTGATTTATTCAACAGAATGCAAAAAAGTCAACTGTAATCCATTCAATTTGTTTAAATAAAATTTACTTACAATTGCATATTTACATTCTGCATTGTGTAATATAAAAAAGGGTTTTTCAAATACCTTGAGATTTATTTTTGTCTACATCAGACCAATTAGAATAAGATATAAAATCGAAAGCTACTTATATTCTAAATAAATATGAAAGATAAATAATACTTATCTTGCATTTCCACAGTCTTCCAAAGCGTTTTTATATTTATTCAAATCTACCTGGTTTTCGGTATTAATAACGAAAATTGCAAAATTATAATAGCATTTAAGAACAGAATAATAATTTGTCGTATGTCACAAAAAGTTTTCTTTAAATAAGAAAAATATGTAATGTATTATATTTTTACACGTTTCCTACTATTTAAGTGAATCTATATGGTAATTCCACTCTCAAAAAAAATAGATGAACGAATTACATTATAAAAATGAAACTGCCATAATTTTTATTGGGAATCGAAAGATTTTAGTATTAATTCCGTTAACTTTATTTCTACATATGTATATATATAAATCTTATCAAATTCAAACGTCAAACAAATGCACATATTATCATGTTAGAATTGCACTAAATATTGTGATTACTAGCTATTATTCTGGTTTTGAACAACTTAATTAATAATTAAAATTATTACATAATGAATGAGTTTTCAACACTTATTTATAAATTGCAAAAGGTCCATTGATTTTAGCAATAATTGAAACAGTTGTTTCACCACAAGGTTAACTAGCTTTTAAAATGTGGAACATTAAGACTATCATCCTAAAAACTGGCATCAAATTTGGTATATTTATTATTAATTTAAATAAAAAGCGTAAGTAAATTTTAATTTAACAAACAATGTTATCACGATAAATGGACAAAAACTCTTATTAAGACATAGAAACAAATCCAAAGTTAGGATAAAATAACTGTGTCCTTATATGTATTACAATTTTTGTCGCAAGTTATTTAACAGGACTTGACCGAAAATGTTTAGTCCCAATTTTGAAAATTTTACAATTTCTTAAGGCCAAGTTTATATCCCATTCAGTTTGTACTGTATATATTTCTCCAGATTAACTTTCATATATCACTATTTATTATAAATTTTTAAAATTGCAGAAATAAAAGTCTTACTTAACATTAATTTTATTGACAAAAAAGTAAAAGAAGTATGTCAAAGAGGTGGCATACAGATGAAATAAAAAGAAGGTTAGTCTAAATTATTTATATATTTTCAAATAAACTATATTTTGTTTTAATAAAGCACAGTTATTAATTAATTTATTATATTGTACTGTTCCTTATTCATTGATTTGAAGTTAGTTTCTTATTAGAATTTGGAATTAGTCATTGAACGTGTCTTGACTTTAATCTATCACTTTTTATTATAAATTTTTAAAATTGCAGAAATAAAAGTCTTTCTTAACATTAATTTTAATGACAAAAAAATAAAAGAAGTATGTCAAGGATGTTGCAAAGAGATTAAATAAAAAGAACGTTAGTGTAACTTATATACATGTTTTCAAATAAATTGTATATTTTGTTTTAATAAACCGCAGTAATTAATTAATTTGTTATGATGTACTTCATTGACGTTTTGAAATTAGTTTCTTCTTAGAAATCGAAATGAGTCATTGAACATGTCGAGCAGCGTATTTACAATTTATTTGAAGAATTACATAACTAAATCTGGATCCTTGTTTTGTCTTATGCTAAAAGCTTGCTTGCGTCGTCACTTACCTCGAATGCTATTAAAATATTAATTCCATTAGTATAAGGTTAAAGAATAACGTGGTTGTGTATAAAGTTACCTCACTTATATAACTAATTGTTTTGTATAAGGAAAAGAAAAAAAAATATTTGCACATTTTCCTTGGCGTTTATAAAAACCTTGTATTTATTTAATAAAAAACTAAATACGATATTATATAATTACAAAATTTATATATGGATCGATTATTAAAAAATTTGGATAATTGTTACAAGCTAAAATTTATTAAAACGGTCCATTGGCCAAAACACAAAAAAATCGGGAAGTTCGTTTGTCGAGACAGTGAAGATGTAGGAATATCTCATTTATAATAAAAATTATGAATATTTGTTTACTGTTGAATTTGCGTCATCAATTTCCAGCAATTTTTGAAGAAAAACAAATTTGGAACGTTTATGGAAATTGTAAACAGTGTCGATGAGGTAAATCAGTCCATGTGTACTTTATGGATAGCTTTCCCTAAATAATTAAATAGATTATAATGGCGAATTAGAAATATTCTAGAATCGATAATAGTTGGTTACCTTGATTTGGAGAAATTATGCTGTAGAGAAAAAAAGTTGGGTACATTTTTGTGTGATTGAAAATGATTACATTTTTACATTATTCTCCAGATCATTATTATAAATCTACCTAATAAAATGTTCTGTACTTCTAATTAGGAAATGGTAGGCACTACTAAAATCAGAGTGTGGTTATCATTAATTAAGTACATGTCATTAAATTAACAATAATATACATAACAAACCAATTAAAAATAAGCGGCGCGACAAGTGACTGGCTATAGAATTATTCATGAAAACTCGTATTCAGCCCACTTTATATCAAACCAAGAAAAAAAATTTAGAGGTAGATTTAAAATAAAATTGATACATCAGATTTTCATTACCAGTAAAGTTTTTAACATTTTTTTAGTTCTAAATAGATGACGCATTCTATTTATTGATTTGTCCTTAGAAATGGATGTTACATAATATGTTGATCACAACGAGAACGTAGCAGTCTAGTGAATATTTAATATAAATTACCTTTTATAACAACAGGATTTTAAATAATATTTTTATAAATAGTTAATGTTATGAATCGACGCGTTATGTAACTCTATATTGTTTTTCTCAGTCTCCGACGTAATAGTTGTTTTATTGCAGATATTATTATTTCAGATTTTAATTTGTGTAATAGATCATTTTTTTTTTTATTTTTTAAAATTTTTAACATGCTACATTATTATTTTTTAATTAATAGCAACGGGATTTTTAAATGAGTGACTAAATTATAATTAACATTTTAAATAATTATTCTAATTCAATAAGCCGAATGATTCAGAATGAACATTGAATTCAATATATTATATTTATTACATCAAAAGCGACTTTTCTGTAGAATTTTTATAAAAAGTCTCAGGTGACATCTTAGCTTTTAGCAAATCTTAGAAATTTATTCAATAATGTTAAATTTAGAATTCAATGATTTAATATAACGTCACCTGGGATTATTACATTCTCAAATAATATGTTCTTCCTTCAAATACAAACTGGAGATTCTTATTTATTTTTTTTTACAAATTACTCATAGTGATGTTTTGAATAATTTCTTGTTAGATGCAAGTATAAAAATACGGTTTATACAGGACGGAGCTCCACCCACTTTATTCCTAATTGTTAAAAATAATATTACACAAAATTTATGCAAAATATCATTAATTATCATTTAAATTTAGAGAAAGAACATATTATTTGAAATCCCTTTTCGAGACTCTGAACTGTTCGATAGCGATTTTCTCGAAAAAAATTGCAATTAAATGTCTATCCAAATTACATAAAAAATATTTATTTAAAAAAAAATGACAAAATGTTGGTTGCCAATTTTGACTCACCCTGTCTATAATTTATGATTTTTTTGAGAACTTTTTAAAAAGAGGAAAATTGAATACGTACCCAAATTAGTGTCGGTGAAAAAAAATTCAAACATTTTTTCCTCTTCAAATACGGGGAGTTAAATATATATCTTGATATTAATGTAATAGCATCTTTTAAAATAGGGGGAATGGATCTAGCAAACCATATACTGAATGACTTGAAAAATTCAGCAGTATTGATTTATACAATAAAAAATATAGCATTCGATTTAAAATAATGCAACTTTGATCTAGCACGGCGATATGGAACATCCCGTACAATTGCAACTAGTTTTAAAATATGAACAAGCTGGACCGCAATCTGGCAAAATTTTGTTTTGATGAATCACCCGGTATAATCTTTTATGTATATTGATGTGACGATACCAATTCTCCATTCCTTCAAGACTTTGCTCATTTTTTCGTAGGAAAATACTTCTGATTTTCTGAATTACTGAAAATTGCTTTCCTGCTTTTTGATACCTCCAAAAATGCGCTATAACCAAAAAATAAAATGGCCCATTTATTTTTTTTGTTTTTCGGTTATCGTCCGCATATGACATAATTTCTCTGAAGAAAATGTGAAGAAAAACACATTTACGTGTCAATGTCAACGTACTCATATGGCAAATCGCGATTCAATAATTACAGATGTCCATAAAAAAAAACAATAAATTAATAATTGTACAATTAGTGGATAACATTTATTTAAGAATAGTTGGCTAGTAACTAACTTTATATTTTGTTTTCTTTTAGAATTATGTAATAATAACATTAGAATTATGTAGCAAATTACATGTAATTGATTTAGCGCAGTGCTGTAATTACCAATTTAATGTTGTTGAATAGAATTTCTTCGTTTCTAGTGCGTGTAATTTGGAACAGTGTCAAAAAAATAATGTTCAATATTTTTCAAAAAGACTTGATTAAGTTGTATCAAAGTATTTATAGACCGGAAATTCAATCAGTCTTAAATAAATATTTAAAATTTTAATTTTTAAGATTTTGTCGATGTAGCTAAAACTAGCAACAGATTAGTTGTTTATGCAACAAGTGAATAAAATCGAACTTTTTTCACGAATTGGAATTTTGTCGCACGAGGCGCAGGCCTTAACACCGAACTTTACACAATGTAGGGAATTTTTTTTTTGTATGTTACACACTACTTATTCTATTATCAAAAATTTTCAACATAAAGATTATTTTTCTCTCATGTCCGAATATAGAAAATTGATGAACGAAAGGTACTTTCCCATTTATAAGAATGAAAGAAATTATTGTCATTTGAAAGGCGATCAACCAAGGGGCTAAACTTTACACCATAACAGGCTATGATGATTTTAAAAATCGGCCTTTTGTCCATTTTTTGAAATGTGGTTGTTTAAAGGAAGTAATTTGGTCGCTTTACAGAAAATATAAAGTTTCTCGGGAGAAAGAGAAAGAAGGAAAGATGAAGTGGGATAAGATTCTAAATGATGTGATCAGATTATCAGCAAATCAAGAATCAATAATATCCCGAATCTCAAGCGCACGATAGCAAAGAATTGTCAAAAATGGAAAAAAATAGAGGAAAATAATAAGGAATAAGGAAAGGGGGAAGAAGTTGATAAAACTATCTTCACTATGAAGCTAATTGGGACATATACAACGCAAGAAAAACAATTAAAGATATTTTTTCATAAGGAACATAACAAGTCCAAAAAAATAAAAATAAATTGTCTACAACTATAAAATAAATGTAACTAACAATTTTTACAACGGTATCATTAAAACGTAATTAAAAAAGCAAATAGAATACAAACCATTTAATCTTAATCTTAAAATATCGATTCATTAATAATAGGAATACTTAATACTCAATCAATATAATGAACTTAATAACTAATTCAACATCCATTATTTTTTGTGAGAAACAGATGTTTGATTTTTGATGCTTTTACGTCAGGCGTGTCAAGTTTAGAGTTCAATGACCAAAAATTTCAGAAAGGTTTTAAAAATAAAACACGCCCGTTGTTATCTTCTAAGACATCAGTTAGGCTTTATTTCAATGAAGTATTTGCATTATTATATCAAAACCAACGAATTGGAAATTTTAATTGCGCTCGACACTGTTAAAAATATACATACAAACGAAAGGTTTATTCCCAAATTTTCGTTAACCATTGGTTGTGACAACAAAAATATATGCAAATGAAAAAATAACAAATCCTGCTGATAAATTAAATCAAATATAACTATTTCCAAGATTTTTGAAATGATTACCAGATTTTTATCGGGAATTTGATCAATACATTGATGAGCGTCATGAACAAAAATTTTGCATATTTTCTACTACATGAAAACCCCTGTTTCATTATAAATGTTTATAGTTACAACATGGATATACATTCCTTTTAATAATAAAAGCTGTTATCATGAACCTAGTTAAGATAAACAATCAAATCCCAAGTTCAAAAAAGAGATTCATTACTTTCAATAGCTTTGTTTTCTCTATTGCTTTGGAGATTATTGTTGTCAGTTAAGTACAAAGTGGTCAAAATTGTTTTACGATATTAATAAAGGCAATTTTTTAATTATTATTATTATATTCTCCCTTGCAATTTAAAACAAGTTATATAATTTACTACTCCCCATATTAATATATAATACTATTTTCGAATTATAAAAAGCAATTTAAAAAATTCGTTACACAGGGTGTTGTTTTTTGGAAAGACAAATTTTAAATGTTTTGTTAAATCGGTTCTGGATTTTCAATTTGGTAATACTTTGGCAGATATTCCAGATAATGGTTATTATACGTAACAAATATAAAAATAATATACAAAGTAATTTACAAGTTATGAGCTCCAAAAGAAATAGGCCGTACTGATAAAAGACCCTAGATCTCAGTTATAAAATATAGGGTGGAAAACCCATTAAATAAAGGGTATTTGGAACCAGCAAAGTGACGTCCATCTACATTTAAAGTAAGGCCCTTTCCCAATGAAACACCCTATATATTAACTTTGCTGGTAGTGTATATAAGAAAATAAAATTTAAACAAATTAGCTTCTATGCCATCAACGACGTACATTATAAAATATAGTATATCAAAATTATGTTGTTTAAAAAGCTCATTTATTTAAAAATTTAATGTGTTTTAGCGTAACACTAACCAGATTAAGATAAAACGACTTTTCGTCATTTTCATTTTAATGTAACGCATTTAATCGATTTCCTCTGGAGAATATCAGACTACCACTTGCTATATACGGATTCGTAAAAAGTAGCACACATTTATATAATACAAACAATATTTTTCTGATTTAATTAGATAAAAATTACTGTTTACTACAAAATACATCTAGATACCGACACACTAACCCAAACAATAAAAAATAATACGAGCAAAATAACTTCACTAAACCTTTTGTGTGTTATGCCAATTGTTGGTTACATTCGCAATAATTAAACGTTATCCTTCAACAAAGCAAAAGGAGAACAGAATAGATCACCCAGAACCAGTGCCGGAGAACGAAATGAGAAAAAATACAGAGAAACTTCAAAATTTCCTAAGAAACATAATAATAATGATGTGATGTGCTCCCATTAGGAAAATGTAATTATTACTAACATGTTCTACCTCATTTGAAGGCTTAGAAAATATTGTATTCTATGGTGTACTCAGCCCTAATTTTTTGTGAACCATTTAATAATAAAAAAATTGTCCGGTGTAAGAAATTAAATGGTAAACGGAGTAAAAAAGTACTTTTATTGAAATGAACTACAAAAAACATTTTAACAGAAATATTTACAGTATGTACATGTCGCTTTCCAGTTTTTAATATGAACAAATGTTGGGACTTTGAATGAATTCACTACTTAAATTTAGATTTTACAAATATTTCGCTTATTCACTGGTGAGTTGTTAAGCTTATTGAGGTGAAGGGGTGAAATATTATTTTGTCGTGAGTAATAACTTAGCTTGTGAGTTGGTAATGTGTAACTGCGTGTTTTCGAGTTTTATCTTGCATAAAATTTTGGAGGACTATTCACTATGGCGTATTTGATCTAATTGAGCTTGATTCGTTAGTTTATATGGCGTGTTTCACCCACTTGAATGATCCGTTGGCTTTAAAATAGCCGTTAGGCTCTACGATGTTTGTAATGTCAGGGGGGAAATTCCTTAAAAAATATACCTAGTGAATTAAAAGCGTTTCAAACATTGTCTAACCTTAATTTAAATTGGTTTATTTTAAACAATATGAGTAGTGGGTAGGGAAGATATTTTTATTTATGCTGTATTAACTAATTTTTTGATCAAGCTTTTACTTTGTGTATTATTCTATTATTATGCTTTTTTAATTGGAATATCTACAACTTTATATTTTTTTTACAGATCTTTTAATAAAGAGTAAATAGTTTTAGCTCAATTCAAGATTATAAATCGTTTTGCAGAAATATGGTGTCCATTCTATACCATTTTGTTAAAATAAACAGTTTATTCATTTTATTATTCTAAATATTACTTAACTAACACGGGCAAAAATTGGTAGCCTTTTAACTTATTTAGAGCATTCAAGATTTCCTAATATCAAGCATGGCAAGTATTATTACCCTTTTGTACTTACAGTGACGCCACTGGTGACCAAGAAAGAAAACAGAGTGAATATACTGAGTATGTTTGGTTTGGAGCCCAATAATTGTGAAACGAGCACAAGGACTTATTTGAAAGTACGGATTAAAATTTTCATAATTTACCACTATTATTCAATACTGGCAATTATTATTTATGCAATGCAATGTATTTCATTAATGGATTTACTTGTTTACTTTATTTTGCAAAAACAATGCAATCTAGGCTCTTTTGTTTTGCAAAGTCCTAACACAATACATTACCGTTTGTCTGAATATTTTTTACATGTATGAAATAATCTAAGTGTTTTCATTTTTTTAAACACACGCTTAAACAATTATATTTGCACGAAATAAATCAGTCGACCAACGGAATGACCTAGATTTAAAATTCTCTATAGCCAGTCATTTCAAACTGTTCTAAGCACATTTTCTAAATAGTTTAATTTAATTAGATTAATATCATCTTATATCGTTTATTGAACTATTAAAAAGTCTAGTGTCGCCTACGTTTCAATATTAGTTTCCACTGTCTTACGGGCAATAAAAATATTTTTATGAAGCCTTTGTATATTAAATAACAATTCCAGAAATATAAATAAATATATAATTTTCATAAATGAATTTTATACGCAATAAATCAATTTTCATTATTTACGGAAGGTCAATTCAATAAATTTATTTCCGATTGATAACGATATGATCTCATGAAATGATATATCTTTACCTTCTAAGAATAAATTATTTATAGAGTGAATCGTTAACAATAAATAATATTTTCTGTTATTTGTTAAATTACTATTTTGTATACAGGGTGGCCAAAATACAAATTAGAGAACAAATAGAATTTGATCTCTTAATAGCTAACTTAAATCTGAAGCTTAACATTTTTATTGGCCGTAATTATTTTCGTGAATTTATTTTTATTGATAGACTTATTAATTGGCTGCAATGTAAATTAGTAATTCTATATATTCTCCATTCACTGTATTTAATATTTAAAAATATTACAGTAGGTACTTAGAGATATATAGATATAGAAAGCTGTTTAAGTACATCATTCATTTAGTTAACAACATGACCTTCCTCACTTTGAATACCCACTATAATGAACTATCATTCTTAGAGATGACAATCATAGATGCTGCAAAACAAACCTGTAAATCACCATTACAATTTGAGCTGATTCAACTGGTAATAATGGTAAATGTAAAAAATAAATTAACGATTTAATCGTGTCTTTGCTCTTTGGAGAGCGAAGAACGTACATTGACCTTGGCAGGACACCAAGGTCAACAAATTGTTAATCACTTCTTGTTTTCCGATTCACGTCATTCTGTTAACAAACAAGGAAGAGTAAGTGATGCGCTTCAAGTCTTTTTTCAGCTGAGAAATGCGGAAATGTTTCAAATAAAAAGCAAAAATCTAGTGTAATTAGGCTCCATCTAGGAAAAAAGGTCCTTGAACATTTTTTCTCAAGGCTAATATCGGATTTAATAAAAAAAAATTGGAACTAAGTGGGAAATTAAAGTGTGGAAAATTCTGCACTAGAGTTAAAATTCTGTTTGAGGAAAGCGGGAACGCCAGTTTTTAATATGGTAAAGAAGAGAGCATTTGAAAAAAACGTTTTCTCATTTAACCAAACCAGGCTTGGTGACCTAACAGGCTACTGATAAACCCTCTCGCAGACAAAATTCGACCCTGTGAAATATCAATGAACTGAAATGTCAAAAATATAACCGATTTTAGTCATCTTGACCTCTTTGAACCTGATGAGATTAACGACAGACACGACAGCTAACAAATGCACATATTTATTATTCTAAGAGTAAATTATATAGAAGTGCGACTGCGGTTGGTAATATTTCACGGTTTGGCGAGCATTGACACTCATTATTATATTTCGTGAGTTGCGTTTGGTGTTGAGTCAGAAGAAAAGCTGTCATTGTTTTAAGACCAGATGCTTTGAAATCGTCTCGAATGAGGTCAGACGCCGTTTAACAATATGCAATATCCTTACCGTGCTCTATTTAATCCCGCGTTTAATATGACACCACAAAAAGTCGGCAAATGGCCTCTTTTCCGTCTGAAGAAGATTATTATTGTATAACAAGGTTACAGAAAAACAACTAAATATAAAAACATTATACAAATAGGTAATTATTTAGAAGTGGGGCTCCACCCCGATATTGATGAAAACATTTTTCAACCATCCAGGTGTTTTCTAGTATCTAAAAATAGTAAATTTATGGTGATGGAGAACATTTGAATGAAGTATTTATGAACAAAAATATTGTCGTAAACAAAACTTTTTTTTTATTGATTCCAATTTTCATTTCGAGACTTGTTTCATATGGATGGATATTTGGAGAATTTTTAGGCCATATTATGCGAGCGCATTGCAAAAAAAAGATTTTTAAAACCGCATTATTTATTTATTTATTTATAAATGTAATTATTGATATGCCCTTCTCCCCACCTTGAATTTCCTAGACCACAAAATAGTCCTAAATAAGTGAAAAATTTTTGGAGTCGATTTGGGGTAGACTCCATCTTCTAAATAGTACAAATATATTCAAAATAAGTCTTCTTCAACTCTCGTTTTTATTTTCGACATACTTAGTAACCGGTAATAAAATTGTTTTCATTTTATATGATAAGGTTACGTCTAGGCTTTGGATAGTTATAGTTACAAGATTTTCTTATTACAATAATTTAACAGGATTAACTTAAGATTACAAAGAATTAAAGAGTGACTGTTTTGTCCTTAAGAAGTAATTGTTCTATGGTTTTTGGGGTTGTAGGTCAATTTTTAAAAGAAAACTACTGTTTTTCACAGGTCAATTTACATTGTCATCCTCAGGGCTTTAAAATGTAGATAGTCCATGTCGTTTTTATTTTTGAAAATGGTATAATATATAGATACTAACATGAAATTTGTTGTTTTCTGTGTTAAAAATTGAAAAGAAACCTATGCGGACAAACACATTGGTAAAATACAAATACAAACATATTAAAATAATTGATTTTCATTAAAACGGTATATAGTGCCAATATTTTTCTAGTTATGGGTGAACTCAAAAGAAAAATTTATAAAAACTTTAATAGTTAACATATAAATAGAAATTTCTTTGTAATTCCGAATCGAATAATTTTCGTATTAGTAAATAATTTTAAATTTTAGTAATTTATAATATGTTGTTAATATTAATAAAAGTTTATTAATATATATTTTAAAATGCTAATAAAATAAAACGAAATTTGAAAACATCTTTTCAATTTTTATTAACTTTGGTCTGCCATTTTAATTAATATCCTTTGAACAAATTAAAAAAAAGGCCGTCCGTGCTAATGGTTTTAAGGCATCAGCATCAGCATTAGCATTACATAAACATTTTTTTTTAAATTTATTAAAAAAAAGCAAAACTTGTAAAGCATTTTGAGATTCTTTATTAAAACTTTAATTTCTTAAAAAAATTAATTTCCAATCTATTATCAATACTTGTGGTATGTGATAATTAAACAGTGAGGGCATATATTTTTAAAATTGGGTTTATACAATATTTTAGAAAGGTTTAAGCATGTCGATTTATTTATAATATCCAAAAAATATTCCGAAGAGATAGAATACTCATTAATTTCAAAAAATATTAAGTCTAGTAAGAAAAATAAAAATTACACTTTTATATCCAATTTAACAGTGTGGAAATAAATTGGACGCGAGCATGCTGCGACTTAAGACGTAACATTCTTCCATCATACACCAACAGACAACCTAAACTAAACGCTTTATGTATTCCAATGAATAATATCTGATTTATTACATGTTACATTTTTTCCTTGCCGTATGTCTCTGTCAAAGTTATGTAAGCCAATTTGTTAGTGTAAGGTTCTATAATGAGAGTGCAAGATGGTACAATTGGTTACGTGAATTGTATAATCGGTTATCAGATTATTTAACTCAAACATATCGTGCCAGGTTTTTTATCAATAAATAATATAATTGCAATAAAACAGTATTTTAAATCAATTTATTGTTATATCATAATAGGTCGTTTGTAAGACACAATAATAGGCAAATCAATGTAAACAATTAGCTAATTATGCAATTTTTTCTACGCCTTGTACATAAATTGTATGATTCATATCCAAAAGGTATATAGAAAAACATTAAAATTCACCCCAATGACCCAGAATCTACCCTCTGGAAATTCAGGGAACGCTTCTATACGTATCAAAAAAGAACTATTTGTTTCGAATTTTCCTGTAATTCTTATTGCGTGACCTGTTTATTCGTGAAAACTAAATATTTTAATTTTATTTCTTATGCCGAACTAACTTTACCGCAGCGTATCGGTATGAGTGCAAAAATAGATGAATGTCAAAAATACAACAGATTTCGTAGGATGGTAAATTGCTCACTTATTTTATGTAATTTATGAAAATAAACCAAAATTGTTGCCACTCGATAAACAGCAAATGTCAAAAAAATGTTACATGATAAGTCATGACAGATTTTTATTGATCCTTTAATGTCATTTTGGTCGAATCGTTCACCACAAAAATACGTTAACACATAAACCAGAGCTTCTGTGAATTGTATGATTAAAAAAAAATTAAGGAAATGCGGCCAAAAAGAATCATCTTTTGTAAAAATCGCGGAATATAATACATATATTTTTTTTTGAGACTATCTGGAAGAATTTTCCTTTGGTGAATAATCTTAAAAGCATCTAATAGATTTAAATTTTTTTATGAGATGTTGCGGAATACAGTTTTACCACTCGAACCTGTTGCCGCCTTTAAAGCTCCTGGGTTGTGGGTTATAATGGGTTGGTCAATTTAATATGGTCAAAATGGTTACAGTTGTCCTTCCTGCTAAGTCTTTCACAATAACAACAATCAAGAGATTATTTCAAAAAAACGGAATCAAATACCAGGTGGTTTTTATTAAAAATAATTATTTGTACTTAGTGTTTACAATAGAGAAACCAGAAAATTCAAATATATCACTTTCTAAGTCAAACAGAATTTTGAACAAAGTTGTCGTTGATATTAACTGGGTTATAGGAATGATAACTAGAAGTGATCAATATAAATATGACGTATAAATAGTGCTTCACTAGTTTTCAAATAAGTATCCACATTGAATTCAAATGATTTCAATACACCGCTGTTTGATGAATCGTTTTACGATTCCTGATCATTGTGCTAATAATATTAAGGATGAATTTCGACAAATTACATTGTATACCATAAACACTGTACTAAATCGTTATTTAAAAATTACACATTATTTTTCTAAAGTTCTTCTAGGTTGATATTTACTAGAGGATATTGCTTTGCATTAATAAATTACTCAAGCCTAACTTTTGTTTTCAAGTAAGATACTAACATCGTTGCCCGGAAATGACTAAAAATATTTCCACTTAGTAAAATCAATTATAATAAAGCTGATCTAATGTTTTGAGGTTTGCGGTTGAAAAAACTTGATTAGACACACTGGTATATGAGTGTCAAACACCAAATTCTCATTGACATTATGTAAGTTACATAACGAGCTTACTTGGTACTGGAATCGTATAGTCCTTCAACAGATTATCTATTATGTTGTAATATATTATCAATTTATTTAAAATATGTGTACATTCTTATTCTTCCTATAATCTCTCAAAATAAATGTTTAGTATCCATACCTTCAAATTATAGTCATTGTTATCCTGTGCTCATTTATTTATTACAATGTTATAATAAGTATAATTTAATCCAAGTATTTTACATATAATTAACAAAAATCACGTTAAAGGTGAATGCATTCAATATATTTCGAGAGTTTTGTTGAAACAATAAAAATAAAACACGATGTCGTACTAAATATTTAGATGCAATTTAAGATATTTTTAAAAACCCAAACTTGGCCTCTGAATGTTTATTATTATCTATAATGCCATGCCATGCAATCCATTTCGAAAAAATAAGGTACATGATATCATACAAACAAATACTTATGTGTTTGCCATCGCGGTGTATTTATGGCATTTGCCAAAATTTCACAACATTCCATCTTAGTCATCCCATTTCGGTGGAATTCAAAATTATCCAAACAAAAACATTATAAGCGATTAAGGACGTGAATGTAACCCCCTCAGCTTTGAGGCCCCCCGATAAGTGGTTTGTTGACATTATCTAATCCAAAACAAATATTTTTTAAACACACTAATTAAAAATAGACCATCATTGTGGTCCCCTTTACATACAGTATAAACAACTAAACTAGGTCTATTTTATCAACAATAACTGCCTTACAGTAATTTTATTGATATGATAAGAAGTTACATAACTTCAAGGTTTTAATTTGCAACTTCTTAACGCATGTCAGTTGGTGTCGCGTAAAATTTTTCCTAATCACGAAAAGTTTGTACTTTGGAGCTAGTTACATAATGCGAAAAAATTGAATTAAAATGAACGTATTTTTCTTGAATATACGGACTTACCTACGTCGCTGTCGGATTTGTTTCTTTCCCTCCACTTTTCCAATAAATGTTGAACCAAAACATTGACGCAATGTTTTTGGGGGGCTAAATCGATGCAACAAACTGCACATTTTTGATAATAAAGATTATTTTCAACCGAAAACAAACATTCGTTACAGAAAGTGTGTCCACATTCGACGGTAACGGGAGTCCTCAGGATGTTCCTGCACAACGGGCATATAAACAATAAAGGTTTCTGGTCCATGGCTTGAAAGAAAGCGTTTCCAAATTGACGTAACCTTAAGTTTTTTTTCAGCTTACGTATTCTCTTAATTCTTTCGGTGTCTCTTCGCAAAATCCTACCTTCGCACTTGAATTTCGATCGGCCGTAAGTACTCAAAGAAGTGAGCAAATCGGGATACTTCTTGAAGAAGTGCTCCTGTCCAAAGTCGCTCTGCTGCATTGTGTAACTTAGTCCATATTAGAGGTTAGCTCATATGGTGCTCTTTTATCGATCTTTTAGTCACTTACTTGCGCAATTATTACTACAAATTTACACTTTTTAGATAATTGTTATGTAACTGAGAGACCTTATGTGTAATTGGTGTACGTTAAAATTCACATTCACGCCCGTTTATTAACTTGGCCCTGCGTCGTGGGTGTTTAGGATGGTTGTTATGTAAACGCGTTACGTTGTGCACATGTAACAAGTCCACAGAGCGAGATGTTGCGCGTCCTCACTCAACTATGTTTGGTGACTGACTACGATGGAATCGATGAACGCTTGTTCAACTCAATTCTCGCTTACTCAATCATTATCGTCATCGTTATCCCACACCGAGAATCGATTCTTTATAATCGAAACAAGACCGTACTAAAGTAGTAGTTGTTTCTTGGATCTGCATACCTGTTGAGGTTCAGTTTTAAACACGGTGATACTTCGTCGATAAATTAGTAAGACCACTATTACGGTCCAGATTATATATAACGCAATAAAATATTTTCTTAACAACTATCCACCTTTAAAAAAATTTTAAATCGTACGATTCATTATATCTTCTTTTATATTATTCATTTATTTCATCATTGAGATCATCGTTGCTTGAACATCGTTAATAGTGTTCTTTCTGTGATTCGCCATTTCTTCCATATTCTTTTGTTTCTTTTGGATATACCTCAAGTTCTATATTATGTACTGTGTACTATTTCTTTAGCTTGCTGTTCTTATTCATAACCCACTTTGAAACCAAATTCTTAGATCCACTCTTCTTTCTTCAAATTCTGCCATTGTTATCATGTTGGAAAAATGTCGTTTATACATGATTTACAATTCGCCCCCACGTTGGGCGCCAATTTGTAATAAAATAATTCTTTGAGCTATTATAAACATTTACCTACAAACAATTCCCTAGTAAACAAAATGTCTCTACTACTCTCTACTACTAACTTATTTACATTTAACATCTATGATAATAATAACAATCAAATATAACAAAATTATAAATTTTCATGACTTCTACTAATGTGTAATCTCTTCTTTCTATCCATTCTCGTTTTGATAAATAATTTTATTACCTTTCGCATATTTTTCGACAGGATTGAAGATGGTTGTCGAATACTACTGAAATGTTTGTGTATATTATACATTTGATGGATTTTATTAGAAATTATGGGACTATAACTTTTTCCACATTTTCTAATTTTTTCCCTAAATTGTGTTCATAAATATTTATAGAATCCTTTAATGCTTTTTTCGTGATCATCTGCCTTTGTAGCCAGCTTTTCAATTTCTTGCTCTACTTCTATAAATTTCTTCATATTGTACCATATTTTATACTTTTAATTCTTCCATATCCTTATAAATTCTCTTTGTTTATTTATTTCTTTCTTTATTTCTCCTGGAAATTTTTCAACTACTTATTTATTAAATTCAGCCACCACATTAAAAAAAAATCCCTAGTAACCAAAAACATTTGTTGTTCATTATTAAATTTTAAATAATACACTAGCTTGATAAAAGACAAGCGAGTAACAGTCAAAATAAAAAGTTTAAAAAGAAAATTCGCTGGAAAGGGAAATTTTGAAAAATTGTAATCGATGACGTTGTTATTTCTAATGTTATTAATAATATTACAGCCCTGATAGTAATTATTTTTATGACGATGATTTAGAAGTAAATTATTTAGTTTTTTAGTAGAAACATATTTTTATTTAAATAATCTTTTCAGCATCATACTGTTTTCTACATAACCCTTTTAATAGTATTTTTGTTATTTTATTATAAATTGCTTAGTAAACATCTATTGTAAAAATAGTAACACTAATTTTGTTTACTTAATATGCAATTCAAAAAGCGATTAAGGTTTAAATAACTAAAACAATTTCAAATTTGCGCAAATTACCCACTAAGTACCTAGTAGTTTGTTCATAAAGATCAAGCAAAAATTCGTTTCAGTTTTAATAATTTTCAAAATCTTCTGTATAAAATAATTATTTGTGGTAATTACTGGTTTATATCAAAGTTTAAAAGTAATTCAAAACATATTTTTCTTGCTAGTTAATAAATAGTATGTAATTAATATTTCTCCACACCGAAGGTTAACAAACATGAAATTTTCCAGGAGAACCAAATGAATGAATTGCTATAATCCAATTATAATTTAAAAATTAAGAAAGAGTGCAATTAAAGTTCATAATGAAAAATTTTTTGGTAACTAAGAAAGAAACTGTTAATGGGTGAATCATAAGAATGGGGATTATTAATGTCAAATTAATATAGATTGCCAGATTGGAGAAAACTGTAAAAATGTTAATAATATGAAAAAATAAATGAAGATTTTTTTTTAATAATGTTTGCTTCTTGAGATATCATATTATAAGGTTAGGTTCACACTTGTTCTGCTAATCTAGATGTACATGTTTTTATTCGTAATGTATGACGATGTTCATTAACTATTACTTTTATGAGTAAGTGAATTCGTCGATTTTTGAAGAGTTCCAATGATGAAAGGCAGACACTTAAAAGCTTTTGGTTGTTCTTCTGGTGTTCGTTGTTTCAATTTGTTTTCTTCTTTATGTCGCCACGGAGAACTTATTCAGATTCTAGTATTGTGCTGGTTTTAAGCACTTCTTCAGTGTTAACTCCTCACCTCAGATGGTTCTACTTCTATCTATCAGTATATTTACCGATTATTTCCATCCGATTTCTTCACCATTATATCCAAAACCGTTCTTGGTATTATTCTTCCATGATGAATTCTATAATTTGGATCAGAATTTATTATTGTAGATATTCCTATCGAATTCTGTTGTGTTCTAGGTAGCTATTCTTAGTATGTGTTTGTTTTCCCATCTCTTTATCCTTTTCCTTATGTGGGTCGTCAACGTTGAAGTAGGCTGCTAACCTAGCTCCCCAACCCTGCTCTTTTTTCTGGGCTTGGGACCGATAACAGAGCTACTAAGCTACTCAATCCACCCAGCAACACCACAAGCAAACAATCTAGATCCAGGATGAGCACAAAATCGAGGACAAAAGGACATTGACCTATTATAAAATAACGAAGAAGAAGAAGATATTACTTTCTTTGTTCCATATTAAGATAATATTGTCAACGTACCAGAATCAAATTTTATGTTTCGTCTTGGATGTGCATATTCCCTTTATTTTATACAACCTCATATAGATAATGTAGAAAACTGTTGATAATGGGGACTCTTAGTATTGGTAGTAATATATCTCCAAACAATAATCTGCATTGGTGGTTTATTTTTGTTTAACTTTATCGCTTTATATACAAACTCTCTATGTCGAAACTCATGACGATATCTCCGGGTTCCAGCTAAATATTTGTTAAGATATCAATTAAGTTTGGAATTCACTTAATCAGGACGTAGAGACCGTCCTTGTAGTGGTTACTGGCAGCAAAAATTTTACTAAGTGGATTAGTAATAAGCTTCAATGTTTGAACTCTTTATGAATCTGTTTTTGAATAATCGGTTAACCAAAGTGCTCACTGCCTGCCTGTAATAAAGCGGTTGTGTTTAAGGTCATGTAAATGTTCTGTTATTGTGTTTGGATTCTTTCTACGATGGAACTATTCTCCTTTCATCAGTTCCTAATTTTACTTTTAGAGAATTTGGTGTCCGTGATGACTATGGAGTTTCCACTTGTGTGGTGCATTTATGGACAAGATAAGGAGGAAAAGCTAAATACAAAACTCGTACTTCAAGTAACATATAATAGACAGTTTGGAACAGAAATAATAATAATAATAATAATAATTAATAATAATAATAATAATAATAATAGGAATTATTAAATAAATTTCTGTTTACTTACTTCACCACTTGAACAGGAGAATTCTAATTTATTTCAGAGCAGTCCGTGCACGTTCCCGAGACATATTCTTCTAAATCGTTATGTGAGAGATTTTCCTTAAGTATTTCTTGAATAATTGTCGGAAAAAGTAGACCACACGCCATTACCAAAGAAATAAAAGATGTCATGTCGCGTTGTTTTGACGAACATTTAATTATTCAATCCCGTAGGAACGCAATAACAATCCTACCTTTCTGTTACGTCCTCAATTTAGAGTCCCCTTTTCGTAAATAGGACGTCACGTCCTATCTTCGTCATCAGATCAGCGTTAGTTTCGAGTTTGGTTTATGTAAGATCACGTGTTGCCACAAGATATTACGCAACGAGAGATAAATTGCGAAAATGAAGTGCGTCAGTGGTTCCTAAAGAAATGTTAAGGGCTACATAAAATACGAAAAGAATCATCTGCAAATGAAAGGAGAGCATAAAAGGTCTTTTGAGACCGTTAATAGAAAATAATATTCACCAGAAACAGAAAATTTTAATCGCAATAATTAAGAGTGACCATTTTACTTCAATTAGCCACTAGAGGCTGTTGTGTATGAGGATGGGATAAATTATATCTTTCCTGGCCTATTATGGGCTGTGATTTTGATCATTTTTTAGTCCTTCTCTTAAATATTGTAAATTTGTGACCGATGGTTTATATTTGACAGCCTGCTATACTAATCAAATTTTTAGTTTTGTGAATAATGGAGAAATTCTAAGTACGGCCTGTCGTTTCAATCTTAACAAAACTTAACAAAAAACAACTACCGCGATAAACTAATTATAAATTATTATTTTATGCTAAAAAACTGTTTTCTAAACAAAAAACCCAAACACCACAAGAGTAGGAAAGTAGTGTTATCTCTAAAATACCTTGTAATGAATGCATACTTAGGACAAACGGGAAGGTACCTAAAAACGAGAGTATCAGAACACAAACGCAGTATACGACAGTCCAATCTTTTGAATAATAAAAACAAAACAGCATTGACAGAGCACTTTAAGGGAAAACAACATGATTCTGATTATTATGCTAAATTTTAGACTAAAGAAAGCTCTCGTCAAGATGGGAGACACAAACCCTCACTGCTGAGCAAAAACTCTTTATACTACAGACATGGACTACATAAAATCATAAGGGATACATATGGTTGAACTCGTATTGTAGAGAAGATTCCAAAAATGACTGAATATACAGGGTGATGTATTTAAAAAACCAAAGTGACTAATAATCTCAGAGAAACGGCAAATTTAGCAACATTACAAATCTTAAATCTGGAATCTCCGTATCCCAAAACAGGCCCATCCCAAATTTTATAGAATTCGGACTAGCAATTTACGAAATAATTGGCCGTTTCCAGACTTTTGGTCCACTCTGTATATTCTCTGGTAAACGCTGTCACTAATCTGCTCGTTATACCGAATCCGAGACTCCTTTAAATTTACCGTAAAACAATGACTTACCTAATACATACGTAATACTCGATTGATTTTCTGCACACGGAGGAAATATTTAGCAAAGGGTATTTGTTTGTAGGCTCAAAATTTTTAGTCCGCATTTTTGATTAAGAGAAATGATACTTTTACAAATTCTAAATCGTATACACACAAGCCCGTTCAAAATTATCCAATACAACAATAGTAGTAATGGTACTTTAATTTTTACGTGCGATATTTTTATTATCACGGTAGTTCTCGTACTAAATGTATTAAATTAAATCGTATTTTCTTCCTCACTATCTAGTTAGTAAAGGTTTTTCACAATTTTAAGTTTTAAAATAGGGAAATGCCACCTAATTACAGACATCATAACACTTTAATAACAACTGAGGATCTTGTCTAAAAGTTATCCCTTTTTTGACAATTGAACTTGAGGAAAAAAATGAATGAATCAATTAAATTTTTGGTTAAATACTCAGCTGAAGCTCCTGCAATGCCATCCTTTATTTTAAAGTTTTACATGGTATAGATAGTTATCTTCTGTATACATGAAATGTTTAAAATAAATGAACAAGTATATAATCCAAGCACTGAATAACTTAACATAAGGAAGATATTTTCTGCAAAAAAACATAATCCCAGAAGTACACTCGACCACAAAATTGACAGGACCCATATTTTTCGGGAGAAAAAAATAAATAGAGAATTCGATGAAATTTCAAGTAAAAACGTTTTTCCGCCCCATATCACTATTGCCAACCCTCTCAAAATGTGTTGACAAGCTAGTTAAACAATGAATGCTGACATTTCTTGAAAGTCATTCACTTCTCACAAAACACCAAGAACACTACAGACCATGTTTTCTCTTAAAGAGCAACTTGTTATGATTTTTCCAAAGCATTCGATTGTGTAAATCCTAAAATTTAGTTAGATATGCTGGAAATATACGGTTTTCGGGAAGCAGCACTTAATTGGTTCAACAGGTCGGTATGAAAAAGTAGCAGCTGTCATCTGAAAAGCATATTACTTGTGGAATTCCACAAGGTTCTGTGTTAGGTCTATTGCTTTTTTACTAAACATTAACGTATTGTTAATAATAGTACTAGGGAATCCTTTACAATTTTTACTCTGGAAGAAAAAAAAGCATATTTATTATGGATAACAAATTATTATGGATCTTCAAAGGAATTTCTAGCTATTGGTCTAGCTTGTCCGGGGCTTATTAAATTAGAATCAGTGTCTCTAAATCACTGTTTTGCATCATGTACTGTATACTTCGAGAAATACCAAAAATAATTGTGATATACGGATTGCTATGACCATTATTATGTGAAGCAACAGCTTGAGCAACTTTTTCTCAGTAAAACAACAGGACAGAATCAAAAATAAAGATATAGGTAAAAGAACTTTCAAAATATTCATACTTATTCATATTAGTGCGATTTTTCTACGATAACATTGAGATAAGATAGCGATGAAAACACGTATTTATGATAAATATCCTACTCAATTTTTAAGATCCATTTATCAGTATTAAAAGAAAAAATCTCAAAAATTCAAATGTCCAATTAATTTTGTTGTCGAGTGTATGTAAGCAAAGAAGGAAAGAAAATGAACGGAATTAATAAACTAATAATTAAAAAAATAAAGAACATGAAAGTCTCTAATGAAAAAGGACAAAATGAATAATTATGGAAGCATACAGTCATTAAGCAATAATCAAGGATATTTGAGAAAAAGTTTGGGAACAAAATCGAAATAACAATAGAAGTTACAATATGGATTTAGAAGCGGACGGAGCACGCAAAATCTACATTAGCCATTGAAAAATAGAAGCATAATCTGTAAAGATCGATTGAATAAATGTATAATACATATGAAGAACTTTATAGTAACCAAAAATTCACACAATGATAATAAATTGCTTATTATAATATTTGTATATAAATATAATACAAATTTTGTGATAGCTAAAAGACTACTTTTGTTGCTGTAATAAGGTAAAAATAAAATTGTCTGATGCGAATAATTAACAGTTTGTTCCTGTTTTAATGTAATAATTTCACACTTATCTTCCCTAGGGGTTAAAACAGCAATCTCGGTAATAAGCAAAACATATATTTATAATCTTAGTTGGCAAACAGCGCGCTTTAATAACTTAAGTAATAAAATTTACTATTTCCGTTGACATTTATGTCGGAATAAATCTTCTTGGCTTAGAAACATTGAGTTGTTATAATGTTAAAAATAATAGAAACTATTTTATAAATTCATTGCGCAAACAGTTACATTACTATTGTAGTAAATTAAGAGATAAAACCATTTTTTTAACAAAAGGAAATTGAGGAAAATAAATCCGTTAGTCCCACAGTCTATAAATTTTATTTTTCATAAAAAAAAAGGAGAACTACCAATTTCGTGGCAACAACAAATAGTTTGGTATAAAGTACTTAGTTTATATATAAGTAAATTAATTCTTTCAACTCTTACTTCATGGAAACAATTCATAATAGATAATACTTATTTTGAATTTCCACAGTCTTCCAAAGCGTTTTAATAATATTCAAGTCTACCTAGGTTTCGGTATCTGACAATATACCATTTTCCAAGACAGAAAGAAGTTTGACAGACCTTTTAAAAAACGTAAATACATTTCATGTCATAAACCTGATAACGAATCAGTATTAAGAAATATATTTAGTTAGTATTATTTAGTTCTTAGGAAGTTCAATTATCTTAAATCAACTTTTGAACTAAATAATACTAACCAAATAATTCTTTTAAAAAGAAGAATATTTCTTAATACTGATTTGTTATCAGGTTTATGACTTGAAATTTATTTACGGTTTTTTAAAAAGATCTGTCAAACTTCTTTCTGTCTTGACAATGGTATATTGTCAGATACCGAAACCTACGTAGACCTTAATACATATTAAACCGCTTTGGAAGACTATGGAAATTCAAGATAAGTATTATTTATTTTTCCATATTTGTTTATATATAAGATTTGTAGGTAAGTGTTATTTTAATGTAGGATAAAGAAATTTTATTTTTTATGTTGAAAGTATTTAATTTTATTTTTGTAGTTAATGAGTTATTTTAGTAATAGATTTTAGTTTATAGTACCTTAGATTTATAAATATAGTATTAATTAGTTAAGTAGGAAATAAATTAAGAAAATATTGCAAAATTGACTATTGTCACATTTCTGTGAAGCAAAAATCACTTAACAGGTAAGAAGTGATAACGTTAAAAAAGAAATAAACGTGTGTTTTCGGTCGCTATATTTAGTAATATAATTATTTTTATTCGAATGAATTGTTAAAAGTCATGAAAATTGAACAAAGAAAAATCTGTACTCGGAAAAGTATTTCATTGTAACAGGTTGGAAGGTGTCTGGTTAATTCTGTGTACAAGAATAGTGAAAAGGATTGATAACTGATTTGGTTGAAAATTTTAACAATATCTTCAACACTTTTGAAATTATTTTTCATATACTTTCAAATGTAGATGAATTGTTTTATAATTGTAATCTAAAGTTTTGCTCTATGCAGCAAATTTCAAATAACTTGCATGTACATATAACCAATATCATCGTGGTCATAATATCACTAATAGGGTTAGGTAAGAACTCAATCCTTAAGTGCATTAACCAGTGTAGAGCGTATATATAACGTGTAGAAATAATGAAATAAATGTATGGCTCGGCAATCGACTGCTTATTACATAACTAATAGTTCATGGCCAGATGAAATAACGTGTTACAGTGCACAGAGACAAGAAACCGTTCATTATTTTTACAACTACACCCACCTTCTTTTCTCTATTAAATTTATTTTCTGTTGGTTTTAAGTTTATAGGAAACGGTACATCTCCCATGTAGGAATAAATTGTGCTTCAAAATAGAAACATGTACCAATTTCAAAATTAATATACTTTTTTGTTTTGCAAATTTTCAAGGCAAACTCCACGAATTCTTATGTTAATTTTTAGTGTACTTTTGCAATTCTAAAGACTAGAGGTCGAGTGCTACATATAATTGAGGTCTCTCTCTCTCTACTCTAAATATTTGTACATGTCTTTGCGATCCAAAACTTTGTAATATAACGTTTGATACTGTTTTGGTTTCCCTTCTACATATTCCACCGCAGAAATTCTCAATAATACAGAGTTTGGCCCTTCTGAGTATTTAATGTAAAAAGCTTTAAAGGAACCTCTTCCCTCCTAGTTGTCTGACAGGTTACATTACTTATTTACTTTTGCGTACGAGACTAAGGAAAAAGTTGTGTTCTCTCCATATAAAATTATTTAATTAATTTTTTTTGCCTTAAGTTAAAACTAGTGTTTCGTAGGAGTGTCTTCAGTTTCACAAGGAAAATAAAAATAAAGGAAAAACCCCGACAACCACACTTACCGAGAACGTGATAAAGATATGGTAGAAAAATACTTAACGCTACTACATCTTCAAGTGTGCGTTACTAAAAATTGATCAGAATAGGTCAAGTGGGGCAAGTTAAACGAGACAATTATAATCTGAGGACCTGCCTTGAGGAATAATATTGACAGCATCCAGGGAAAAATACTTTTACATAGTGATTGATTAAAAATGTTAAATAATAATAGTCCTTTGAAAGGATCTTTAATTCTCTACGGTATATTGATTTTTGTAGGCAAAATTATTGGTCTGATAAAAATTAATACGTGAAAATCATACCCAATTTCCCTACAAACTTAGTCTCTCTATGTATCAAAATCTTGAATTATTCGAAACAATAATGGATCCACTAATAACTGAAATAGAGGAAAACAATCCAGTACAATTTAATAATATTATTTTTCAACAAAACTATCTTCTGTGCATTTCGCGATATATTTAAAAAAATATTTAAATTTTGTTTGAGAGAAGATGGATAGAACGTCCGGGACCTGTAGAATGGAATATTTTGAGCATTTAATAAATTAAGTACTCAATTTAAAATAATATAATTAATTTATTAAACCAGTTACGTGTTTTTTGTCTGTTTGTTTGTATTAAATGTAACTAATTCAAAAACCAATAAAATAAATTTTCAAATATATCGTTTAATACAGAAACTTTTTCAAATGAGCTATTACTCAACCCCTATTGCCAAGTAAAATTTTTATGAGGGTAGCGTCACTACGCTGAAGTTGATATTTAGAATTTTATTTTTATAATCAAAATATACTTCATTAGAAATAAAAGTCGACCTGCCATTAATGAGTAGCTTAGAGAAGGTAATAGGTACTTTGCGTTAGCACTGTATAAATCATTGCATTTTCCTAAATGCTTGAATTTTAAAAAATGCATAAAATAGATTGTTTTTACTAAAAAATAATTTTATTTTTGTAAAATATCATGTTGCTTTATTATTCTTATTTTCTTGTCATATTTTCTTTGCCAAAGTAAAAGAAAATATTCTTAATTAAACGACTAATAAAATAATCATTTAATCGATGGGAAATTGCTACAAATCGTCCTCATCCTCGGTTTGCACCATCTTAATCCATGTATTAGTTAACTTTAGCAGCAATTATTTAACTACGAACGAAAATGAATGTATAATTAGGTCTGAAATTGGTATAAGCAGTGAGCACAAGTTTTGCAACCATTTCGTACTTGCTGCCGATTATGTAACTAGTTAAAGTACAATGAAACGATCAGACTCGCTGATTTAATTTCATAAAAAAAGATCAAGAAGTCAAGGTGGAGAGAGGTATAAGATTTGCAAAAGAAGGTTGGGACATTTTGCCAGATACACCTACTAACGTCATAGTTTAAATACTTATCAATAACTAAACGAATACCAGGTGAAAATATATATATACCGTTTCTGAAAGTGGGTTTTAAACATGACCAATTTAGATTTTCTTTATACAGGGTGAGTCATGAGGGACTTTACATATTTACACAGTACATAGAGGGGAATGTTATATGACCTATATAAAATGTTTCTTCATTAATATACAATATAGAATTGTGTAATATGCGATGGAGCTTGTTAGTTTCAGCTAAACTTGTTCGTTTATTACAAATTCAATAAAAATGTGACAGAAAGGTCACATATACACTTTTCATTGAGTATTTATGCATTTTAAAAATCGTTAATTACGATTTAAAAAGTTTGCATAGAGGTTGTGCTTTTTGATATAATCCATCCCATCTAGAGAGCAAGTTAAATTTTAACTTCCTCGCCCAATTCGAATTAAAATGTCGTTACTAATAAATTCCGAAATTAGCGGGTAGTTGCCGATGAAATGATCTTTATGTTAACTGCACAGCTTCAACTAAGCTTTATATATGGAGAATGTTTGAACAGGGCATGTTCTGAAAATTTCTAATATCAACCCCTCTTTTGTCTCAACTTCTGAACTTAAGATTTTCTGAACAAATACTTATTTCAATTGGTGCAGTACCCCCTTAAAACCCAATCAATTCCTTTCAAATAAATCAACATTAAGCAAGTTTTCGCAAACTAAACTTATTCTAAGCATAACGAAACACCGAGCGCCACTAGATCCTTACTGAATCCTACGTCTCATAATGGAAGTGTAGAACATTATGATAGATTTATAAAATTAATATATTTTTTTAAAGAACCAAGTGAAAAATGTATAATAGATTTTTAATTATAATTTTTCAAGACAATTTGAAAATCATGTAAAATATAAAAAATTAATACTATAATATTTTTATTTTTTATATAATATATTATAATACACAACGTAACAAATAACAAAACAACTATGTAAACATATCCATATCTATTAAAGATAAAGCTATATCAGTACTTGTAAGCCTCGAACATGTTAGAGTATCTTCATCCAGCTCTTCAAAAGTTGCAGAGACACTACTTCTTGAAGATGTTTTTTGCCTAAATTTTTCAATTCTATCATCACAATCTTCCAATATTTTGTTAATATCCTAAAAAGTTGAATCAAAATAAAAATTTATTATAGTATTACTTTTACATGTTCTTTCCACTAATTAATATGGTAGATTATCTTATATCTTTTTCTAGAAAGTAGGTAATTTCGTATAAGCTATTTTATTGCAATAATATTTAAATGAAGGCGGTACAAATAGACAAAAAATTCTAAGTTTTCATTGGCACAAAAACAGATTAAGAGATTATCAAATATTTCTTTGTTAAGGGAAACCAAAACAACTTAAGTTTCAATCGCAATGTTTTCACTAAATTTTGACTTCATGAGGGCATCAATCGGTAACTAGTATGTGACCCAGATAACTTCTTCAAAAAACAGTCAAAATATATTGAAATTTAAGCGGTTTTTGATTCTTATTGCTCATCTTTAAACCTAAAAATAGCAAGAGAGCGCTTTAAAATAAAAAAACACGAATACTGAAGATAAAAATCTTCCTTTCCTGGTTTTACCTTGGGTAACTCCTTGTTCAATTCGTCAAGACCAGTTTGTAAATGTTTAAACTTTGGATAAGACGAAAAAATTGTAAAATGATTGGCACAAGCTTTGCAAATATCACTTACGAAACTGCGGTATATCAAATTACATGCAGATATAGTTTGTCCTCTTTTTAAATTGTCAAATAACAGACAAGTAGCAGAAGATTCGTAAATATTTACGATCAATAGCCTAAAAATATTTATTTCGTACAGTAACGATTTGACATTGTTGCATGTAGATAGTAAGTAACAATATTTATAAAAACAATAATAAACACGAGTTTACCTTCCTGAACTATCACACAGCCATATTTCCTGACTATTGGATCCCATTGTAGTCTGAATAACAATTCCAACTGTATCAAATTCACTAAAATTTGTTGAAAATTTCAAGTCATTTAATTCTCCAATTGGGCTCAAATGTCTCTTATATATTGCACTAACGTGATCTGATAAAGTTTTGTGCTTAAATGTAGTTTTATTAGAAGAATAAAGTTCACCGTTTGGCCTAAAAAAAAACATAACAAAAATTCTTTCTAGTCGATATATTAAAATATGACTAATTTGTGGATCTAGATTTTGTAAGGAATTCTATTCAGATCAAGGAAGAAACTTTAAAAGTAAACTATTTTAAAAAGTTTGTGAAAAGCTAGAGATTAGAAAAACTTGAGCTACAATACTACATCTTCAACCAGATTGATGGGTGGACCGGATGAACCAAACTATTACGAAATATTTATCAAAGATTGTCTCTAATCATCAAAAAGGACGTGGTGACGACACAGGTGGAGAATACTATTAGACTTTTGAAAGAAGATAAAATATATCTATGAATTGATTTGTGCTAATCTACAGCTAGCCAGTAACTATGATAACCGAAACATTGAGACCAGTTACCAGTAAGGAAAACTTGTCTGGAAAACGAGGTCTATGTACAAAGGTACAGAAGAACTGGGAGAAGCCCTACATCATGAGGAAAAATAATGATGTAATATATAAAACCTTCAAGGCTCACAGAGGACAACCAATTATAATCCATTAAAATCGACTAACTCCATTTGAAAAAGATCACGCAGAAGATGAAGTCAAACACGGTCCCTACGAAAACAAGAAATATTCCAGAAATAATGTCTCTAGGGAGGGGGCAGTGTAACGATTTGTTTACACAGGTCTAAGCCATTGACTGTGAAAACGCTGGATACATGGATGTACGGAAAAGCAGGATATTGGAATATTCTCATAAACGTCAAAAATTATCTGGAAAATTCGAGAAGCCAAAAAGAATAGATATAATTTAAAATTTGTTACGACATATACAGAATATTCCAAATTAGGTCAGCAATATAAATTAATATATTTTTTAATGAAACATCTTGTATTTTATTATAATTTCAAAGTCTATGGAAAAAAATGGTGCCAATATATTATGGGTTCTCTATATTTATTCCTAACAGGTTTTTATTTGTTTGATTTGTTTCAAAATGTAGCATTCTGGAAATAAGTAAATAACAATTGATTGCTTAAATATTAAGGAACATATTTTTGGGTGTTAATTTTGACTTGTTAGTGCTTTAATTTGGAATATCCTGTAACTACCTGAAACAACTTACTTAGGAAGGACCTTATAAATTGTCAAACAAGTTTCTTCTTTAAGCACTTCGTAGGAATCAGAGGGTCGCCATAAAAAAAAATTAAAGCTTTTAGTTGGACTGCCATTTAAATCAACAACTAATAGTTTCAAAACAGGTACTACATCTCTATTGGCAATTTTTAATTTTTCGGTGCTAGTTTTGACTTTGTCTGCCATTTCTTGTTGTTCATGAAGAATCAGGTTACGCTTGTACTCAAGAAGAGCTGATCTTTGAGATGGAGTTAATAATTCCTAAAAATAAAAAGATTGGATCATCAAGATAACGTTACAAAAAAAATGAAGATATTTAAAAAAGAAATTAATAAAAATTGAGCACCCAACTTTTTTCTAACATAAGAATAAACATTATAATTAACTTGGTTTTTATTAACCTGTAAACGCTCGGGATCGTTGCTATTTTCTACAGCTTCCATGAGTGTTTTTGGGCATGTAATATTTGAAATATCAGCGCTGCTGTTCCTTTTTGATTTACTTGCATTTTCTTTATCATAAATTGAAGAAAATTCATTCCTTATAGCTTCTTCGATTTTTTCAAATGTTTTGTATCTATCATTTTCCCATTCTAAAGCCCTTCTTTCTTCAGCTTTTTTATTTCTCCACACTTAAAAACAATAAATTAGTAGAATGAACCGAAAAAAATTAGAAAAACATCAAAAGAAGTACTCACTTAAGTTAAATTGAAATAATATTTTTATTCTTAATCTCAGTAATTTGGGTTCATTTTTAGTGCAATACTTTTGTAAGCTAAGAATTGTAAATACTTTTATAAAATTGTGCAACCCTGTTTTTATACTATAGATTGTATAACACCTTAAAATTACTGATTCTATGAATATAAGACTAATGTTAAGAATGCTTTCACGGCAAGTTATAGCTTTAAGGTAGCGTCATTTCGCGAATCTCTTACCAGATCTAATTTCTGTTTTGTCCAAATACCTAAGTGGGTAAACTCTGGCAATGTAAACATCAATAGATCCTATTAGTCCTCCTTGTGGGTGGACTGTGTGAATTGGTAGTGAAAACGGTCCTGGAATTCTTTGGTAACCCAAACGTGTATCCCATTTAGATATCCTGGTAGAATTGAAATTTATTTTTAAATAAGGTAAATCTGTAGCCTGAAAAAATTTAAAAATATTAAACAATGAATTTACTTCTAGATAAATGATTTTTTTATTATATTATGAGACTGTAGTAGAAACTCTTTTTAGTAACTCACGTCTAAGGGATGGCACCCTTCACAATTCATAAGCTCAGCTCCACTAATGATCAATTTCATCCCTATTTGAAGCCTACCATTTAAAACTTGATGACACAAGGGCTGATCAATTACAGTTCTAATACTATACCAGCCATCAGTGAGCTCTAACTCAAATGTATTTGGAGTTAGCTAAAATAATATATTCTTTTACATCTTTATTTTATAAAATTATAATGTAATATTAATTTACATTTTTGATATCTGAGATACATAAAACCATCCTTTTCTGAGGTGCGTCATCTTTTTCAAAAATTCTTCTTAATGCTGATCTTTCAACTTTATCAATTTCTCTATCATACCTAAAGCACATATTTTGTGAATCAATTCAACAACCTAAATGATGTTTAGTGTCTTTTAAGTTTATAATAAACACAAACCTATACTTTAATTGTTGCATAACGTTATCAATATTTAAAGTTCCTTGAAACATATTAGGAAACATCCTCTCATAGCTAGTTAATTTCCAAATAATCCATTTGTAGTGATTTTTTATCCATCCTTTATGTATCAACTTGGGATCTACTCCTGTCATTGCTTTAAAAGCAATTTCTATTTCGTTGAATCCTACTAGATCTTTAACATTTGGAACTACAGCAGCAGCATCTGCAGTGTAAACAACTGCAGAACACCTATAAGTTCAAATAATCATTTTTCTATAAATTAGTTATTATTGTAACATAAATTCAACTTAAGAAGCAATATTCTTACTCTTTAAAGTGAATATTCGCAGCATTTTGGGGAGTAATACAAAATAAATCTTCACATAAATATTGACCAGCTTTTTCTCTATTCACAAAATCTTTTAATGAAACTCTGTGTTTGTCCATTTTAGCTCTATACAACACTCCTTGTTTTATTCTAAAATGTTGACCAGAATTTATTAGTTTAATCAATAAAAATATAACATTTTGTAAATTGACACATACATAAATTAAACTATTACGGCATCTTGGTAGCTTATTATGTACCATTTGAAAGCCCTACTAACTACAGATACATTCTAACTAGATATTATATGGTCAACCAGCAACTCAGCCGCTGTTCATTCTCCTGTCAGTCAGCCATCCATTATCCTACAATTAGTGGCGACTTAAATATGAGCCCCAGCACCAAGCATGTAAATGTTTGGACATACTAGACAAGGCTACTGATGCCAAATTACCCTTATATTAAAAAAAAAATGCGTTTGACTGAGGATGGAAAGTATGAATATGAAACTAGCCGGCGGTGAATTCATCCGAATCTAACTCCAGGTTGACATTTTGTGAAGATGGTGTCAGGAAGCCGTATTCGTAAATTTAATAGATAATAAGGCCTTCCAAAATCTAATGTGTCAATTTACAAAACTAACCGACCTTTTGCATAAGAAAATGTATATAACAGTGAAATAGAAAGTATTACATAAAAATAATTCATCCAAGTGATTATACATACTTTTTATCACAGTCAGGTTTTTCTCCTCTTAATTTTTCTAGAATTTCTTGCCTCTTTTTAATCACTGTTAACCTTTCCTCCAAATTTTTTATCTCATCTTTAAAATCTAAATCGTTTTGTTCTATAGGATTATCAAAAGTAATATTACGATAATCATTTAGTTTAACAATGTTATTTTTTTTATCTATAACTTTGTCAGTTTCCTTTGAATCTATGTGGATTTGAGAGGTTTGTAAATTGTCTCTTAAAGGAGTAGAACAACTTTGGGAATTACCAATAGTTTGTACTAGAGGTTTGATGGGAGAGATTCCTGAAAAATCTTCATCAAATATGAGCTTTGCTTTTTTCAGTATAGATTCTGGAACAGATATTTGTTTACAAGATGATACACCCAACTTCCTTTTAGATCTTTTAATACTTTCCTCAGGTGTATTTAGATTTTTTATAGGAGTAGTGTTATCACAAGTTTTTTTAAGAGAATTTCTTAAAGGACTAGAAAATGTTGCAACGTTTTGAGGTTTATTTACTGCTTGAAAACTACTTATTGAAGATATATTACCCTTTTCTAATAGTTTGTCAAAAAAATCCAATTTATGCTTAACACCTGTATTAATATTTGTATTATCTTGTTTGTCTGATCCACTTGTTAAAAAATTATTATTTGGAACAAATTCTTTATCATCACCTATTAATTGATCAAAATATTTTAGTTTTTCTTTTAATAAAGCATGAGATTTATTATTTTCTATGTCAGAATCATTTTTAAATTTGTTTTTTAAATTATCTGATATCGTATTATTTTTATTAGAAGCGTTAGAAAAATCAGTTTTCTCATTATGGTTTTTGGAGAACTGAGCTTCTTCTCCACTTTTAATATCAAAGCCTAAATCTTCAAATATATTTTTGGCTTTAATTATAGAATTTGAACTAACAGGTAACTTTATACCAGAGGCACTAGAAAAACCACCAGAGTCTAAAGCAGGCATCAATCCTAATAAATTTGAATCAGATTTTTTGATATCACCTTTTTCTAACTGAGTTTCTTCATCACATTTATTATTAGAGTTTAAATCTTCAAACATATTTTTTGCTTTATTCACAGAATTTGAACTAACAGATAACTTTTTACCAGAGGCACTAGAAAATCCACCATAGTTTAAAGCAGGCATTAATCCTAATGTATATGAGTCACTTTTTTTAATATTCTCTTTTCCTAACTGGGTTTCTTGATCACACATAACATTAAAATCTATATCCTCAAATACATTTTTGGCTTTATTTAAAGAATTTGAGCTAACAGATAACTTTTTACCAGAGGCACTAGAAAAACCACCAATGTTTAGACCTGATGTTAATCCTAATGTATTTTTTGAATCAGTTTTTTTAAAGTCTCTTTTTCCTAATTGCATTTCTTGATCACATTTAATATTAAAATCTATATCTTCAAATATATTTTTCGCTTTTTGTAAAGAATTCTTGGTTACATTCAGTTTTTTACCTGATGCACTAGAAAAATAATTATATTTGGTAGGCAAATCCAAATTTTCAGATATATTGTTCAGGGAACTTGCGCAAAGAGACAAATTTTTTCCCGTGACATTGGAAAACCTTTCACCTTCAGTTTTTGATTCAGTATGTTCACTATTTGCTTCAGTTGACTGAACTTCTTGTTCAATTTCATTAACAGAATCTAAATCTAGAAATAAAAATTTAGCTTTGTTAATAGAATTTGTGCCAACAGATAATTTGTTCTCAGATGCTGTAGAAAATCCAAAATGATTACCAGTGAGATTACAATTTTTATCCAAATTATAAAACAGTTTATCATTTATTAAATGTTTGCCACAAAAAGAAGCAATATTGTCAGGTACTGCTTTAGTTAACTGTATAAAATGTTTAACCAAATCATGTGATTCCTGTATTTCTTTTTCATCAAAACCATTAAAATTTTCAGTCTCAGAAAACGTAATTTTTGTATCAACCAGGAGACTATCTACAGCACTTATAATTTGAGTATTACTAATACTTGAGTCACACATTTCTTGAGTTAAGGATATTTCAACATCAGTTTTACCTTGATATTTATTTAATACTGTATTATTTTCACTACCTGTAGGTTTTTTCAGAAAGTTGAATTTATTTTTTCTATTATTTTCACTTTGGCTACAGCTTATGATGTCTTCAAAAAGTTTAGAGTGTTTTTCTATTTTATCTGAACATATAGATATTATTCTACCGTTAGCTGTTTGGAAATTTGAATATTTAGGCAATTTTACTGGAATTTGTTGAACGTACGTAATTTTTTCAATTTTTTCACAAAATTCTTCTTCCTTAACACATTGAACTTCTAATTTTGCTTCTTCAAATTTAACGGGAGAATTCCTTGATTTTAGCTTTTTAGGAGCAGGAGAAATTGGTTTTTTAAATGTTAAATTACTGTTTTTATTATTTAATAACACTTTATAAACAATTTCCCTATTCTTTTCAATTTCTTCGAACCTATCTAAACACTTGATTAAATTTTCATCTTCTGTTAAAGTAAAACTGTCTTCATTAAATTCTTGTATTTGTGCTTCACTAGACTTTTTCTGGTTTTTCTCTAATTCAAATCGTTTAGATAATTGAATTCTAGTTTTAGTATGACTCCTTTTTCGATTAAGAAACTTTGGTCTGCTGCAACCTAAAATAGGAGACAAAGGTTTCTCCAAATCTGGTTCATTCCGATTAGTAAAAAGTATATTTTCAACTTCACGATCATTGGTTTTATTCATAGCTTTTTAATAAAATAGAAAATTATTAACAATTTTAAACAAAATTTTAACCTATAAATCTACTTAAGTTAACATTTTTGCCATTTATTCATAAGTTGCTGAAGGTCAGTACAGATGTCGCTAGATGCTACATTTAATAACATCAAAAACGTAATAAAAAAATAAATGAATGAATAAATAAACACAAAAAATAATAACATTGGTACTATTTTGCATATATGACTACAAAATATGAACATAGAATTTACTAAATGTTAATTCACCATAAATGGTTAAAAAATGGCAGATATTTTTAAATGATAATAAGTCGAATTTGTTGTTGATTAAGATGTTTTATTAGTTAAAAACAATTTTTTTTATAAAAAAAAACAACAAAATTTGATACAAATCACAATTATTTCGCTTTGACATTTGGTTCAGCTAAATTCGGCTGTAAGCTACAGTTGGGCCGATTTGTTTTCTGTCCTTTTACGATAGATGGCGGTGGCTACATTAAACTTAAATTCTTTTTCGTACCTCTTTTGATACCTGCGCAGATTGTTTGTTCACTGGCGCGTTTCAAAATACTTTCAAACTAGGAAAGAAGTTAGTGGTCGGTTTGCGATGGTAGGGTTTGTAACTTGGAATACAAAAGCCCTTTTTGTAGACCTTACAAAATTGAAGTCTAGTAATATCGACTATTGTTTCATTATTGAGTTTTTCAGTGATCGTTTTTTCAAGTGAATAAAAATAAACCGTGAAAAAACAAAATGAATGACAATGTTCAGTTTGATTTAAATGGTGAATTTGAAAATCGGAATTACAAAAGTTGTTTCGCTCGATCAATGGCTGTAAATTCGCAATATAAACAACCGAAATCTCTGGATTATAATTCAGCGGAATCCGTGATTGAGAAAAATGATGAGATAATAAAAAAGGAGATTCCTGACGGCCGGTCTTCTGTGCAAAATAAGGAGATTCAAGAAGTTAGATTGAGAAAGGTTAGGTTTGATTAGATTAAGTTAGGTAAATAATTATTTAATTACGTCAAAAATTATTTTAATTAAACGAATAGTACAACCTGAGCGAGCTATATAGAATGGAGTTGTAAAAGGGTGTTCCTCTTATAGAAATACACCCTTTATACATCTATAGTAAATTATATTTATTTTTTATTTTGATGATTTATTTGTATATATATTTTATTTTTATTTTTTGGGCATTTTTATTTAAAATTTGGACGCCACTGCCTTTTTTGTAATACTTGTTAAAGTTTGCTAATCCATGATCGATTTGAATGTAAGACTGTACTTTTTCTTGCAATGCAAATATTTCGAGAATTTTGAAATATCCGACAATATCAGTGAATTTTAAAATATCTTAATAAGGGTTTATCATACAAAAATTACAAATACCTATACGTTTTTTTTTTAAATTGATCGTAGATTATTGGCCAATATACACCAACTAGAGTGGCGTAAAATTTGTGGTCATTTTCAACATTTATTATAAATTTATTATTTATAAATATGTTCTGTACTATCTCTATTTTTTACCATTTTCAATTAGGTTATTTCTCTTGATAACATTTAATGCTATTTTATGTATTTTGTACGAAAACTTTTTTTTGGAAAAAGCAACAGACAAAAAAAGTTAAGGAATAAAACAGTAATTCCGAAAAATATTTTTAATTTATTAAATTCAACCCCATAGAAAAGTGCTGTCTAAAATAAAATAAGGGTTGCTAATTTCACTCTCTTTTAACATAATCGTAGTACTAGAAAAAGATTCCATAATTACCTTTGTATTAGTGTATGATGTACTCATCAAACTTTAGTTTCTACATAAAATCGGATTTGAGAAAAAAATTAATTCTTCAGGGGTTGAGCTGAGATTTTTTTTGAAAGGATCACTCATAATTCAATTAGCAATATCCTGTATGTGAATATATAAATAAGGGGTGAAATTTTTACAGTAAACTCGGTTCATAAAATAAATAAGGAATCAACATACAAACTTAATACATGGAATATCTTAAAAATAACTACACGGTGATCATGAAAACATATTAAGTAATGTTTGTACATTAATTTCGTAGTCACAAATATTTTTTAGTTTTTACCATTGTCGTGCAGCAGGTCGGGCTAATCCTGTTGCCTCCAAATTTTACAGAAAACAATAGTTTTTATTATGAACACTGAATTTTTAAGTATTATTATTCATAATTTCTTTTAAGACTTAACATAACATAAGCATTTAATTTTAAAAAAATTAAAAAAACTGTAATTTCTAAAGTTTTTTAATCAATTCGGGATTATAAATCGGTATATGGTTCAAAAGGAAATTTCCGAAGTACATAGATTTTATTATTTATTATATGATGTAGGTGTGTGAAATTTGGTGGAAAAATATTTGTAAAAGCAGTACAAAAAATTACTATTATTTATCAAAATTCATTTTTAATGCATGTTTTCAGGCATCCTGTATATTAAATACTCAGTCCACAACTCGTGAATTTTTACATCTTAATAAATTGTTGCCGCATATTCAGCTTTGGATTCGTTAATATTTGTGTCGTTTTCATGTTTTGAGGAATGCAACAATTATTAAGTAGCGCGTACGATTTTACACCTAATTGGGCGTTATTTTAAGCAATTCTATTTGTAGGTTGCTAAAATCAGAAACACCCAAAACATTGTAGATGTTTTACGTTACATTTTACACTTAATAAGAAAAAAATCTTTGGAGTACAACACCACAGAAAGTAGTAAGTGACCACAAAATCCAATGTTTCATTGCTTCACTGGCAAAAAAGTTAATTTGTGAGGTTTTTCTGTTAGTCAGGGTCGTCCTGAAAAGTTATTTGTTGTGAAAGAACATTTTGTAAATGTTAATAATTTAAGCTATTTGTATTTCCTAAAAAATATAGGTATAGCAATAAATAGATTTCGCCATGCGTTAGAGAAAATCTTTCATTTTGGTAATGTGGATATTCGTTGGTAAAAATAATTTTTAAAACATGGCACGAACATTCCGGGAATAGTTCAGGGACATTATTAATATAAAATTCGTAATGTTTGTTTTGTTTGTGAACAAATTCATTTTTCACTTGTTTATTAACATTCAAATGCTTTGTTTGTATATATTTTATTTGATATTACAAATATTTTTAAAACTGCCTAGACCCTAAAGAATATTATATATAATATGAATATATAATATTGGTTCTAATAAATTAATTTTTGGTAGTTTCATGCTTTAATCTTTTTTACACAATTTTGACCGTTTTTTTTGGTACCTTTCATTATGATGAAAACTTTTATTAATATATCCCTGATTTTAATTTCGGATTCTTATAACCAAAACTTGATATCTATTTACTATAAATACCTTTCAAATCTTATAAATATACAGTCTTGGCCAAAAGTATTGAGCACCTATGATAATTAGACTTTTGGGAAAATCGAATTGAAACCATTTTTATAGGTTTATTTTATAATTCATTAACGAAAAAGCAATATTTTGTTGGTCCGCCCTTTGCCTTAATTACAGCAGAAATTCTTTTCGGTACGTTTTAATAAACCCCATAAATGCTCTATAGGATTCAGGTCCGGCGACCGGGCGGGCCAATTAAGAAGTTCAATATTATTGCGTTGAAACCATGCCATTGTGCGGGCAGATTTATGACATGGCGCGTTATCCTGCTGGAATTTTACCCCATCCATATTTGTATCACAAAAAAGTGTTGAAAATGAGGGTAACAATGCAGATTCTAACACAGGAACAAATCGTCAACTCCAAAATCAGTCATGCAGCCCCATACCATTAAGCTACCCCCGCCGTGTTTTATGGTTGGTACCACACATTCTGGACTAAACGCTTCGCCAAAGGTCACACCAGGTGTACCAAAAATCTGAAATAAGAAAAAATAGAAAGTCTTCAGCAAAATATTTTATTATTTTATTGATTGCTTTTACTTGTGCATAAAATTGACTAACTTACCTCAAAGTTATATTCGTCTGACTACACGACATTTGACTAATCTTATTCCGTAAAACTTTGGTGTTTTGGAGCCCATTGATACCGAGTTTTCTTATTATTATAGGAGAGCCATGGTTTCTTCCTGGCTCTACAGCTTTTCAGAGCGGCTTCCTGAAGCCCTCTACGCGAAGTTTGAGCAGAAACACGTTTATTAATTTATAACGACAACTCAGCAGCGAGGTCTGAAAAAGTTTTTTTCCTATTTTTCAGCGATTCTCTCACTAATTTCGGTCTTCACAGTCTGTTGTAACACGTTTACGTCCTGTTATGGGTCTATTGTTGTGTGATCCAGTAGCGGTGAATCGCTCAATAGCATATTGCACTGATCGGCGCCAACATTTCACAATTTTAGCTATCTCTACCTGCGACTTTTCCTCTTCGTGCAAAACTTGTATCTGCCCACGTTGTACTAAACTAAGTTCATTTCTTTTAGGCATATTGCAACAATACAACGACTTAAAACACAAAAAACTTCTATAGAAACTTCGAATTAATCTTTAGATATAAGATCCGCTTTTCCTAGGAAGGTCGACGGTAATTAAATCTGATGTGTACGTGTACTCTTGAATATCAGATTTTGAACTTGATATTTCCTGGGTATCTAAAAGTAAGACAAGAAAAGGAAGTCAAAGATTACGAATAGAGCAAAAATACTAGGTACAGATAACTGCTTGTCCGGCAACGTAGCTGTAAATATTAAATTAATTGTGTCATGCGATTCTACTTGTTAATTTAATGTAGTTATAATAAACAACACTTAGTTGTGAAATCTCAAAATAAGCACCTAATGCAAGAAATGTTTCGTCCTTTTATGTTTCGCAAATTTTTCTGCATGTGGTAATTTGATGGATGACAAAATGCAGTTATATACAACAATTTATTTTTGCTATGACTGGTAACATTCATAAATAGAAAATAAAAAGGTATTTTATTTGGTTAAATGATTTAAATTCCATTGTACCTACTAGTCCTGTATTGTAATAATTTTATTCGTCTTCATGATAAATAAAATACGTAATTGAATTATGCGAATAATAATCATTTTCGAAATGAATTTGGTTATATACAAGTACGTTGACCTTTCAAAATTCGATAAAACAGACCTAAGTAATCGTCTAGGTAACAGTAAAAACACAATTTGCTGGAAACACAGTAAAAAACGGATATTAGATAGATAGTTCACACCCGCATTGTTATTCCCTAAGCTATTTTAATAACAAGGGCGGATCTATTATAAATGTTTAGAGAGCTTCTTATTTAAAACAGAAATTACATAAAATTCGCCAATCTTCAGTGGCACATAATCATCTGATGGAGAAGTTATAAAAATTCAACTGTATTAGTTTTACCATTATCAAATCGTAATAAAATTATGTTCAGGAATAGTTTCTAAAGATACTAATGACAAATGTAGCTGCATTACCAAACATAATCTATAAATGGATCGAGAGGAAAACCTTTCAGCACTGGAAAGATATTCCTGGTTTGGCTCATTTTAAAGGGTTTATATTCAAACCCTAAGGTAGCACCATATTGCAGACCTTGGAATAGAATGGAAGACATCCACGCATTCTAATTGAATTGCTTCAAGAAAGCTTCAACCATGGACTTCGTAAGGAGGTGTGGATTGTATGGGGAATGGTAACCCATAATGGAGCCGCAATACTCCTTAAGTGAGTGCAGTTGAGGGGTAGACTAAATCTCCTCTCACATGCAACCTAACCTAATTCTAAGTTAATTGTTTCACCTCTTACTTTATGGAAGTTATTCATAATAAATTTGGAAATTTAAATAATACTTAATGTCCGTTGCAAAATATAAGAAATGGACTTTCCAAATCCCTCGATAAGCTCTTCATGGGCAGGGTAGGCATTAGGATTGTGAATAATAAGAATGAATATAAATAAATCCTAAAGAATTATTTATTATTTATCATTTTTGTTAATTTAGTTAATTTAGTAATAAGGACATTTTTTGCAAGACATTTAATTCTCTACAGAATGCTGCTTTCGGAAATAAAAAAAAATCTACCAGCTATCCACGTTTGAATCAAAACGTCATATGCGAGCATTTTCTTTAGGTCTAATGCCAATAGAAGCAAAAAAAAATAAAATAAATAAATTAATAAATAAAAACAGTCTTATGAACAGTTTACATATTAATAATAAGATAATAGGTACTTACTATTATATATATTTAAAACCATTTGTTTAGTCTCAACCAAGAGATGGGTACGTTTACGTTTGTTTATTTCAGGCGCCCTGAGATCAAATTCGGGAATATATTCTTCACTTTCTGAATCACACATCTTAACTCTGTCAAATTCAAAAATAAAATAATATCTTAACGCGATTACGATAGCACTATTGTCGAAGATTATCCGGTATTAAGCAGTTCGCCGAAATACAACCCTGTTACAAATAGTACTAAACATGACGAAAGCGTACCAATGCAGCAGAAATTTCTACTGAAAGTCTGACGAATGTACAAGTAACATAAGGCTTAATATTGCCTATTCGAAATGGTTTTAATGTCATACTATCGAAATCGCTGCCGTTCTTTGGGGATTTGGGAAGTCCAATTATTATATTTTGCAACTAACTATATCTTGAATTTCCAGTCTTCCAAACTTCTATCTGTCTTGGAAAATGGTATATTGTCAGATACCGAAACCTAGGAAGACCTTAATACATATTAAAACGCTTTGGAAGACTGTGGAAATTCAAGACAAGTATTATTTATCTTTCCATATTTAACCTAATGCTGCAGCCATAATCTGTATGGTACTAAATGTAAAAACTATAAAGTATGGTAAAATGATTAATTTATTAAACTTTATTGATGGATCAATTGCTGCCGAACACGGAGTATTGTTAAAAATTATAGTGCTGATCTTCTGCAAAAAAAGCTTTAAAGAACCTCTCCGCAAAAAATTCTAGCTACTTCACTGATATCTGGCAATATCAGAGAGGTCTTGACCACCTGTGATTCAATCGGGCATGCCCTTCTAATCAAAATAAACAAGTCACATTATCATGATTCACAGGAAAGGCAAGAAAACAACTCTTTTCCTGAGCGTCGACATAAATTACCAACGGACCCTTCTAGACCTGTCTTCTTCTAACACTAACAAATTCAGATTGTAGAAAAAAATGACGTGCGACGAAGACAAACTGATTTTTTTTAGTTGGTTGCTCGATGGTTGTACAGTGTGTGAAAACACCGTGGTTCCGGTTTAGGGAGCCGCCGAGGTCTGTGTACGAGGTTGTTAATAATAAAAACGGGCCTGTGCTTATTTATTTTATTTTTTCTTATATTTATCAAAAATAGTGATTTTTCTTCATTCAAAGAAAAAAATTTTCATTAGGAAAGAACCGTTTTATTAAAAAAAATTATCTTAAATAATATTTTTCTATTGAGTATTTTGAAATAACCTTACAGAATCTAAATAATTTCATTATTTTCCCCCTTATTGTTTATAAAAAAAAAATTTTTCATTTATGTTATTTTATTACAAAATGAAATTTTATTTCGCTGTATGAATGATAGGTATATCTAAAAATAGTGATAATTTGTAGAACTGAAGAGTTTATTGTCTCACATTTAAATATCCAGTTATATTTTGTAATAAAAAAGGCGATCCAGTGGCTACTCTCCTAGATATTTACAGCGCCATTAAAACAGTAAATGTTGACTTTGAAATTGATAGCAATTTCATAATTTGAAAATTTACAGGCTATTACGCACTAATTCGAGATCGTAAATCGAAATGACCCGAATAAACAATAATGACTAATGGACCCGTCAGCCGTCAACTTTTAAGTTAAATTATTTCACCGGTTTTTCGACCTCCAGACCATCAGTTTCATGGCAGTGCCTTTGAATCGACGGGAAATTGTAAATAACTCCGAGAATGCCACTCTGGCACCCGCGGTTTTTCACTTTTTCTTCTTGTTTTTATTGTTGGTATAAATTTGGATGGCGCGGAAAGACAAGAGACGTGTGGGATGCTGACATGCCTATTTGTTTCGGAGTTATGTCCTGAATTCAACTCATTTTTTATTCTTCTTTATAACTGGCCTCTCATTCCACCATCATACTAATAAATATTATTGTTTTAAATTACATTACCACCAGGCATCATATAATTTACGAGCAGTTTATTTTTAGCGAATTGGGCCTCCATAATATAACTTATACGTTATATATATGCAAGATATTTAATACAAAATTTGAATTGTTCTTAACAGAAGATGTGTTATTTTGTAATCTTTTGTATCTGTAAACAAGCAAAACACGATCTGCCTAAAAATATTTATTTAAGAACGTGTATAGTTAGTTTAAACCCAATGCTTAATTTTTTTAAATAATAAAAAAATTGTCTTTATCTAAAAATCAATTGTCAAATTCATTTGAGTTAGATATTGAACGCTATTACCTGACTGAGTTAGATAATGAACCCATTATCTAAGTTGGTTAATGAAATCCGAACCAATTTTATTAATAAATAATTAAATTCTATCCCCTATTTAAAATTAAGGGGTTGGGCAAGTGGAAGGGAGGGGGTTGACAAATGGCAGATATCTGTATCGTAAAAATGTGTCCTACTTAGAACAAAAATCGACGTGTTTCAGTATTTCTTTAAAATCTAATGAATACTGCCAAATATCGGGGTGGACTGTTTTCTGTGGCCCACTCTGTATATATTTATAATTGTCTACAAACTTATTCCTCGTTCATCTTCTTCATTTCTTTTTCTATGGGAAATTTACTACTGGGCATTATATTTCGCCGCACTTCCATTTCCCGCTAAATAAAGAGATTCAAACTAGTGTAATCATTATTGAAGAATAATTGCTAATTAAGATTTTTTGGTTGGCTAGCCTAATAAGAATATCCGTGCATGCTCCTAGATCTGGTTTTAATACATTTCTGTGAAAACAACTCACACTACGCAGTATGAATTCTCTGAATCCCCATTTGTGGGTTTCATGGGTAAGTATTGGGACGGTTTCTCTTCAATGAAATCAAATGGTCTACTAATTTTTTAAGTTTATAGATTCTATTACGATTCGGATTATCTCGTGACAAATGAGTTGAGTTATTATTGAAATGTAAAAATTGCCAAATGTTTTCAAGACGTAGCGGTTTTTATTATTTGTTGGCCAACGTCACTACTCTACTATGAACTTGGATTTGGAAGACGAACATTAGACACCATGATAATGATTACAAAATACTTTTAAGTTTAGCACTACTTAAATACTAAGATTTGGTAACATCCAAATTTCCTTTAATGAAAAAGATGCCAATTATGTGGTTTCCCAAAAAGCCACTCCAGACTTAAACTTATTCACGTCAATGGCTGTTCGTAACATTTATTTTCTGAGACCTGTAACACAATCTGTAAACAATATAACGACTATATAATGAAGATAATGAAGATAATATTTTTGATAAAATTATCGTCCTTTTCCCTAACTTTTTCACAAAATCCCATCCTGCCTAACTGATTCTAAGGAAATAATTCTTTAAACCATATTTTTTCAGCACACTAGTGACACTTTAGTATTCCTCTGCAATAGTTCTGCCTCTTTTTGTATCATCTACCTCAACAAATTGCAGATTTTAGTATCACGTCTATCTCTCTTCTTTTTTTATTTTAATTAATTAGAATGAGGTCGTCGAAGAAAAAGAAAGAAAAACTAGGTATTTCATTGTAAAATCTTTTTTAATAAAAAAAAACACCATATATCCTATCTACATGCTACAAAAGTTCAGAAGCATTTTATAGCTATTTATAGCTATTGTTTGTTAAAATCTAATTTGCGACTACTATTTATTATAGTTAATATAATTTTTTTGACCTCAAATCAGTTCCTATCTTCCCCTGTAAAAAATTAAACATGTGTAAGTACATAAATAGTTTAAAATACATCTTAATTTGTAGTATCGTTACACAACAATACCATTTAACTGAACAATTAAAATAAATGAACTAGAGTTCAAGTTAATTAAGGTAATGAATACAATAGAAAACGATGGAGATTTTTCACATTTTCCCAAATAAAATCTTATCCGTTCACAATCATGTGAAGAGAAAGTAATTTTATTAACCGGAGAAGGTATTGTTTCCAACAGATTTTTTATTATAATCAGGAATCTGTTAAATATCAAGCAACATTTATTACGTTCAACAAGGTGTAGAAGTATGACTTTGTTTCTATTAAGTTGTAGACAGTATTTTATGCAGTATACAGGGTACCTACATCAAATTGAACAGAAACCATTATTATTGATAAATGTCTGCTTCGCATTTTTATTTATTTTTATTCTTTGTAGTGAGATATTTCTTCTCTGCTTTCTATTTTTCCTCAACTTATGACCGTTAAGCTCTTCTTATTAGAATTTTTTAACATAATTTGGAATTATTTTTGTTATTTTTCTGTTGGTTTATTTTTTTTCTTATGTATTCTCTTCTGATTTTCTTTGGTTAGTCTTTATTTTCTTTTATTCTTTCTACAACTTCTTTACTAGGTAATGATTGTTTTCTATTTTTACTTCTCTTTTTTAAATTTTATGTTTATGAATGGTTCACAACATCGAGCGGTATATGGTGTTTTGTGTTTTGGTAATTTCTTCACGTATATAATGTGTGTATGGACGTTTAACTGCAACATCCTCTATGTTAACGTAATACATGAATTGGTACCTATAGCCGGAAATGGAAGAGATCTATCATATCAATTAAAGGAAATAGTTACATTGTTGTCTGTCAATTACACGCATGCATACAATAAGGTTTCGTTCATACACTTTTTTTAAACAAAATACCTAGGTAAGTTCAGTTAGAAGCGAATTATTCGTAGTGCGTGTCCCATATCGACGTTAAAAAGCTTGACTAGTTTCCTTCAAACAAAAGTAATTAACATTTAATGAAACAGCTACTTTTTTTCAGGAGGATGTGCATATTATTTTAGTGTCTATTTCTCAACTTATTCTCATTATACCTATCGTATGACTTCCGTTATAACCAAATTTTCACGGTGTAAGAAATAGAAATAGACTTCAAACTGTTACACTTTCCACGCGGCATCGAATATTATTTTCATAATTAATAAATTTGCCATGGTGTTTTAAACATACAAAATCGCTTCCCGATCTATTTAGAAAATCAAACAAAACATCAAAGCGAAACGCTTGTGTCTTTTTGCTGTATTTACATAATCAGCAATGTGCACACCGACATCTACAGGATGATTAATCAAGATTTTTCTGAAAAATGAATTTTTAAAAATTTATAGCGCTATTAAAAATTGCCCTACTTACATTTCTTTCTATAAAGTTTTTATCACTTTCTTAATTTTTTAACGTGTTAGGGATACAATTAAAAATTTAACGTTTTATTTATTTTGTAAAAAGAATTCTTTATTTAGAAGAAAAAGAGACTTTTTCATTGCCGTTAATGGAATCTGAATCCAATTTCAAAGTGCGCTTAAATCAATTTTTTCAAAAAATGTTTTCTAAAACACACCTCAAGTCATACTACGAAATGGCTAGATTTTTTGTTTTTTGTTTCCAAATCATTCCTTATTTCCTAACCTCTCAAACATTTAATTTCCCGTTTTTAACATTTTTTAAAATGCAAACAGTTATTATTATTGTTTAAAAGAACGCAGATTTTTTATAATTTTCAAAGTAGGTAACACTGGCCTCTCTATTAGTCAGAAAATATTAGATCACCAAATTTTTATCAGACAGCTGGCATGTACAGGTACAAAAATTTTCTATGTTCATGTTGCTTTTGCTTTCCTTAATAATATTCAAAGTTTTTTGCAAAAATTATTTTGTTCTATTAGAACTTATATCTAAAAGCGGTGCACTAAGTAAAAAATATTTGTAGCCAATATTGGAAAATAAAGGAAAAAAATGGAATCAGGCAAATGGAAAAAGAAGATAATTTTGACACCAAATTTTTTTAATTTACTTCTCACCTAATAAACATTTATCAGTATATCGTAGGTTTCATTTAATTCCAGATTGCTCCATCTTCACAATTTTCATTTTCAAACTGCGCCATTTCGGAAGTTTCGTTCCGAAAAGCCCCCTATTAAATTTTAAAACCTGTTTAATTTATATTTATTACAGCGGGATATTTCTGAATTTACAAAAAAAAAGAGCTTTTTTTTCCTGCAAATTAAAAAAGAAAATTGGCACGAATACAAATAGAAAAGAATATTTCACCTTTCCTGAAAAGTTGTGGATTTTGGAAATAAAAGGCTCACATATCTATCTAAAATTCCAGTGACCATGTATTTATATATCAATCACTAGAGAATGACCCTGTACATTTTAAATTTTTCTGTTTTAACGGTTAGAAGTGCACACATGAAATCTGAAAAATAGCAATCATTAATTCGATCTAGAATAACAGTGTGTGAGTTTTATTTCCTGTGTAAACACCATGCAGGAAGGGGCGATGATAAAAATTATGTGAATATCGAGGGTTTTTTACTACTTTTAGACCAAAAATACAAACACATGTTCTTAAAATATAGGGGTGGGTGGCTATATGGAAAATGTATTTACTCGTTATTCTTATATTTATGTACGGTACGACTTAATATGTCTTAATTCTGCTAATAAATTTTTTTTCCATAAATGTGTTTTGTTTCAATTATTTATTTAAAAAATTTGGTTTTGTTCCTAAACATTTTATACTAATTTTAAATATGAAAACCTAATGATGGAATTTGTTTGTCTTTATTGAGCAAGACCTTCAGAAAGACAAAACGCAACAATTAAGACCAAAGGAAGCAGAAATATATCTGTAACATATGGTTGTCCTACCCATCTATCCCTCTTTGTGAAATATTATTTCTGTCCTATTGCTTGACAAAGAGACATAACATACCGCTAAAGCCACTTCTAAAACCATCACTTACCAATATTTGTTATTTGTCTTGTTTAAATTCTTGGAAGTATTTGGTATTCAAACAGTTTTCGATGGTCTGTATTTTGCATTAAAAAATCTTTACCGGAATACTAAATATAGTTTGTCGCCGATTTTAATACTTAAAACAGTTTAATGTACTCTAATGGTATTTAAAGAATTTATTATACTATTAATAACAAAGATGACATTTATTTTGTTGTATTTTTATACCAATAGTTTATAACAAAATTAAAAAAAAGAAATGACATGTTTATACTCAACTGTGAATTGCTTATACCTTAAATATGAAAAAGATAAATTATCATTATCTGAATTGACCGTATTTATTATGAATAATTTCCACAAAGTAAGTGTTGAAATAATTAATTTAATTGCTTATACCTTTTTAATAATACATTGCGAATGTAAAGTTTTGGCCCCCCCTAACTAACTCCCGCAATACAAAATATTTTTGATAAAAGCTCAAGCTTAATTATTGATGAAGCCATGCCAAAACCTCTAGCTGCTCCCTTAAAAATTTAAAATGGCAAAAGGAGTTGTGTAAGAGTTCGTTTGAAACGGTTTTTAATTCTCTGTTTACAAGTATAATTATAAACCTACATTATTGGTTTTTGTAGACAAAATGCTCGATATTGGTGTGGTAAAAATTCATTATTAATACGTGAAATTTAATCTGAATTTCCTCAAAAACTTAATGTTTGGACAGGTGATCCACTCATAGGTGCAATATTTAGTACCCAAAATCTAAATTATTAGAAACACGAATAATATGTGAAATCGTAGAAAATAATCCAGAAGAATATAATATCACTTTTATTTTTCAATACGACGGTGGTTCTGCTCGTTTTGCAACAAATGTAAGAAAAACAGGTTTTTTGCCAAAAACATTTTGAGCCTTTCATAAATTAAATTAGTGTTAATTTAAAATAATGTTCTATTCATATATTAAGTCAATGCCGAGTTGTTTTACCTAGTTAGTTTATTTTAAATAAAATTTAGTTATAAACCAATAAAGCAGATGTACAATAATATCATTGAATAGGGAATTTAAAACCCTTCTTTCAAATGACCTTCCTCTCAACCCCTATTGCAATGTAAAATTTTAGGAAGACAGCTACCTAGTGTTGGGGTCGATATCTGGAATTTTATTTTTGTAAAGTTCATAATATATTTCGTTGACCTGCGAAACGCATTCTGAGAACTAATAGTAAATCCCTCGGTAGATGGTCGTTAATCCAAGTAAAACAGTAGGGGATGCTATTTAAACCCCTAATAATTGTATTGCTCTAAGAGAAAGAGGTGGATTATTTCGAAATTGAATTTTAGTTTATTGTAAACATTTAATGGTGAAAGGAATTCATGTTGTATTTATTTTATTTTATTTTACAAAAATTTTTTGAAATAGTAAATACCAGCGCTTGAGCATCACTAGTAAATTCCTGGCAGACATTCAAGTACGACCCTGTTGTTCTTTACTTTAAAATGAAAAGAAATACCTTGAAATGAACTTTAACCAAAATATACTTCATGAGAAATAATTATCGACTTGTCCGAGTTTTTCCTCAAATATTTTGTCGTAAGGGTGTTACTGAAGGAGTAACAGGGTATTTTCGCCATGTTTTAATATCCGTAAGTAAAGGTGTCCGGAAAAGCTAAAAAAAGAATCTAAATTCTTACGAAATCTTTTGTAAAAACGAAGAATATATTCCAAAATATTTAAGTTATGAAAGAAATATAAAAATGTATTTATTTACACATTATTTCATAAAGTTACTAAGTACTGGTTTTTGATGCAATCTTGATTGTAAGTCTTTTTAAGGCGTCTCGAATTTGTTCCATCTTTATTTATGTCACGGTATTTAAACTTTTGTGAAATATTACCTCACAGGTGAACTTTTTCAGATACGAATCTTGTTTACACAAGAAATGTGCACCTTGCGTGTTTGACTACATTTAAAAGCGCAAAAAAATGATAATTTACGATACATTCGTATATTTGATTTTGCTATTAAAAAGTTGTAAAAGATTTACTGTTTGTTTTATAAAGAAAAAAGCTACACATTGTCAAGCAAGCAAATTGAAAAAACTAAATTTTTCAACAGATTTAGGTGCATAGAGAAATTAGAATAACCGCATCAAACACCTGCCTGTTGTATATATATAATATTTATTCCCTTATCTATAGGTATAAAATTTAATTGTAACAGTTTTCGTAATTTTTTCCTGCGTTAAAATTAGTACGTAAAAATGTAAGTTGAACTATAAAAAAGGCAAAATAGTATGAAATTTATCACAAAATCTTTTCGTTGTCATCAAATGAATGTATCATGGTACAAAAATTTACAATTTAGTTACAACAAGAAATGTTTTCGTCAGGAATATCTGAAACCGCGAGATGCGCAGTGTCTTAAAGGAGGAGGGATACCACAAATTAGAATCTAGCGAAGAATTTGTAAGACCAAGATTGATTTGTTAATCTATGTTGTCATATCTTGTAAAATATTCTAATTTTAAGTAACCACATTGTGGACACACTTTATCTGGAGCAGATTAGCATTTATTTTTAACTGTCGTTTAAAAAAATTAATTTGGAAATAAAATTTACTGTTTAAGTTTACGTACTCTATACAGTGAGTTAAGTATGACTTGAAAACATTATTGCGTTTCTTTAAGAGCAAAATACAGCGTCCCACTTTACGCATTAGTGTGATAGACAATATCCAATATTTTTGTCTTCTAGATTAAGCTCGTTACTTCCTCTGGTGGTAAGTTATCATTTTAAAAATACTTCAACTTCAACCTCAACAGACCTGCCCAATTTACAACTATGTAAACGTTGTTTTTGAAGTTTTTATTTATTTTTTTAAATTTCTTAATTGAAAGCACCGCTATTTGTAGAACAGGAAACGTATATTGCGTGGAAATAGAAAAAGATAAATGACACTTAGTATTGGTGTCTTTAGTAGACAAAAACATATGCGTTGTCCAATTTAATGACCGTATTTATTTATTGCCAACATAAACAAATCAACGTAGAATATATTCAAAATTAAATTTAATTAATACACGGATAATATTTAAAAAAAAATAATCGTTCTACTTCATAAGTATAACTTTGTACCAATAATTAACATTGTAATAAAAATGTAAAAGATAAAGTATACTTATCTTAAAATTCCACGATTCCAAAATTTTGTAAATTATGGCAATTGTTGCATCCTTTGGCATCGCTGAAACAATTATCATAAGAATATGTAAAAAGTTTTGGAATATCTTGGTATTTTAAAATAATTATATTTGATCTTTTACATTTACAATGGATAAATTTCACAAAGTAAAGGTTGAAACAATCATTAAGACCACTGTAATATTTTTGTTCTAACTGTAATTATTAGAAAAAAATTAAATTGTCTGAACTGGAATATTCATCTCAGTTATTTTTTTTTTGACAAATTTCTTATGGTTCTAAACGTAGCTCAAACGGTATACAACTGGTACCTAAAATTACTAGAAAAAAAAGCCAATAAAAAAGAACCCACATACATAATAAAAGTTAATATCTGTGCCTCTTCATCAAAGTCACGTCCTTCTGTGAAAGATGATAACCAACTGCAAATGACCTCCAGAAGAACCTCGACCTTGACCGTGTAAACTTGACTTGATCTCGAATTCTTCTTAGTTTTTCGTTTTGTATTGCTTACCTACCAAAATCGTAAGGAACAAATTCTATACAGGATGCAAAAAATATACTTCCAAATTTGTCAAGCATTATTTTTAAGAGCGATAGAGATTCAAAAATAGGTTTATTAATTATAATAATAATGTCTGATGAAAATGAAATACAGGTTATTAAGAAACAACTTGGTACTAGTTGATCATGATTTTAAAAAGAGATACTAGGATGCTGAGATACCTTTACTCCGGGCTTTTATTGTGAAATCTCCGACTGAACCACAAATAAATCAGAAAAATCCAGAAAACTGTATATTGTAATAAATTTTTTTATAGTAAATTGTATCTATTGTTATACATAGGTACCTTGAGAAAACTTTCTTTCAATTAATAGAGTTATTTTAAAAAGTTACATAAAATAGAACCAATTTACATGACTTTCACTTACTGGGACAAATGATGTGGACAATTAGATAATAACAAGAGTTATAAAAACAGACAAATATTTCAGTGTCTGAAATTCCACTTAGACAAAAAAATTACGAATAATTTGGTAATTGGTTATTTTACTTATCACAATACAATCTTTAAATAATTGTACACAAAAAAACGAAATTGAAACTCTAGTAAAAGAACACTGATAGAGTGGAATTTACGATATCGAAGTGACTAAAAATTATACATGATTTTAGTATAAGAAAACATATACGGGGTTCCCCAATTTTTTTTTACCCGGTCAGTATTTCTATTATACAAAATTAAAAATTTCATTAAAACCGTTGAAAATCAATAAAAACAATTTATATATCCCTATCCTAACTTTTCAAGTTCTATGCAATTACATTAAAAAATAATTCACACAGACTGATCAAAAATCAGATGCGAGATTTCAAATTTTTCAAATGTTTGACCACTCTGTACCAAATATTTTTTAGTGTCATCGCATATAACTTGAAAAGTTAGAATAGGGACAACGGTTTGTGATTTGTGTGATTTTCAGGTGGCTGTAGATCCTTTATTAAACATACTAGAAGTGAATTGCGATACATCGTTGAAATAAGCTCTGCAAGAGGTTTATAAAAATGTGAAAAACACAACTTTGATAGATATATTTTTTTGGAACCACCTGTATAAGTGGAACTAATTTTAAATTATGGCTTTTTTGAATATACACAAAAAATTTTTCATTAAGTACACCGATCTGGAGTTATAGACCTTCGCGTCTACGGTGACTCACTCTGTATTATTTTCAAAGTAGCCAATTTGATGTAAAACCAAATTTTTCTATTATAGCCATTTTAAGCAACTTTTGTAAAATAAGAAGGTTTTGTAAGTTTCAAATTTCGTTTTTTTTTTTGAGTTTGAAGGGTTAATAATTAATAATATTAAATTCAGAAAAATACTCTGGTTTTGATAACATTATAAGTGTGACTAAAATATTTTTGCTAGTTTTCACTTAGCAAAACCCTGCATAATGATTTCGACTATTGTGGTATATCCCTCGTAATATAAAATCAGTTTCAAGCACTTCGTTAAAGTACTGTAACGGTAAGAAGGTGAAGTATTTGCACACACAATAAAAAGTTGATTTTAATGAATATTCAGAGACGAATGTATGACTCAATTTATCATTAGACAGATCTCACAATATCTAACGTTAGTTAATTAAATATACCGAATAGAAACTACATAAACATTCATTTATGTTGTATAAAAAACAGAGTGTACTGACTTCTTTATTTATTTATTTATTTATCTGACTCTTTTGTTGTCAAAGAAGAAGAAAGTTATTAATCAGGTAACTGTTTGAAGCCCTCAAATATTCATCTTAGCGTACATTTTTATTGAAGTAAAACTGTTGATCTTTCAGCTTTTTTTGTAGTATTAAAAATTGTCAATTGGCAACAATTATATATAATCAATTTACAATAAAACTCTTTAGTTTTTCCAAAATATTACCTAAGCTCGACGTAAATGATTCTAAATAAATGATGTGGAAAATTATAAATATTTCCCAGTGGATAAAACAAATATTTTATTAATGTATAAGCGTATAAATATAATTTTATGCTTGTTTTAACATACCTTCGATAATAAACAAATTAAAACGATTAAAATGGCAGACATCCAATTATTTAGATCAGTTCTTCGCGTAGCCGCACATTTGCGCAGTGTAGATTTTAATTTTAATTAAAAGAAAGGCGGTCTTCAACTCCTTCTTATTAATTATGTAATTGCTCTCTTTAATAACCTGTTGATTTTATCTCACGCAAACATTTTGCTATACGGTAAGCGCTTAACTTCTCGTCTTCGTCATTTTTTGTAGCAGTCATTAATACTCACCGATCAGTACAATAAAAATTATGAAAATGTTGACGGTTTCACGTTTAATTTAATTCTACAACAAACGTTGCAATCATTTGTCCGTTTTTTCTTAAAAAAATCACACAAAAATTATCAGCTTTTAAAGAATGTATTTAAACCATTTTAAATTTATAATTTTGGAAAAAAATATTAAACAACTTTTAGTTTATTGGTCTTCTAGTTTTGCCATAATTTCATTTTCTCTGTATAAATAATATACTTCGTCATTTTGCAATTCTATTTTAACGCCTTCAAAACCGGTTAAGACTACTTCATCTCCAGGTTTTACGTTGACTGGCACAAGCTAGAAAATATATGTTTTTAACATATTACCAAAAATTATCACATATCCTATAACATCCCATATCTCAAACAGAGAATTCAGGATCAACCAATAAAACGAATATGAATATTCTAAACTAAAAGAAGTAATAACAAAAAATTCCCCAGAGAAATGTATTATGTTATGAACAATACTTGGTACATAAGCTGAACACCTGTTCTACGCGTACAGTTTCTACAATATTTTTCCAGATGGGAATTTTTTTTTATAAAGATGGGGTTATCAACAGACCCTTAAAAATATAAATTTATATTTGCTCCTTAGTCTTGCTTTTAACTACTTTTCGTAATTAAAATTGACTCCTCTGTCATCTACATACCAGTATAAAAGAAGAAGAAACTAATGATAATAACTTGCAATCGTCATGGATTTCCGAAATGCGTTACTAACCTTGGAAAGACCACTTGTCGCATAGGGCAGTCCAAGGAACTGTCACAATCAGCTGATTTTCATACAAATAGGGCCGCTGGAGGTAAAACAAACTATTGAAGCTTAGGAGAATTTTGTATATTTGGTGTGTTTAAATAAATAAAATGCCTTCATCTGGCTGCGTGATAAACTGTAGGAATATAGCAAACCGTGATAGGGTGAGATTCTTTAGATTTCCTGCTATTTATCACTTTAAACACACACATCGTTTAAAGGAACTTTCCAAAATTAGAAGAATAAAGTGGATAGAGGCGATTAAAAGGAAATAGTTTTTAGAAGAAAAACTTAAATTTGCTAGAATTTGCAGGTATATGAAATACTTATATTGTAAAAGTAAAGTATAATAAAATATAATTTAGGAGAACCTCCTTACACATAACCCATACGTTTTCTGGTGGTTGATTCATTCTTTGGGAATGTTTCACCTAGAATAAATGAAAAAAGGTAAGAGCCAAAATTAATATATAAATACATATTAATCGAGTTATCAACATAAGTCACAGCATAAAAAACAAAACGACTTTATGAAATAGTTAAAAAAGTATCATACCTTTCTGACAACAACAATCATTTCGTCGATTTTCAAAGCACCACATCCGGTAACAAATCCAGCATCAAAGTATTTGAAGGCATTTAAACTCTTAAAAGCTTTCATCTGTTGCTGGGTATAGTAACTTGTTGTTAGAACTAAATAAGTGACAATATCCATATTAGTTACTGGAGGAAAGTCAGCAGGATTTGTACTAAATTTGGAATCAACCAAAGCAAAAGGATCTATGCCATTTACATATCGAAGCTTTTGTATGTACCGCTCAGCAACATCAGCATCTTCAGATTGTAATTTGATAAAATACTCACTCATTGTTTGCACTGTAAACACTGGCAAATTCAATTGATAAAATGATAAAATAACACAGCAATATATGGCAAACTGCTTTGTTTTACCTCCTGCGGCCATATTGAAGCGATCAGCTGTTTTGTTGGACATAGAACTAAAATGTCACCCAGCCTGAGCCAAAGCCCTTAAAAGTTTACACTGAGGTATATAAAAACCATATAAAAAGGTAATGGCATTTCTGGGCTTATATTTATTACCGGCTCTTCCTTCAGCCTCACACATCAGTAAAAACGGAACAAATAAAAAAACTACTGAGATTACTTAGATGCTGTGGATCTCCCGCCTTTTTTCTCATTCCAAATCCAAAGAAATTGAATAATTCCATCACTTTTTTGTAACTTTTAAAAAAATTTCAATTAGAGGTTGAATACCTCTTCAACATAATGAGAATCGATGCAAAAACCAAGTAATAAGAATAAAGAATAAGTATTTTCTTGCAAACTGAAAAAATATGTGTAAAGATAAATTCCTAACCAACCAGTTTGAATTGCGATGTAAAAATTTTATTAATATAAATATTTAAAAAGCACTCTTATCAATGATTTAGTGCTTTAATGATTAAATTTTATTATCCTTACTTCGCCATTTTCTTTTATCTCTCCAGGTCCAACAGCTACAACTGTGGCTTTGTTCAGCTTCGGTTTGGTTCCTTCTGGTAAAGCAACACCTCCTTTTGTTATAGTGACTGGTACAGGTTTTTTTACTAAAACCCTGTTAAAAAGCGGGATGACTTCTTTGAATTTTAAAACTTGCTTCGTAGTCATTTTGTGACTTTTAACAATTTAAACCAAAACTTGAATTGACGTGATGCGTCAAAAAATTATATACTCATATACAGTGTGAGTAATTTCTAACTACTTAGTTGTTTTCAGAGACTTGAATCTGCAATTAGAATATGATGAAATGTTATATTTTCCATAGATGATATTTTTTAAGAACACTGTATATTTTATAAAATATCTTGTTTTGAAATTAAGAAACTGTTGTGCAAACAACAGAATTACGTATACTCATAAATCATTACCAAAAATACTATTCGCGCTGCATTAAAAACCCATCAAATTCTCTTTACCTAAAGCGAACATGAATAAATGTCAACCCAAAAATGTATGTTGAGATCGTGGTCAAGATTGGCTGTAGGGCATTAAAAATCCACCCATCGGCCTTGTCAAACAAATTGATCGAATTAAGGATGCCCATTTGTCGCCAGCTGTTGTATACGTTTACGTAGGAGGGATTTTTGACCTGTTTTCAGAACCTCGTAAGGTTTCAGTACATGGAAATTAGAATAAGATGCGATTTGCTGATACCTACAAGATTTGTTTTTAAATCCTTTGTAATACTTAATGGATTTTTAGGTTCACGAAGCTCTTTTTGAGGTCGTTGCCTTTAGGTAATTACTTCGCCCAGGTGGATTTAAGAGTCAGTGACATTTTTAATTAAATTTTTATTATCTTTGTCTGGAATTTTTGAGACAAAGTGTCAACTTACAGGATGATTTTCGAATAATCTAAATCATTCTCACTGAATACTAAAACTACATTAGAGTACTTAAAATTCTAAACCGAATTAGTTATAAATTGTGATAGCCATAGAATGTCTTAATTTTTATTTAATGCCAATTATGATATATAAAACAAAAGTGTTCCGTGCGATATATTTTTTATAGGAAATATGGTTCGAGTGATTCTTCATTTTAGAGATGTCTGGTTCTCGCCACATATTATGATTATTAATGGGCTTTGCGAGGGTTAACTCTTTCCTAAAGTATTAATCAATTAGTCATTTAAACAATTTTTTACATTAGAAAAGATCAAAAAACTTCAAAATCTTTACCACAAATTGCTTTATTTTCGCAAAAGTTCATGACGACTAGTTTCGGCTCATAACAAAGTCATCTTCAGGTCAACTATGGTATTGACCATTGAAAATATCATAAAAGGAGAAATAATTGACGAGGATGAGCTACCAAAGATAGGAATATTTGTAGATCCATAATTGATTGAAGAGAGTTATTAATTTCAGAACTGAGTAGAAGATTTCAGCTTCAAAAATCAAATTGTTAAATTTATGCATCAAAATTGACTTTGTTAGTAAATTAAATTAATTTAGCTTTTCTCCGATTAATTTTGCATGCTTCAATGTTGCAACTTCTCTTTCCACAGGTTGTTGTAAAATATTAAATGCCATTTCTATTCCAGGATGTTCTTGAATATTAATGTATTTGTATATATATTTCTGTTTATTATTTGATGGTTTTGGATGTTTTACAAAAACTTGATTACTCCCTAAGCAAATCTGAAATGATTCCTAATCTGATTTGAAAATTTGCATCAGACTGAGTTTCCTAAAAAGAGTTTGGTTGTCGTATTTTTATATTGAGCAAAAGCATAGATTCTTTGTCCATAGCCACAATAAATTTAAAAAAAAAATAAAAATGTATGCAAAATAGTATCTGAAGGAAAAGAAACAAAAACGTACCTCCAAAAAATGAAATCAACAACAGATGATAAAAATGATGTTTCCTCCACTCATTTCTTCTGATTTGAGTGAAAAGATTTGTGTATGTACAAACATTTGTGGCGAAAATATTTGTTTAGACTAAGTTTAACCATTAATACGTATATTTGTATACTGGATTTTCTCTAGAGAGAATAACCGAATCTGGAAAGTGCCAATTTTCTTTTAATACAGCTACCTGCTAATAAACCAGCTCTACCTACTTGATATTAGTCCAGTAATTTTATTTAATAATCAGTTACTTATTACTACGTAAAAAATATTTCATACATTCTTAGTTATAATGAAACTACCTGCTCGTTACATACGATCGATAGAGTAATGATAGTAAAATTTTGGAAAAAATATTGAAAAATCTATTCAGACGGCTAACATAAAAAAGGACGTCCAAAAAATACAGGTTATTGTAGATTTGGACTTTACAACTGTCTAGAAAACAACGATTCTGTCTAAAACAATGATGATATGTTTTTGTAATTCCACTGGTTCAAAATTTATGATGGTTATAACCTTCCCTCTCGTACTACAATTTTTTCATATTATCAAGTGCAGAGGTATAACCTAGTTACATGTTGTCTCATAAATCCAAATAGTGACCCAATTAAATCCACAGGAATGAAAATAATAGTGGTTTCTAAAAATATGTAGGCCAACAAGATTTACATATCTTCAACATTGCAAAAGTACTAAAACTGTCATTGTAATTAAATTTAACATAATGTTTTACGAATATAAATGTAAATAGTAACCTAATTTAGTTTATTCAAAGATTCATCAATTACCAATTTATAAAATATGTTTCCTGCAAGAGCAATTACATAATCGATATGTTTATTAATAATAATAATAATAATAATAATAATGTTTGAAATGTTACAACATTATTAAATTGTGTACATATACATATATAAAATTCTGTGATTAGGTGTGTATAATTTCCACCCATTTATAAAGTTAAATCTATATAGGCCCCTGGAATAGATGAAACAAAATAATCATTGACCACAACCATAAATTAAAATAAAATTATAATAATTTCTGCAAGACGCGTTGCTCTATCGTGCGGTGTCCGTTTTCTTCGTTTGCACAAGTAGGCTAACACATATATTTATGTTTTTATTGCACATTTATTTGTATGTTTATGTAACGTTTAAAGTTGCTTTTAACCTGAAATTATAGTAACAGTTGTTATTAAAGTATCGGTACATTGGTAAAAAATTTTCACTTATAAAAACATGTACAAAGTAAATAAAAAATTCCTAAAAAAAGAGAACCGCTGATCAATCAAACAGCAAATAAATTTGTAACGTTTGTAATCTGTAATTTAAATAGCGAAATCTAAAAATCGAAATCAGTGGAGTTTTTCCCTAATAATTCCAACAACTCTCCAAATTTTTCAGAACATTAAGCGCTTTTCGTTCTAATTTGGTCTATCATTACTATTTTTGCATCCAACCAGAACGGTCATCCTACTTTTCTAATATTTTTTCATCATTTTGATCTGATCTAAGTTTTATTTTTCTAATAGTATACTATAACTTTTTGAGTTTAAAAATGCATCAAACATTGTCACTATCCTGCCAGTATTCACTCTTGGTGGGATTTAAAATATGAGGAAAAAGTACCAAGATCCGTTCTATTTGAAGGAAAGCGGTAAAGATTCTTATGAAGATTGTAAAAAAAGGAAATAATAGCTAGTCACATTATATAAGTGAGAAGGATTTCCCGTCTAAATAAAGAGAGTTCTAGCTGAGAATTTTTGCTAAAAAAATTTGGTTTTCCAAATTTAACTTGAAGTAGCGTTTAATAAAATTAGAATTATTTAAAAATGAAAAACGTTATAATTTATTTTAAATCAATCAGTATTAACCAAGCTCATCTAACATTGAAAAAATTGCTGTTAAATGATATAGACCGTTTAAAAAATATAGAACAAACCTACTCGGTTTAGCTAAAGCATGCAAACTAGAGTCTATTTTTATGCTATTGTACTAAACAAACTATATGTAGACATTTCAAAAAGCGTTTAGAAAGTTTATTAAAATAATCGTTTGTTTATTATTAACTAAGAAATAGTTTGTTAGATTTTACTAACATTTTCTAAAATTATGAGGTGTTTTCTTAATCCAATAATTCTAAAGGAATCGGACCAATGTATTTTCCCACGGAATTGTAGCACCCTTTATATGTTTCCCAAATTTTATTTTATTTATTAGATGAAACAACTAAAAATGAAGCCCATGAGTATTTTTCGCATCTAGTATCAAGAAAAAATAAAACCCAAACAATTGCTCGTCTTTAAACCTACTGAGACAAAAACTAAAATAAAGAAGACTAAAAATGTTTACATACTTGAAAAACCAAAAGTTCCAACCTGCCAACTTATTCTCATATAGAATGTACCGCATTTTTGACAGAAATTCATTTAAACTTTACTCAATCATAATACATGCGGTTACAAAGTTTTTGCCAAACCCTCGTAATTATGTATGTGCTTGATTATCTAAAATTAAATTTAAATGGACAACTATGGCGAACCTGTTCTGCATGCCTAATTATTTGAATAATTTCACAGTTGAAGAAATCGCAGAATACGCTTGAGTTCATTAGAAAAAATAAAGGAAATGACTTTATATGTGTAAAATGGCAAGAGAAATGTTGTGGTAAAAGATATTTATAGTTTTAGATTAAATGTATTCAGTTTATCGGAAATGCAACAAATAATAAATTATTAATATCAATAAATTAAACGGTTGATGTAATTATAGCGCTGAATATATTTTTCAATATTTTATTCCGCTGTACTGACTAAACCCAAAATATAGCCCTTTAACAGTGAATGTTGTCAAAGTTTTTCTTACCTACCGCTACTTTTTTTTAGGTAATACAGGTAATTTAGTAATTACACGTTTCCAACAATCTTTGAGACACTGATACAAAACATCGCGGATTAGATTTGAATAAAATTCTTGATTTGAATAAAATGCCATTTTTCATTAAACTATTGAAACTACTTTACCAAACGGTAAACTTAAACGATCCAAATTTTCCACTAAACTAACACAATTTTATTATTCATCAGGTAGATATTCTTTGGTTACATGACACTCATTTTTATGAAAAGTGTGAGGTGTTGCTACGTATACATTTTCGAGTAAATGTTTAGTAAGTTTTTGGGTAAATTAATGATGTTAGAAAACAATTTTATTAGAATATTTTGTTGCAAATGGCATGTTTTACATACATACATTTATTTTCGCGGACACCCTGTATATAAAGAAGAGATACATTAGGTAACAAAAGCCCCTTTTTCTACCACTAAACGATTTTAACTGAAATTAAGATTTCGTAACAGACTAAAATAGTCAATTTTTGCATTATTTTCATTTTAAATTCTCCAAGTCAAACTTATAGAAGCCAAATCATCAAATATTTTCTACATTTTCTATTAAGTTTCTTCATTATCTTCATTAGAATTGATAAATCATGATCGAGCTTATTATGTTGTCTTGTATTAAGTAACAATAACTTTACAAAAAGATAATCATAGTATTAAATATACTTTTGTTGCGTATTTCTCTAAGCACTCTTCTTCTCTCACAGGCAATCTACTTAAATAGTTTCAACTATTTTAAATATTATAATTGCAAAGAATTATAGGAATTTCTATCGATACGACTACGGCGAACATTGATCGTGCGTTTGGATTTTTATATAGATTGGAATGTAATTACAGATTGAATCGGGTGAAATCTGGGAAGCGTCGGATAAATAATAATTGTTTTTCTCGTTTACTTTCAGTCAGACACATCAATAGTCAATAATCTCCTTAGATTATATCGCTTTAACAACCAATTGTTGTTACTAGACTTTATTTAAATATTTTAAATGGTACTACTCAATGGGAATTGTGGGCTGTCTATTTACTGCCATTTATAATTTGAATAAAATTCAATCAATGTATTACTAGTTTAATATCTCTAGTCAGGAAGGATTAGAATACATTTTCATGTTATTTACATAATCAAAAACTATTCGGATTAAATATATGTATGTAATTTATAGCTTCCCTACAATAATATTATTAATATTAGAAAAAATTCATTCAGTCATTCAGATAAAATTTTTTTAGTAGGATTATGGGAGGGCTAGTTTGGCAAATTTTTGCTTGATCCGTCATGACTCCTAAATGATAAGTCATAATTGAATGACATAAAATCTGATAGATAAGTAATTTATTCATTCCTTAAAGTCTCCGAAAAAAATTATCTCTGGTAAATCTAGTTTAAGAGCTTGTTATGAATTTATTTTGTTAAATATTTTACGTTACTTAGTTCCTTTAAATACCGCATATGATACGCCTCTGGTGATTTTTAGGATGTTTCAATTCGGTATTATTTTAAATTTTGTGCGCGTGCAGTGATTTGGCTCCACGTTAGTAAAGGTTCAGATTTTAGGGAGGGAGAATATAGGATAAAAGGGCAAGAAAACTCTTGAAGGGAGCTCTTATGTGATATTACTGACTTTCCACCCCGTTAGTAAATATTGTACCGAGTGCCGAAACAGTCAAGTTTTTTTTTTCAGTATTGTGTCTTTATTACTTTCATAGTACCGGAAATTGTGCTGATTTTTGATAAGATTCGATTTTGTTTGAATCACCGTTAAACACTTTATGCACATTGATGTTTTTTTCTTTCTTTAAATTTCTGTGACCGGCAAAACCACTGCTTACGACCGTGGGCTAGAATTTGTATTGGGATGGGCTCTGAGATTTTTTGCCATTTAATTTATTGTAGATATTTTTTCCGTCGATATATTAAACATTTGTTTTTAAAATTTAAATACATTTGTTTAAATTGAAGTTTTCAGTAATTTCAGAATAGCAACCGGTATCCAGGTATCGTGGTGGAAAATAATTAAAGACCTTTTCCACAACACTGGAATACCGTTTCTTCATTGTTGCACCCTTATTACTCATTTAAGGGATCGTGACTTGTCCACGAAAATAGAAGACAGGCGCCAGAGGCATGACCGAAAGCGCGATATTGTAATAAACTTTTCCAGAAACCGCTGGTAAAACACGTCACAGGGTATGGGATAAATTGAGCAATTAAAATATGCCATGCAATCATGCAATGACGTGAATGTGTATTAAACATGTAATAAAATTGCTATTTTACAATCAACTTTTTATTTATAATCTATTGGTGATATAATAGTGAAACAGAAACTATTCTTCTTTTCAAACTTAATACTATAATTAACATAAAGAAAACATTTTCTACGCTTATGTGATGATAAATGTGTTTTAAATATAAAAAAAGGCATTAATGTGAAATAGGAAATTAATCGTCGTTGTCACTGTAGCAAATTAATGCAAATGTATGTTAAACTGGATATTGGAAAATATTTTATATGTGCCCATTCTTTGCAAACTTGACAGTGGATCCATTTTTCCCCTCGTAAACTTTAGAAATATGCTTCTTAGCAAACCATGCAGGCACAGTCAATTTATTGCTTTATTCACTTGACTCAAGAACTTAGAAACACTCTTTTTCTTTTTTATCAATCGACTTCTCCTTCAAGTTGGATGGTGGATGTAGTAGCAGAATCAGGTTCATTGGAATGCATTATAGCTTACTCTCAAGGATCTTTTTCCAGCTGAATTGATTCTAAATCTAGACGACCAGCTATAAATGACGATAAAAACTCATCATCACTAAAAATGTGCTCATTAAATGGGAAAATGCCCATTTTTTGAAGACCTATCATGATTTTCGTACTTATCTGAACTAATGGCAGTAATTTTGCCACAATTTTTTATATTCGTAGATTGTTATTATCTTATTTCATAGCTAGTATCTTGTACGAAGTGAAGAAACATATATTGCTGTTGGTTTTTAAACTGTACAGTTAGTTGAGCAACAATTACTCAACTAGCTTCAACCTAAATATTTGAAATAAAAATGAGTTTATGAAAAAACCGTTTTAGTAAGAACCAAATCCTCTCTTAGATGTTATAAATCTTAAATTTATGAATGTTTAATATTACGTGATGGAAAACGGATGTTTGTACAGAAAAAATAGGATTGACCGAATATTCCTAAGTACTGCTATGGAATTTATCGGATCCTCCTACATTGTAGTTCATTGTTTAAAAAGTTTCAACCAGCTACAAACAAAACGGTTCACATTTCATTAAAAATCCATTTACCGGTACTATACCAGCATTGGGTAGTTCCTACTTACTATGAATAGATAGTATACACGATGTAAACGAGAATCATCAAAGACGCACTCCACATCTTTTGTTTGGGCGGTAAACAGTCTAAAAATAAACAATATTAGATATAATAGAAAATCAAATTAAAAATGAGAAAAGGGAAAATTATTTACATATAGAGGGGGATCCAAATTTTGTTACATGCCACTCAGTATCTCGGTTTAAAGTGATCAAACTTTGGGGCTCAGGAATACAATAATCTATATAAAGAACACTAAGTAATTACTATATAATGGTTTGATAAAACAATATCAACAATAATAAAAAACAAATATGTTTTGCCAAGACAGCTACTTTATTAACAATAATAGGTGTAAATTAAAAAAAAATGTTGCTTTCATATGTTTTCCCGTAGTTATAAAAAACTATTGATTATATCAGTGTTATTAAGCTGACATTACCAATATTCTTAGATAATAAAAGTGCTATTTTGGACAAAGAATTTTCATTTTTTATAGGGTCTGAGTCCCCTTAATCCCACTTTACGTATTGCATTGTTCAAACAATTCACACAGAGTGTTGTAGGCACAATGGAATGCTCAATAATAAATGAATTCATTCTTTATCTTTATGTAGTACAACTACAACGCAACACCTTGTTCAGATCCAAAGAATCCCATAGTACCGTTATGGATTTTTAAATTTACATGCCATATTCACCATTCAATTAAATTGAAAAATAGTCATATTCAATAGAAGAACAAATTGCATTTGAGAAGTCACGGTTAACCTCAAAAAATGTATTATGGTTATGAGTGTAGGTATACATGGTGTTTCAGGAACACCAAAACTGAGGGGAAATATTTTTCGTTACACTCAGAGTTTTTTTATAAAATTTTAACTTTTCTACTGCTGATACTAACCAAAAAAATATACACTACGTTTTATAAGTGGATATTGTTTACCTTGGTCCTGAACTGTTCTTATATTTTATCTCGAATCTTACCGTTAAAATTGCATTTGCAATATGTCGTCTAGTCACTTATTTCAATGTAGTTGCATAAGATGACATTTGTTTTTATCAAGAACAAGGTCACATATCCATACAAGGAAACAAAGTTAACAACTTTTATTAAGGTGAACCGCCACTTGATTTTATTCTTCTTGAAACTCCGATTGAAAATAAGTAGGTTTGTGCGCTTACACCTTAAGATCATCTGGTCGCGGAAAATCGATTGGTATCGTCTTTCTAATATCCGCAAATTTATCAATTAATAATCTTTCATATCTTATACTTATTTCTTAATTAAAAAATCAAGGTATTAATACTTTGCTTCTTTGTTTATAAAATTTTCTCTTTTTATCTTTAATGTTGTAACCTATTTTTAATTTGCATTTAATGTCGTAATCAAACACATTATGATATAACATAACCTCCACGTGACCATCAAAACAAAAATAAATTGTTACACTTTTGTGAATCTAGGTGTCATCCATGTATAATCCGTGTGTGTGTGGTGTTTCATATTTTTTACAGTAATAATTATTTCCGCCATTATTAATTATCTAAGCCAGACAAAGACAACTTCATAATGAACCCGTAACGCTGTGTACGTACCTGATTAATGACAACTTCCAGCTTGCTGAAAAATTGTACTATCAAGGCCTAAAATATTATCTCTGCCATATCTATTTGTACTTTGTAATTACAGTTTACTATTATCCTGTTTATCGTCTTAACTTATTTTAAATTAATTCATTGTCTTATTATGTAGTTAAAGTAAAACAACTAGTAATAAAGAAAATACAATGAGTCCCGATAAATATATATACCGAAAACACTACAAACCTAGAAGGCTAGAAGGCTTAGCTAACTATATTTTTTCATAGTTCTTTGTTTTCCACATTTTCTTTCCAATTGCAATCTTTAATTTCTTGATGTCTTCTTCTACCTCCTCTTTCCATCTTTCTTATGGACTCTTTTTCCTCCAATTTGCTGATGAATATTTGTTTCTGTGTTCTGTTTTTTGACATTCTCATCAGATGACCCATGCAACGTATTATTTGCACCTTATTATTCATGTTATACTTGCTTCTTTGTACAGTTCCGTAAATTCATAACTTGTTCGCATTTCCCGGTATTTTCTATCTTTTTGTCATACAATATCTTTCTCTTCTATTTGTATAATATCTACATTATATCTTTATCTTTGACTTATACGGAATTCTCTGGGGATCTGAGGCTTACTTGAACCAAAAGATTTTTCTGGATTCAGTGTGCGTGTAGTGTTCATTTTTATTAACTCTATCATAGGCCTGTTTGAAGTCCATAAATAAGATGTGTGTTCCTTTTTGAAATTTAATTAGTAGCTCTTTTATAACAAATAATTGGTCCACTACCCTCTGGTTTCTCCGGAAACTTTGGTACTTCCTAGTATCTTCTCCATTTTTTCATTTAACACTTTTCTTAGCTTCATCGCTTGTTCAATATTTTTTCTATATTAACCACTCAGTTTTTTTCTTGTATTCATATATTTTTGCGAAAGAAATAAAATAGAAATTAATTAATTTAAATATATATATATACACAGAGGGGGCCAATAGTCTGGTAACGGCTAATTTTGTTGTAAATTGCTTGTCCGAATTCTACAAAATTTGGGATAAGCCAATTTTGGGATACGGAGATTCTAGATTTCATATTTGCAATTTTGCTAGATTTGCAGTTTCTCTGATATTATTAGTCACTTGGTTTTTTAAATACATCACCTTATATATTTAGTCATTTTTGGCTTTTGGAATCTTCTCTTCAATACGAGTTCAACCATATGTAACACTTTATTACTATTTAATAATTTTCTCTAACTTTTTCTAACACGATAACTTGAAAAATAATGTATAAGTTCCAAACAGGAAAATGTTGACTAAATACCAATATTAAAGTCAGTTTTTACAAATAAACATGACTTCTGATCATATTTAAAAATTTTGCTTTGATTAATATAAAAAAATACTATTATCTACATTTTACCAAATAGTATTTGAATGAACTTTAATTATTTTGGGACATTTTCATTGCCTAAAAGTGTTTGTGTTCCACCTGTTAAGCGTAACATGTATTCACAATTTAGTTTTGTTGTACCCGTGGACAGTGATTTCATCGTAGGGAAACGGAAAAGGAGGCATTCAAATACCAACACGCGAAACCGTAAAAATCATCCCATTGTTACAAAAGTTCATTCCCCATATTAAGTGTTTATTCTTGAAAAGTAATTTTAGGATTCTAAGTAAGGTTTTTATGTCTCAAGTGTGCTGACACTGCTGAAGAAGATGATTCATTTAATTGTTTAGTGGTTCTTGTTTTAATACTGTTAGCATTTTTTGTTTCATAATTTCCGGACATACCATTTTTGTAAAAATCTAAGAATACTTCAGATACATTTTTTTATGGTAACATATAAGTATCACACAGTTATTGCTGCTGCTCCAGATCTCTCCCTCCTCGCATCTGTGAAATCAACAGGTAGTTCCCATTTATTTACGTATTAAGAAGGTCATATATGCAATATTTCAATTAATACACCAATTGCTATCATTTATCTAATGAAGTGAACAAAGTATTACTTCTCAGGCTCATGTTGCAAATTTTGAACAATCAACAAATGAATGAGTAGTTGTTGCTAATAATAAAACTAATCAATTTTTTAAAAAAGAATCTCACGAATAACATCGATATTTGCATAACTAAGGGAGTGGCGAACTCATTGTGGATAATAAAATATTACATTTTTTACAAAATGGAGGTTATAGTAAGAGAGCTGGAAGTATTAGCGTATAGGACTAAGAAACTTTTAGTTAAAAAAATTAATAACAAACAAGAAAATAGTGGTCATATTTTTGAAAAACAAGTTTAAAATTTTATTATATTCTAATATATTACATATCTATTGTAATCTTAAAAATTAACTGACATTTTTTTAATTAATTTTACATTTTTCTTAAAAAAACTACCAAAAGTACTTTTAATTAAATAGAAAAAGGATGGGTAGTTCAGTGGTTAGAGCATAAAACTCTTAAACTCATAATCCAAAGGTTGTGAAGCAGAGTCCCTTCTAAAGAAAAATTATTTTTTAATTTTTCATAATTAGAAATTAATTGGCATATGTGTGACTCCCCACTCGAACATTGACCGTTGGGTTCTAATTAATATTGCTGTTAATAAAATAGCGTTGGAACAGCAACAAAACCGACACAATAACATGATGCTAATTAAAAACCATAGCAATAATTGCTGGTGACATCAAATAAAAAAAAATATAATCCAATATCTTAACACGCTACCAAACTTAGCTTTCTATCTATAAAGGTCAGATCAGTGATGTAACTATTTCTCAATATCATAGACTAGAATCTTTGTGTTCTATAAATCTTGTTCTGACACTTATTACTGTAATTTCATGTTACAATAATAATTAATATTGTTAGGAATTATTGAATTTCTTAAGGCCACATCGGAGGAGTTAACTTCTATCTGAAATTAAGCCCCAAAAGCTGTTTCCGCAACACGCCCGTTATATTTGTGGGGCTTACTTGCATTTTTATAACGCATTATTTGAAAAAGAAACTATAATAATATGTGTTACAATATTTTTTATAGTTGTGCCCCAAGGCTCAGTCCTTGCTCTATTATTATTTTAAATATTTTAAATGAAATATCTGTAAGAAATTAAAATTACACTATTGTTCTAGTTGGACAATTTACTGATACAAAAATATTTTAATTAATATTTAAATATTTTGGCTATGTCTACAAACGGTTAACAGATAAATTGGTATAAAAAGTGTATGCCAATTAAACAACAGTTTAATTAGTCAGAAGTTATATTTTTACCATTCTTCGAGAGCTATTTTTTTTTCAAGGTGCGATCGATTGCGAAATTAAAACCACAGTGAAAATCCGATGAAGCTTGAAACATGCCTACAACAATAAAATATCCCACCAACGAATGAGTAAGTTTCATGAGTGGCAGCAAAGTGTGACAATGGTGCAGGAACTTTGAAGCAGGAGGTTAGACAAATGTTACAAATAAAACATTTTTCAACTTCACTATGGTTTTAATTTTGCTACCTATAGGATCTTATAAAAAAACCCTTTTATATAACTTTTAGTAAAAATTTTGATCTTACTTTAAAAAGCGAGTAAAAAGGGATTTGGTTTAAAATTGAAATTACCATCACCTTCATTTGTAACGAAGAAAACTTAAAACGATAAACTCATAGGAAACAACAAACCACTAATGACCGTAGTTTTGGTACCATAATACTAAAAAATCAAAGACAAACCATCTTAAAGGAATACATGAATAATATAAGTAATATTTTGTATTTTTTTCATTTATATTTAGCCTACGCTTAGTTGTTGTCTAAACTTCTAAAAGATTTCTGTTGTGATCTTATTGATGTTACTACATCGTCTGATTATACTAAGCATTCTTGCTTATGGTTTCTTATTAACGTTACCAAGCTAGTATTTACCTTTCATAATTTTCCACGATAAATTCTTCTATTATTTCTTTCATTATTCGTTTTTTCGTTTATTCTCCTTTAAATTAATCTACAATATATTATTTAAATTTATAGATTGTGTCGAATCAGTATTCACTCTTTATGTATGTAATAATGCGTGGTTCGTATGTAATGACTAAAACTGTATTTATTTTGAACTAAAAAATAATGTTTTTAGCAATTATTGAAACACCCCGTATAAGACAAGAAGTAATAAACGATGCAGAATGGAGTACATTTCGTGCCACCATTTACAAATATCCTGCGGTTAAGAAATACACGGCAGCCTATATAATATATTATGTCGATTATCAATAGCGAACGGTTGAAAAATCGGAATTCCTATCGGTTACCAGATGATAAAATCGCTGCTATTTCTTCTCAATAGAAACTAATGGAAGAAGGTACTGTTAATAAGAAAACGTATGCCTTCATTGATAAGATTGATAAGACTTGTTGTGCCAAAAGGCCATTTGTAAATGTTAATAATATCCTACATCAGAAATAATTAAGCATTATTAGCAATAATCAATAACTACTTACCTCTTTTACTTGGTAGAAGGTCTTCACAAAAAGATTATTATTTTTCTATTCTTTTTTATTTTAAACATTATTTTGCGACCTCCATATTCACTTAATTAAATTAAACGGATAAGCATTTTTATCGACAAAGAATTATCTTCCTTGTTAATAAAAAATGGCCTCAAATATAATATTTATTATCAAATTATCAAACTAACCTTCAAGAAACTTTATTTTCAAGTGCAATTATTTTTAGTAATGAATCTCATGAAAACTAAGATGCTCATTAATAACTACAAAATATGTGGGTACGTCTGTCTTTAAATATCATGTCCCCAATTTCTTTTAATTTTAATAAGTTAGTGTAAATATCAGTTCATATAATATCCTCTTTTATCCTTTTGACCTGATCAAATCTTCATGTAAATCGAACTGAAATAAATGTATGGCAATATATATATACTAGAAAAAATTATAAATCTGGAAATTCATCTGTACATCATAATCGAAGATATGAAGAAATTAATATTGGAACATTGGAAAATGGAATAAGACATCATAAAGGATGAAGAAAAAAAGAATTAATGGTAGATTAACGCATTAAAAACCTAATTCCTGAGAAAAAAAAAAACCAAAGCAGGTAAAAAACAAGGTATTTTAAAACCTTGCTCGATGGCATCACTCTGTAAATAATCTAACCTTCATATGTTATCAAAGCTGTCATTATAATCAAAATATTAACTACAACTTGTCAAATTGATAAAAAATTTAAGAAGCTCTTATTCAAGCCATGGCTGCTGCTGCTCCTAAAGTCCAACCGCTAAAGTTTAAGCAATTGATTCCCCTTATGAATAGGGTGTTAATTAAAAAAGCGGATCCTGTAACGCAGACCAAGGGGGGTATAGTTCTACCCGATAACACTAAGGTAATATTCAAATAATTGTTCATTTTGCAATAGGGTCTTATCTATAAAATGGTATCAGTGGGAACAACTGGGAATGACCATTTGATTAATTCATTTCTGATATTCTCCAAATATCGTTCCTTACGAGGTTTAAATATTTTTCATCATTCATGGAATTAGATTTTAGCTGAATTTGATAATGCTATACTTTGACAGATCCTGCCTTAACGTTCCCGAAAGTTTCACCAACATAATTCAATATTCTTGAAAACTCCAAATAAAATAAAATGCAGTGGATTCTAACTTTGGATCTTGTTCTTTTATATTTTGTTTTCTTTCCATGCGTACTAATTATACTCTCCAGTTGGTACTCACATACCATACCAATAATTCCAATACTCTTAAAATATTTGTCTCTAGGTTCGAATGCAGAGAGGTACCGTGGTAGCTGTAGGTCCTGGAAAACGTACCGACCAAGGCCAGTTGATCCCTATAAATGTAAAACCAGGCGATGAAGTAATTTTAGCAGATTATGGTGGTACCAAAATCGACTTCGAATGCGAGGGAACCTACGTTTTGTACAGAGACACAGAAATCTTGGCCAAATTAAAAGAATAGAAATATTCTCATTTAATTTAAAAAAAAAATTATTCAAAATGAAATTTTGGGAGTATAAAATTTATCTTGAGTTAATTTGTAAAATATACTCTAGAAAAAATTAAAAATAGTTAATGGAAGATTCATATTTTTTGCTAATTTTTGCTAATGGTGAATTGAGGTTATGTTAATTAATTAAGATAATTAGGGCAATGACTAAGAAACGATCATAGTAAATATTTAAAATATTAAAACTGCACTTCCCGTAAAAAAAGCGACAAAACAATACAAGTAAAAAATACGACATTTACGTTAAAAATGCTAATAAAATGTTAATAGTGTCAAATTATAAAAATGCCAATTTAAAAATAACATGTAAAATATAGGTTTTAGTAGTGGATTACTACAGTATCCTTGAATACCACCTTCACACAAATAACGACAGGAAAATCGTAAAATTTAATAATGAATTTTTCTGCTGAATTTGAGTATTTTACACTAAAAAAAATTGTAGGTAACACTGATTCCAAACACAAAGTGATATTCTTTAAATGATCTTATACTTATTATTTATTTGATCCTTCATTATTCAAATACACAATAAGAAATTTCTTATTCGTGGAAATAGATTTGGATTTTACCTAAAGAATTTATCTTTTTGGAGCTTTTTTGTCTGGAACCAAAACTCCTCATTCCATCGATAGAAGTCGTTATTCAAATGTTTTATATCAAAGTTCTTGATAGGAATCCATTTAACAAAGTGGTTTTATATTTAGCTCATTCTTTATTAAGCGAGAAATTAATTCCATCCACCATTTCAACGACGAAAGACGCGATACACAAGAAGTTTATTTAATGTAGACGACTCTGAAATAGATGTTTATGTTTCAATTTTAATTTTAAACTCTAAAATATCCTTTTCAAGAAAAAAACTAGTTATACGTTAATTCACAGTTTATCTGTAAACAACTATTTTTTTCACTGATCAAGACATGAGCTTATTTTATTTTGATATTCATGAAGGTTCTCATGGTAATTGTCCTAATTTCAAATGAGTATAATTGAAACGAATAGAATAAAGATAGAAATACACTTGCATACATTTGTGAAAATAGGACAAATTTATTTAGTATACAGTGTGTACCAAAAACATACGTTAACACTTTTAAGCCTGATAGGCTAGCTCATGACTTACCAGAATATCTTAATATAATTTCTATAAAAAAATAATAGATAATAGAATTTTTACAAATTTTGTGAAAAATCTACAGAATTTATCACTATTTCGAGTGTCATAACTATAATTATAATTATTTAAAAAAATATATTTTCACCCGTCTTACACTTTCTGAAACAATTATTTCTTAGACAATTGTACTACTGTATATAATTTCTTCTAATTTCCAAATAGTTGGTTGGAAAGAAATTCAAGTTATTTCAATGATATCAGTAGTTTGTTTTTTTTTGAAGGGTTGCAAGATCTTGAAAAACACAAACACTGAAAGGTGACCATGCAGAAAAATGAATACAATTTTCCTTAAAAAGTTGTTTTTTCCGTTTCTTTCCAGAAATTTTCCGATCTACTTTTATCTAGTCATTTACACGAACATGGAGAATTTTATAGTTATAAACTTGAAAACCTAGATTTAATATAATATAATACCTACTAATCGAATCCAGCACTATTACTAATGGTAACGCGACATGATTAAAATTATTTAAACTACCGATATCCGACATTAATAAGACCAATTATTTTGAAAAAGCCGCAAAGAGCCATTGCTCGAATATTTATTTTATTACATAGTATAATCGAGCGCTTTGACGTAGCCATCGTGCTTACTTAGTACATATTTTTTTGTTCTTCATCAAGAAATAGTCGGTTCTTCTTAGAGCACACGTGCATACCTCCGGAAACAATTTATACCGAGGATTTAATACCTATCATATATTTTTTCTTTGTTTGCGTTTTATTTTTTTAATAATGCATCTGAACATGCCCCAGGAAATGCTTACTTAATGATGGAGACAAATACACTCAATTTTATTAGTTTTATTTCTTTGTTTATTGTCGGTAAAATAATACTGTGCACTTATAAGTTTTATAGAAGAAAGGAATATACAGTGCGGACGTAAAGTCATTAACTCCCATACAACAAAATATTTGAGGAAATGCTCGGACGTGTCGAATTTTTATTTCAGATGAAACACAGGTCGATTTTAAAAATTACGTTTTAAATGACAGTAACTTTCCTTAAAAATGTTAAATGCCGATTAGGATCGGGTCATAGCTTATTTGAAATTATTTATTCAATGGTATAATTGCACTATAAAATTTAAGAAAAACAAACATACTTTTTCTGCTAAGAAGTCACAGAACATTTTAAGCATTTTATACATACATACAAGTAAATATGTGTTTAAATTGTAGTAATTAACTTATTAAACCAATGCCGTATTATTTTGTCTGATAATTTATTTCAAATTTGATTTATTGAAAAACCAATAAAGTATATACGTAATTATAACCGTTGAATAGATCATTAAAAATCCTTTAAAATGAGCTATCACTCGACCTCTATTGCTCCTTAAAATATTTAAGGAGGTCATTTAAAACGTTATTTTAAAAATCAACATGTGCTTCGTCTTAAATAGAAATCGACTTTATGATTAAACTGTATAACAAATCATGTGAATTTAAAGAACATGAAGCATTTTGAAGGAAATTGTCGAGATTTTTATCCCTTACATTAAATTGTGTTTTGGAGTTAAGCTTAACTTTAATTTTAGTATCCCTCCCCATTTCTTGAAGTTCTTCATCTACAACCTCCAACTAACGATGTCATCTCAATTTAAACTTCCCCCTTGTTTTTCTCGTATTTTATCCTGTTATTACCAAACTCGGTACAAAAAGTTTAAATTTGGAATAATAGATACCCAGATATTTTGTAAACTAAATTACCATGATTTTATTCATTAACCTAGAAATCGGACATTAATGTTTTTTTGGGAATTGCTAAACTTCCGAAACAATAAAGTGCGTATAAATATCTAAATCTGAATATACCATTACAATTTGAAGGTGACTCTTAATAGATCACGTTGCGGAGAGAACAATGCATTTTGCAATTTCCTTTCCCAGATCTGTAAGAAATCTGCATGAATCCTTGTGGCGTACTGCAATATAAGAAAAAATAATGAATTCAATTTTGCCATCTTTAGCAAATAGCCGAGCACTACCTGTTGAGAAAATATGGTTCTAAATGTTTCACTGACAGTGCGTACCGTTATTGAGAAACAATGGAGTTTCTCGCAAGAAATAAAGTTACCGGAAGACAAAGGTCAACAGTCATTTACACCAAAAGAACTTATTGCGTGTATTCTAGCATTTAGGATTTTTTACTTTACCGTACAAAGACTGCAATCGCAGTTGTTTTACTACTAATTTATAACGTCTTTACGTAAACTAAAACAACATTCTCGTAAGCAGTTTTAATCCTAGGTTCATATTGTTAATGGTATTTCGGACAATATCGTCGAAATTATGTCTCGAAACAAAATTTATCCAAATCAATTCTAAATAATCGAGATATATAAAAACGCCATCATGCAAACTGTCATCCCCGTATATAATTTATTTTCTCAAACTACGATATAACTAGGTGTAGGTGCGTAATTAATACCTACTTATATCATGTTATCCAATTACGGAGAGAATATTTTATTAATAACTCGTAAACTCTTCGGGTATCTAAACAGCTAGGTCATCTAATAGATGTAAATTTTATAAAATGAGGTTATGAAAAAATAATAAGAGTAACTTCTAACGGTCACACTGTAACATTTTTTGCAATCTTCTTGATTCGATTACCCATTTAACAGCATTGTTTGTAAGAGGTGGGACGTTGTTGGAAGAGGTCAAAAAAACAGAAATCTGTTTTTTTAATATCGACGTTTCGTTCTTTTTAAGGCCATCCTCAGAGCACTACAATACGATGGATACATCTTAATAGATAGGTACATAGCAATGTAATTTTTTTTATTAAAAAAGTAACAAATTAATAAAACTTCTAATGGAATATAAAAGTAAATAAAGAAGATGTAGAAAAAATAAAGAATTTGTTTGTATAAAATATGACAATTTTTAGCACAAGACTTAAGAAAAGTAAAAGTTTCTGCATTTCTTTTATTTTTGAGACATTCTGACCAACCGTAGTTTCATTCTTGAGTACTATCATTAAAATGTCGGTAGATAGTTTTTCCAGTTACCCGGAGAACCCTTGTATGTAAGGAATTTTTGTATATTTTATGAGATTTTCGGAAATAATTATGTGGATTGACTTTACAGGTTTTTTATTTTGAAAAGATAATTGTTTTTTTTTAATAAAGCCTTAATTTAGGTATCGTTCTGAAAAAGTCGGCTTACGGTACCAGTCTATAATTATTTTATTTTCTTTCAAAGATTACATCCAAATAAGATGTCTACTTCATTTCAATAGTAATTTGGAGTTTGCGATGAATACTTTTAAATATTTCTTGAATTAAATCGATTTAATTCTTTGTAACATATTTAAAATATCATCACACAACCGTTTAAAGAATGGTCATTTAAATGGAAGTTTTGTAATTTATTAATACAACTTTATTGTAACTCTCACATTAATATAGCTGAACAGGCAAGTGAAAGATAATTACCCATACCAAAACCAAATATTTCCTTATAAAACTTACCTTCAGAATTAAAGTAACTATTGTCAAAGACAGATCTATAAGAATTTGTATCTGTTTCCTCTATGCCTTCAAAATAAATGTTATTTTTATAATAACCTTTATATTTATTATTTCATTTTTTTTTCATGCAATCAACAAATTTTTTATTTTAATATTTACTTCCATTTTTATGTCTTCTTATAATCATTACTTCCAATTGTTTTCAATTCTCTATTAGTTATGTCTTCTCTTTCTTCGAATATTTCCTCTATCGACAATTTTCCATTTTCCAAATTATTCTATTTTTCTACACACATTTTTGAGCCCATATTTACTTCATTAATACATTCCTGATGTAAAATGGTATTACATATTTTTTGTTAAAGGCACTGGCAAACTAATACGATTGTTATTTTCCTTATTCCTTATAAGTTATCCATTTTAAATTTACGGTTAATTAAGTAAAGAACTTGAGGATAAGTGCACCTGCTCGATTGCTTAGATATATTTTACGATTAAATTGTTTGATGCAATTTCAGATAACTTTCAATATACTTTACAATGAAATTTCTATCTTTTTTTGTCTAATTCTAGATTATTATTCGAACTTCTTGAACTTCTAGATATAAACTCATTAATTTAATAATGAGATTTTTTATATTCACGTCGCCACTAATTAGTAATTGATGAAGAAAAACAAATTACGACAATGTCTCGTAGTAAGATTCTATGTCAATTTATTACACACGCTTTCTTTTATTGCCTTATAAAATGTGGAGTTAATGTTATAACAGAATTGAAATAATTGGGTGTCGTTTATTTAAGGTCTACTTGTAGATTTTTATGTAACACGGAAGATTTCAAATTCTTTTACATTTAAATCTTTCTATGAGGGAAAATGCTTCTATTCGACCATGCAGAAGAAAATTTAACTTTCTAGTTCTAATTAAAAAAAGGTTTTCTTATTATAATATTCGCCTAATATTACAAAAATCAAAAGGATATATTTATTTTATTCGTTTTATTTATTATAAACCTAATACAATTTTTCTATTTTAAAAACACATACTCTTCGTACCTTTAGCCACTTTCGATTATGTATGTATATATTAAATAAAACAAAACAACCCCAGTACAAAAACTAAAAATGATCATTTCTTTAATCTCTATTAATTTTTTCTAGTTAGAATATCGATACTAAAATAGTATAATGAAGATATTTGTCTTATTGGGGAGGTTTTACACAGGTCCAATACCTTCAAGTATAATTTATGAGGGAACCGATTTATCACAGCAATAATTAAAACCGTAAAGAAAACAACAGTTAGATACTAGTTAGTAGAAAATAAGGTATATGTACTATGTAGACATACATTCCATTAACTATGTAACCTGTTGTTTAAATTGTAACTACTTAAGTACTTCTTATAGCAATATGTGATTTCCTTAAATGATATTTAAATTTATTTATTTTACTTGCAGAACACTCGTAGTGTCCTGGAAGAGAACCGACGTTTTTCTTGCAGCACCATGCACAGCTCTATAAGAAGGTCGTCTTTGTGTCCCAGTAGGATAAGTGATATTCCCGTTGAAAATATGCTTAACCAGTCAAAATTGGAAACTTTACAATGGCAGCTAAGAGAAGTGAGTTAAAATATTGTAAACATGCAATTTTAAAATATCGTAATTTTTGAAAAATTCAATCTCAGATTTTGTTTTATAAAATAAAAGATCTTTTTCCATATGAAAGCATTGTTTTAGATTCAAAAAAGTCGAGAGATGTACAGGGCTGTAATGAAACAAATTGTTACGTACTTAGGAAAAGCGCATCATAGCCTAGAGCTACTGGGCAGCAGGATTAATCGCAGAAACTCCGTCCATAGATCTAAAAGTGAACATCAAGAACTAAGTAGATACAGCGATAATTCGACTTTGACAGGAAATCAAAGCCAAAATAGGACGCTCGAAGATCACAAGCTAAAAGATCTGCAGTGGTAAATATACATAATCACTAATAATATTTCGCAATATAGCTTTTTTCTAGTCCATCTAGGTTTCAACTTTTCTATTACTACTATCCTTCCCTACTCACTTACACTACCATAGTTTAGAATTAGGGAAATGAGTTAATTTATTTTCCTTATTATCATTTTTAGGAAACAATCTAAACCGGAAGAACCCTCCCCCGATGAAATTCCACCGGACAAATTGGCCCAAGAAGCTTTCAGGCTCCTCCGGACTGCTCAATCTTTGTTGAATACCCGAGAGCCTGACATAGCTCAAATCACAGCCTGCGAACCTTCGAATGACATCGACTTTCTGGAACAACTCGCTAAGGAGTTCCCGCCGCCTGAAATTAAACCTCAACGTGCGACATCATTTTCTTTAAGTCCGAAACTTATCATGCCAGAAAACGATATCAAAATTTCCACTGCGTTTAACAGGTTAGATTTTTGTCTTAAATTAAATTCTAACTACTTAAGAATGAGTTTTAATGCGTATAGGGGCTCTTTTAAGCAACAACGAACAATTTTTGCAATTGTTATTAATTATAATTGCCATTTTGTCTCTGGCCGCTTAAAGATATTGATCATTTCAACCAATCGCAATAAAACATTTTGATCATTGACGTTTGGTTTCGATTTTAGGCCATAATTAAATGTGAATTTGGTTCATCTTTAGTGACGTTGATGTTTTTTTGCGGTTTATGAGACCCTTTTGTTATTATCTATTTCCAATTTTGACTATTTATAGAGTTATATGCTTAAGCATATTGCGATCAAATTGCGATCAATTTTTTTATATGTTTGCTCACTTATATGTATACACTTATTGATCATTATTTCAGACAATATAATACACGATTTTGGTTTTTATTACTTATGGTAAATTATAAATACTCGGCATCGATTTTACTAAATTTGTTTTGTTTTTATTAATTTTGATCAAGGTTAAACATTTATTACTTCCTACATTGATACTTCCACAAAACGTTTTAAGAAAACATTTTTTTTTCAATTTCAAATATATTTTTACGTTTTCTTTTTTTATATTTCAGGAAACTGTCGTTGCAATTAACCGATGTAAGGAAAGTCTCTAGATCTTTCCGTAACGTCGATTCGGCCCGAGGATCAGTAGCAGAAAGTGATACAGAACTTGGAATTGATACAGGATTATTTTCTTCAGGAGCTAAAGCAAAGTCTGACAAATCAAATTCCCCAGCCAATGGAAGTATAAGTTCAGTAGAGGACGAAAGTGGATTTTCTTCTATGAATTCATTTCAAGAAATCGGATTGCCAATTTTAAGTTCCACCATGACGGAAGAGGTAAAAAAAATAGATACGTGTTATTATTACATGATTACTTATTGAAACGTTTTGTTAAAGGTGTCTACAAAGAACGCCCTGCTTCGCAGCATGTTACATAACAATTCAAATTTTAACTCTCTAAACTTTTCCCTTGGTCAAGATTACGTAGCAGAGACAATAACTAGCTCTAGCCCTGGGTTTTCTCTAAAAGAAGAACACAAACCGACGTTAGACAATATTAGGCTTTGGCAAAAACCTACTCAAGTGTCATCACCTACATCACCTTCACTAGTTCCACCGCAACATAAAAGATGGAGTTCGACTCCCGTCAAAGATACAGAAACTCATAATTTTAAAGTTCTTTGGGTGTAATTGTTTAGAGAATAAGTTTCTTTAATAAAGTATTGTTAACGAAAAAAAAATATTTTATAAGCCGATTTTTGTACTACAAAAGCCATTTTTTAAAATTGTACTCAATTTGTCTCCTACTAATTTTTTTTCTATCTGATATTAGTCCTATTGTCGTTGAAATTAATTACACTAAACACTTTTTTTATTTATAAATAAATAGAAGATTTTTTATTGGTAATCGAAATGAAACGTACTTAAAAATTCAATGGTTTTATTTTTGGACTAGTCTTTTTATAATACTTCATTTATTTTTTCTCTTTTACTAAAATACTACTATTTTGTACTTTAGTTTATAATTATATTATAATAATTGAGATACGGAATATAAACTTTTCAATAAATTATTTGAAATTGATCAAATATTTTTCGGAATCCTTAAAAATATTGCTGCAGTTTGTGAATGCCAAATATATACATATAAAACGGAGGATCTACAAAAAGCCCGTTCTGTAAATTTCTGTAAAAAAACGTTTGAATCTTAAGAGCCATAACCTATCCAATTTATGTTAATATACCTCCAGATTATATTCATGATGAGCCCTAAAAAAAGTACATTCTAAACTCTGCGTGATATCGTTGTATTGTCCATTTTAGTGTACAAGAACCTAAAATGGATATCTAGAAGATATTTATGTGTTCTCTATAGAACAGTTCCTCACTAGTGTTCTATTGAATTACATGCCTGGAATATGAACTAAAAACCAAATAGAACAGATTATTTCATACCTAAATAATTGTGTATTTATTCTCTCTGGAAGAAAGACTAAGCATACCGATTGCTCAAAACCGAATTTAACCTGAATGTATTTATAGACCTAGAAGAGTCCTTTTGTAAAAACCATTTAAACAAAATATATGTGAAAATAATAAACCCCCCTATCTCGGTTAAAAAGAGATTATGTAGAACCACATAGGTGTCTCCCATTTGTACTTAAAAATGCCCGTACCATTGTAATTTGTTCTAAACCATCCATTAGCCTGCAACCATTAACATAGTAGCAGTACCATCAACTGTAACTGGTTTCATACATGACACACAAAATTTTCTGAGGATATAATTAATTTTTTAACCTAATGACATTTTATATATTTTTTTTGGATGCCAATTATATATTTGCAATGGTAGTGAATCTGTTCTTGTTGAATGGGAGGAAATTGTCCTTCAAGAGAATCTACATTATTATTATTATTATTATTATTATTGGTACTTCAAATGTGTCCTAGTTACTCCACCCGAACTTTCCAAATCCAGATCTAATATGAATCCGTCAAGAGCAACCACGTATATATTGAGTGACAATATTAAATCTACACCATTCCAATTTGGCTCCATTATAATCAGGATAGTAATAAACGGAGCACATAACATTGCTTTCCTAGACAAAAATATTTATCACTATTGTTTGCAATACTACCGATTCAAACTTGTCTTAATTTATACGATGTACCCATTTTTAAACTGCTTTTCCAAATTAGTGAAAAAATCAACCAAAATAAGATTACATTTTATTTCTTGAAATGGTTGTTATAATGTCAACAAAACATTGAATCGATATAAAAATAAATACGGCAAATAAATAACAGCGTTTATGTGTATTACACTGAAAAAAAAAGACTTGGTCTATTTCATAGTTTTTTTCAGAGTTGTTAAATGAAACTAAATAATATTTTTTAATCTAAATCAAAGGTTTGTATTAGATTTGCTAAAATAATTAATCATGCGTCTTTTTCAAACATTAAAAAATCACAGAGAAAAAACACATTCATAATAATAATAATTCTATTCTAAACTTATCTTTACAAAGAGTGCAACATTCTTTAAACTTTTTGTTTTTCTAAACTTATACCACCTTCAAAAAATAGCATACCTCATATAGCTATTGAAAAAAAAATATTTAATACAAATGAGTATAGAGTGGAAATTATATACAGCGTATAGATAAAATATGGGATAAGATTTGTATTTGAATGTAATTAAATTAAACTTATTAAGGCTGCAGGACCTCAGTCGATGGCCTTTTGGTTCTATTTATTTTTGTATTTTTAACCAATAAATTGCTATTATTATTATTACAAAAATTACGTGCTGGGTATGTTTTGATTACCATACCCCACGAACTCGTAGAGTCCGTCTGCTATCCAGTAACAAGCACCCTTTTTTTAAACTTATTAATTAAATGGTATAATAGATATATTTGATTTTTGCAAATAGATGTATGATACATGAGAATGAAAAATATAACAAAAAATTCCAGGTATAAGTTTCACTTTATAATTAATTCAAATTTATACAATAACTTAAGATTTTATGAAAAATATGGATGATTATTATTTTAACGTCTACGTCTAAATAGTTTTAAATCTAGAAAAAAAAACATTTTATAGAATTAATAACTGTGGAAATTGTAACTTTTACAGTCTCAATTTTTCATATCAGAATTAAAAATTATAGCTTATTCTATATTTCATCTATTACACTATTCTCGTATAATTGTAAAGGCCATTAAAAGCGACTAACAATATTTCGAACAGTATGGTTTGTGGCAAGGCTGATTATTAATTAAATGTCAAATCAAAATATTGCTAGTAAGCTTTCGTGGCCTTATTTATATGTATATTATACAGACATTCCACCATTTTCTTATTTTGGTCTTGGTCCGTACTTGTAAATATATTTTCATCTAAAATATTGGATAAAATTCTGGGTAAACTAGCAAAAGACGTGTCTTCGTACAAAAATCCACGCTAGAGTAATTATTATCTACACACAAATTGTGTTATCCTCAATCTTCTCCTACTCCATTTCTTCGGGCTAATCTTTCAGCACGAGTTGATGCCGCTTCAGAATCTAAAAAATTGTCATACCTTCACTTATTGAATCTTTAACACAAAAAATGCCAAAGCTTAAAAGTGATCGTCTTATCGGTAAATTTATAATAGTTCAATGTTGCACAGTAAAAATGTAATTCCTCATAGTTGCTGGAAAATTTTAATTAATAATCGATAACATTGAAATGGTTTTGTATTTTCATAGGGTGATCCACCAATGTGAAAGTACAATATTTTAAGTTTTATTAGAGATCATAAAAAAACGGTAATAAAATTATTTTGTTCAGGTTAGAGTAGTAATTAAGATTTTTTCATGTATCACTCAAGATATTTTAGAAATGTCGAATTTCTTATTGTACTAATACCAATAAGTATATAGGGTAGTAAAAGATGTATCGTTTTATATGAAAATATCGTATTGTGCGACTCTGTGTACACAACAAAATCAGTTGAAAATCATTTTTTGCAAATTCAGTTTTTTTATTAATTTAATTTTATAAAGACATTTCCACATTTTTATATCTGGAGTAAAAATTCAAACAAATTTAAATGGATCATTATTTTTATTTATTTAATATGTATATAATGTATGCAATCATCAGACCATATATGATTCAAAAACTATATATAATTTACAACTTTTCACTAAATTTCATTCCACTGTTATTAGAATCCCTTTTAGAAATTAGAATAAGCCGTTTTTTGATCTCCAGTTCATTTAACATTAACATTTTTATATAAACTACTACATAACAGAATTGATTGTGATATTTTGACAAAAATTAATTTCAGTTTAATAGATCAAACGTTTTAAATGATCAAAAGCAAAAACAAATATATTAGCTAAGTCGCCTCTTTAAATAAAATTTCTTTACATAGACTAGATCTCTACTATTAGTTTACGTATGTTATATTGATGAATTATTGTATTATTTTTTTTTATGAATTATCCTGTAAGTGGGAAAAAATTGAACAATACAGCAATTATTATTATTTAGGGGTTCATACGCCAAAATATTTTCCATTCATTTTAAATTTAGGACCTTTTGTATATTATCTTACTATTGGGGTCTGTGGTGAAAAGATCGAGGCCCGTCTATAACACACGTGCGTTTCTAAGTTCGGCCCATTTGGCTTATATGTAAAAATAACCCTCTGTACTAAACTTTTAGCCTGTTTGTATGAGTTTTCAAATCCCCACAAATTAGATACTACAAAATAATGTTTTTATTATTTAATGTTCGATATCCATTTGTTTCGGCAATAAATTACGCTTTATTATTTCAAGTTTGTAGAGATCTGTCAAACTGATACAGGTTTATTTAATGACTTATTGTTGCAGCTGTTAGTCACGTTCTCCCAAGCTTATTCGTAATATTAGTGAAAAAGTTACTGGTAACTAACTTTTGCAAAATTGTCAAGTATTCTAGTTTCTGCAATATTAGCTAAGCTGCTTAAAAGGATGTGAATAGGAAATGGTAAAGGGTTCAAAATAAAAAAAAAACTATAATTTAGAATATATAAATATTGGCAAAATTATTTTCTTATCAACCTGAAGAAACACATTTTAAAATGTATAATTGTTTTTAATTGGTACTGAGTATATAATAATTATAACTAAAATTTGCCTGATTTATTTATAATGTACGGCAGAATATATAAACACAAAAAACAGTACATATATATTTAAACCCTGTATAATATAATACAAATTTATTTGGATCGATACTTTGGAAAATGTATGTTCCATTTAAGTTTAAAAAATGATAATGTAAATATTTTTAACAACCCTTTACTTTTGAAAATACCATTTTTATTGTATAGATGTACATGGAATATCATCTATTTTTTGCAGATATGTTTTTAATATGAAAAGGTCTTAAAAGATACATTTCCAGTGACACTTGCCAATTATATTTAGTTCTAAATATCAATTAACTAGTTAGAAATAACTATTTAATCAACAAATCTTCTTATTTTGGTATGCTAAGAGTTAATTGACAAATATAACTAACGATTAATACTAAATGACTATATGACAATCAAAACAGTTTGAGATCGTGTCAATCATAAAAATGTTTGGGAAGCGTGTCTATGCCTTTCTTTAAATTTCACTAACAATACAGTTTTGTTCTTTATTAAATTACCCAGCACATTTTTAAATTATACTAAAATATCTTTACAAATTAAAAAATATATATAAATAGTCAAGATATAACAAATAAGTTTTAAATAAGAGGAATTTCACTGAAAAGCATTAACTATTTCATGATTGTGGTTGTGCAGTGTTCGCTTGGTGATAGAAAGATATCATGTGCAAAATAAAAAGCGACCTCTACCAGTCGTGAATGAAACCATATTTCTATATTAGACATCTATCCAAAATGACAAACTTCAACTAAGAACGAAAACCTAACAATAAATTAATTAATAAGTATTTGTAAAAACTATTAAGTAATTTTTTGAAGAAGTTCAAAATAAATATCTAAAAAAACTAGTTTAGTTATTAATGAATTACAAAGTTTCTTCCTTTGAACTAAAATTTTGTTACTACAAGAATAGCGATTCTAATAATCATCTAAACAATAAGATCTTAAAAAATGTCAAACTAGCAAATGGAATTTGTCCCTTAGTGTGGAAATGATTTAAGAACAGAAGTCTTTGATGTTGAGCAGATGGAGTTGACAATATGCCCTTTCATGAAAGGATCTCTTAGTCTTTGTAAGGAGAATTTTAGGAGAGGCAAAACGCTTAAGAATAAAGCAAGACAGGAGATGGCAAAAAGGGAGAGAGTTCAGAAACTCTCCTAGAGCTAGGCACTTGTCTCATCGCCAATTACCCACTACAGGACAAATTTAAAATGTCACATGTCAACGTTTGGCATTTATTAATATAAGGAAAGAAAAATTATATCTTGACAGAAAAAATAGGACCTGCCAACAGTTAATTGCCATTTATAAACATCTGACATATGATTCCTGAAAAAATGTAACGTAAATTTTGAAAGAAACATTTCTCAACCAAGGCACAAATATCCACCTGATAACTATCAAATGCCATCTTCTATATTTGACATGTACATCTGATTACCAGTTAAAGTATAAAATGTAACATTGCTTTTAATAGGTACAATTCAACAAATGTCGATCATTTGTCAAACATTTTTAATGGATTTTCGATTTTTTAAATTACCTTCAGCTAACAGATTTGTATATTTTTAAATTAGAATTGTCTTTAGGTAAAAAGTGAGTAGCAAATGAAAAATTATCATCATTAACTGATCCTAAAATTATTTAATTTGATTAATGGTTTCATTCAAGAAATGTACATTACTGTTTGTTATTTAAGCTCTTTTTCGTCGTCAATATCACCTTCCAAAATATTTTAAAAACATTCCCAATGAATATATGTTCAGGCGGGTATATAAAATATTTATATTTTGTTATAACTGCTTTATTTCTTGGAAAATTTAAAATATTTTTGTAATACAATTTTGAAAAAGTACGTGTAAAACTTGTTTAATATCACTCTAAGAACAAAATAGAAAATGTCTTTTATTTTATAGAAGTTCAAAATATCCTAAATTTAAAAAAGCAAAGTATTAAAAAAAATGTTTTTTTTTTACTTTATATATACGTATCTATCTGTAAATGTTTGCTATTAAATATCAGCAAGTTTTACTATATAATAGAAAATATTCAAATTTTAAGAATTCAGCACCATTTTTCTTTAACTTCTGAATATTTTGAAAGCCGATACTCCTCAATATTCTAACATTTTCTTCACAAAAATACACATCCTATCCACACATAAATTTACCTACTTTTGCTAGTACTAGGCGAATTCTTTTCCTCTTTGCCATTGGTCGATGTCTTCGCAGGTTGCGGTATGATCGTGATTTCATCATTTATTTTCAGTGGCTTCAACTGGTCTGTCGCGGACGTCTTAGAAGAGGAGCTCAGAGTAGAGCTTGACGAGCCCTTTTTGTCCATGACACGCTTGGCGACGACACTGTGGGCAGAGTATACATGATTTTCGAATTGTTTGTACATTCCGAATGTTGCTGTACACACAGTGCATTTGTAAGAGAGATGAGCAGGTTTTAGAGTCATATTGTGGTCACGTGCCACATGGTTCAAAAGTTTCCACTGGTACACCTGCAAAAAAATGTATTAAGTAAACTGTAATAACTTTAGATTTATTTAATCTGTATTATCACATCTCAATGGACGTTTGTTCCAATAGTACTTTATAAAATTCTAAGTCCTTTCAGCCAATCGATTGTGTTAAAATGAAAAATATACGAGAATAAAAATCCCGGATGTTTTGTATAGGAATTTGAATGACACGTCCCTTTTGTAAATTAGCCAATAAATAATGAGGTTGACTTAAAAATGTCATTTTGTCAAATGGCCTATGTAAATTTTGGTCAGTTAAGATAAGTCTACAGACTTTCGTATTTGGAAGGTGGTCAATAACCAAGGAAGACAAAATAATAAGAAACTTGTGGTTCATTTGGCCACTTCTGACTGTCGACATATTGAATAAATCGAAACGAAACCAAATAAGTAGAAATAACCTAGAGAACAGCTACATTGAAGTAAAAATAAGAAATAGTTAAAAAGCGATGTGGGGTATTATTTTTGATGGTTGTGCAGCTCTGCAGCACTTGAGAAACAGCTGCCGACCACTGAGGGCTAACACACATAATTAATTCTCCAACAAAAAACTACAACACATTCAATTTTCTCCAATTTTTGACAATATAGAAAAGTGTCACTTTGCGTGTCAATATTAGGAAAGCCTATTTCTATAAGAGAATATTAAGAATTCATAAATCAACATATTTCAAAATTCTGTGATATGTTTAGAAGTGATCTTACCCTTCCACAAACAGGACACCTTCCAGAATCTTTGCTCTTATTAGCAGCATCTTGCATACTAGAAGTGACCAAGCCATGAGAACCCAACAGATGTCTCTCCAAACCCTGATCCGTAAAAAACCTGAACTGACACTTTTGGCAATTTAACGGCGGCCTGTTGTATATCATCTTTGGATGAATTTTGATTTTGTGAATCCACTGCATGTGGTTCCTGAGCTGTTCCAAGTCCTTTATGTACCCGTCGCAAATTTCACAAATTACGAATGAGTTCTTGGAACTCGTGTCCCCTGGTTTGGCTCCACCTGACGATACTGGGTTGACCGTTGTAGTGGTGCCTCGAGGTAAAGGTGTTATAGATATGCTGGGTTGCTGAGCAGGTTTTTTCGAGCTCGACTGGTTAGCTTGATTCTGCAAAAGGGGAGTACATACAACTTATAAAAACAAGTATTTAATAGAAATAAGTCATGCTTAAGGAGTTCATTCGAATATGGAACTAGAAATAAATACTGGAACTATAGAACACTTGGTTTGTACAAGTTTCCACAGAGCAAACATTTTTCAGTAGGTCTTGAAACCGATCCATCCATTTTTATGTAAATGTAAGAAATAAAATGTGGTAGATTAGTGATTGTTTGTGTTGTATTTCTAGGATTGATTCTATGTTTTCTTCTTGGCTTTAAAAAAATATTGTATGCCTGAACTTTTGCTGTTTTTCTAGTTCACATAAATTCAATAGAGTGCGCGTCCAAAGCCTCCTTCCCCTGGTAGCTTTGAAAAAAGAATAGCGACGTCTCATAAAAACCGATAAAGTGAGATAACTTGTACTAATTTTTAATATAAAGAATTTAAAGTATATTAGAAGGCGCTGTAGGCGTTGTCACCCAATTTTTTTAAATGGAAAAGTGGTGACTTGTAACTTCAGAGTGCTACTTCTTATCAGACAATAATATGATTTATCATATTTAACAGTTTAACACAGTCGCTATATTTTTTTTGGTTAAAATATAAGAGAAATAGGAAAGGTTACGTTTTAGACGCGCACTGTAAAATTAACACAGAAAAAAAGAATAATATATACTTTTTATATATATAACAATCACCTATGAATAAGACACCAAATACTACATGAGTTAGTTGGTTAATTACACCTAACAAAAAACACCAATAGCCAAGTTTAAAAAGTTCAATAACGACACGATTTAGATTTTAGTTCAATTAAATTTTAGTAGTTTTTATACAAAAAAGCGAGAAGTAAACATAAGTACTCTACAGTGAATAAAAATATGAAAATGAATTGATTAGATATGTTTAAATGGTCATAAACTTCTATTCTCATATTCTAAACTCGACAAATTAAGTTTTGTGATGTATCACAATTTTTTGAACAAAAGAAAGTATGCAAGACATTGGATTTTTTATAAGTGTTATTAAATTAAATAAAACCCATTATATCAAACGCAGCAGTGGAACCACAATGACTCGATTCGACAGTAATCCCTTTACCCCCCTTGGCGTTGCTCCACTAGCTTTATCGAGTTACAACAAATCGGTACCATCACCTCTCCTTATCCTCTATTCCTATCGAAAATTTATCGAGATCCCGATAGCCGGCTAAATGGCCGTAGAAACACTATAAACAAATAGATAACCTAAAAATACAGTCAGTTGGATTCCAGAGTGAAAATATTTTAGAGTATTTTATTTTAATTCTATTTATACCTCCATTATTAAGGATATTGCAATAAGTACATGATATATAATTAACCTAAATAGCAAACTATAAAATTAGGGTAAATTTTAAGAACAATATTTTATAGATTATAAAAATGTTTTGATATAAATTAGAAATATTGTTATTAACAAGAGATAAAAATAGGTCATTCCAGCAATAATAATCAAAACATACCCAAAAAACTAATATGAATTTTATTCTTTTTTAACTCCTATTAAACTGTTTGATAAAGATGTCAATTTTCAAAGGAAAAGAAGATTTATTGACGTTTTTGTTATGTGTAATTACGTTTATACGTTTAGAATTCGAATTTACGAAGATAACCAAATGATACGTCCAGAATCTCTTGTCATAGGATCGTGGTACGAAAATATCAATTTCTCGACATGAAAACCATCGCCAGAACATTGTCTAATCAAAAGATCTTGGTTCCACTGCTGATGACGAATTTAAACGTACTCCATATATTCCAATTCTTAATATATTAGTTCAATTTTAAAATTTTGATTTTTAATTTTTCAGAAAACCGGATGTAAGAAATAATCCGTTAAAAAAATAGATTTGAATATTTCAATTAATAACAAAAATAGAGAAAGAGATGGAGAGAGCGGTATAAACAAGTGGAAAGCTAATAAATTTTAATTTGTTCGTTGAAAAGTATTATCGCTACTATATTAGAAAAATTAAATTTTGTCATTTAAAATGCAATCAGCGAATCCAGGTCTCAAGTAATTCTGCAAACTCTTATATTTTGTACACCATGTATTATAATAGAAGTCTATCTCGCCTTGCTTGGTTTTCCATTATGGATACAATTAAATCTAATATATGAGGCGAGAATACGTTATACAAGATTTGTAATTAAAATGTTTAAGTAGATTAAAAAAAAATGATCTAACATACACATAAGTCTTTAAATCCGGATAGGAATAACAAGTCCACCACTATTTCCCTAAAATGCTTATAAGCTTTGATAAATCTCTTTATAAAATATAATTTAAATAACGAGAAAACTGTTGAAGAGCACAAAGCAATGCAATCTAGTAAATAGGGACGTTTAAAACCATTTCAAGCCGTATAAAAGTGAATAGGAAATCTGTCTGATTTTAATGGCTTTCAAAAGGTTATAAACGATCCTGAGAGAAAACATTAATAATGAGAAACATCAGGCAAATCGAAATTCTTCGTTGTTACCTGAAGGGCCATTGATGTGCTAGAGGCGGAAGACATGTTGGGGAGAAAGACGTGGCCGGGATTACCAAGCCGACCGCTTATCTCTTGTCCTCCCACCACCTAACACGCACACCGAGAAAAAGACAAAAAAAATAAATGTTATACGTATCACTTAATGTTTGGTACTTCTTAACTCACAACCAGAAACGACACAATAAAGGCAATACAGTTACAACAAACAACTAACAATTTATAAATGTATTATAGACTCGAAATGAAGATTTTATGGTCAAAAATGTAGAAAGGTTGTTCTAAAATTATTATTAACATAGTTTGCTAAAAAACAGATATTAAAGGTAGATTATATAAAAAACAATGTTTGAAAACCCTTTTTGGTCTATATACAGATCAAGTTCAAAATACTACAAAAATGAATGGTTAAAATTACGTAAAAAGACCAAATACTTCTTAACATATGATTATATTAAACAGTATTTTTATTAAATTTAATCATATTCTTAAAGAACCAAAATGGATCATACCAATTCCTTTCTATTTTTTTAGGATATCTATTCAAAATTTGGTCATAAAATTTCAAATAATAACGAAAATTATGAAAATGTACACCAATAAATAATAAAAAAATATCTTACCTGGAACACCTGATTTCCACTCAACTGGTAATTGGTAGGTACCAATACAGATCCACCAGCAGTAACACCATGTTGTTTGAACACCATGCCACCAGGCGGCCGTATTAGTGCTCCTTGTGGTTTTATATTAATATTTGAACCTAAAGAAGGACGACCCCTACCCCTAAAACAAAATTTAAAATAACATTAACACACAAATATAATAAAAGTTTGCTAACATAGTAAACACAATAAAAACAGCAAAATTGAAATAAAAAAAGTTAATTATTCTATTATTTTAAAAAACTAAAATACATTAACGAGCAAAAAATAGGTTACTTCTAAATGGTTTAATTTTTTTCTTTTAAGGTTGTATTTGCCAATTGTTAAACATTATACTATATTATGTAAGCTTACCTGAAATTCCAATGTTGAACCGCAAAGCATATTCTTTTATTAATACATCTATTCTCAAAAATCAACAAATTTACACTTTAACAAAGTACGTATTTTTGTTCTTGAAATTAATATGGAACGAATTCAATTAAAAAAAAGACATCACCAGTATCGTGTATTGCCCAGCTCTTGCGTTAATGACTGCTTGAAGTCAACCATGCATACTTTCAATTAAGCTGCAGATCACATTTTGGTCGATATTTTTCCAAACCTGCAGTAGCCACTCTCTTAAGCTTCACATTAGTTCTTAGACCTGGTGTGAACCTTCATGACAGACTGAGGGCTAGTAAATTAAATCGCTTAATTCCTACTTCATTTAAATATTGTCTAAAAATGCCATGTTTGGCTATAGTTATCTTATAAGGCATAGCATAACTATCTAGAACTATATTCTGTCCTAGATTTCAGGAAAAATTTAACCTTGGATTTCGATGCCGGTTTTCCAATGGTGGACAATATAAATACATCGTAATTTTAAAGTAACGTCAATTTTTGCTCGTCAGTGTACTATGAATTATATGTATTTTTACAAAAAAATATTTTTTTACCTGTTGAGCACACTCTGAGTACTCTGTAGCTGCATTTTGGACAAGAACTGATATTGATTAGTTTTCGACATGGCCTGATAGGCGGCAGCTGTCGCGTTCAGACCTTGCTGTCTCATTTTAGGCACTCTTGGTATCTTCGCTGGTGGTTCCCAATCTATTGGGGGTTCCAGATTCCTTTCAGGTTTGAACTTCCTCATGCAGGTCACCAAATGCCGAGAAAGTTTACCTAAAAATTAAGTATTTGTCAAAGATAAGTAAGTACTTTTTAATTGTTTTAATCAAAAACAATTTTTTTAATTAGACAAAAGAATCATTGTAAACAAAGGAATCATCAATAATCATAATATAAAATGGAGATTATGAAGAAAACACGTTAATTGTAAAAAGTAAGAATGATTCATTTTTTACAAAAGAAATACATAGGACAATATGATAATGAGGCGGCATAAGAAAGTAACGAGTGCAAAAAACAGATTGAAGGAATGGAATGGCGTTTGGGACAATATGAAAAAGAAGTAGGACACAGTAACAGATATGTGTTTAGAGAACACACAAAATAAAAGTAAACATACTTTTTAAAAAAATTCTGAAAATAAAAAATTCTAAACAGAAAAATTAATGACTTATTTCCTAGTAGAAAAAATAGGTTGTGGATAAATGAAAAAAGCCGAATTTATGGGGATCTGAGATAAGACGTGACCATTTTCTTTTGAACAGAATGGTCCTAACTAAAAAAAGACAAACGAGGCAATACATGTAAATGAATAAATAAATACAAAAAATAGGAGTTGAAAGGGAGACGAGTCAAAATGGATAGAATTATAAAGTATATTTTTGATAGTAGTAGAAAAGGCTTATGGTTCAACAAATCTAGTGAATAAAACGACAAAAATAAGCAAAATGGTGGACAGATAGCTGTAAATGATAAAAAGAAAATTGGAAAGGGTATTTACAAATCAAAAAACAAACAAGAAAGCAGTTCCATTAAACAAATAATAAAAGAAGAAACAAATATCATAGCAAATATAATAGGAAAATTGAATTACAAAATTTCAACATATTAGGGAACAACTATTTACCTTTTTGATTATCTTCAAATGGACAATTGGGACACTGATGGAAAGCAGGTGCCCTTTCCAAATGTCCTCTAACTGCATGTTCGGCTTCCATGTGGAACAAAATGTCATGGGGACTCCGTACTTCATATGGACAGAAATTGCACTTGTATACGAAATTTTTCATATGAGGCGTCTCCAAATGGTACGACATCGCTAAAGCTGACTCAGTTTTGAAATTACAAAATTCGCATTTTTTGAGGACAGTCTTAAAATGACCATTATTTTCTTTAGAGTATTCCAAATTCTTCACTAAAGATTTGATCGTTTTTTCAGTTTCTGGATTGGAACCACCTTCCCGATTGTGCTTACGCTTTTGTTGTTTCAGTAAATCAGTTTGCACATATTCTTGGACAAGGCCAAAACCTATATTGATGAAAAATTTTCCTAAGGGACTGTCAAAATACGAATAAGGCTTTTTGGAATCATCTAAGTCTTTTTTCAAGTCTGGTACATACATTGGATCACTTTTGTCCTAAAAAATTTGTAAAAACAAAATTGTAATAAAGTAAATTTATGCTAAAATTAAAAAAAATGATGAGAGGTGATAAAAAACCTATTACAAAAACAACAAATTGATAGTTTAATAATAAACGCATTGCAGAATGCCCAAAATGTTCCCTACCTCTTTCTTAGGTTTCTCACTCTGATCATCTCCCTTTTCATCTTCATCGCTCTTGTCATCACTACCTTCTCCATCTTTATCTTCATTTTTCTTCTTTTCACTTTCTTTGTTACTTTCAATAATCTGCGTTTGAATATCTTTCACAAAGTCTTTAAAGTCTTTCATGGGAGGTTTTTCATAAACATATGGTACAATAAAAGATGGTGCTTCAACCACAAACATGTCATCAGTTAAAGTGGGTAATAAAGGTGTTGTCATTGTAGGGGTAATAGTGGCTGGTGACAGTTTCGGCTGAGGGGCTGGGGACAGAGAAGTCGCGTTTACGGGAATAGGAGTGATTGTAGCTCTCATATTAGGGGGATACATACCTTGCGCAGGTAAAGCCATGGGAAGGACAGTTTGGTAATTAGACGAGGAAATTACATTGGATTTGGTATTTATAGGAACGGGTCCTCGACCTGATAAAATAGAATTAGTATCGATTATAACTAGAGTGGGTTCTTTTTTACCCTGAACAGAGTTACTAGATTTTGAAGCAATTTCAACTAATTTTTTAGTATCGTTGACCACTATCGCGGAAGGTTTTGAGAATTTCGTCTTGTCGGCTGGTATCCTTTCTACAGTAATTGCGTCGTTGCAGGCTAAAGGGTCTTGAGGTAAGACCTCCTCTACATCTGATTCACCTTCTTGTTCTTGAGGGCGAGGTGGAGCAGCAGGGGTGGAGGAAGCTTGTCGGTTTTTATCTTCTTTATCACTATCTTCTTTGTCACTCTCAACGTAAGATCGGCTTTTGTTCAGATTTCTAGAACTCCGCCTTAAAAGAGAAAACATTTTTTTACAAAATTATCTCTCATAACATTGAAATGTTGAGAAAATTCATTTTTTACTACTTTCTGGAATACTCATATTTTCATTAAATATACTTGATTTCATGACATGAATTCCCTGAAGCATGCACCTTTTTCTCAAATTATATAAAATTAAATTATTTAAATATTTTTACATCACTTTTTTTTTATATTAATTTAAAAATATATTACCTAGGCGTAACTGCTGGTTTGGTGTCTTGGACTTGTTTTTCTGGAGTCGCCAAATCTATGACTTCAGCAGTTCCATTTTCTTTTGGAGCATCTCCATCTGTATCTCCATCAACTATCATAACATCACCATCATCCTCTCCTCCAGAATCATTAAGTTCTATTGGTTCGCTATTACTAATTTTATTACTTTTACTATTATCTTCATCATCATCGTCAGAGTCTATTTCGTGGATTTCTACTATTTTTTCTTTAATAAAGTTATCCTCGAGTTTCTTAGAGGATTTTTCAAAGCTTTCAGTGCTTTGCTGGCTAGTATCGTCTTGAAAAGATTTAGAATTCTCGTCTTCATCATTGGTTTTTGACCCACATTCACTTCCTTTTGTTTCTTGGCTACTTTCATCTACATTTTCCACAGAACGTTCTTCATTTATTTCAGAACGTTCTTCATTTATTTCAGACCGTTCTTCATTTATTTCTGAACATTCTTCATTTATTTCTGAATGATCTTCATTTATTTCAGAATGTTCATCATTTATTTCAGAATGTTCATCATTTATTTCAGAACGTTCTTCATTTTCATCATTGTTTTCAGAACGTTCTTCAGTTTCATCATCAATTTCTTGGTTTATTTTAGTTTCGTTTTCAACAGGTTGTTCATTTTCATCAGACTGATTTGTTTCCTCGGCGCTTTCTTCCATAGGGTCTGTTTCTTCTTCGTTATCATCCTCTGCAACTTTCATTTCAATGTCGTTCTCATCTGTGTCCACTGATTTAGTTACATCTGCTTTTTTGGAACTATCTTGACTCAATTGGCTCTCCTCCATATCTACATCATTGGACAAATCACCATTTGTTATTATTTTATCTAAAAAGACAAAAAGTGTTTCATACATTTTTATAAATTACAGATTTACTATAATCATAAAATAAAAGCCCACTAATTTATAAACCATAAATATATAAAGTGGTGTAAGTATTTTGTTAAAGCAACAGGGGCATTCAAGATTTAACAAATGAAACAAAAAGGATAAATCCAAAATCATTAAGAATTATTATAAAATTGATGTATTGGCCCCTAATAATTATATTCAATGATAAACAAGAGAAACCAGTGGAAAAAAGCTAATTTGAAACTAATATTTAAGGTAATTCAAACATTTTGGAAACTTTAATGGCAAATAACTGTCTTGAAGCAACTAAATAAATAAATAATAATATAAATAAAACTTAAGATTTTAAATTTACCTTCTTCTTTGGAAATCATATCCTCAACCTCCCCCATTTCAGCAATAGCTGCCATAGCCAGTCAGTCAGAACTGTCAAAAATTAGAAAAACAAATTAATATGTATACAGTGTTTACCAAAATATATGAGAGCAGGGAGGGCTTCCAATGCATACCAAAATGTATAAAAGCAAAAATTCCCAAATAGGATTTACATTTCTTTACCACATAATAAACTGAAATAAATATGTAATCCAAAGATTTATTTAACATGAACATTAAAAAAACTAAAATTTCCATCTGGTATAATTAACAAAGGGAAGTAGAAAAATCCTGATTAAAATGTGATGTTAAAACCTCCGGGATAAAAATTATGAGATAAGTGACCACTAGTTTGCGGTTTAAGGCAGGAGTTCATTAAGTGATAAAATATCTAATGAGTCAATATAAAATCAAATCTCTATACCTAATCTATTAGATATTATGGTTTATTTTTTTAAATTAAATATAGTATACTTTGATTTAGCTATTTTATTGTATTCTAATGTAAACCTTTATTTCTGAGATATGTTATTAAATAGATATAAAAAGTAAGAACACTTTTATAACCGGTTTTATAACACATTTGTACTAAAAGCAATTTTAAATACAGTACAATAAAAATTGAAAAATTCTAAATAGGTAGTTGCTCTTTTATGATTATGAATACCTTTAAAAAAATTTGTCAAAATGACCAATCATGAATGACTAAGAAACAACACATACTACTCTAGTGTTTTTATGCAATTCTTGAAATTTGACTTACTATTTCATGAATTAATTTAGTCAAGAATAAAATGACTACAGATTTATTATAATTTTAAACCATTTAAAAGAAATTTAAAAATAAATATAAAGAAAGTAAATAAAAAATGTGCATTAAATTGGTTTTAGAATATTTTTTAAGAAATCAATATGAATTTAAAAATGTGTTTAAAAGATAACCTAAAAATTGAATAAGTTTAAGATAATATAGGGATTCAAGACAGGTCCACACTTTTATATTATTTTACCCATAAAAAATGGTTTTATGAATTAAATTAAAATAAATATTTTGGATAAACATTAACCACCTTGAAATGTCAAATATTTGTCACGACTACACATTAAAAAATAGATAGTATTCAGGGCAAGGAAAAGTGGCCTCAAAAATAGAACGGGGGATTTAAACATTTTTGACAGTCAATTTGATATGTAAACAAAACCTTAAAATGACCAAAGTATGATTTGTTATAGTTTTAAGAAACGCAGTAAAACTATACGTAATGTGTCATGCAACTTCTGAGAACCCAGTGGGAAGGCAAAATTTGAAATCCCAATACCCCACCACTGGTTTGGACTGTGGGACTGTACAGAGAAAAGATAACAAATTTACCGTGTTACCAACGCCACTGGAGCATAGAAATATTCTTAATGTTGTCGTTATTAATTTATGTCCTACAACCCTGGTTGAAATTTTAGGTTATAAATAATAGAAATTGTTAAAACTTTACCATAAACAATTTAATTTTCTAATATTCCCGCCATGGCACATGGGATTTCACTTGAAAGAAAGAGAACATCTGCACCGCCAATAGAACTCTGTGACAATCGTCGTAAATACCCGAACTAACTCTTTACCCGCGATATTTAAAACTGTCGACACTTGAACTTAATTAAACAAAGTAAACAGCATATCACAACCAATTTATTATGAATAATTGTACTTATTACTAATTAAAAAAGTTAGGAGAAACCAAACACACGTCGCTAACCCCTAGCAAACGAGCACTAAACTGCCAATATGGCGTCTAACGGTACGTCACGTGACCCAAAATAGTGACGTCGACTCTCCATCCCACGGTGTCTTAAAATTTTTTCACAACGTAAGCTCAAATACAATTTTACAATAATTCAGAAAATTTATCGATTTCGGAAGAGCCGTGGCTCTATTTTCCAAGTATCTTTCCAAAACTGTCAAGAAAAACATTCAAACACTTGATTTTATAGTGATTTAAATACAAATTTACAAAAAATCTAAATAACGCACTATTTTGAGCAGAAAATCGAATATTCAAATTTTAAATAATTTTTCGATTTTAATTCGGGAAAATATATTTCTATATAATATTTTTGTTTCATACTTTTTCATTTTATTTAAAAAGGAAACGTAAAATCATCGTTATTTGCAATAGCCGGCGATTAAATTTTCAAATATTGCAAGGCAATGCGTTTTTCTTTTAAATTAAATTCAATCTAACAAGTTTGATTAAAAAAATATTTGGGATTAAATAGAAAATTCTAGTTCAATTTCGACATAATATGATGATTAATTCCGTGGGTATGGGGAATGGGAGACTACCGCACCCGGCAAAAAACAGTATAGCGGACTCCCCTCGAAATCGAGAATGGTTGCGCCCAAACCTCATTTTGTTCATGTATAAACTCTGTATCTAGTAACTTTTTCCCAACGCCTACTTTTGATGGTCTCCAACTCAATGCTTATGGACATTTATTTTTTTTTTTTTAAATATACAGGGCGATCATAAATTTCCCACAAAAAAAATCCATTAACTTTGTGAGGTTTTAAATTTGAAGAGATGAACATTGCTCTTTAATGTTTATGTTATTTATGAATGTAGCAAAAATATTGTGACCCAATATTTGGAATTAGAAAGTACCTTATCTATGCGTTTTTGTAATCTCTACCAAATTGATTATAATACTTTGTTGCATATTCGTAGCCACATACATTAACGTTTTTTTGTTTTTTGGCTCAGCATGTCTACTTCATTCATTGAATAAGCTATTCCAAAAATGTATTGATATATAATACTTATATTTTCTTAATTCGCATTGATTTACATTTTTATATAAATATCTTGACGTATATCTAAACTCAAGAAAAACAAAATTTTAATCTAGTGATAATATATATTTTTTCAATAATAACTTTGTATTTATTGCTCTGCGTGGACGAAATGCAGAGACTAAAATTCAGTTTTTACTTCCTTAGTATTTGTGTACATTCTTTAATCACTAGGGTGTAAAAAATTTAAGCTGTATGACGTAAAATGTGCGCTGAAGTCCTTTTCCATAATTTTATTTATATATTAATTAATATTACTGCAACGATGAGAAAAAACATTTTTTATAAATAATGGTTAATTTGAATTATTTTTCATTATTATTTCTCATAATTATATCTAAATATCTTACGAGCTACTATTCAAAAAAATAAGGTAGTTGGGGACTAAAATGTAAATTTCACGCTAGGGATTAAAAGAAAATACATTATTAAATATCTACTTGGTTACAATGCAAGAAATTTTATTTTTATAAAACGTCGTTTTAGTATATACTACAAAAAAAAACAACTAACTGAATGTAAAAAATTGTAACTCTTTTAGATGTACACATTTTTGGTTAAGTTGAAATTTGAAAAAAAATGTATGACATAAATTGTACATCCACAATTTTTTTTACATATTTATTAATATTTCCATAACACTAGGAAACAAAATACTTTTTTAAATAATAAATAGTCAATTTGAATTATTTTTCATAATTCTATTTGAATATTTTACGAGTCGCTGTCCAAAAAAATGGGGTGGCAGTATGGAACTAAAATGTAAATTTCACGTTAGGGATTAAAGAGAAATACGTTAGTCCCCAATATATTATTAAAATGTCTACTTGGCTACATACAATGCAAACAACTATGACGAATTTTATTTTCATAAAACCGAATTTACTGTATGCAACAAAAAAAATCAACTAACTGAATGTAAAAAATTGTAACTCTTTTAGATGTACCGACGTATTTTTGTATAATTTAAAATTTGGAAAAATCAGAGAAAAATCCCAATTTTGATGTTTTTTGACAATTAAATTAATCTTACTTTATGGAAATTATTCATAATAAATACGGAGAAAAAAATAATACTTATCTTGAATTTCCACAGTCTTCCAAACTTCTATCTGTCTTCAGAATATTGTCAGATACAAAAATATAGGTAGACCTGAATACATATTAAAATGCATTGGAAGACTGTGGAAATTCAAGATAAGTATTATTTATCATTCCATATTTTTTTTTTGAAAATGTTATTTTTCGTTATTTTCATTTCTAAATATTTTCTAAATCTTATTGAAAATTTCAGCGAAAATTTATATGTCCCATTTTTATTTCTTATTTAATTTATCGTGTACAATTCTATTTTATTTAATATTAGTCCGTTCTTTTTATCAGAAAAAATTATCTAACATAATATTTATTAAAAAAATATTTTTTTTTTCAATACTCTACTAATATTAAGCTATGCCTATTTTTTTAAGAAGCATTTCTCTGGGCTCTAATTAGGGACTGCCTTTGGTCCGCGTACCTCTAAATTCTAAAAGAAAAATCAATTTTAGAGGCGAAGTTCGCTTATCCTGTGAAACGTCCCGAAGGGAAGCCTCAGCAAAAATCTTTTTCGTAGAATGAAAATTTCGCAGGCCACCTGTAACGCGATGGTACCCGATACCCGAGTATTGATTTTCCAACCCTATAAAAGCAGGGGAACTTCATAATAAAACGAAATTATGAACACTTAACTACTAATATAATACGGCCATTTTTTACTCCCTAAGAAAAAATCTGCGTTTAAAAACTCATAATGGGTATGATATACGTTAGGAACTTAGTTTTTGTAGTTTTTTCTCAAATAAACAAATATTTGTTTTTAAAACACAATTTAAAGTGTTGTATAGAGAGTATATAACAATTCTGCAATAGATTGAGATTTGCAAATTTTTTAAACGATGTTTCAATTTGCAGACTAAACGATATTTATTATTTTATGTAGAAAGAAGTCTATGAAACTATCTTTTAATAAACAGGAAAAAGAACTAAATTTTTTAATGGTTTTAGTTTGATTTAAAATTTTTGTCAAAAAAAAATTTAATTGAAAATTACAATATTATTTCTACATTTTTCATTCACTTTTTACAACAATTTCGGACTTAATATAATTTTTCTTATATTGAGTATATACCTGAAAAAATGCGTTTTTAATTAGTACTAGATAAAAATACATTTAAATTAAATTATAAAATTATTGATATTTATTACACAAGGTGTCCAAAAACAAAAGGAAAACTCTTATATAGGATTACTTTTTGTACTGATGATCAATAGGGCTATTTCGTTAGAGATACAATATTGCTTACCTTTTTAAGAAACAAAAAAAACTACAAACAAAAATGTAAAAAAAATGCGATCGTTTCCGAAGATAGGCGAAAAAAAAAACAGAAACAGTCTTTGTTTTATTTTATACGGTCTTTTATTTATAGGAAAAAGAGAATCAACATTAAACTTTTTGATTCTCTAGAGATAATCGCAATTAGATTGTCTATTTCTTTCTAAATTTAATTTTTTCCTACTGAAGCGACCTTGTATATCGGTTTAAGAAATATCACTGTGACTAAGGATACAAAAAAATTCCTTCCGGTAATTATTAAGAAATGAGACAATCCCAAAAAAAAATTCAACCATTCGGGTACCTTCTAACCTACCTAAAAATAGTAAATTTATGGTGATGGAAGAGATTTTCATTAATGTATTATGAACAAAAAAATTTTTTCATTGATTCAAATTTTTTACTTCATTGAGACTTGTGAGAAAGCTGTGGCGGGATGAAAGATGTAAAAATCTTGAACAGTATTTTTAAAAATCTCTATAAAATAAAACAAAATAATAATAATAATTACAAATAACAATAATTTGTTGCAATTATTAATAAAAATATATATTTTCTTGATTTTCAAAAACGCTTTTTTTTATAAATATAAATAAAAAATCCATTCCCTAATCTTGAATTACCTGTATGTATTGAACTATAAAAAAAAATTGGTTCCGATATGGCAAGAAGCCCCATTTCTAAATAATTGCCATTCTTCTTAAGGCCTAATATTTCAAAGTATGGTAAGTTTTAGGTAACTATACATATTAGAACTTATACCATAATTTATTGCTAATAGCTTTATTATCATATTCTAATGTTATAGAACCTACCAGTCGATTGAAAAATATTGGCCCTAATGATGTTAGAAAGATGACTCATTAAATGTTATTTACAAATATTTTCAAAATGTCTTTAATAAATATAGTTATTAACAGATAAAAGTCTCTCAAACTCAATAATGATAAATGTAATTTTACAAAAATCGAATAAATTCACAAAATTCGTATGGCACAATCTAATTTATCTTGGGAGAAAAAAAATGAAAATATATCAAAAGACCAAAAAAAAAATTACAAAACATAAAATTAAAAGCAAATACAAATTAAAAAAGAACACAAATAATAAAAATGAACGAATTTACTAATTTATATTACTATTATAATAATAATAATAATAAATAAGAGTATTTACCCTTATTACTCCAAACATTAGAAAATGGATCTTACAAAGCTGTACCTACACCCCAGGAAAAAAGTCACAAATCTCTACACTGGTAAAGTAAAGTAAAAGGCACTAAGTCATTTTTTTTCAAAAATCTTTTAACACATCAATAAACAAATTTTTGAGCTTTCTCAAAGATATAAAGTATCATCTCCTGCGCTCAGGAATACACATTTATTTATCAAGAAATGGCACCAGGCAAACAATATACATTCATTTGGCTCTTCTGGAAAATTTCATATTTGTGACTTTGGTGCCTTTTACCTCCGGTGTAGAAAAATATTACATTTTCCAGGAGGAGCCTAATCAATGTATATTCTTTACGCTAATAAAATAAATGGTGTCAATTCTTTCGATGTAAGTCGTGTATTATTGAGTAGAAGATAGTGCTTTATACCTTTAAAAAAAGCCCAAAAAGTTGCATTTTTCTAAATTTGATTTTTGAAGAAAATTAGCTTGATTCCTTTTACCTCCAGTGTACAGTATGGTAAATATTTTTACCAATCGGCGGCGTAATGTTTCTCATTATAAATCATGTCTAGCTTCTTCTTTTAGATGATTGAGATCATGTTTTAAACAGAATTTTTTCAATGATAATGTTTCACTCTAACTTCGTACTTCTTAATTTTCAGAAGGTTTCAATATGACTTTTGAGTATCTCCTATCGTCTTCAAATCTAATTGCGTACTGTATTTGCTTAAATACCAATTAATCTTTGTGAAAATGAAAAAGTTAAGCCAAGAAAGTCACGACTAGTGGTCCTATTATCTAAATTTATGCTTTCAATAAATATTACTTTCGACTAATAAAATTTTTAAGTTTTGGTGGCTCACCTCGAGTTTTTTCTTAAAAATTAGTCGTCGTCTTCTTCTTCGTCAAATGAAAGTAACGTTTTGTTCTTAATTTTCTTGGAATCACCCTTCCAAGGTTTTTTCTTGCTCTCTTCCGTTTCTTGCCTTTTTCGAGGTTTGAATACTATGGGAGCGCTCAAATCAGCAGGGGTTTCTTCAATTTCTGTGTTTGTTAAAATGTTTATATCAATAATTATTTTTTGGAACTATATTTTTTAGGTTTATACGCCGAAAAAATAGAGGAATCAATATCTAGAAAATGACATCAAGAATAATTAGAAGAGTGTCTCATCTAAAAATGGACTACTAAATTAATTATTTCTACTGGCAAATATTACATAAAAATTGAACCTTTCCTTGCGTTTTACTCCAAAATCAGAATAAACTGATAAAAAAAATTCAAAAACAAAAAAATTATAATAATCTCAGAAATCATTTTACATCAAACGAGATTTAAACAAGACAAAAAAAATGAAATCTTTTACGTTTTACGTAAAAATCATAGCAACAAAATGAACAAATTGATTTCAAAAACTCAAATACAAAAAAATTACACTAACCGACAAAAGTTTTTTTTTAATTAACCAAAAATTTTATAAAAAAAAATATAAATCCGTGGAATGAACGACTTTTATTAAATATGGCGGCTTAAGAAAATTTTATCTGGTAGCCTCAGTCAGAAGCAAAATACCGTTCCGTATAATAGACCAAACCATTTTCGTTAAAAGGGGAGTAAGCACCTTTCCAAAGTCTTACAACAGCTCTCCATGATCACGTGTTCTAAATCATCCGTACTCTTCTAACATCACTGTAGTTCCGTAAGTCCGGCTCTGTCTGGTATGCCGCAGGACGTGCGGAAAAATTAATGCGAAATTGTATTACCCAGGATAATTATGCGAAAACTTTATTTAGCAGAGCAACAAAAAATTCCCAAATTTGGTTTTTAATATTCCTTATTTTCAGTTTTTTATTTATTTGGAAAAATGTTGGAATATAAGGAGCGCTCTTGTTCAAATTTTAAATTAAATGAAAGCGCGGGTTTGAGTTGGCGCCACCGAAATACGCATGCGCAAAACGGAAACACCCGATTGCGTAAATTGATGGACTTGTAGGATAATTTGACAAACGTCGTGGAGATCATAACTTTTTTTAAGAAATTAAATTAAAAAATACGTTCTACCGTAATTTTGATCCCATATTACGGGTATCTAGCAAAATCAAAGGAATCAAGAAGGCATGCAAAAGGTATTTTTTATTAATATCGTTCCTACCTCTTTGTAACCTATCTTCTTCAATTTTGGCTTGCTCTTCAGTTAAATCGCCTTGTTTGAGCACTACAATAGTGGGTTTTTCGTGGTCTCTATCAGTTAGATCTTCCTGTGATACTTCCCCCCAGTCTTCACGCTAAAATAATTAATTTTATAAGTAAAAAACGTCGAGGAAAATGAACATAACCTACTTTAGTATCTACCGTTGGTCCTTCTTTATAACCAGCTTCTTTTTTTAACTTTTTGAGGAAACTAGGCTCATCTGGTTTTATAAAAGCAACATGCCTCTTAGACATTGCTTCATTGAGTCGATTTCGAAAATCGCAAAATTTTGAAAAACCACTAAGCTGTGACGCAGTGGGGCCACCACAACAAACTGATACGAAATTCGAAACACTTTTCCTTCACGGCATAAGCGATGCCAGTCTCTTCACGGATTATTTTCTACTTCTATCCCGCTTTTATTTTCCTACTATGTCAGCCTTTAGAAAACGTTTTCGATGGGCTAAAAAAAATAGGAAAGTACTCCTGTGACCTCTCCGCAAATAACACGCTAAAGAATTTATAAATTATTTTTTTTTAGTTCTGATTAATATTGGAGTTTGTTTTAAATTTTTAATAATTGCACAGTAGTAGTTTTACATAAAATTATTGTTTGGTACCTGCATATACAGGGAATTTTAAAATTTTGCCGGCTATTTTTAGAAACAAACATGACACACTTTGACTATTAAATTATGTATTTTTATACAATCAATAATGCTACAGAAACATTTAAATTTGCCCGTTATTGATTCAAAAAATCACATCTTATATAGATATCTATAATTTTCCTGCCACTTTCTAAGTAAATTTTAAATTTTCAATTATATTTTTACTAGCAAATAACTTTTTTTATTTAAAATAAATTTCTATCTAAAATTAACTCATTTAAAATGATAAATCTAAATTAGAATATTCAAATATTTAATAAGACTATACCGACATTTTTAATCGAAAATCTGAAATAAATTGTTTTGTGTAGCTTCTATAATTGATATTTTTCAATCAACGCACATTATATATTCACAATTAAAATCCATGAGCGAAACTAAAATTCACTGAACTAGAAAAGTTTAAGAAAAGTACATTTCATACATACATACATACTTTTCATATGTTTCACGCTCCACAATAGAATTTTATTTATAAAAACAACTACAAAACTACTATGTTGGTTACCTAAATGGCTTTCAAAGTCTTTCTGTCGATCTAATTTATTATTATTTTAAATTAATCATATTCATTCATTTTACGTACAACAAAATAATGATTCTACACGTGGAGTATAATTTTCTAAGACAATAAAATGTTTATTTAATTTAAAAGAATTTTCAAATATGCGGTATTATTTCAATTTAAAATTTTTCATTCAAAAATATATAGACATAGATATAACAAACACAGTGTACAGCTAAATTATGGAACACATTATTTTTTTCGAAAATAGTGTAGAATTTTCAAATAAAGCTTTAAACAGACTGATTTTTATTTATTTTTTTAGATTGAAATTTAATTTGTACAACGAAAACTTCTACTACTCTTTACTTACACTGCTCACACATAGATGGCTCCGTGCGTATGCAATGCAACAATGGCTTCAGTTCAATAGTTAATACTATTAGTTATATAATTAAAGACAAATTGTGCTAATAAGTTTAGTCAAAATTGATTAAAATCCATTGTAGCAGCATCTTGAAGGAAGGGGCTTAAAGAAAAAAAATTTTAAACGTTTATACCTAGTAGTAGTTTTATAAATAGGTACTTTCCGTTCCTGATATGTTTCGAAACAGCCTGTATATTAACTTATAAGTTAAAATCTAACAGTTGGAAGGTGTTCAAAAAAACAGAAATCTATTTTTTCAATATAGACGTTTCAGTCTTTATAAGGCCATTCTCAGGACATGAAATTAAATTCCTTTTGTCAACTTAATCCTAGTTAATCATAGTTTGGCTATTTTATGGAAGAATGTTCACTAATTTAATTTGTTCTATGTTCTATTGTAGCAATTTACAAATCATTCGTAAAATGAGTTACAGCAATCCAAACTATGTATACCTAGCTGGGATTACGTTGACAGAAGGAATTTAAGTTGGTCGTGTCCTTATAAAGACCGCAACGTCTGTAATGAAAAAACAGTTTCTTTTTTTTATCTCTTTAACAACCTCTTAAAATTGATCTGGATCGAAGTCATAGAGGGAAAAAAATAACAGCCTCTATTCTGTTTAAAGCATATTTGAGGGGGCAGGGGCAAAATACAAAATAAGTGACTATTCCACCCTTAGCTCTATGAAAAAAATAGGACCAGGTCTTAACAAAATATGACACGAGCATGCTTATTTATTTTATAATAGTAGGTACATATTTTTACCCGCATTTGATTAAAATTACTACAGTATTACTATTATTAGAAAAACCCATTTTCGTAAGTCACATTTTTTCTTATTTTCTCTATTATCTTATAAGCAATAGATTGACTAATACAACTTCCGGTTTGTGCTCCGATAGAATATGTTCAAGGTAACAAAACGTCAGCTGTAAAATTAGCCTTGAAAAACCACTTACAGTTAGAGCTGCACGAGCTGTACTTGAAAAAAATCTTTGGAAAACAACATTAATATTTTTTTAATACAGAAAAAGTAAGCAATACACATTGCGTTAACGTGTATTATCTGTTACATGCATCTTCAAAGAAATTATTATTGTTACCACCGTTCGATTTATTTTTTCTACTTTTTCGTGGCCTCAATCATCAGGCCTGTATATTTCTTGTGTCTTCAGAATTGTTTTCCTATAATTATAGCTAATGCTATTGGTAATATAATGAGTGCTTTTAAGCTATATATACTTGGCTGTAATTTACTTTTTCTAATGGACCATTATTTTTAAAGCGACACCTAGTAAACAAAAACTTAAGCTGTGACAGTACACGCTATACGCAATGTTGACGTGTCAATATTCATTGACATTTGACTTAGTTTATTTTCAATAATTTTTCTCAATAATTTTAAAACGCCGGTTTGTTGTATTTTATATAAGAGTAATAGGAATCTTTCTATAAAAAATAATGGTATGTCTTTTCTTTTCCAAGATCTTATATTATATAGTATTGAAATTGTATTTGTTCTAGGTGGACACTTCAAGATTAACACGTTATGTTTCTCCTGTTAACCCAGCCGTATTTCCTCATTTAACAATAGTTCTGCTTGGCATAGGAATATTTTTCACTGCTTGGTTTTTTGTATATGAAGTAACGAGTACCAAAAAAACGAGAAGTCTGAAAAAGGAACTGCTGGTTGCTCTTGTCGCATCAATTTTCTCTGGGTTTGGAGTTCTATTTTTACTACTGTCTGTAGGAATATACGTGTAGTAAAATAATTTGTATTTATATACCAGAAGACTTATTTTTTTCACAATGTTTATTTACTTTTCAACGTTTTGTTTAATATTTTATATGTAAATAAAATATAAATATGTATGTCACAGTATTTTATTTTATAAAAATAAACAATTGTATTTATGCTCAGCAATTATGTATTTATAATTATCCAATTTGGATACTATTGCATGGTAAAGTATTGTATCCAACTCATTTGTATACATGCGTACCTATTTGCTATTATCCTATTTACATCCTGTATGCTGGATAATTTGCGTCCCGTTTGATGTAGTTCCCATAGAAACGATAAATAACAACACAATATAATCATATTTGATAAATATATTCAATATTGTGAAATAAAAATGCAGTTGAAATTTTTAAAAACTGTTTTAGAAGCTCAGGTTAGTGTTCACCTTACATATAAAATTCTAGATTTTTTCATATTTAAGAATTATACCATCATGTTTGTTTGAGTATTGAAGCATTTTCGAAACAACAGGTCATAATTATTTATCAGGAAAAAGGTTTACTAAAGATATTTATTGTTAATAGGTATCTCGGTATAAAACAATATTATTGTACCATAAAGTATAATAAAATCTGAGGTTTCACAGGTTACAGAGATGTATAAACAATGTCTGAAAACTCTTTGAGACTTAACAATTAGTTACATAACACTACTGTCGCTTACATCTTATAAAATAAAAATTTTAGTAGAATTTCATTATCCTTAAAAAAATCTCTTGTATTATTTATTACCCAAAAAGTATTAAAAAAGTGTAAAATTTGATGAAAAAATATTCAAAAAACGCTCATTCTGGTTATTTTTAACTAGGATCTGTAGCTTGTTACTAAGTTTCGTGATCTATAACACAAATACTAAGAAATAAAAATAAAAATGGGTTCCAGTAGTGTTGCGTTTTTAAGTGAATTTCATTGCATAAAAAATTGTGGAAGTCAGGAAAGGTGTGTTGACCATTTTAAAAAACTTATAGGATTCAAAGTTAGTCAGGTCTAATCAGCTCTTTTTAACATTTTTTGATGAACCTCTTACTTATTGCTTTACAGTGTACTATTCTGTTTACTGCGATTAAAAAATATATATAATTTTCTTATTCTGCGTTTTTTTTTGGAGTGTCTAGTTAATATCAAAAGTACGAATACATACTTTTATAAATTGTTTATAGTTATATTATTTCAGTTACCTCTAGTTCAGTTTCTTGACTGATTGATTTATTTATTAAAGGATTATGACTTCAAAACAGCAGGTCTTTGCTGGTCCCCCAACAATCAAAAACTAGCAGTAGCTACGTGCGACAGGCAAATTCTACTTTTCGATGAAAACGGTGAGAAGAAAGACAAATTTTCTACTAAACCTTATGATCCCGAAGCTGGAAAAAAATCATACGTCATCACAGGAATCGCTTTTAGTCCTGATTCCACAAAAATTGCCGTTGCACAAAGTGATTGCATAGTTTATGTATACAAAATTGGGGAAAAATGGGGCGAAAAAAAAGTAAGTTAAAAAGAATTGTTATATTATAAAAAAAGGCTACAATTAGGTCCATTATGATATGCCCTTAAGAAGACGTTTTTTAGGCAATTTGTAATAAATTTCCCCAATCATCTCCTATAACCTGCATTATATGGTTAGCTTCAGGCCCTATTATATGTGGTTTATTAGATGGCAAAGTCCGAGCCTTACAAACAAAATCAAACAAGTCTCAAAGCTTGTTTGCATCAGACAGTCTGGTAGTATCTTTGGCTTCAAATCCAAAAGGTACTGGATTTCTTTCTGGTCATGTAGATGGAAATGTGATAAGGTAAATATTAAAATAACTCAACTATAAAAACCTAAATATATCTTTTGACAATATCCTGTTTGAATAAAAACATAAAAGGATTTCATCAGCACATCAGAGATTTTAATTTTAGTCTTTTCTTCAGATTTTTTATAACAAATGATCATGGTGAAGATGAAGCTCAAGGAAGGATTGTTTTTCACTCTGTGCCCCCCTATGCTCTAGCTTGGCCACAGGGACATATTTTTGTCGCTGGTTGTGACAAAAGAGTTTCAGTATTTAACAACCACGGGAAGTTAGTCAAAAACTTCGATTACAGTAAAGACAGTAAAGAATTTGATTTTACCGTAGCTACTTGCAGTCCTAGTGGACAGGTAAGAGTTTCTATGGATTTATCATGAATCACAAAGGTTTCTTTATTTATTTTTAGGCAGTGGTTATAGGCTCTTTTAGTCGCCTTAGACTGTTCATTTGGAATACTAGAAAGTCGGTATGGGAGGAAACGCCCCCTAAGGAGTTAACTAATTTTTATACCATTACGGCACTGGCATGGAAACGTGATGGTTCTAAAGTTACTTGCGGAGGTCTTTGTGGAGCTGTCTTTATGTTTGAATCAGGTAAAAAAACAATCCATCTCAAAATCTTTACACAAAGAAGAAATCTCTTATTTTAAGACAAATTATCTTATTTTTATTGGGTACATATAATGTATCAATATTTTTATTTTAATATAACAGCTAAACTTTTTATTGAATTTAAAATTGAATTATTTTAGTTCTCAAAAGAACAGTATGGAAAGACAAATTCGAAATTACTTATGTAGGACCGAGTCAAGTACTGGTGAAACCATTAGATGTTAATGAGAGGGGTGTAATTTTGAGATCTCAGTATGGAGGTGAAATAGAAGATGTCAAGATAATGGGTAAAGATTGCTATTTGGTTGCAAGAACAGAAGAAACTTTACTTGTAGCTGATCTGGTCAGAAATCTGTTGAGCGAGGTAATGAACTTTAGAAATAGATTGAGAAGAACAAGCATTGAAGACCTACATCCTTTTTTTAGGTCCCATGGAACAATTCTGGTCATCACGAAAAATTTTACTTTGAAAACGTAAACGTCTGTTTAGTTTTTAATGCCGGTGAACTTACCCTCATAGAATATGGTGACAATGATATTTTGTGCTCAGTGAGAACAGAATTTGCTAATCCACATCTTATAAGCGTAAGATTAAATGAAAGAAATCAGACAACAGACAACAAAAAACTAGTTTATTTGCTCGATTTAAAGACACTTTGCATAGTAGATTTAGTAAATGGGTTCATGATAGGTCAAATCGCCCACGATTCTAAAATTGATTGGCTGGAGCTGAACGAGATTGGTAGCAAGTTATTATTTAGAGACAAAAAGCAAAGGTAAGTAGTCATATAAGACACATATACGTATATGATTAGTTCCAGATGAAGTTAACCCAAGAAACACATTCAGTGCCTACCAGCTGCTGAGCAGTGGCTATTTATGCCTTCCTATAATTTCTTGGAGCTACATTCTAGAAACTTTCTGGAGTAGATTCTGTGTACTAACGATGGCTTTGGAATGAATTATACTCTATGAGATATACCCGAGTACTACATTAAAAACAGTGTTGCAGAAAAAGGGTCCACTTCTCTAACGTCCTTGTTTATATCTATTACTTATATCTCCCTTCTGCTTTACTTGATTTCTTGAAGCATATTCTTCAAATTTTTTTTTTTCAGACTTGTCTTAGTTGACGTTTCCACCCAACTGAAGCAGACTATCTTCACAGGCGTAAGTTTCGTACAGTGGGTGGAAAGCAGCGATGTAGCTGTAGCTCAAGCCGGTACCATTTTAGCTATTTGGTATAATATTGATTTACCCGAAAATCCTACTCTCGTTACGGTAAAAGGAGACGTAGTGGACGTTGTTAGGAATAATGGAAAAACAGAAGCGATTTGTGTGGATGGAAATAACACCTTTAATTTAGAATTAGATGAAGGTTTGGTAGAATTTGGTAGGTTTTTAAAATAAAAAATTAAATTATTAGATACTAGGAAGTATGTAGCGTAACAACCTTTAGTACTTACATAGTGTTGATTGAATAGTTTATATTTTCTTTTACTTATTTCTTGTCTCCAAACTTATATCTGTTTAAACAAACTGAGATATTTGCTTATAATAAAATTTGAAACAACCTGCCTGTATAGGCATAGGCTCTTTAGGAGAGAAAAAAATGTGATAAAGTTCAACCATAAAAAATCGAATTTATAATGTGTTTTACACATTTAAAAATGTTTTAGGTACTGCATTGAATGATAACGACTACAACAGGGCGGTACTCTTCTTAGAGAGCATGAACAACACGTCTGAAGCAGAAGCAATGTGGCACACGCTGTATTTAATAGCTATGAAACAGCATAACTTATCCCTAGCTGTTCGATGCAGTACAGCACTAAAGGAAGTCGCAACAGCTTATTTTTTACAAGAAACATCTCAAGAAGCCCAAAAATTTGAAGAAAAATATAACGAGAACCCTAATAATTCCCCCGAAGTTTGGGCTAGATTATCAATATTATTGGGAGATTTGAACACTGCTGAAAATATTTATTTAGAACAAGGGAATATTGAGAAAGCTTTGGATATGTATAAGAAATTACATAAATGGGATGAGGCATTAAGGTAACTATTTATATGAGTTGAATGAAAATTTTATAAAATTTACTTAAACTCTTAAAAATGGGCGCTCAACATAAATTTTTGGTAGTTCACATATATATTATTAGTTTTAATATCGCACATCTTTTTTTTTGTACTTAATCCAATATCTACATTGATGCTTGATTTTCATATACGTAGGTTAGCAGAACAAAGAAATTACGAACACTTAAGAGAATTGAAAGATGAGCACATGTCACTATTAATGCAAAGTGGACAATACGAAAAAGTTGGACAAGTTTTAGAGGATGAGGGAAAATATGAGGAGGCGTTGAATATGTACTTGAAGTCAAATAAACTCTTAAGAATTCCTAATCTTCTGAACAAACAGGCCAGTTTACTCAGCGACCCTAGCATTATAGCTGGAGTACTAAAGAACTTAATCAAGCAGGAACTGTATGAACCCGCTGCAGAAATTTATGAAAAATTAGATAAATCGGATTTAGCCTTGGAATGTTACAGGAAAGGTTGGTTAAACATATCTAACGTTCTTTTATAAAACCCAGCATTTATTTTATTTCGAAGTATTACTTCTTTACACTTAATTTGAAATTATAATCATATGAGTATATTTATTTCAATAAGGGTTTGCTATTAGTTTGTTTTACTCTTAATGTTAATTTTGAAACTAAAATCCCTTTTTTAGGTAAAGTTTGGAATAAAGCTGTAGATCTTGCAAGAAGTGTCACACCGGATAAAGTTGTACAGTTGGAGGAAGAATGGGGTGATAGTCTTGTAGAAACTAAGCAAATGGATGCAGCTATTAGTCACTACATTGAAGCTGGATGCACACTCAAAGCATTAAACGCGGCTGTTGCTGCTAGGCAGTGGAAGAAAGCAGTGCATATAATAAAAGTAATAGATGACGCCGATACTGTTAGAAAATACTATGAAATTATAGCTGGACATTTCGCTACCGTCAAGGTCCGTATAGCTTTTTGAAATTCAGGTAATTTTCTATTTTCACGCCATTAATATATCTTAGGATTATACCACGGCTGAAAAACTTTATGCGGCTTGCGGAATGTACAAGGAAGCTGTAGACATGTATAATGAAGCTGGACAATGGGAAAAAGCCCACGCTATAGCTTCGAAGTATTTAGACAACGAAGAAGTGGCAGATATGTATTTGAATCACGCTAAAATGCTGGAAGAATCTGGAAAATATCGTGAAGCTGAAAAATTGTACCTGCAAGTTAATTCTCCTGATACGGCTATAGCCATGTACAAGAGAGTAGAGCAATATGATAATATGGTAGGTATTATATTTTCTTAGTTATAAAACTATAAAAAGATTTTTATTAGGTGAGACTTGTCGAAAAATACCATCCTAATCTTCTCCAAACAACTCATTTACACCTTGGTCAACAACTAGAGAGTCAAGGAAAATACAGAGCGGCTGAGATTCATTTTTTGGCTGTCAACGAGTGGAAAACTGCAATGAATATGTACAGGAATTTGGGAATGTGGGAGGAGGCTTACAGGTATAAAAAACACTTAATATATGCTAGTTGCGACTATTTGGCTAATCACCGCTACCTATTAGAAATGCATTAGGCGCTTTCCCGTTATTAAATAATAAATAAATATTTGGTAGCGAATTATCAGCTGGGGTTTAGTTATTTCCCGATTACTTCAATTATACTCGGAACTACGTTGTAGAAAAGTTTGTAGAACGGCAGGTGTAAAAGCGTTGATTTCTGGCATAAATTATCATTTTTTTTAAGTTTATTCTGCAATTTCTATGTTGTATTATCCAAATAGCAAGGTGACAATTTTATAGTATTCGCTACAATACTTTAGTAAACGAAACAATCCTAGTAACAACTTTTACCTTGTCGTTTTTTTGTTAAAGTTATCTGGCAACAATGTTTTTAAAAGTAAAACTTAAACAGTATATTTATAAATGATTACCCATATACGAAAATTAATTTTATTCAGTTTAAGTAGCAACTTCGTAATTTCTACATTTTTTAGTATCACAATATATATTAGTAATGCGTTGAACGTTAAAAATTAGGTAATTAACCAGTTTCTAGCAATGACTATTATATCCTGGAAACTATATTAATTTCTTATGTAACAAAATATATTGTTTATCCCTTTGTGCATTTAGCATATTCGGTATTTATAAATTATTTATATTATTTTACAGAGTAGCTAAACAAAATGGTGGTGGTAATGCAGCGAATCAAGTAGCTTTCTTATGGGCTAAAAGTTTACATATAGATTCAGCTATCAAATTGTTAAACAAATATGGAATCCTAGAGTCAAGTATCAATTATGCTTGCGAAACATATCAGTTTGATTTTGCTTTTCAACTTTGCAAAAATTTACCGAACAAGGTAATTTTTACTAATACAACCGTTTGCTTGGTTGATTACTTCTATTTTTCTTCATTTTTTATAGGTTCACGAGGTTCATTTAAAATACGCTATGGCTCTAGAAGACGAAGGAAAATATGCAGAAGCTGAGTCCGAATTCATCCAAGCAGATAAAGCAAAAGAGGCGATATCGATGTACGTTCATGCGCAAAATTGGATAAATGCACTTAGAATCGCGGAAAAATACGAACCTGGATCCGTACCTGAAGTGCTTCAAGCGCAAGCTGCTCAATGCTTCAAAGATAAACAGTTTCCTGAATTTGAAGTTTTGCTTTTGAGAGCTCAAGCGCCAGAGTTGATAGTTCAGAAGTATAAAAGTGAAGGTAAAATCTTTTACTTAACTGAGTATTGGAGAAGATGAAAAGCTTCTTAAAATCATATATCTAAAGTATGGAGTAATTTAGAAAGAATCTGTTTTCAAAAAATGTATTAAACCAATTTTTTTAGACATGTGGATTGATGCTTTACGCGTCTGCAAAGACTATTTACCGCATATTTATCCGACATTGCAATCAGAATACAGCAGTTCTCATCACAACCAAATGACAGATGTGAACATTGAGACCCTTCTTTCAAGAGCAAACGAGTGGGCTTTAGCAGGGCAGCACAAGCAAGCCGTAGAATGCTTGCTACAAGTAAATACCAGCATTACAGAGCCATCTATCGTAAAAAGAGCCCTCCTCAGAGCAGCTGATATGGTTAACAAGTTTTTGTTTGGTGATGAAGCATTGGAAATTATTAAAGTTTTAAGCCCAAGGTAAAAGAATAAATAATCTTAAACGGAATTTTATGAAACGCATTTTATTTGGTATATTCTTTATTTTTTACAGATTGATCGAAATTGGTGAACATAATGTTGCTGCTCAACTTTATGTAAGCATGGAAATGATGAAAGAAGCAATTGACGCATTTATAACAGCTGAAGAATGGAATAAGGCGAGGAAAGTGGCAAAAGAATTGGATCCAGCATTTGAAAATTATGTGGAAAATAAATATAAGGATAGGTTATTGAAAAAAGGGGACGTTGAACAACTGGCAGATGTTGGTAAGCATACCAAGTCCACCAATTCGAACAAAAATATGACAAATTTATTTTCAGATATAATAGGAGCACTAGACCTTTTGGCAGAACAAGGACAATGGGCGAGATGTATTGAAAAAGCAAAGTCCCACAGTACCCCAATTTTGCACAAATATGTTGCTCTCTATGCGGCGAAGTTGCTGAAGGATCGTTTTGTAATAGAAGCTTTGAATTTGTACTACACTCATGGAGCGCCTGCAACTCCACAAAACTTCAATATCTATAACCACATCGCAACAGAAATGTTTGGAGCCAATGACTTATCTGAACCTGACAGTTACGGTGTTTGGGAACAACTGAGACAGGTTTTATTAGAAATTGTAAATATTATTTTTTTGTATAAAGTTTGATTCTAAGAGACTGTTTGTAGAAATTACCCCCCACATCTTTTTGCATGTTTAAAAAACAAATATGTTTATTTTAAAACTCTTATTTTTATAGAATGATGGTTTGGAAGTGGCCGTGAATGTAAACGCCGATACTAAGGTTCATTTCAAAAAATTGCTATTGGTATCACATTATTATGCTCTCAGAGCAGCTTGCAGACAAGTTCCTTCACTGAAATCTATTGGGGTAAAAATTAGTACAGCACTTTTAAGATATACAGATGTTATTCCCGCAGATAAAGCTTATTATGAAGCAGGTAACGTTTTTTTTTTGACGAACTGGGTTAAAATTCTTATTAGAGATTCTCTTAGGTAAGGATTTAAAGGAAGATGGTCGTCTATCAGAAGCATTTATTTTTCTTAACCATTACTTGGATTTATGTGAGGCGATAGAAGAAGAGGAAGGTCAATTGGTTGATCACTCCGACTTAATGCAAACAGATTTTCCTTCAAATATTCCTATACCACCTCAACTATACCTAATAGAAGATCCAAAAGAACATGATAACATTAAAGAATGGGTTCTTGCAATTAGTATGGACCAGAAAATTGATCAGGTATGCCAAAATGACAAGACCCAAATCCTTACTTCTACCTAAATGAAATGTTTTATTCTAATTTCTAGAGTTTGCCTTTGGACGACAGACAACTTTTTGAGTCAGCTCTCCAAACTGGCGAGTCGCCTTGTTTGGTAACCGGTTATCCAGTCAGAAAACAACCTGTAACATTTGCTAAATCTAATTTACAGACCAACAAAAATGCTTGGAACAAGTTAAATATGGGTGCTAAAATGTCACCAGATTCCAATATCGCCAGTGCTATTTCTTTTATTATAAAGTGGTGTGGACCTCCCAATTAAATTTTGTATTAACATTTATTTTGTTGAATAAACCTGTTAGAAAGTTTGTGCGAAATTATTTTATTTCATTAATTTATCCTAACTATTTTATGTACGACATGGATAGAAAGTAACAATTAAAGATAATTTGCTAAACTGCAGTACTGGTTTTAATAGTCCGTATGGGGAGGGAGGAGAGGCTGACAACTAGCAGCCTTATTTAGGCTCTTTTTTGTCGTTCCCAAAAATCCCCTCTCATCACTCACATCGTCTTGTCTAAATTCAACTCAACACTGGCAATTAATAAATGTGTTCATAATAAATATGAAAAAATAATTAATACTTATCTTGAATTTCCACAGTCTTATTATTTAGTATTATTTATCTTTCCATATTTATTATGAATAATTTCCATAAAGTAAGAGTTGAAACAATTAATTTAAATGTGTTTATGTATAAAATAAATATTTGTTTTATAAAAAATGTTTATATTCATAATTTTGAAGTCATATTCAAAACATAAACCTTATAGATCATAATTTAAATAAAAATCTTTGTAGTATAATTTGTAAATATTAATATTTATTTGCAACGACGTTTTAATGTTTGATTTTACTAGGTTATACAGTGAAAAAATAAAGAGGTTCCAAAAAACGGTATTAATAATAATTATACCAAAATTCAATAAATAACGATTATGATATAGATTTTTTTTTAAAAACAAGATATTCTTATCGGTAAATATCTACAATCATTTTTCTCGATGTTGAACTGAATTTCCCTTAAGTGTAATTTTGGTTTGAAAATTTACCAATTCCAGTTAAGTTTCGTTTTTGAGTTGTTCCTGTTTGCTTTCTTAAATTAGAATAAAAGAGTCAATCCTATGCTTAAATCATAACAATTTATTTATAACAAAAAAAATATTCTAAAAAACCGCATAAAATATAATTCAATCAAGAATTGTTTTTTAAATGTGGTATCATTTGGCCATATAACAAAATTTTTAGAAAAACGATTGTTCCTTTTGGACATTTTCTACTCTATTAAAAACTAACACATCACTAAAGTATTAAAATCACATTATTTTTTTTACTTTCATTTTAGATCCGTATTCAGTTAAACTGTGCAAGACATCTAATACACAAGCAAATAAATCAATTAATTATTTAAAAAACATAAGTCCTAAATCCATGATTGATATTTTATATGTAGCTTGTTTTTAACCTTTTTAATTCGATTTTATCCAAATATATAAAAATATGGCGCAAAATTCTAATTTCCTTTTCCACAGGGTATTGAATTCCAATTAGAATATCAGGATAAACTCTGAGGCAAAGAAAGTACGGATCCAGAATCAAACATTAGAAGATTTGTATTTCAAAAAACGAAAATTTCCTTTACTAATTTTTCGAGATATTAAATGTCTGTCACTTGAAAAATAAAATATCAATTTAATATTATTATATTTTGTGATATTGACGTGCAAAATTCATGCACTCCAAAGAGATAAAAGTTTACAACTAAAGATAAAATAAAACAAAAACTGTTTACTAGATCTATAGGATCTACAGGAAGTTAAATGTCTAACGTCCACATTAGAATACTTGAAAACCATGTTTACTGCATAAACAAATGTTCAGCAGAAGGTAAAGGTGCCAAACCATCCGTTACGTTAGGTAGCTGTGTTAAATCGGGTAAGTTGCGAATATGATTGTGCAGCTCTGTCCTAACGTTAAATACTTTTAATAATTTCTCCTGATATTCCTAAAAAATGAAATAACTATTAAAAAGGATCAAAATTAAAGAGTCTGAAAATAAAATGGGACATCATAGTACAACTTGAATACATTAACCCTACTGCCAATAATGTCTAATATTTAAAAAATAAATCTTACTTCTAAATTTCGCTCTGCTTGCGCTAATAATTCTTCTTGCACATGTAAAAAATCTCGCATCATTACAGAAACTTTCTTTCTATATTCCATTTCAGATGATAATCTGTTATTATACTGGCTTAATAAATGTACTGCTTCTCCTACTTGAGCACTTAGTTTTTCAGCAGCTTCCTTATCTTTAAAAAGTAAAGAGACTTGAGAAAAATATATATGAAACTTAAAACTGTCTAATTATATTTAGTACCTGTAAGTTTCATTTAAGATACATTATTTATTTACCTTCTATTTTTGATATTAGAGAAACTTCAGATACCTCCCTAGGCAATTTAGCAATTCTTTCGCGAACCAACTCATCAGATGATGCAATATTTAATTCCAAGTCTTGTATTGCTTTAATCAGTTCTTCGGGTTCTGGAGGGTCTCCTGCAGGTGTATGAGGACTTAACTGTATGTGAGTTTCAATGGAACCATCAGAGTGCTATAAATAATTAAAATAAATAAAATCTGTATTTTATATATATATTTGATCACAATCACACAAAATAATTTTATTACCTCTACTATTTTTTCAGTCTCAGATTTCCTTCTCTCTCTATTAAGGGAGTTATTTTCATTTATTTTAATTTTCTTATTTGGTGGTTCATTGCCTAGAACTAAAATTGAATCAAGTTTGTGCCATTTTCTAATTAACAGTATTAAAGATAGGTGAATCTGCATTTTACCACAAGTTATTTTAATATTGTTCTTCATATTGAAACAATTATTAAATAACTTTCAAAATATGGTACAACAGTTTACATTATTAGTTTCTCTTCAGGAATTAGTTATTTTTAAGAAATATTAGTAAAATTTGATTCCAAAATACTGATTTATTTTGTATTAATAAGCAATCAAGCAGCCTGTGTTAAATTTAAATATTACCTAGGGCTCTTTGGAATTCGCTAATTAAAACACTGTCATATATTCCTCTATCATTCCAGATATTAAGTAATCTATCCAAACTATTTTTAGTCTTTTCATCACACTTTGACATATGTTCAAAGGCCTTTTTCATGTGTACCCTAAATTCTTGTCCATATTCAGGTCCTTTTTTCTTACTATTCTGAATTACATCATTAGCAAGGTACATCAAAGTTAGTTTTTTTGAATCTTTAGCTAAAAAAATATAACAGGTTTGTATATTAATAATATTGGACATTTTAAAATGTTTATCTTACCTTTTATAAGCTCTCTAATCCATATTTTCGCTACCGTACTGTAGTGTTTCCTATGATGGATTAACCAAAGGCTTAAGGTTTGAATACTTTGCGAAGAATTGTTAAGTTCAGTTAATTTTTTTATGAAGGCTGATTCTGTGAATCCTCCTGCCATTATTTATTTTAAATATTCACCTTTTCTCTCAAGATCCCAACTAAAATGCCGTTTGCAAACTTTTTGTAAATATAACCACAAATATTACTAAGATTTTTAATAGTTATTTGTTACATTGTTAGGTTCTTAATGTCTTTCACGTTCCATTTAATTTCTCTCTTGCACCTTCAGTAAATTTCAGTTTGTATCCTTATTTAGTGACACTATAGAATAAAAATTTTGAAAATCGTGTATTGGTGGAACAGAATCGTTGTTTTGTTGAATGAACGGAACATACTTTTGACATACATATAAATCGCCACTTGACAATTGACAGTGACATAGGCAATTGAGGTTTATAGCGGTTTAGTTGTGTTTATCAATGAGAACAAATAATGAAATAGGTAAATAAATTAAATAAAGTTTATAACATATGATACAATTAAATTGTAAATATGAAGATATTAAAATCAGTAGCTGCTTTTAATAAGATTTGAGGGGCGTCGAAAATAGAAACTTGACAGGTGTCAAGTTTACACTAAGTTTTCTCTTAAATTACTAATTTAATTCAATAAAGACCATAATATTTATCTATCCTATAAGCGTTAAACTAAGTATTTGCTTTACAGATCTGGTGAAAGTCCCAAATGCTTCAGAACATACTTTGTAAATTTAAATAGCGGCATGGTGCACTGTGTTGAGTCCAAAGTGTTAAAAAGTAGTAAATGGGATGAATGAAGACGATTTACTGAGAAGGTCAGCCGAAGAGCGAGAGAAAATATTTATAAGGTAAGAAATAGAATATTCCTTATGTTTATTTTGTATTGTCATTCAACTATTTTTTTGGGGAATAAAGTTTAGGTATATTTTATTTCTAGATATGAGCAAGGTAGAGAAGGAGCCGAAATTGATCCTTGGGAAGATCCAGGTTTTGAAGTCTACCACACAACAGATAGATATGGTTTCATTCATGATAAAAGGCTACCATCCAAAGTGGACCCACAGGAAGCAAAGAGGCTCCAGATTGAAGTAGAACGACAGAAAAAATGGTTGAAAATGTACAAGAATTGGGACAGTCCGGCTGTAAAAGAGAAACTACATTCTAGGGTATACAAGGGCATTCCCAATTCTTTTAGAAGTGAAGTTTGGTGCAAATTATTAGAGGTATTTATAATTAAAAAATAATAAGAGAAAACACTAAACTTTTTTAATAATATGAAGTTAAATTCTCTATTTCTATTATAAGACCATTAAAATGAATAATTGATAAGTGGTATGAAATTTGAAGGTAGAAAAAGTAAAGAAACAAAATAAAGGTCAATATACAGAAATGATGAAACTAGCTCAAAAATATTCAACTGACGCAAGGCAAATAGATTCTGATGTAAATAGACAGTTTAGGGAACATCTGCATTATAGAGAGAGGTATAGCATAAAGCAGCAATCCTTGTTCAATGTTCTGACAGCTTATGCCATGTACAATTCAGAGGTTAGTACAAATGAATGATCCATGTTTTATTTTTTTATTTCATTAAATGAAATTGTTTTATAGGTAGGGTATTGTCAAGGTATGTCAGGTTTGGCAGGTGTACTTCTTATGTATATGGATGAAGAAGATGCATTTTGGGCAGTCCACATCCTTTTAACAAATCCTAGATATGCTATGCATGGCCTATATAAAGAGGGTTTTCCAAAATTAACTCGTTTTTTGGCTCATCATGATAGAATTTTGACTAAACTACTGCCAAAAGTCAAAAAACATTTTGACAAACATGGATTAGATGCCATCTTGTACTCTTTAAAGTGGTTTTTTGTGTGTTTTATTGAAAGGGTAAGTATTTTTAATAAAACTTTTAGGCTTAACAACATTAATAATGTCTTCTCTTATAAAAAATATATTATGAAGTAGATATTTTTTTTAATTCCAAAACATTTTCATTTTTGAATTTTTGTTTATATTCTCCTTGTATTTTAAAAGGGTGAATAGATCAAGCGAATTTAGGATCAAGTCAAGTGAGTTTAATTGTTAATTAAAGTAGGTCATAAGGTTACAAAAAGTGAGATAGATACGTTTTGAGACAAAGGAACTAAATATAGATTAATTTATTCATATGCACATTAGATCACCCATTTGAGAAAATCATAATTATACACTAGAACGGATTTAGCAATTTGAAAAAATGCCAAAATAAAGCTGAAAATATTTGAATATAACCAATTTATAGTAATAATAATATAATATATATTGGGTTTTAATGAAATAATTTTTAAGGTTTATTGATAACAAATATTCAATCAATTTTATATACTTTGTACTTAATAAAATTGTACCATATTTTGTGTTTGTTATTCCTTTTTTACTATATTGTTTATAATTCCATTGGATTCTTTCATTTTCTTTGTAAAGCCTATTGTGTGTGTTTCCTGTGATTTTCTTCCAATTGATCCAACAGTGCATTTGCTTTATATATATTTCTATATATTTATTTGTTTTCACTTGTCCTTTGCATCTGTTTTTTTTTGTCTTCCTATGGGCTTATGTTGGGCGATTGCAATTTCAAAGGTATTTCTGAACTTTCTTATCCTGCATTGTCTTGCAGTTGTAAAAATGTACACACTGAATCTTATATACCTGTTAAACAATAAGTGCGAGCGAGACAGTTATGTAGCATTCTGCGTGTTCGAGAGAGAACACATTAAAAGTGAAGTTTCAATTATGTAGAATACAATGGCTTTTTTGTTAATCTTGTAGAAAAGTCACATTTAGGAAAATTTACTCTTTATCTTTATTCATTCATATACCTGTGCTATAAAAACTTCATTGTTTTTTATGTATGGTTTAATTACACTAGTCAAAAATAATTTGTGCAATTTGTAGAGCAAAAACTACTAAAATTTATTTTATTACTTTATTTAAAATTTGTGACTACTTCTACTAGAGTTTTTTTTTTCTTTTCATAATTTATTCTATTTTTTTTCTCTAACTTTTATTCTCTCATTTATACTCAGTTTATTTCTTTTAACCAATTGTACTAATCTGTTTCCTCCATATTTCTTTTATTTGTTAAGTAGAACTTCTGGTTTTCACCCCAGGGGAGATATAGGTAGACGTATTATTTGTATACTAAGTATTACATTTAATAACTTTTGAAGAATGTGGATCTAAATAGTACTTGATAGTAGATTTTAGTATATTTTGAAAATCTACCATTAAAAATATTTTTCTTTTGGTGAAAGTTTATTGATAAGTTTTTAACAAATTGATAAAATATAACAAGAATCTAGTCTTTCTCCCTAAATATCGCACTTAATCCTTCCTTAGAAAGTTATTTCAAGGGGGTCTTTAATGTTTTCAGCTTCCTTTTAATTTATGTTTACGAGTTTGGGACATTTACTTACTAGATGGAGAAAAAGTGATAACAGCAATGGCCTATACAATACTCAAATTACATAAAAGACAGTTGTTAAAACTTGGTGATATGGACTCCATTGTACATTTTATACAAGTAAGAAGCTTGTGAATATACTTCTTTATTGTTGAAATATTCCATTTGTTATATTCAAATCTAATTTAACTCAAAACTGGATCATTTATAGGTCAAACTATACAAAGACTTTCAATACGACGAAGATTCAGTGATACGACATCTTGAAGCTTCCTTGGAAGAATTGAAAAAACATAAAATCGACTTGCCTGGTCCTCCTACTAAAGACGAGCTTCCCCTGGGTCCTTTTGGTGTCTTTAAGGAACCAACTTTTGAGGAGATTGTCGGTATACGAAAGAATAAGTTTTCTTCACAGGAAAAACAGATGAATGAGATAGTGCTATTAACCAGTGAGACAGCGAAAGAGACCATCGAGATAGAAAAGGAATGTCAACTCTCAGTAGCCGACTCTGTCGGTTTTACAGGTACCGATACTGAAAATAACAGTACACTCGGTAGTTGCACCACTTTGGCTAGCAAGAGCAGTTTTTGTGATAGCGATGATAATAGTAGCGTCGATGAATGCACAAGGCTTTGATATTATTTATTTCAATGATTTATTGAATTTTTAGTTTTTAGCGATATCAAGTTCTTTTTATGTTGTAGAAGTTTTGCAAAAAAATAATTTGGCAAAAATGTTTGGCAACTTTAATATTCATGGCCTGGCTGTCCTTATTTGATTTGGTTTTGATTCAGAATTATCAGATTTGTTGAGTAAGATCTAGGATTCATAAAAATGAGACTCTTATACGGCGCGGAGCTGTGGAGCGCGTTTAGTCTGTGACCGCTATAAGATAATATCTCGAGTCACATTAAAACCAATAAAATCATTCTACTAACAAACATTGTAGTTGATAACAATGAGTCATTAAATAATTCTAGATAGGGGACTAGATTAAAATTATTGTTCTATTATAATTCGCTCTTAATAGAGTGTCGAGATATATATTTTTTTTATTCCGCTGCTTTTTCATCTTTTCCATGCTTTCCAGTTTGTTATAAATTCTTTCATCTCATTCAGTTCACTTTTTTTCCATTAGGTTCTTCCGTTATTTGTGCATCTTTATATGTTCTATCTACACATATTTTTCCTTTTTTCTATCTTTCCTCTTCAGGTCCATACTGTACTTACGAAATACTCTAAAAAACCTTATTTATTTGAATTATCGGGCTAAGAAAGATTTAGTAGTAATTGGTGAAAGCTCTACCACTTTATTGGTTACCTTTAAAAATGCATCTATTTTTACTGATTCTTATATGTTTTGTTTCTTTTCATTTTGGTTTTCCCTCAATTTTTCTCATTGTGATCATATCATTTACTGTAATTGGATTTATTTCATCACAGTTTACTTGCATACATTCTGCTTGGTATTATTGTTGCATCGTATAAGTATAAATTGATTTATATTTTTTCTTCAGTATTTGTGACATATTTCTTTGTATTTAAAGATTTAAAGGTAGCAGAACAACATCTGTATAAAATTTATATCTTTAAATACAGTGGCAATATGGATAAATTTAATCATAATTTATCTATGATTTTTGACAGTTGACGTGTTTCAAATCTGGAATTTAATAGATGAGTTCAACAAATGGGTGGTCAACATAACAAAACTGACAGTGAATGTTTTCAAGTTATCGAACTCATCTATTTTTTCTTTTTAACCTCAATTTTGACAGTGTAGACTTCTTATCATGTTTTTTAGGGATGTTTGGCTGATAATATATTTTCCAAGCTTATTAGTTAGTAATCTATTTTTATTTTGCTTTTCATTAGAGAACTATTTTTAACGAATTTATTTTTCAAATAAGTCTTATCAGGCCAATGAACAGTAAGTTGTTAATAATTTAACAGATGATTAAAAAAAATATGCATGATTAAAAACTTCATACGTTACTTTTAGAGTTAAGCTTGAAAAATCGGGTCATGTTCCTAAATTATTTTCACACATTTTCTAAAAAATCACAGTATTTTTATACTTAATAATATTTGCATTTAATTAGTTTTATGGTTATATTTTGTTAGCAATTTTGCCAAATATTAATATGCATGGAATTAAGGGTTGGTTCATGTAACACTATAACAAGGTAATTACTACAATTTTACATTAATTTTATTTTCATCACTATTACTTATTTCATCTCGCTAACATAACAGCAAAATAACAAAATCACCTTTAATCAAATAGTAAACTACAATTATATTTGTTTCATAAATTTAAAAAATATTTATTAAATACGAAGTTTAAAAGAAACGCACAGACTGCGAGTATATATCTACTTTTTTAAACCAGGTTTACAGTTCTTCTAACGGATCTCTCACCAAAAAGACGCATATGAAATAAGTAAAGAAATTTTTAGTCAAAACATGACTTTTGAAATAAAAAATGACTATATGCTCGGACAAATATTACCTATACATCTTAATTTGATATATTTTTTTATGTGGAAATAACGAGTCAATAAAAAAATGAAAGCATTCATCTTTTTAATATGAATATTTTATTATTACATGATATTGTCATACTCTAATTGCTGATAACAATAAATATTACATTTGTTCCAAACAGTAATGTGTATCGTTTATTCACTGTTTGACATAATGAAAATGATTAAGAAAATAAGTTAGGCAATATTAAAGTAAATAAGGTGTGTACATACTGTAAAATTAAATATATTATTTTCATAAAATGTTTATATGTGCAACTTCCAAACAAGTTGAAGATAAAATTCATTTAAAGATATTTCGTTGACCTGCTACTTGCGTTCAGAGAACAATTAGTAAATCCCTCGATAGGTGGTCGTTAATCCAAGCAAATTAGTAGGGGATGGTATTTAAACCCCTAATAATTGTATTGCTTGAGGAGAAAGTTGGGGTTACATGGAGGATTATTTTGAAACTGAATTTTAGTTTATTGTAAACATTTGATTGTGTAAGTAATTCATTTTGTATTTATTATGTTTTATTTTGAAAAATTAAATATCAGCGCTAGTTACTAAATTCCTGGCAGACATTCAAGTACGACCCTGTTGTTCTTTACTTTAAACTGAAGAATTTATAAGATTAACTGATAGTACTCTCCAAGCAGATAAGTCAACAAAATATCTTGAAATGAACTTTACCTGAAATTCAATATCACAAAACTAAATTGACAGCACTGGTAATTCCAATAATTTAGAACTATGACGTCAAGAAAGTACAGTGCTAGTCAATCAATTAAACACTGCCTTTTTTATAATGATCTCTTTTCAGTGCTGAATGTTTGTTGGTCATCAGAACAACAGACTTCTCTTATAAAACAGATAATAATTAATTTAGACCTTTTCTCACGATTTGTAGAAAATGCTACTTATAACGTGTTTAATATAATCAGATATCCATGATGCACGGGTGAAGATCCATTGGATGAACTGTAATGTAAACGTGTTACATTATCCAACTAAATTTATTCTGTAGAATCAGTTTAAATAAGTTCGTCTACGCTACCTTTATTTATTATTTTTCCCTGTAAAGTTCAATATAATCTTCAAATAACTTGTGTAATTTGTAACAAATACTAGTACTGAATTTCAAATCTCTTCCTTAGTTATTTTTTGAAATCCCGACCCTTTTTCAAAAATATAGTGTTAGTTTGCAAGTGTGATATTGTGTCTGAGGGGTACAAGGGATTTTTAACTTCTATTACATTGTGCAAAAATAATTATGAAGTGTTCATTAATGTCACATTTAGTACTAATGTTGCTAGTTTTAGAACATTCAGTGAAAATGTATTCAAACGTCATCACGTTAGCTCTGATAATACCTTTGTTATTTATTTATCGTTAATCTTTGAATTTAAGAAGATGAAGTGTGCCTATTTGGATTGTTCCAAATTCTCAGTATTTGTATTTTATTATTAAGTTTAAAGTCTCAAATCTCCTAATTTTCTCGTTGTAAGTGTACTTATAACATATGTACAAATATTTAAGCCTAACGCTGTATATAAAAAACTTTCCAACAAGAATTGTAATATATTTTTTTAATTTATTTTGTATTATTAAATTTTATGTTTCCGTATTTTATAAAAGTTATGTTGGTCATTGGTTTTGGTTTCTGTGTGTTTTTTCTGTAACTGGTTTTGGTTTTTTTACCATATATTTCTGTCTATATTGTGGAATAACTTTGGAAATAATACTTTTATTTCAATATTTAGCCATTTTCATCCATAAAGCACCTTATTTTATAAATTATCTAAAAAATACGTAAAGCTTGTAATAATTTGTTTCGTTAAGAGTTAAACATTGAGAAAAAAGTCCCTGACCTCTGCTGTTGCATTCAGGCTTCCTTAACCGCAGTGATTGATTCATTGGGTTTTATATTAATCCCTTACTTTTCATTCCAATGTTCTGTAGCTCCAACCGTCTTTTAATGTCTACAAAATATTGCGAAAATACGTTTGTTTATACAGTTCTTCTAATGTATATTCTGAAATAAAAGATGACCTAAATACAGCTCATAGGAATCTATAATGTAAATAAAATATTATGTACTCTCAGGTAATTTAAATGTGCCATCAAAATATTTAAAAAATTATATTAAATAGACTTTAAATCATACAGAAAAAGCTGTAATTCAAGTCACTGGTCAAATTGAAATTTTCAAATGGAGAATATGTATGAAATCCTCTTCTTTGTATAGCTGTCTATCATCAGAACAACTTACTTCTCTGTTAAAGACAGATAGTAATTATTTTATTATTTTTCAATAAATGCTTATTTACATTTAAAATGTCTAACCTATTATAAATTTTGATATTTCAATATTGTAATCAGTTTTTGAGAGGCTCTACCTATTGTGACATAACTAGGATATTTGCAGTCAGCAGTTTTGATTATCTTACCTTTAAAGAAAAAATATGTTTTAATTTTTATGGGTTCATTATTTCCATTTTAATAATGGCAATATAATTCTAATTTACAGTATGTGTGGACACACTCTCTCAGAATGTTTAGTGTTCACCTGCAGTCGAAACAGAGCCAATTGAAATGTATTATCGTGACTGTTGAATCTGTTAGGTTTCTCTAATTTCCGGGAAATCCATAAGTTGATAAATCTCTGCCAATGGAAGACTGAATCCAGCAACAGAATTACTCAACCAACATTTGTCTTAATCATTAACGTTAAATTTTTTTTAAATATTGATTTACCTGCTCAAATTACAGCCCTTGTATTATTTTTTGTTCTAATTTCGTTTTGTAAACTGGCTGTATTATTTTAGTATTGCCACCAGTCAGCATTTGAATTTGAGGTTAAAAAACATCTGGGACTCAATACCTAAGGGCTTACTTTTGGTAGGTTCGCATGATTCAGCATGCTATACCTTTTTTTTTACTTTTTCTAGATTTACGTTATCCCATCTCCTTCTGATCCCTCTTCCCTGAAAAAATTACTAAAACTGAAGATGCAAATAAAAATATTTTTTCATTTCATGAAGCTATTGGTGATGTGTATAGTATTCAATATATAAATGTTGTAAGGAGTTAGACAAAAGAAGGCTAAAACTACTAACACCGTGGGTGCAAAAGAAAGTTAATAGTACTGATGTAGTTTGGATTTTTTGCAGGCCATTAACCATGTTAAAACGAAAAAGATATTGTATTCTTATTTCCTTAAATGCTCATAATACGTTACTGATTAAAATAACTGCTCATCACATTTTTTAATATGGAAGTGGTCATCCTGGGTTCAAATTGTACAATTCCCTTTGCTTGTGGATTGGTACAACTATGGGTTCATTTTCACCTCACTGTAAATTCTAAAATATTTTTGGCATCACTTTTGGATTTTTGGATGTATTTGCATTTTAATATGTCGTAGAAAGTACTTTTGCTATAGCTATATCTATGTTCATATTAAATTGCGAGAATTTATAATTTTATCAAAATATTAATCTTTTAAATTTATGGTGAAGACTACTTTGACATAAACTTTTCCGATGATTTCAATGAGTTTGTAAGAAAAGGCTTACACGTCATGGAAAATCGAGATATTTGGCATAATTTGAATTACGGAGAAGGTAAATTGCATATTTTTACTATCGTATCGCTAGAAAAGTGACATATTTACATTTAGGATTTTGACAAATGAAGTTTGTTGAATCAAGTTGTTTTATGTTTGATTTATGAACTTCAAAAAAATAGAGATAAATATTTTTCATATAAATACATCCATTTAAAATTCTTCTAGGCTAATATCTCTCTCTACTATGCTACCTCTTGTTTCTTAATCCTTACCTTACCTAAAATGCTTTAAAATATTACCACAGAACATCGTACCGTTACAGAAGCGAGGGCTTGTGTAGACACCTTTGATGTTAGAAGGAATACATTTTCATTGACCGTTGACGTTAATATTCCTTATGATAAAAAGATGTTAACGTCAATTATCAGTGAAGATTTGGCCTCCACAAATTTACATGATTTTGCTTTTGTAACAGTATGGTATTCTGCGATGTTACTCTAAAAAATTTAACACATTTAAGCTTGATACACTAAAATGTTTTAAAACTTTTGATACATTAACTGTTTTATTGCACATTTTGACTTCTACAAAAATATTGAGAATTTGAAATATTTATAAAGTGAAGTAGCTGTTTTATACATTTTATGTTGAATAACGATAATAATACAAATCTTTGAATATTCTTGTGTTCTTCTAACTGTGTTAAATTTTTAGGTAAAATTGAAGAAGGGTGTTTAGAAGTACCTGTGTTATCATATTTTTACATGTTTTTAATACATTTGATTGCATCGTACCCTTATTCAAATTTGCTTTATACAAATAATAATATACCCCCAAATTAGGTATCTGTACCCCAAAATTTCCAGGTTCGAAATTTTCATTCGACCCAAGCATGGATGATGCCAGCTCCCTTTTAGATTGCGATCACGATCACACTGGATCGAGGCGTTCCTTAGCGGACACTAGCGTGACTTCTACAGCTGACTTATCCGTCTTCTCAACGGTAACCCGTAGCCAAGCTCACGAAAACAGCTTAGACACCCACAGCAACATGTCAGATAATTCAGTCGGCGGAGCAAGTTCGGCTGGTTCAGGAATTGGGGCAACGAGCAGTCTACAGAGAGGCATGTCAAGTCATTCGACGCCCAGAGCTACACCTCGTATGCCTAGTCCTGATGTTTTAAGGATCTATGTGCCCTACACACCTTTAGATACGCCCATAGCAAGTCCTCACAATGGTGATCTGCCTAAAGGTGCGTGCACCTTTCTGGACACCAACAAAATTAGGATAAAGATTGATAATGATGATCTACCGACACCGTTGGTGGAACATGGGCAAATTAAAAATTTTATTTTAGATAGTCCTATTGAATATGATTTGAAGTAAACATTTTGTTTTTTAATTCCGCTTGGAGAATTTGTTTTTTGTTTAATACGGATTTTGATGGGATTATTAGACAAGGTTACAAATTAGGGCGTAAATATTTCATAACAGATCCGATTTCGATATTATGCCTTCAATTTTAAATATTTTTTACTTCTTTAAACCTTTTCAAATTTAAATTATATGGTGACTAAATTAAATAAAGGACTAAAAGTTTGATTGTGCAGTTCCGTGGTCTTTTTTAAATCCCTCAACTTCAAGCTAGTTCGACTTCTTTAATAATGTGGTTAGTATTACGTATTGCGTTTGGTCGTATTTTATAACGTTCTCTAAGAACAAAGCCTAATACATCTAGTCAGGAAGACCAGGAAAAATGTTTCAGGATTGAGAAGGCGACACAAGCTTGTATATAGAGAGGCATGTTAAATCAGTTAATGTATTTTAACATATCACAAAGGTTTATGGCGACATAGAAAGTACCTCTGTAGACAAGATGGGGCTTTAAAATGAGTATACACTGTTCTTTATGTATTACTGCCAACAGAACAACATATTTTTTTTTACCTAATGGAACCATAGTATAGAAAGGGTCAACTGGACAGTGTTTATTTACGTCGGAGATCGGAAGACGCATTTGAACTTACCATTGTAAATAAATGTTTTAAAGTTTTGTTAAAACAGTTCAAACTAGTAATTTTGAACGTACATCTTTGACTCAAGCATTATATTATGACGTCCCATTTTTAAAAGTAACATCTGACTTTTCCTTTTTGACAAGTAATTTTTAACATTTCTTTTTTGACAATATATGGCTCTCCCATTTTAACATATAATTTACGACTTATTCATATTTTAACATAGGAATCATTTCCAATATTTCCCCTTTTTCAACTAGTAATTTTTGACAGTTCTCTATTGAATAGTTATTTCTGATTTTTTTTACAATACTTTTTCAGATCTCCTTTTTTTAAAGTCAAATCTGACACTTTTGTTTTAAAAATTGTTAATTGGCGATTAATTTCATAAAATCCGACATTTCACTTTGGAAAAGTAATTTCTAAGATAGACCTTTTCTCAGCTCTTCTTTCTTACCTGTTTACTTACTGAGATACTTAATTTTATGTAAATCTTATATTCAGATGATATTTGCTGCCCAAATTGATAATGACAAAGAGGTTCCCTTTTTTATTGATATTGGAGAGTGTACCGAAAGAGAAAAAAGGCCATTTTGGGATTTAAATATACGTACATTTTAAGAGGATACAAGCTTGAGAATAAAATACTTATTAGTCTAATAAAACTGTTAGTTAGAATATAGTTTCTATGTATTGCTTCGGAGAAATTTCAAAATTCTTCATTATTGGTTTACTGTTTCTAAACTATATTTTTTATTGGTGTTCTGTATTTCTATATTAAATAATTAATATTCAAACAAAGGGTATTTCCTGTAAATGTTATTGAACTATTTTTATTGGTTTAAAAAATACATTCCTCTCAATAAGTACGCCCTTAATAATAGTAACTTTTTCCAGTTTTAGTGTAAGAATTCTTAAATTTTTCTAGTTATTAATCCAATAAAAAATCCGTAATATTTATTTTGTCTATATAAAGTTATTTATTTTTTATTTATTTTTATTGAATATTTGTTTTTATCAATATTCGCTTTGATTTGCCAATGTTATTAACGACTTTTGAGTTAGTTTTCAAATTCTCGTTTTATTTAATTGTATGTACAGAGTGATACATACATTTTTAACTGGAAAAGGTACATTCTTGTATAGGATTGTCAAACTACGAATTTTACTTAAAGCCAAAGAAAAACATCGAGGGTTGACAATCATTAAATTTAATATAATTTTTTTATAGATTCGAGGTGATTCACTTTGTATATTAAATAATATATTGTAGTGTGTTCCAAAAAGTTTTTAACATTTGACCAAAAAAATATATTCTTGATAAAAGCTCAACTTCACTTAGAAATCTATAATCAAGTATCAAACATATAAAAAAATGATAGGAATGCATTGAAAATTTAAAAAAATATTTATAAGAATGAGTTTTTATTTAAATACAGAGGCTAATTTAGAAAATGTTTATAGGAATTAGAACTTATAACTCAAGTTCAGATTCCGACCTTTCTATGCAGTTATGAAATCGAAAAATTTGTAATAACTTTCTTTATTAAATAAATAAGCTAATAAGTGATGGATGACGTATTTTGAATAAATATTTTACCTCTGAATTTAAAAATACTTGACTCTTAATTCCAAATAATTATTTTATATTTTCTCTACAGTCCAATCAATGTCCTATGAGTCCGATGCTTCATTATGGATTTCCAAGTGATGCAGAGCTTTTTATAAAAAAATATCTTATCTTGTTAAATATAAGATAAGCTTTTTCCCTATTTGTATAAAACTTTTTAGGACACTCCGTTAATAATTACTTTTATATAGATTTTAGATCTAAATTAACGCATATTATTTTTTTACAAAAAGTTCATATTGTTTATTTTTGATTTGATTGCATTTTTTTCCAGAAAAATCATTCCTTTTGCATTTATTTCGTTTAATGAGATAGTTTTTAATAAAAAATATACATGGTAGTACATAAAACAAAATAAAGCAAATACGCAATAAAGTTATATCGTGTTCAAATTTGATCTACCATGTACATTTTTGAAATGGGAAATAAAAATAAAGTATGCGATGAATAACAGTAGATTAAATAAGTAGATGCTAAGGAATTGTGCCATAATTTTTTGGTAATTAAAAAGTAAAGACAAACTTATAAAATTAATTTCCTTGTTAAAGAACTGTATTCGTTGATTCGAACTCCAAACACATTTTAAAAAATATATTTCGAAAATAAAATCTTATTTTCGAGATATACTTTGTTGAGTTCTGGTTTTGATCGGAACATCGGGTATGAATGCATAATATTAAGTAATATCAAATTTATTTTGATAAAATCAATAAATATAGAAGTACCTATGATGTATGTTATATTTTTTTTGAAGAATCCAATAGCTAAGTCTAATGCAATTTTTAGAAAACTTGATAAACTGAGAGTCAAAATAATCCCCGAATTACTAAACGCAATTTTGTAGACTTTGAACAATTTCTGATTATCATTTTGCAAATTCTAATGCATGTAATGCATGTTGTGATTTGTAAATAACTATCGAAAATTTTTATAAATATTACAGTTTACTATATTTTTTTCTTAATATAAAATTGTAAAAAATCTTAGAAATATATGCCAATATTTAACAAACTACATAATTATACATAGAATAAAAATAATACTCAAAGATTATCCTTCAAAATACAAAATGTTTTATTAAAAATTAATATTTTGTCAACTTGCTTTTTTCAAAATTGTTTGTAAACATTAATTTTTAATTTTAAGATCATATTTTATATATTTTTCTACAAAAACAGATACCAATTTTATGGTTCAAACTAATGAAAATAGTAATTTAGTTTTTTTCGTGTTTCTTTTTCAGGCACTGTTATTTAAAATAGTAATAATCAATAAAATATTGGGCTGTTTTCTGGAGATAACCTGGCTAAATTCTTTATACAAATCATTTTAAATTTGGGTAGCATTTTTTTTCAAATGTTACTATTAAATAATTAGTTTGTCATCAGAAAACAGCTTTATTCTTAATATCTGATATTTGACACTTGACAACTGACTTCACTGAAATAAAAAACTTAACTGACTTATGAATTACATGCTTTTATAACGAATTGTGTGATTATTTTTTTATCATTAATTTTATCAAATCTTAAAACATATTTTATTTATTACGAACTAATCGTTGTTGTATAGTAAGCAATATGAAAATGAAATGTCGTAAGTCAAATGTCATATTTTATATACTATCCGGGGTTTCGATGTCTGTCAATTTACCTACCTACGTTTTTGTGAATCTATAAGAATCTGGTTGTTTAATTTACGATAGTAATACCTAGTTAAATAAAGCACTGGTTAGTAGATTGTGTCAGCTGTCGTCTTTTGATTGCAGGAGTTGTAGGGACGTGATACATGCAATAAAATAGGTGTACTGTTCACTTTGATTCGGAAAATATATTGATCAGTCATAGAGTGACTTCTAAATTTCTTAATAAAAACCTTTGAAAATACTATTTGTTTTTTTTTGTCATAATCTCCTCTTGTTCTTGACACTATAAAAAAAATTTATATATGGTATTTGTTTAATATTCAATAATACCAATTTTAGAGCTAGATGTAACCCTTAAGTGACTATTAAAACAACAAAGTAATACTATTGGTAGCTGTAGGTTGGTTATCTATATATATACAGAGTAACCTAAAGTAGTCTTGGATTTACGTGTGATCCATACATCCAGAAAAGGAAGGGAGCTATGGACATAAAATCCAATGATAGACGTAGAAACGTTGAGAAATATCTTCAAGTAATAATCCCCAAATAAATACGATTAATAAACATGTAATACCCGCACTTTTTCAAAATGTGATGCACATTTTACAAAATCTTTGTGTTTTATAAGTCCGTTTTTTAAAATAGACGAGGGTTAATGTGGCTCTAGACAATTTTATTCGATTTAGGAACATTTTCTACTCATGCTTATTTTATATTGTTTGATGTTTAGAAAACATAGTTTATTGAAAGTAAATTAAATTTATGCTACATGGTATGTAATTACTTTTGATTGAATCGACTTTATTATATTTTTTAAATAATAATATTTCTGTCTATTTTTAATGATTGAATGTGTTTTTAATAGAATGAAAATGAATAGTTAAATTAATGTATGTCATTAAAAAATATGAGTACTAATTATTTTTAAATGAATATATAAATACATTTCTTATATAGCCCTAAATTTTCAATTAAAATTTTTATCACGTATTCCATTTTCCATTGTTGGATTAATTGAACAAATATGTTTATAATTGGGTTTATCTTGCAATTGTGGCATCGTTTTACATTATGGATATAAATTAGGAGTAATTTTTTATGTGATAGTGGCTATAACAAGAACGTTATGTCAGCTTATAAATAGGTTTTGTTTATGCACCTCTATATTGTTATTTCGTAAAATAAGTGTAAAAAAGAAGTTGTATTGGTAAGTACATCCATACTTAAGGCCTATTGTTTAACGTAGATTCTAAATTAGTTTAATTTATTTAATAAATAATAATAACTTGAGACCTTGTACAACTTCTGTCTTATTTTGAATAATGTACCGATCCTCTTCTTTATACAAGCCCTAAAGTTATTTATCTTGCAGAACTGCATATATTTATCCGCCTATATATCTGCATAACAGGTGTAACCAGAATAGTTTGGTTGGGTGTCTGGATTTTCCCACTCGTTCCTTTGTTTTGTAATTACCTGGAAGGGAATTAAGAAGTATTTGATTTTATGTAATTTGTAACTATATCTATATTGGAGTCAATGACAATAGTTTTAAATTTGTATGTCAGATATAATTGTTAAATGGTTCGAATTAGTTAGATTCCCATATATTATAGATTCCAAAGAAGGAATATATATAACATTTTATAGTGGGACTTCAGGCCCTTTTTATTACCATTTCCATTATTCTACTTTCCTTACATTTACTCCTCCTTCCCTCCTGCAAATGTCCTAATCTTTTATTTATGAATTAGACTTTGTTCTCGTAAAAGGGGGTCTAAGTTTTCCTCAATACCGAAGATTTTTGGACCATGAACCATTGAACCCTGAAACTGCAGTTGTCGGTTATGTAAAGTTTCTGGATTTGGTTTTAGTTTGTCTGTAACGCTCTTACGACTACAATCTATCTAATTAACTTGTTAAGTAATTACGAGATTTGAGGTTTTCTTTATACTGTGATATGTGTTCAGTTCCATAGATTTAATTGTCAGTTATCGTACCAATAAATATCAGTGGCTTCATCACGATGCTGTACGTTCAAGATACTCCCAGGGCATTGGATTTTCTGTATCTTACACCTACTTTTTCCGGCGGCTTAAGTTAATTTTATATTTAACTATTCTCTTTCCCCTATGTGTAAATTATCACAGTTTAAAGAAAGTTTAAATATAAACAGTTTAACTTTAGAGGTTACTTTTGTCCGTCCCAATAAGTCTGACTTTTTTTAAGATACCCATCTTCCTGCTCTTGCTGATCCCTCTATTTTCTACTTTTTTGTGCGATATGTCTGTTAGTGTTTTTTTTTTTAATTTGGAATAACATTAAAAACAATGTTTATTATATGACTAGCATTAAATAACTATTGCATTATAAGTGTTTTTCTAAAAAAAACCTATATCTACAAAGCAAATAAAAATATGTTGATAACAAAAGTCATTGATATCAAGGGTGAAATTGTATAATTTCTGGAATTTTAATGTATTCTAAATTTTCACGCTTTTATGATTACTTGTTTGTTTTAGTCAAGGAAGTTTAGAAATGGTCATTAAAATTAGTGATTCATTTTTTGATAAAACGGTTTATATATAGCGGTTTGCTTGAGAGCGAGTAATTAGTTAATAAGTGTAAAAAAGAACAGTAAAGTAATTGTTATTGTGGCGCTTCAACGGGTTTGTATCAATAAAACCATTATTTTACTAAAGTAAATTAGCTTTTATAACAAAAAAATACGAGAATGGTATAAATAATTTCATATGTCATATGTCATTAGTTTTTTTGTGAAATATTTTAAGTTTATGTTCAGGGGTACAGTCCTCTGTTCTAATGAAACTCCTGGTTTTTTGAATAATAGGGAAATTTGAAGTAAGAGCTTTTATAAAACATTATCACATTAATTCCCACGGAAACTAAAACGAGTTGGATCCTACTTTAGGTGAAACCTAGATTGCAAATTTTAATCCTGGCCGTACAACCACTATGAGTATAGGTATAGGTAGACCCAAAACTGGTTACCAGGAAAGATTTGATCCGGAAAGTCCACAAATTGTTTTTTACTGATCGTCGATTGAAGTTGGTAGAGACAGCTGAGGCTGTGGTGACTTGAAAAGTGCGAAAAGATCACATCTTTTACGAAATTTTGGATATGAGGAAACTCTCCGTAAGATTAATGCCGAGGGTTGAACACGCATTGGAACATAAACTCATTCGAGATTTATTGTGCTAACTTAAAATTATGGAAGAGGTTTGGATCCACTTTTACAAGCCAGAGACTAAAGAGCACTCAAGATAATGGACATCTGGAGAAAAGTCTTGAATTATCGAAAAAAGAATTATGCTCCATGAAGAGAACACACCATGTCCATTATTGCGATGGTTAAAATTAATGAACTGCGCCTTGAATTACTGCTATATGCACTTTTCTCGGGAGACTTGGTCAACACATAAGAAGACCATTTAAGTTGCTTTCAAAAAAATTCTGTTCAATAAAATGATCCTAAATTATACCTCCCCAAACATTTATACTCCATCTTTCTCCCCCATGTATTCTGATGATTGTAGGATTTTTGGTGGAATAATAGTGAATATTATGCCTATTAACGAATGCGTTCCTGAGGAATATAGATTCATCAGAAAACAGCACTCTATCAAAAATAGTTGGATTTTGCTGTACTTTAGATTGTGCCTGGTTACAAAACCGCATTCGCTTATCAAAATCGTTGCCTATAATCTTTTGATGCAATTGTATTTTGTAAGGATGATAATGATACTTCTCTAAAATTCTTCCAACAGATCTTTCACATCGGCAACACTTTCTTTGACTTATATTAGTGTCTTCTATCGCTCTCAAAATAACAGATAATTGGTTTTCATCATCAGTAGTAGCAGGTTTGTCAATTACTAATTTTTTATAAGCAACATTTTCAGCTTCGGTAAATAATTTTTCAAAACTATTTTGATCCGGGAGGCGCCTATCGAGATATCGTTGATGATAAATTATTTTTCCGATAAATAATTTCCGTCATATTCTGCCAAAACAAAGAATTAGTTTTTTGAATTTACTATTAAGTAAAGTACATAATAAGTACAGAAAGTAAATGCGGAAGTCAAAGGTTATACAATTCGCTACGTTCCATTTAAAAACACTCGCCTGGAATTTTTTTTAAAGTGAAATTAATTTTTAATCACTCCGTACAAAATAAAAAGATCTAAAAATTCTTTGATCTCTTGGTTTTATAAATTTGTATTTTTTTCAATTCCAACGACAAATCAAAGAGAAAAAAATAGGAGTATGAAAATGTAATTATTGGGTACATTTTTTTCCGAAAGGGGTGGGATATTAAAAACAATATTTAGTAGGTGTGTTCTCTTGACTATTGAGTACCAAAATTGTAAAAAAAGTTGGGTCATTCCATTTAAAAACAAATTAAGTGATTTGCCTACTTTGCTGTTAGATCCTGTATACATGAAAATAATTTTCGAATTAGGTTTTTAAAGTTTAATTTGTCGACATACATACTCATTTAGACTTTTTACGTACATATCTAAGGAACTATCATTAGTAATGAAAGTTTTACATGAAAAAATGTAATTAGTCCCCCACTCATGATATTTAAGTCAAAAGTTAGGCTTTAAATTAGTTCGTTTTGCTCTTTAACGAGCTTTTAACATCTTAATTTATGATAAGTATTACGTAACTGGTACAGTAACATAAAATTGAAAGAATTTGCGTGTTTAAGCCATCTTCAAAAGGAATTTTCACCTATTTTAATTCCAGAATTTCGACTATTCCAGTTAATTCATTTAAATGGATGTAATTGATTTTTCAGAAGTGGTATAAACTCAAAAAGAAGGAGAAAGTCAATTGCACCATATCATAAAAACATTGAATTAATATTCAAAATTATACTAAAATTTTTCTGTTTTATTTTTAATGTTTTCATAATCGATTGATTACATGTTTTATTAAAGTCACGCTTACCGGCGAATCCATGATTTTTTGGAGGATTTAAATCTGAATATACTCGTATATTATCAAAACTATCAGTTACCTATCATAGAGACTCATATATTTTTGGTTTCCTCTATAAATATACAATTAAAAAAAAAAAAGAAAAAATATATAGGATGCACCATCAATAAACACATCCATGACGTTATATCAAAAAAAGGAATGAAGCCGTAAATAGATGTGTTATAAGATAAAATGAGTGTTTGAAAATAACAATGAATCTCTAAGGATTCTCTCAAAATATTTGTATTTAGGAAAAAACAAATTTATTCCATATTTTCTACACACAGTCGATACTTTCTTTTGGCTCAATTGTATTAGATTATTATAAAGGGTTTTTTCTCCAAAAAACTCATTATCCACCTTCTAGTTTCAACCTCTTCTATCGAACATGAAATTACCATTCAAAATTACTAAACATCGGCTTAAAAGTAATTCTATTTTCCAAATCCTAAATCTGAAATTTGAGTACAGTTGAGGTATTCCCCTGAATGTTATCGCGTGCCTGTTGTTGATAATTATATTTTACGGGTATGGCTATGACCTTGACATACTGCCCTTGGACTTGATTCCTCCAGGATTCGAACTGCAACACCGGATATCCCATCAATTTCAGTACTTTAATGTATGAAAAATTTGTTCGTGTCCTACGAGGGCCAGTCTGATAAATTTGGGAATAGCTGTGAAAAAAAGATAATTTTATTGTTTTTTAAAGTATGGGCCATTACGCATTTTTTCATACGTTCAAACAAATTATTAAAACACTTATTTCATTCAGAAGTTGCCATTCTCAAAATGTGTGCTTTGAGTATTCAGGAAAAATTTTGATCACGCATTTTATTTTTTATTGTAGGAAACATGAAAAAGTCACTTGGTGTCAAATCAAGACTATGGGACGGGTGTGTCATTAATTCGACCTTTTTACTTTTCAAATAATCGACTGTTGAGCATGCGCTATGGGATATTGCATTATTATCGTTACGCAAAATGATTACTCGTTTACTATTTGTTTTTCTCCACTGATCAATTACTTTAAGCAAGGAATCTGTTGAATACTACTTTGAATTTACTGTTCTATGATCTACTCATGCAATTGGTTAGCTTTAGCTTCTTCGATGTGCTTCTTGACCGCACAACTTCTGTTGGAAAAAGTTCATTTTGTAACTTTGAACTGTCGATTGTTGCTTTGTTTCTAGTTCGTAAGAGTAGATACACTTTTCGTCACCACTAATAAAATCATAGATGTGGTTGCAAGTTTCGTTGTTGAATTTTTTCTGCACTGCTTTGCACCAATTGACACGTTTTGTGGTATACAAACAAATGTGCAAAGATTCCTGAATCCTATTATATATCACATGATGGTCTTCTTCAATCATTCAACATACAGTGTTAATATTTTAAGCAACAACTGATGTTGAGGGACTCCCTCTCCCTTTGGAAAATCCTCAAGATAAACATGACCAAATTTAAATTTTAAAACCCAGCAATATATTGTGGTTTTTGAGGTTTTCGCTACCAAATGTAAAAATTTCCATACATTGTTGTTATGTTAAAGAACAACGAAAGTCATAAAAATCATAGCACGCCTGTTTTCTGGCGGTAATTCCATTTTTAATATCTTTCGTAAACTTTATGATCACTTGGTTTACAAAAGGATCAAAATGTTAACAATCGGAAAAACTAGCAGTTTTTGTAAATTTTCTACTGTTTCCTTGAGCCAGGCATCATTAATTCACTAAGCAGGGTTGCCAAATTTCCGAATTAATTTATATTTAAAATAGAAAATGTTTCTTTCCATTTCCAAAACTTACTTTAGCAAAGGCTGTATTAATATTTGCCTTATCTAGTGAACTTTTAAAGATGATGTGTTAAAAACACAGAGCTGGTCTATAATTATCCTAATTTAATATTTACGTCAGTTTGCTATAATTTAAACCAAACTACCGATTTATAATTAGAGATAACTTTTTTGCAACAAACTAAAAAATGATTTAAAAAGTTTCAAGTTATTATGTAAATTTATTTAAAATAACTGTTAACTTACAAGATACAATATGTTATTTATTTTTATGAAAACTATATGTAGCTTGTAAGTAGGTAAGTAAAATATTATTTGCGAGATCGAATTCGCAAATACGAAAATAAAAACGTCAAAATTGAATAAATAACTATCGAATTTAGCCAGTTATATGTTTTCTCTAGGCAGTGCAATTGCCATATTTCATTCTGAAAACAAGATAAAAAGCAATGGGGTCATAGAATCCTAGAAAACCATATCCTAAAATATTCTATTACAATAAAGATCTGTATAATACAGTAATATATGATAACACAAGCTAGGCAAATAAATAAAAGTAACATTTATTAAACGAATGTTTCATTAGCTAATTAACTTTTTAGACATTTGCAATAAATTCTGAGGGCAAAAAACATTATTACTGGGAGAGTAAAGTGATATATAATTTTAAATAAAAATTATGCTGTCTCATATAAAGAGATTCACAAAGCTTATATCCTATGTTGAGGGTGTCCTAGAAGTTCACCTGAACTGAAAAGACGAATTTATGGGATCAAAATAATCTTGGACCTTTTTTCACTTTAAGCCTTTATAAAAGGCTTTTTAGGTCCGCCAACGTTTTAAAAAATTCGGCCAGTCCTTAGCAGCCTTTTAGAATGCTACAAATGCGGAGTACTTATATATTTCTGATTATAATGACTGCTTCAAAAGTATGTTCAAAATAAAAATCGTTTCCGCACTTTGTTGGCGAATTATGATATTTTACTAAAATTCCATATTTATTTATGCATAGCTGTAAAAAAGCAATTGAGATAGAAATGGTCATTATGTTTTTTATCAGTAAAACATATATTTTTATAGAGAGTTTTTGTTGTTTGCCAGTTTCGATTCAAAGCCAAATATTTAAAAATTTAAGGTGATTCGTATTAATTTTGAGGAGTATGTTATGTTTTATTTACTTTTCACAGTTTTTCAAAGATTGTTTCTTCCAAATAAATTTTTTCTTTCATGTGCACATTTAATTTTCCTATTTCTTTACTTATTAATTTGAGTATAACGTAAAAATAAATTTATTGCAAGCATATAATATAATTAACAGTTTATTTGCTAAGAGGTTTCTCCTGGTTCATTTACACCAAATAATCTTCAGATACTTCTAGATAATGTCCCTCCACAAAATGTGTATTTTATGCACAATATCTTCTCTACTAAGTGGAGAGGAAAAAGAGTGGAACATTTTTTTGGCCTACTAGGTCACCGGGTTTGAAATCACTGGATTATTGTTTGCTTTGAGGTAATTGTTTATAGGAACACTATACTACTGTCGAAATTATCTAGAGATACTTTTTTATTTTTAGAAGACTTGGAAAGTGTGAAGAAATAAAAGAAATTCACATGCAAATAGTTTTAATATTCAACAAAGCACCTTGATATTTATTTTAGAAAAATATTTTTAATTCCAATCTTTCTATCAAGCAGTTTTTAAGGTATACCTTAAAGTGTTTCTTTTAACAGTTGATCTCAATAAAATAAAGTACCTTTTCTTTATAAAATCTATTTTGGATACCGTTGAAAATATTACGGGGTGGTTATTAACCCATCGGCCAAGTCCAATCGTGCTGTTCTTGAAAACTTTTGAAAAGACAACGTTATTGAAATGAAACAACATGTTCAAAATGCAAAACCTCAGTGTGACTGACATTCTTTTTTTTTGGTTAGCGTTTTAATTTTATATTTTTTAACCGGTAGTTAGCAATGACCCTAGGAAATTGACCCGGTTGATTAGCATATGCGAAATCCATAATGATTTCAAATCATTCACAACGCAATGTTCATTGTCATAATTATATGGACACCGACATTTCACCATTCTAATATTGGAAATATATCTTACAGGAAGTCCCAATAATAATAATTAAAAATACTAGTAATTTGGAGATACTGTGATTAATGACAATAATAAACACAATTAATTAGCTATAAAATCATGAAATGACTATTTCTATGGAGACAACGGTAGGTTGCCTTTATTTTAAATGAAATAGTTAGGCTAGAATTTCTCATTTATTAGTAAATAAGGAAATCGTTATTGTGATACATCCTGTATGGTATCATTAAAATTATAAAGTATAGAATGAAGCTAAAAAAAGTCGCGAATAATACCGATGCATATAAAATATAGCATACCGAATAAATTGTTTATAAATGAAGGCCACAAGTAACACACAAACTATACACATCCAGATCCATGAAAAAAGTACTATCATATTACAATAATTCAGTCCGACAGTATTCGGAAGTTTTAATTTAAATTAAATTTTGATTACGATGCTTATCTGTTACAAAATAATTCTTGTTCTATATTTAATTTCATTACATGTGGCATGTGATGGTTTATTGCAACCATATGTAAATATTAATTATTAAACAATAATATTTCAGAAATGTTTGTGGATGTTTTATCTTGTGTAGTATAACGTGAGAAAATTGTATTGTGATAAAAATCAAAAATCATGTAAGTTATTTTATTATTATTATTAATTTCGTTTGAAATGTAATAATTGATTGAATTATGAAATTAGTAGAGAGTCTGTGCTATAAATGTTTATAATTACATATCGATGTTCAATAATCATAACAGAGAGGTTAATTTTTTTATTCCTAATTCCCTAATTTCTGCAGTATTTTCACGGGAGAAGCAATAGCTATTCTACTGTATTTTTTTTTTTTAATAATAACAGCATAAAATAAAATAAGTCAATTATACAACAAATAAAACATGAATTACGCATTCTACAAAATATCAATAAGAAAATAAAATTTATATGGGTACCATCGCATGTAGGTTGACAAACTAGCAGGAAAAACAAGGTTTGATGAAAACATTCAAATAATCAAGAATGTGCTATACACTAACATCCAAGTAAGCAAAAATAAACGGCAAGAAATATGGAATAACGAAATTTCAAAATTAAAAGAGAAAACCAGATATTAACATCAACCTAGTCCTCCCAGCTAAAAAAAAAACATCAAGTAATAATCAACAGATTAAGAATCGGACATTCATCTATAACCAAAAGATTGGTAAATCTAAGTTAACGACTTTTTGCAATAATCCGACGATATATACCTAAATAATTAAAAAATAGAACATATGTGCGAAATTTATTGCCATAACTTGTTTGTCATTCTGACTTGCTGTTGAAAATCAGAAATACTTTTATCCTTAGTTATTTTTTGATTTTTGAATCATTTGTACAAGACCGATATTCTCTTGCAAAGACAAATTTCTCTCAATAATATCAAATCTGGAGTACCTCAGGTAGAGTTCTTGGACTATTGCTTTATGTAATGAGCGCAGCTTATTTGCCAACTGCAAAACTTGCAGATGATTTCCTTGAAACATCACAGGAACATTTTTTTATTTTTGAAGTTATTCTAGAATCCTTATGGTATCTGACAGAAAAGATCTATGTCCAACATATAAATAATTGAAATGGTTTTTTATTAGATTTTACTATTTAGTTTATTTTTCCTCCAATTTGTACATATTTTTTAAGTTTTTATTTATAACTAATTCCTGAGTTAGTTAATGAAATGTCCATCTACTTGATAACTTCTTTGGTCCCATTATTTTGATTTCATTTACATCTGGAATTACTCGTATCTCGACAAAAATATATAAATTGTGGTATTAGTAATTATTTTATTGACTCTCTTTCTTTATCTCCTATTTGTCTTGGATAAATTTCCTTACAATTATTAGCATAAATATATTTTCCTCTACAAAAATAGGTCTAAAAAGTTTAAACTTTTTTAAACAATAAACTGATTGGGTAGCGCAAGGTCAAATACATACACAACTGACATTAAATCTCATTAAATCCCATCACGACTAACTAACTAGTAACTACATAGTACCTTTATTAAAAATTGAAAAACTAATAACATTGTAAATTTGTGCTGGCGAAAAATGCAGTCATAAATAATCTTTACAATATCTATATTTATGGCATGATTACCAGATTTTTTTTAGTTCAGTGGTGCAAGTTATTTTCGCAGTGAATATTGTGCGGCGATTAGTGATATTGTTGAAAGTTTGGCCTGAAGAAATGGATTGATTTTTATAAAAATTTAGTCATTATTGGCGGAAATCTTTATATTATTTACTAATTTGTTGTAAAATGATTCAATAATTTTTTATATAGAAGACATCCCTTTATTCATGAAATTTTAACTACATTCTAAACTGGTTTAATATTTATTTATTTCATAGACTTTCTTAGTAGTTCGGTTGAAAATATCCAAGTGGAGGATGAGCGAATGTTACAAGCTTTTTTCTTGTTGAAATCTATGGTTTTTTAAATGATTAACTCATCTGATTTATTATCTGATACTTGATAACGTTAATTTTCTCAGAAGTTAAATTCAATCTAGCTATAATTATATTTGTTTTGCAATTATCCCCAATCCGATTTAATTTTTGATATAATATTTTTTAAATCTGTAAAGAAAAATCAACCCGCATTTTCCCAAATTATCTCCTCGTCATCTTAAAGTGAAGACAGTTCGCTCAAGACGAAACTTATCTTTTTTATTCATTTTGCGTTTCCTGTTTTCATCGTTTTCCGCGTACGACGACTGCGCTTTTCATCCCCAACGTGGAGGAAACTGTTCAAAGCTTCTCCAAACCCTTTAGTTCCTCGTGCGACTCCGAAATTACAGTTTCACTGCAATAACATTGATCGGGGGTGGCAAAAAAGGGAGCATGTCAGCCGCAAGTACTCCGAGGTAGGTTTGTTATTTTTTTTCTGCACGTGATTGTCTGTTGTCTATGTTCGACTCGTGTTTTGGGGGTTCGATTTATTGGGGACGACGTGGGGATAAGGGGATGAAGGATGGATGCGGAAATAAGCCGGTATGCGGCTTCTTGAATTATTTGTTTCGATGTAAATATGCAAGTGGGTTCGAAATGTGGAATGGGGTTGGAATAAATTATGGCTCTTTAATGATGGAATATATTTTTAGATGTATCAAGCATAATAACATGTTGTTTGTATGTTATTTTAATTAATCATTTATTTATATAAGAATATTGGGATTTTTTTTTGGAATATCTAAATAAGGGAGCAAAATTTCTTCAGAAAAATGAGATTGTCGAAATTCTGATAATAATAGAAATTTTAGAGATTTGTAATATAATTCAATCACAGCTTAGATATTGTATTAAAATTTGTTGAAATATTTGAAAACAAGATCAAAAACACAACATTTTTAAGATATGAAATAGTATTGTTGATTTTCTTATCGGTAATATATACAGGACAAATAATAGGTAGTTTCGAAAATTTAAGAAGTAATTCTATGATGCACATATTTTAAGAGTAGAAGTTCAAGAAAAAAAAAGTTTCAAAATTTCTTCTAATGGAGTTAGAGTTCTAGGAATGCTTCTAAAAATTAATTGTTTGTTAATATCTGAATATTTTTATATAAAATATTGTATATCGAATACCAGATAAAGAAGCATATTTAAATAAAATTAAAAAAATCACATCATAAAGGTGCTTAAATAATAAAACTCTTTGGTTTTTCCTGAGAATCAGCTACACCGTGTAGCTGTTTTAAAATGTTTAATCAAAATACGAACGGTTCACTAAAACTACATAAAAAATGGTCTCTCTGGATATTTGTTTGTTTCTTGTGATTTTTTTTAAATGTTCGTGGATTAAATAAAAAAGAAATATAAACTAAAAAAAAAATGGAGACAATTCATCGCTGCAACAATTGAATTGCTTTTAATTGAAACCACTAATATCCAAAACCTTAGACATTATAGCATAAAAATTGATTATAACGGTACTCATTAAAATATTCTCTTATTTATAACTAAATCCAGAAATAATATGCCAATATCAACATGATTATACATTATCTTAATAACGAGAATTATAGTTAAAAAATTAATGGAAATGTGTTTTTTGATAAAGGGCTATTTAAAAGTACTAAATTAATGAATAATAAAAATAATGAACACGGTATTTTATAATTTTGTTAATTATCGTTTATTTTAAAATATTACATTAATTTCGTTATTTTGCATTAAATAGAATTTTTCCAATTATTCTAAGAATAAATCTATCAGACAAATTTAAACATTAACCTGATATTTTAAAAGGAATAATATGATTTACTAACATACATTTTTCAATTAAGTTAACCATATCTACTTAAAGGAATCATTTGATTTAACTACATAAATTTTTCAGTAATAATAACTCCTTAAAAGAGGTAATCGGTCTGTAACCAACCTATTAACAAACTATTAGAAATAAATTATGCAATAAGGCATTTATAAGGGAAATAATACTAATTTTAATTAGTTGATTTAAATTTAAATAGACCACAAACTATTAATGAACTCTAAGCTGACGGTAAACAATTTGAGCACTTGCTTTAAATTTGGTTGTACTTAATTATAATATTTATTGTAACATTAAAAATTTAATAAATAATTTTTTTGATAACATACAAAAACGAATTACTTAGACATATTGATATGGGTGAATAGATATTTTAAAGACCTTTCAATTCATGTATTATAAGACCCACTTTTCTATTTAAAAATTTTATTGATTACGTTATCACGCTCATAGAGAACGTCAAAAATAAAAAGGTGATAAATTGTCGGCGATGAATTGTCACTCGATGAAATGTCACACGAAATATTGATGTAGATTTATTCTGTATAAACATCTTTCTATGCTTTATTATTTTTTTTTAACTTATGAATTTTAGTACTGTATATCAACTTAAATGATTTTTTCTACTGCATAATCTTACATTCGCTTCGACCTTCTATTTCTTTTCTTTTTCATATTCTTTTATCTTCTTCGTTCTTCTTCACCCTTATCAAATGTCCAATGTACATTCATTTTATAATAGCTATATAATATCTTTGGCTTTTTTTACCGGCAGCTTTCTTATTTTTTTTTATCTATTCTCTTTATCTCTAGTGATATTTCATCTCAACTGTCTTGATTCCCCGTGGGGACTCAGAGTTCTTCCGAATATATTTTATCATATTTTCCGAATAAATAACAAATGTTATACACAAAGTTTAAGATATTTTTTCAAATCTTTTCCTATATTTTCTTTAGTATTTACCATAGACAACTGATTCTACTACTATTAATGCTACTACTAAAGATGTTTGTAAGAATCTTGTGACATTTTTATTATAGAAAGAAATATTCTGAAAGAAAAACTACGCAACACTAAAAGAAATCTTTATTATAAAAACACCAATAAAAGAAAAGAAGGAAACATCTTATTATGTAGATTCAGATAGCGTCTTACTGGCGGTCTAGACATTTATTCCTTTCAGAAAATGGCAGAGTTAAAATGTATTTTATTTAAATAACTTTACACAAATTAAAACGTTTTGTTAATTTAAAATATACTTTTTATTACTTATTTATCTATGCAGACATCTGGTCAACAGAACGAAATTCTTAATTACCGTTATTTTATTGTTAATTTTAATTGATCTTATTTCACTTCATTGAAGCAAACCTATTATTTAAGTTAATTATCCAATTATTAACCTTTGTTATCTAGGGATTTTCACAAGGAGTGTAAACAAATTAAGCGGCACAACATACGAGTTAAAAATAAACATATCTTTCGTCACACCCAATTTGTAAAATTTTATCAGGTATTAAATTTTATGGTTGTAATTGTTTGTTGTGAAATATTTTGAAAATTCTATAATCCTCTTGTTGTTCAAACCACACATACCTAAACGACGATTTATTTAAACTTTCAAAGTCAATAGCGTTGATAAATATATAATGCATACCTTTTTTTATGCGCATTTATAGTTGGATTTTTACAATTTTACCCGTACTTTACTGAATTTCATACGAAAATATTTCAGTTAAATAATCGGTTCAATCGAATATAAGCCTATGAAGTGACTACTAGTCCGGCAGATGTATGGGTAGTTAATATAAAACTGAATGTCTTAGAATTAACCATCGTGTTTTTACTATTTATGGGACTATTTACCATTAAACAAAATAACATCCATAAAAAATATTAGGTACTTTTTATACATATATAAATGGTTTGAACAATTGAATTTTCAATAAAAACAAATAAGATGACGACTGTAAATAGATTAAACAGTATTAAGTGATTGATTTTACCAGAATCGTTCTTTTAAACATAAAAGTTGAATTGTCGCTTGTATTTTTGTCTTTTTTTTCACTGTTCTTAATTAGGGATATATCAGCCTAATTCTTTAATTAAAATAAATACAAAAGTTAAGTACTTCTATGATATTTTTACAGTTGATAGAAAAAATCCAACCGTAGTAAATGATAGTACTAAATATTACCAACATTTAAATAGAGCGGATTCCATAATAACGAAAACAAAACTAACTACTTCTCCAGAAATACAAGTATACAGTGAATGACACTGTATATGATTAGTTAATTGGACTTACTGTGCCATGATCTGTTTATATAACGACTTAAAAAAACCATAGATCCTTAACATCAATGTCAACGCCTGCAGCTGCTAAAAAAGTTTCTCCTAGAGGCTTCACTTTTTCAGTGGCGCTCACTAAGCGTGTAATAAGCTTAGAAAACAAGTTTATCATTCACGATTTTTAATTGATCTTCGCTAAATATAAAATGTAATCCGAATCTAGTTAATCAAAGTAAAAATCTGTGCATTCTGCCATTTGCTTGACGCCAGTTCATTTGAAATACAATAGGAATCACTGACCAGTTAACCCATAAACGCTTTAAGCGGAAATTATCGTTTGCGTTGTAGATAAATTAAAATATTTGTATGAGATAAATAAGTTATTATTTTGATTAAAAAAATTAAGAATCGAAGACTAACATTAAAATTTGTCATCATGGTTCAAGTACTTACACATTTAAAAAAAAAGTTTACAATATTTCTCTAAATGTTTCATTTCCGATAACGACTAAAGTTACTGGTATTCGCTATAACATTTAAAAAAAAATGATTATTTAGAAATAGGAATTTCGAACTTAAGGGTAGATTGCGTGATATCTTTTACACATTAATAATTTAATGAAACCGTATAATATTGCAGTATTGCATTTCACTCATGATCAATCAATGAATGTTTTTGTAACTGAGTAGGAAATAATGTACTGTTCAAGATTCACTATCATTTTTAATTTTTTAATAGATTTTTATTTTTATATGAATTCGAAACTAACGAACAATTTTAATGCACTTTTTCTGTTGTTTTCACGGAAAGTTTTAGTAACGAACGATTTCATTCCTTAGTATGTTATTATCATGAATTGAAATAATTAAAACAAGCCTATTATCGCAAAAATATCGTACAAATAACCGCACGTTATGATTAGGTACTACACATGAACCTTAGGTATATATATAGCTGAATATTCCATGTAATAGTTCAGAATAAATAAACAAGTATTACGAGATTTTAAAAAGTGAAATAGGTGAGTACCTATGCAAATAATTTTGTTAAAAATGGAATAAGTATCATTATTGAAATAAAATACCCAATATTTAGTTTGGAATTAATCTTTTAACTACAAAAAGAAAAGAAAGACAATATTAATACTAATAATTTGTACTCACGTAGTTACGTAATAAAGAATTCTCAACTGTTTCTAAAAAAATTCTTACTTTTTAGTGGGGATTGTACCTGTAGCTTTTTTCTTGCTCATATTACCTCACATAAAAATTCTAAATTTAATCTGCTACAGACATTTTTTTAAATGGTTTGTATTTTTTTCTCTAAAGTTCTGCTAGACTTATGCCGTTTCAAATCAATAACTATTTTTCTTTTCAATACTTACTTACTAATTTTACCTTGTTTCGTCGTCTTCTAACTTATCCATTTCATTAAAAATGTCGTTTTTTCTATCTTTGTAAATATTATAAAGTAAGGATACGTCAATCCGACAAAATAGCCCCCTGGAAAAAAAGAGTTATTTTAGGATTAAGAATATAATAATTTTATGAAGTATAGGGTACACGGGACAGTTGTTTACAATGAATATCACAACAAATAAAACTGTTCTTAAATATGATGTATGCGAATAGGTACAAATAGAAATAAACAACTTGTATATTTCCAAAAAATCGTTCAAACCATTTGTACATTTTTAGACATTTAATTATTTCAATTTAATATGTTTTTGTAAAGATCTTATAGATACAATCTATGCATTTTTTAATGCACTGCATTTTAGTGATGTAAATACAGGTTAAACGATAAAACAAATGCATCGGGGAGTTTAAAATTCATAAAAAACACATTCTGGAAATCTAAGTCCACGGATAGAGTTTGGAAGAGGAAAAACTTTTTTATTTGTCGATTTAGAAGAAAAACTCATTCTTTATAAAAAGTCTGCTTGTGGCGAAACTACAATTTCGAATATCATTATTACATTAACGATTACTACACAGGATTAGTAAGAAATAACATTTTTAGTTTTTTGGATTTCGTTTAAAACTAATTTTACGTAAAAACAAACAAGCTTTTCTACTTAGAATATGATTTTATATCTAGCCGAATAATGATTTTGTTGTAAAAAAACTATTTCTTATTTGTATTTTTATTATTACATTGTCATAATTTCTTCATTTTATTCAATCATAAATATTAAAATAAATAAAGTTCTATTCAAACGTGATATCACCGAGTTCAGCGCATAGTTCAAATCGATATCTGAAAATATTTTCAAAAAGTTTAAAAAAAAAAACGAAATCAAAATCATTAAAACTGTTATTTTTGATGTACCCTGTATAGTAATCAAAAATGTAATATTCGAAATTGTAGTTTCGATACAAGCAGACGTTTTTATAAAGATTGAGTTTTTCTTCTAAATCTACAAATAAAAAAGTTTTTCCTCTTCCAAACTCTATCCGTGGACACATTGTATATTATATATTACAAAAAGAACGGTAGGTTACATGTCGAGGTGACTCTTCGGGTCTTGAGAAGCGAAATTGTCGAATTTTTTTGTGAAAACAAAAGAAAGTTGGCAAATCAATTTTTAAGGCACAGAAACCCAATTTTTGGGGAGCGAAATTTCAAAAGTTAACTTTTCGGGTGTGTTTGCGCGAAAAATGGAGCCAGTTGGAGGGCCTAAGGGCAAGAGAAAAGGAAAAATAAAGAAAGCAGAGAGTGAATCAGAGAACGAAGTAAGACCGAGAAGCAAGATAAGGAAAAATGTGGAGGAAATGGACGGAAAACAGATAGCGGGAGGATCCCAAATGGGTAAGAACAAGGACTTAGAAACACAACTTGGAGCGAGACCTAATTTAAGAAAACAGATGAAAGATCTAGTATTCAAGGAAGCATTTGATAAGAAATTCTACGAACATTTTGAACAATATGGTGAGTACCCAGATTCGTTACAGATAAAGGAATTAGTTGAGGTTGAAATGGAAGATGAATTGTTAATGAGAGAGGTCGCAAAAGAGTTGGCACAAGGAAAACACAGAGAATGGGCGGAGGATTTGATAATGGAAGAATCAAATGAAAAAAGAGAACGTGAGGTAGAATGGAAAAAGACAAAGAAAACCAGGAAATCTACGGAAAAAATATTTGGTGAGCGAATAAAAGTAAACAACCGATTTGAATCATTAAGTGAGATTGAATCAGACGAAGAAGAAGTAAAGAAGGAGGAAAAAACCATTAACGCAAAAACACCACCAGTGGTTTGTGAAGGCAAAGCAGAGAACCACCAACATTTTATACAACAGGTGAGAAATACACTAAATTCTGATAATTTTACAATACAATTTAATTATAAAAACACCAAAATATTTGCGGGCACTAAAGAATTAAGAGGAATACTTATAAACCACCTAAAAAATAAAAATGTTAAATTTTTTACATTCACTGACAAAACAGACAAAGTAAAGCGAACGGTCCTGAAAGCTATACCGAACTTACATATTAAAATGACAAAAACAGAACTTGAAGAAAAATCAAAAATAAAAATTATCAATATAGTTCCTATGAAGGGAAGAAATGACGAGTCACAAAGTTACAGTTACATGGTTACGGTTGATAGAAATGACGAAATTAAAAACTTATATAAAATCAAAGAAACAGAACATATAAAAATAAAATGGGAGCCATATATACGTAGAAACAAAATCACTCAATGTTTTAATTGCCAAGAATTTGGACACTCTCAATTAAATTGCAATATGAAACCGAGGTGCGTGAAATGTGGGAAAGATCATGCTACCAGAGATTGTAAATTAGTCAAGACAGAGAATAGTAAGGCGACATGCTGTAATTGTGGCGGTGAACATACTGCAAGCAGCAGAAACTGCGAAAAATATATAAAATATGTTGAGAGAATAGAATTAAATAGAAATAGAAGATCTAGACATAATAATAACACAGATAAAAAATATACAAATAACATGGTTAAAAGTAATGTATCATACAGCCAAGCAGTAAGAAGTGGAAACCAGAACATAAACATAAATACTAATACAACAACACCAACAATGCACCAAAAACTAACAACAAACCAAAATCAGGAAAAAGTTAAAGAAATCTTTGAAATATACTAATATAATGCAAAACGATCATAGATCGGAGAACCACCTAACCCTTTAAATAAGGAGGCCCTAAGCTACATGCCGTAAGAAGAGCCGGGCAGAAAAATAAAATAAAAAAGAACATAATGGAATAACAAATTAAATAAAAATAATCTTGGTGATAGGAACAGATATAAAATAAAACTATAAAAAATTAATAACATTAAGAACCAAACATAGAAAAAGGCCACCCCTATTATTATTATTATTATTATTATTATTATTATTATTATTATTATTATTATTATGTCGAGGTTATATGAAACTCCACGAAGAAATTCGATGGATTCTATGTTTATATAGTTTTCCACTAGGGCTTCCAGATGGCGATTTATTTACTTTTGCTTGCTTAAGGGTGGCGAATACCGGATGCAAGGCAACTTAGGCGCATCTCCACCATATCTTCTTCTTTTCGGGAATGGTAAATTTTGATATTTATAATCATAAAATTCCCGGATCATTTTGTTTTTAAAATTTTATTTTATTATTTCGAATTAAAGTAACAACAATAAAAAAATCATTGCTTTATATTTGAAAAATTAGTTTTTTGGTAGACTTTTATGTTTATAATTATTTTGTGGGGACTACTTTATCGGGACTTTTTCGTCGAGGACTATTTTTTGAAAATCACATGTTAAAGAGTATTATTTATCCTCTTTCACGACTTATAGGAAGCTTCAGACGTTTGTTCGATTCGTTCCCTTTTCATTCATGAATTTATTTAAGAAAATTTAACCTTGGGATGTCCAATCGACGGTGCTTTATTTACAATATCTTTTGATAACCGCTCTAAATCTTACATTTTTTAATGATAAGTTCAACATATTATGAAACGGTGGTAGTAATATACAATAGTAGGCATTAATTAATTTGTTTGGATATGAAATTAAAAATTATTATGTTAGATAATAAGATTTTCTTAATTTAGAGTCTTATCTTTATTACTAATTAAAAATATAAACAAAAATATAATATGCATTTTCCGTAAAACCTACAAAAACTGTAAAAAGAATGAGTAGTTTAAAAACCGATATTTAGCCTAATCTTGGTGATTAAATATCGTAAAATGATATCACGATTTTATTTATACAAACATTCCTAATCCATTCGACATTTCGGTTGCAATCATAAAATCCATACAAAAAGTAATATCAATTTTAGCGAAATATTTCGTAGAAGCAGAATCTATAAATATTTTTTTTGAAAATGTTCCTTCGAATACAGTGTTGTGAAGGATTATATTTTCAAGAAAACGAGTACGTAAAAATACAATTATAGTTTCTCTTATTTTTCTCATATACCAAATCATAACTTATTTAATTAGGTTTGTTAAAGTCCGAACATAAAATGTTACCAACTCCCGTATGACAAAATATTTGATGTATTGCTTGGGCAGATCAACTTTTATTTATATTCCACATTATGATTATAAAAATAATATTCCAAATATCTACCTCATGTCAGGGTAGCTGTCCCTTAAAAATTTTAAACAGCGTTAGGGGTCGAGTTATAGACCATGTGAAAAGGTTAAAAATGGAATTAAAAACTCTTTCAAATGAGCTATCATTCGACTATACTGTCATTTAAAATTTTGAAGGGGCAACTACCCTGTGCTGGGGTTAACATTCGTCGTACGGGAGGGAGATTTTCTGCAAAATAAAGTACATCTTTTCTATTTCTTACTCAAATTTTATTGGAACACTATATTTACAAAAAGAGTTGTAACGTCTTTATTCGAGTTTCAAAAAACGGTTTTAGACCAACATTCTTGAAGATTCAAACTCTCTAAAAATGCAAAAAGTCGACTTTTTGAAAACAATAAACATTGCCCCCTTAAGAATCGTAAACTTTTTTGTATATTTGTTTTAAAGTAATATAAACTACTAAAATAATCTGTATGTAATTCTAAATTTCAATTTCAACTGAACCAATAATTAATGTTAATTTGTTTGGTATTTCAATAACTGAATTTTGATTGTACCAAAATAGATTTAAATATAGCGAAAGCCGTTAAGAACATGCATTTTTATTGAATATCCATTAAAGAAACCAAAATAGCACACACTATAATTTCTTTAGCAATTACTTAAGGCCCATTAAATACTAATCCCATTAAACAATGTTTAAACAAATATTCTTATAAGTAGCTCCTCGCATTTGATGATTGATTATCGATTGTGACCACAAATTTTGAAACTTTTATAAAAAACTATTGGATTTAAAACCACAAAAGGAAACATAAATGAAGAGAAAGACTAGAGAGGTTTTAGCGTTTATTATTATCAGTATTATATTGATATAAAGCACGATTTTTTAACAATTTAATTATAGCCCCTTGTGGAACATTTTAATTAATTTAATGAACTATGTGGAGAAAATAACTTTCGTGTTTTCTTGAAACGTTTACTTACCTGATTTAACTGTACTCTACTGGCTATAATTAAATCAAATATTACTTTTACTGCCATAGAATGTATGATAACATTTTAAATTACACGTGATTCTTATTTTAACCGTATCGAATTAATTACTGTAATAAAAAAATCTAGTTCTACTAGTTGACGCAGAAAATTTCGTACACTCGTTATTAACCAAAAGCAAATTGCAGTTATTGAAAAAAACAGGTTCAATTATTTTTCTAGCTGTAATTCTTTCCCTAACTGATTACCTTATATTATAGAAATAAGAAATAAATGAAATTAATATTGAAACATTTAAAGAGAAACTGAGAAATATTTAAAAAAATCTGTACATAACAAATATTTTTTTTATAAAACTTTACGTGCATACTCTATATAAATAACCAAAAAGGCACGAAATATGTTTACTTGAAAAAAAAACTAGATGCGACAGTAGGAAAAAATTATAATTGCTACTGACCCATGTATAAAAACATTTTTTTAATAAATGCAAATGTAAAAGTACGACTTATCCGATAAGTTCCTATTAATTTAAAAATACTAATTGTTTGGGACAAATATAATCTTCTATTAGGACTTTTGAAAAACAGGTACATGTAGCTGATTTCGAAATCAGCAAAATGACATAAAAGTGATAAAATATAGTTGCAGGAAAGAAAAAAGACATTCAGTGATTAAAAAACACTTTCATGAGAACATAAATTATTGTTAATTTTATTAATCAAGTAAGAAAGTTTTTTTATTTTGTTATGGAAAAAATTATGGTTTTTATTAGGCTGCCAAGAGTAGATTGTTATTAGATTATCAGAGTTTGTTAAAGTGGAGAAGAAAATAAGAATATTAAAAAAAATAACACAAAATATTATAACAAACTGGCGTTCAACGTGTTTATATACTGAGATAAGAATTTAATATCACACAAGAGCAAATTAAAGCATCAGAAGAAAACAAAATACAAGAGTACATTAGAGCATTAGACTAAAAAATTTAAAAAACAAAATGAAGAACAATTTAAAATAATAGAAATAGAATTTAAATAAAGAAAAAGGCAAGAAAATATAAAGAAAAAGTCAAATAATATAAAGAAAAAGTCAAATAATATTTATTAGAGAAAAAATGGAGAATAAAAATAAAATAAATGATGAAATAAATAAAAATGAAGTTTGAGTATTACGAAGAATATGCTCAAGAAATAAAAAGATAATAAAAATGGAAAATCAAGCATTGAATGGCGAAATATTTTATACATATAAGCAAAATTATATTTGATCCTGTAAAAATTAAAAAAAGAATTGAATATATTAGTATAAAATGGTATATAGGTACATGGATTCAGATATAATTAAAATAATTTCACAATGCCACAGCCAAATAGTTTGAAAAGTCTCAGAGGACTTTTGGTTATGTTAAAGTTTGTCACAAAATTGATACGTAATTTGAATGAGTTAGAAATTCCAGTTGTGAAAAGAAAAATATAAAGCAAATCCAAAAAGTATATAAAAGAGGAAACAAGTAATCGAGAACAGTATTGTGAAAGAGGTTAATAACAAAAAAATATCTACGTAACCATATAAATAAATAAGTAAATATATTTAAAGTGAAAAATGGAATTATTGAAGGTATACATTTTTAGTTGTTTGTATCAGGAGATGAAATTAAATCAAAATAAAATTAAGGAAATTGTTATGATATTAATCAAGCAAGAAAATATTTGTTTTATTTTTGTTGTTAAGGTAAAAAAATATGATTTTTATTAGGTTACCAAAAGTAGAGTTCATTAGATTATGAAAGTTTGTCAAAGTGGAAATTAAAATGAAAATATTTGAAAAAGTTTATTATTATAACAATATATTATTTGCTGAATAGAGCATTTTAAAACTTGAAGATAAAACCCTTTATGTTAAACATTATGAATCTTTTCAGATATATCATTAAATTCGATATTATAAAACTCTTTGACTTCTAGGCAATTAGAGATTTCATTTATTATATCTTGAATGATTTACGTAAATTTTTTTTAGCAATAAACTTTACTTATGATGGGAAATAAACTATCGATTAGACCTCAGGATTTGGTTCGAAGATGCGGTTATTCTGGTTAAAATGATGTTAATTTCATGCCACATTGGGTATGGAACTTCTAATCTATCTGTGGTCAAAATTTTGCCAATTATTTGTAAACCATTCCGTATAACAATTTTTAAACTAAAGACTTAAAATTACTTTTCAAACAGCTGTTATATTCTGTTTATAATCAAGTTTCTTCCACTTTTCTATTTTTTTCTTGACAGAAAATTGCAATTTATGTGATGGACATCATATATCGCAATATATTGCGGATATTAAAAGAAAGAAAGATTGATCTGTATGCCCCAGGCAAGTAAGTAACGAAACGTCCAAATACCGTGATGCTCTTTGATATTATTTGTTACACTTGGCCACTAAAATGGAACCAAGATTGGAAAGGTATTGGCGTTATTCACACTTAGTGCACAGTGTGAGTGTAAGTTTGCTTCGGTATAGCACAAGCCACTATTCAGACAATGGACACAGAAAAAAGAAAAACATTTTTAAAACTGAAAACCGGCTAAAATGAGTTTCGCACAATTTATTAGTATTTTTTATTCCGTTCAATTTATAATTTATTTTAACAGTTTTTATATGGTATTGTAACTATTTATTATAGTTGGCAGTTTTATATTTTTATTTGATTCGTACATCTTGTGAGAATTGTTAAATTATTTTTGATTCTTAAAAGTTATAAAAATGAGTTTAAACGATTATTATCTTGGTGTTAAAATGTGCGACTTGTATTCAATGGAAATTTCTTTGTCCAGGAGGAAGCCCACTTATCCAGGCTCTCTTACAGACCTACACAGGTTCAGGAAAACCGCCCACGGGCACGATGGTTCCAGCAGGATTGTGATGGTGAGGAAGACTGACCAAAGGACATTTGCTTCCATACAAGACGGACAGGTGAGTTTGTTTTTCATGGTAACAAAACAACTTTTATAGAAAAGAGCTTTATTTTATTACAAATATAATTAATTCGTAATTACTAACATTATTGTTTTTCTAAAAAGAAAAATATAAATTAAACAGTGAAGAATTTCTGTTTAGAACTGTATTTCTTGTTTTCGATAAATTCGTTCAACCGTTTTGTCACGCATTTCATCATGCGTAATATGATAATAATATAATATATTTTCTGTAAATTATCTGAACCTTGGCAAAAATATAGACTCAGCACGAAACACGTGTATTAATAGATTTGCTGTCAAATTAAGGGATATGAATTATTATGCTGTCGATTTTTTTTTATGAATTAAATTTTTTATTGGGTAATCAATCATAAAGTGAGTAAAAATGTCGAGCAAAATAATAATAAGAAGTATTAATTTAATTTTTGTATAATTTAGATTAAAATATCAAGATGGATTTAAATAATTTGAATAGTGAAAAGTAAATAATTCTGACTTCAAAATTATGTGAGGTTTCAGTTCCCAAATTTTCTATTCTTTTCCACTCATCACTATTATTACTATTAAATCACAAAAATGCCCTTTTGTCTTGTGTTGTTTCTTTCTTCTGTATTTTTCTTTTCTTTCTTTATCCCTAACATTTTTTGTTGTATCTCATTTTAGCTGCTGGCTGTACTTTGTTTTATTAACTTTGCTTCAAACAGTGAATGGTAAAATCACCCTCTTAATTGTTTTAAAATATTATGAATAATTTATTATTCTATCAATTTTCTTATCGATTTAATTTTTAATTTTTGATTAGGTAATATTAATCATAAAATGTGTAATACCGAGTAAAATAATAGGAGATGTTTTTTATATTGTCTAATTTAGATCAAGATTTGATTAAAAAATTATCAAGATCAATTTAAATAATAAAGTGAACAATTCTGAGGTTTTGGAATCCAACTTCTAAAATCCTTTATCCGACTGTTTCTACCCATTCTTATTATTTTAAGATACCCATTGTTGTTTTTTTCTTCTCTCTTCACCCCTAACATTTTTTTATGGTACCTCATTTTAGAAAGCCCTTATGTCGTTCTTCAAAGAGTGGATGGTAAATCACCGTTTTAATTATTATAAAAAATTATTTTTTATTTAAAAAAATTATGTTAATCATAGTTTCTAATTAAATTGTCTATTTTATTATCCGTATGTAGTCGTCGGGCATTGTACGCTTCTTTTTTACTATTAAATGCTGAAAATTTATTATGTATAAAAGAAATAATGGACCCAAACTAAGGAAAGGGGTACTCATACCATTTTGAATTTATATTACTATTAAATTGTACTCAATAAATTACACTTTCAATAAACTTACTATAATAAGTTTTTCTCAAAACAAGAAATAATATAAAGAATAAGAGTTGAAAAAATTAATTTAAGAAATAATATTTTAACTATTTATTATTATATTATGTTAGCTGTAATCATGAATTGATCATTGGTTATTATTAGTTATTATTTCATATTTTATCTCTGTTTGCTTTTAAAAATGCAAAAAATTGTAACAACAAATAATATCATTTTTCCTTAGATCTACATTATTCCATTATTCGTCACCCTTTATTTCCAGAATTGCTTAGTATACTTGTTTTTGGTAAATAATTATTACTAATTTATTACATTTGATATCTCTATCAGATAATCGTAGCTTAGTAGTATATAGGAGGGCTATTATTAGCAAATGTTTTGTTGTTGAAGTGGCATATCCTCACATAGTAATTCTAAAGTGGAATTTGATTACTAGTAAGTTTTATTAAATAATTATTAATTTTATTACAAGTCAATGATAAATTCACATTTATATAATAACAAATATAGAATTACAAATTACAATTAATTATATGTCATCAGTAAATAGTGGTTATTAATAGCATTTTAATTAGTTGATTCTTAAACAGACTAAAAAAAACCACTATAACTAACAAAATTTAAATTTAAAAAATGAAATGTGTATACAATTCAAACATGATTTTATTATTTGAATTATGTTGTATATATAAAGAAATTGGCACCGCAGGACATAGAAAAGTTAAAACTATGAATATAGTTATAAAGGTTGAAATATAAACAGTCCCTTAAATATTACATCATGAGTTACAAAATTTGATTTTTTTAATTAAAAAGAAAAATAAAAAAGTATAAATTTTAAATTTAAAGGGAATGGATAGCTAAAATAATATAAAAATATTCGGTATATTCCATTTAAAAAAATATAACTTTGGTCTGACACTGCGTTCCTAAACACCATGTATATTTGGGACTAATTTAAATAAATGCAGAATAGAATCCCATTCATCACCCTACAATTTCATAATTATACATTCATTCGTTTCAAAGAAAATACTACACTATCAAAATCATATAAATAATTTACTATAATGCATTGAAATTAATATTACTCAGTCGTAGTAAATGATATTGAATCCGAATATCTGTTTATTTTTTTGCCAGATCATTTCTATTTTTCTGTTAATAATTTCTCACGATAATCGTGAAAGTAATAAATAATGCGTGTTACTTTAATCCTGATTGGTTTTTTTATCTATTTTAAGCACTCAATTTTGATTAATCATGAATTTGTTTCACTATACCCGACTACTTAAAATTTTGTAACAATGACATTGTTTATGGTCTAGTAAATCAGAACAAACCCAGAGTAATTTTTGTGTGTACCATGAAAGTGATGTAATAGTAAAAAAACAGAATGGTTTACTCAAAACGAAAAAAAGTAATTTCTAATGTATATATTATTCAATTGTATAAATTACAAAACACAAACATGACATTTCAGTTAAAATACTCTTTCACTTCCACACATCTTTGATTAAATATTTTTTGTTGCTAATAACTTTATCACTATTAATATATTGTCAAATGAAAGATATTTTCATAATTAATAATATTCTGTTGAAATAAAAATTTAAAAGATTAATTGTTTTAATGGGGATTTTAATGAAATTTTCATTCAGGAACCAAAATTGGAGACTATCACTAGAGAGACAATCGAAACTTTCAGAGGTGAGAGAACTGAGTGCAAAATCACCACTGAAAAAAAAGATACAGAAGAAAAGTGTCCTCCAGATATTATAGAGGCGCTAACAGATAAAGTTGCTAAAACTAACAAAAAACCCTCTGTTAAGGTAAATAATTTTTTTTCAATAAACAGGAAGAATAGGACTGTAAGAGTTCTAACTTGTGCTATGCTTACATGTCTTTTATTACCTTCAATAATTTTGATCTTAAAATAACGTATACATAATTACCCTTCAATCTACTCATGTAACATGATTTTGCGATGTTTCCTTATTAATATTATCTTTATAATAGCTGCGATAAACATATTAATCCCATAAAGTTTCATGATTCTTAAGTAATTACCTTCAAATTACAAAATTACACTAAGATTACAAGGATAGTCCAATAGAAACAAGATTGGTTGCTGTAAAGTAGTGTTTATTCAACGAATTTAAAAGAAGACTTCATTAACATTAAGACACGAGTCCCACTGGTAGACTACTCATTCCCTGCAGATAACATATTTACGGCTGTGTGAAAGAATCATTCTTTAACAGCAATCTCTACTTCAATGTCCGAATTGAGCTGCAGTCCTTTCATTTATTGTTTTAATGATCCAAACACATGAAAATATAATCTGAATGTTCTAAAACTTTCCATTTCATAAAACCAAGCAGATCTTGAACTGTCTGAGCTTCAATGACATCATTTTAGAGCAGTCCGGGACATTTCCCAAGTAACACATTTAGTACTTGCTACGTGGTAGCGACTAAATATGTCACTCCATAGTGGTTTGCCCTAGTTGCCACTAAGTCATAGCAACGGATTAAATCTATCTAAGTTTTCTATAAAAAGTAGATGAAAATCTATCATACGAATTTATTTGGAAGCCATTTTGTTAAACTTGATGTTACTAAATAGTATAATGATACCATAGAGTAGCGATTTTAAGATAATTCACTATATGATGGCATGTGAAAGAAGCGACTACTTTCAAGAGAACACTTCTACTGGGGGGTACCCGGGTTCTATGTATGTTACTTAAAGTTTTTATACTTTTAAGTTACCTTACTTATTCCAGGCACGTTGCTAGAATCGCTATCTGGAACTATAAAGTACCATATCTTGTAAGTCTCAATTTAGTTCCACAAGAAAGTTTTCTAACTTTGTTGCCTCCTTTTTCGTGTAATGTAGTTCCAATTGTCTTACATTTTCCTGAAACACGTGCAGGTTCGGGAAGAGCCAAATCTTCAGTGGATTCTCTTCCTTGTCGAAATTTATTGCACCATTCAACCACTGCCGTATGAGACAAACTATTGTTCCTATGTACACCTTTTTTTCTCTTATTGGTTGACACCCTTCAGAATATCGGGACGAGTTTTCCATCGTAGATACAATTTTTTAATTCAGTCACAAGAGAACAAACAAGGATGGATAAACTGCAAATAATTTTGACAAATGCGTCAATACTACATACACAAACAATATATACAGTAAAATGTACGTTTATATTTTCAGAAAAAATATTCGAAAATGGACTTCCAGCAAGAGTGCCTTCAAGCTCACAACGAGTCTCGAATAAAACACGGCGTTCCGCCTTTAAAGCTAAACAAAGAAATGTGCAAAGTAAGTCAAGACTGGGCGAACAATCTTATTAAAAAAAGTACTTTGCAACATAGCAACAACAGAGACTACGGAGAAAATTTGTTTTGTATTCAGTCCTCAAACCCCAATTTTAATATAAATGGTAAAAAGGCTGTGGAAAATTGGTATGAAGAAATTAAATGCCACAAATTCGGGGTTGAACCTAGTAGTTTAGCTTCAGGACATTTCACACAAGTAGGTTATTCGTATTATTTAATCGAAATAAAAAATATCCTCAATTAATTTTAGGTTGTGTGGAAGGATTCCAAGGAACTTGGTGTAGCTTTTGCCAAATCGGGTGGGAAAATAATAGTAGTAGCTAATTATTATCCTCCTGGAAACATAATAGGTCAATTTTCAGAGAACGTACCACCTGTAGGTGGCTTTCAAACCAACAACAATCATATAGATCTATCAAGCGATATTAGCAAACTATCCTTAAATGTGCCTAGGTCACCAAGCCAAAAATTGCAACAAGGAGTTACAGAAGGAAATTTCGAAGAAGATTTCTTAGAAGCGCACAATGCTTATAGGAAAAGACACGGTGTACCTCCTTTACAATTGGACAAGAAGCTATGTAAATACAGCCAAGAATGGGCTTCTTATCTAGCTCAAAGAAATATACTTGAACATCGACCAGGTAGCAACTATGGAGAGAACATTTATTGCCTATATTCTTCAGATCCGAATTTTACTGTTAATGGACACTCTCCTGTGGATACTTGGTACGAAGAGGTCTCACAACATCCTTTTGGAAAAGAGCCAAGTAATCTCAAATCTGGACATTTCTCTCAGATGATCTGGAAATCCAGCGAATTTCTAGGTGTAGGAGTAGCCAAAAATTCTCAAGGAAGCATCTATGTTGTTGCTAACTACTCGCCTGCTGGAAATTTTGTTGGACATTATGTTGATAATGTTCCTCCGGTGAAACCAGCCTTCTATGGACAAGCCTTGCCGAAGAAAAAGGAAACTAGCCCAGAATCTTCTTCTTCCAAATCGCCTGGAACTGGTGGAGCTCAAAATTTTGATCAATTTGCATTGGATGCTTTAAAAGTTCACAATGAATATAGAAGGAGACACGGGGTACCAGATTTAGTGTTAAATGATGAGGTAGGGTTAAATATTGTTGTGTATAGGGTTGTACTTAAAAAATTAATTCTTTCGCATTCTCAGCTTTGTAGGTATGCTCAAGAATGGGCGGATACGTGTGCAAGAACTACAAGCTTACAACATAGAGCGAACTCAAAATACGGCGAAAATATATTTTGCGTATATTCTTCAGACTACAGCCATACTCCAAGTGCTAGGGATGCTGTCAAAGAATGGTACGATGAATCGAAACAATATAATTATGCAGTGGAAAGTAAAATAAATCAGGGAACACTTCACTTTACGCAGGTTATTTGGAAAGAGAGCAAAGAATTGGGAATAGGTGAGTACTCAGATTTAAACAACCTAAAATTGTACTTTTAAAGTTCCTAGTTTACCTTACGATTTCGAAAATAATAATAAATTAATTAATATTGTTTTTTATTACGAAGTCTTAATTATAAACCTACATACTATAAAATTTATATGCTCATGGCAAGTCGACGACGACTAATGGGCCGATTTCCAGTTTCCTGGGAACTATTTTTTTCTTTAGATCACGTTACTACTTAAATGGGATAATAAAAAATTAAGTAATATCATTAATTAATTACAAACTTTTACGGGCTTCTTTCTTAGACGGGAGCAACAACTTAACTTGAGAATTGGTAATGGGAGACTGCGACTATTCGAGATGTATGTTATATAAGGGTCGTATGACTGGAAATTGATTACTTTATATGGTATTGTTAAGATAATTAATATTTGATTGGTTGCCTGTGAAACGGCCATTAGACTACACAGTTAGTCATAAGAGTCCATGAAACTCTTTGAAAAACCAAACGGTGCGAGCAGAAAGTTTGTTGAATAGTATTTTAACTTGTTTAAAGTGAATTAATTTTAAACAATAAGACTATTTACTTTTTTATTTAAAAAAACGTTTATGTTTTAGGAATGGCCAAAAATAAAAGAGGGCAGACATACGTAGTGGCTAATTATAACCCGAGAGGCAATTACATTGGACAATTCACTGAGAATGTGCCTAGACTCAGATCTTGACGACTGAAGAGTCCCAAAACGGTACATTTCACTTTATAATATTCCATACTTGTTTATACATGCCAAAAAATACACATAGAAAAAAATTATTTACGCTTTGTAAAAAGCATTCTAAAAGTTATTGTTATTAGAATATTATTTTCATTTGATAAACAATATGTTTTATTTTATAATTTACTATTAGATAATTGTAGTAATATACAATATTTCGATATACCCTTTTATAAAGTAGTACAAAACGGTAAAATCTTTTTAACCAGTATTATGACGACTTATACTGTCTATGTAACTATATAATTAGTTTTGTATATTTCGTACTTGTTAGTTTTTTATATATAGTTATAAGTATTCGAATTTACAATATGCAAAAATTAAAATGGACTGAAAATGGCGCGTGATTTATTGGAAGACTGTTATTGGTACTTAGTACTTAAAAAAACTGTTCTGTGAGAGCTTAAATATCATTTTCGTCCAGTAGTAAAATTACAAATGTCCATCTAAAAGTTTATTGGGATGACCAAAAAGGCAATCATTTTGAATATTGATTAATTGGTATTAAGCATGATAAATATCACAATAAACTTTAAATACTTTATCTTAATTAGCAGTGTTATATATCATGTAAATGGTAGCCAAAATAGTTGGCAGTAACTACATTCACACGGTACTTCTTGGAATTACCATTTTTATAATTAAGCTGAATATTTACAGCACCAAGCCAAAGATTAGTAGAAACGCAAAGTTTAGGATATAAAACAAGTAACATTTGTCAATTTGACATACATAATTTAAATAATATGAATACCTATTTACCTTTCAATTATTGTTTTGGAATAAGTTGTTAATTTTTACTCAAAACATTTGTTATGTTAACAATAAAATAATAAAATAAATGTGTTGTTTTTTTTATACGAACAAGTTGTTAAATCAAAGTGGATTTTGCAAGTGTTATCTATAAGTATGATAAGAATATGATAAGAATAAAGTGACATAAAATTTCGTTTATTTATATTAGAATATCACCCATTTTTTTAAATTTTAGTTTTCATAAATTATAAGCAGAAATTTCTATTCTTAGTTACTCCAAATGCAAAAAAGTTTACAGACCACATGGCACCAGCCCTGTTAATTAAAAACTACCTAAGGAATTAAAATCTTTCAAAGCCATAACTAAATATTTTTAAATTGACACTAGTTCTGAGAATTTCCTAAAAAAATTATTGAGGTGAGAACAGTAAGAACCATGTGGAATATTTTTGTATTAATAAATGTTTAGTTCTATTTTTTGTAAAAGAGTTTTCTAAACTGTTTCCAAAAACCATTAGGTCTACTAAACAAATATAACAATTTTCAAAATTTAAACCAGACATGAATCATCTAAATCAATTTAGTAGAATCCTTGGTATAAGTCTAAATGCGAAAAATAAATCGAACCTTCCAATGCATCTAAAATTTATTTTCGATTAAGAAGAGGGAATTTGTCATTTTCAATTTTATTATTTAATTGTCTATAGTCAATGACAACTCTCCAATGATTTTTATTATCATTATTACCGCTATATGATTTTTTAGTGACAAGAAGAAAAGGAAAGTTCCAATTTGATTGTGTTGGTTCAAAAATACCATCACTTTTTCTTCTTTTTCTTCAAAATTATGTAGGTAATCTTTGTAAAAATTGCGTTGCCAATACTGAAGCATTATCGAAGTCAAACTCATATTTCATGGCAAAGTGGTGGTTAGCTAATGCTGTCTGATTATTTTTGTTTGAATTTTTTTCTTTGCAGTCGTTTGCGTGTTGTAAGCGATTTTTCAGTAATTGTTTTGTTTTACCATTAACTGATTTGGGGCACTCTTTACATTTTACCTTGTAAATTACATCAGATATGTAGAAATTGGCGTTTAATCTTTAAATTTCGAAAATAAGACGCTAACTTACCAGACATTTATTTTAACTTTCTATGAATAGTCTATTTTTTCGCTTGCTTGCAAATATTCTTTAAAAATGATTTTAACTGAAGCACTAGTCTCTAACAGCATTTTTAAATTCGTATTATAGTAAGCGATATAAATAAAATTGAGAAGACACCAACGACACCACCAGTAGTAATGGGGTAAGAATTAGTTTAAAATATAATAATTTTTCTATACAATTTAGTAGAAATAAAAGTAACATGTTTTCCAAAAATAAAGATCAGAGGAAAACAGTTATGAAATATATAGACAAATTAGGAGAGCAATATTATACCTATACGGATAAGACCGATAGAGTAAAGCCATACCAAATTTAGACACTATTTAGACTATTAAAAAATACATTGAAGAAGAACATGAAATATAAATTGAAAATGTAATTCCGTTAAAAGGAAAAGATCCAAGTATAAATAGTAATAGCTATCTTGTTACGATTAAAAGAGATGTTGATATTAAAATAATACGAGTATATAAGATTAAGGAAATTGAAAAGCTAAAAGTTCAGTGGGAAATGTTTCACAGAAAGAACGGGGACAATCAATTTCTGTTTTATAAACATTTTTTAAATATATTGAGTATGACCGATATATGAGCCTTCCAAATAACTTTTGAACGCACTGGCAGGTTTTTTAAAATTAAGGTTTCGTCTCAGTTAGCTGCCGGCCTTCAGTAAAAGAAGTGTGGCGGTTATTAGGTACCGACGACGTGTATTATTGGTTGCATAATAATTTTTTTGTGGATACAAATCTCAAATAATAAAAATATTTGACATTTCATATGTTTAGAATCAACTTATCTATACTCAACTTAGGAGTTAAGCTTTTTTGGTTGCATTTTGCGAAAACAACTTGTCAAACTGTCAAAAATGAGAATGCGAATATCTTTTTTACCAGACTCTAATTTTACACCAAAAAAGCTCATCTCCTAGGTATAATTATAAAGAACATGACTATGAATATAACAAAAATTTATTTCAAAATCGAGTGTTGTATCCACAAAATATCGCATAATTTCAGTGTTGCCAACTGAATTTATGTTACTAGTATTAAAGGCCCCTCTTAATAGTAAAGAAACGAAGACCTAGTAAATGAATACAATGGCGTATAATTTAAAAAGCTAGTCGATGCACACATTTCATGTGATATAAAAATGATTTTTAATTAATAAACACAAATAAAATTAAACTTTATGAAATTTTTTTGTGTAAAATTCATATGGCTGTTAGATTTAACTCATTTTTCTTCTTTTTCTATGCCTAAAGAAAGGTGCTTGTGTTCCGTCCTTAAATATTCTGTGTCTCTGTGGACCTTCGTCTGCTTTTTGACAGTAGATAACAGTTGTTTAATAATAGCAGGTAGCAGCTGTCGTGTATTTGTCACCTTGAGTTTTCTCTAGAAAGTAAGGATTTTTTGTGTACGGAAAATATAATAAAAACACGTACCTTTAGTTTAATAAAAAATTAACGTGCATTCCAATCTGTAATTACGAGGCTAAATTATCAAACGTTTAGTTTTTTGGAAAGTGATACTTTACACAGTCAAATTGAAATTTGTTCATTCACTGGTTTTCCCCAAGATTATGAAAACAAGGTGCTTCCAAGTACAGTATTCTTTTATGTTTTGATCAGTTTGTTATGGCCAATAAATGCAAGGTAAGAGAAAATGTTTATTATTTATTTAATCAATTTTCTTTTTACATATATCTATATATATATTTTACTTTTACTGACCTATAACAATTACCAGGGGTTCTCACTTACATTTTTTCAGGATTGTGGATGTACATGCAAAAGGTGCATTTTTACTGACCACGATGTACACCTTCATGTAGAAATCGAGAATCTCAAACAGAAGTTACTCGAAAAAGAAAATCATATCGTTAAAATGGAGACAGATTTTTTGAATGAAGCAAATAAATTTCCAAATGGCGAAGTATCTTTTCTTAAAGAAGAGCTGCTAACATGGCAAGATAAGTATAAAAGGTATGGACATATTTTTTGTTATTTTTGGAAGAAAAGCAACAATGGTTTTGTATATAACTATTTTATTCATATACATTCGATAAATGGAATTGAATTTGGTTACAACAAAGTTAATAACTTTGTAAGAAAATATGAATTGCCATAAGATTTTGATTTTTATGTAATATACAACCTAAAAATTATTTTAACAAACTTACAAATGTGAAGAAAACTATATCAAACATTTAACAGATTACTTGTTACACAATGATTTTTTATTACATATTTTACGTTATAAGTTTCGATAAAAAATTCAATTTCTTGTGGCCAAAATAATGTTTAGCCATACCCTTCATTTTAACAATGATAATTTTCAACTGAAACTTTATATTTTTACCCAAAAATTATCTTATAATGGAAATGATATTAAAAATGACAATAAACTATAAAAGTTATAAGTATAAGTAACCTGTCCTATGAATTAATAGTTTAATTATTTCATTGTTATTGTATCAATAGGTTGTAAAAGAATGAATTCGTGGAGTAAATTTTTATGTAATTTAATTATTTAAAAATGATTTATGTGAAGGTTATCAGTTACAACTTCCTTTTCTCTTATCTTCACAATAATTAATTAATGTGTATGTCCGCCTACACAAGTAAATTTGGTTGATATCACAGTAATGGTGTTAATATTTTATTTAAATAAAAGTACTTTTTCAGATTGTATTTTGTATTGAAATAAAATATTTTGTATATTTTACTGATAATTATGCTTCTTGAGAAATAAATATTTATAAGACCTTTAGATATTAGTTAGTATCAGATTCTACAAGGATATTCTAAAATATATAAACAACTTGTTTCATTTGTGAAATATTAAATTTATGTGAATTATTCTAATTGATATCATAAAAATATATTTATTTCAGTCAACAGTACCAAGCTGTTCCTGTAATTTAAAAAATATTTATTAATATTATCTTGTTTAATTATTTTTATAAGAAGCTGTATTTAAATATTCCAAATGATATCAAAATATGTTTTGAATAAATTGATAAACAGTAAAAATTAAATTACCGAAAGTTTACAATAATTTTTAAATTTTTATAAATTTTATTTCACATATTTGTATTTGTTTATCAAGTCACTGTACCCTGGATTTTTAGATAAGGATATTATTACCTCAGTATACATTTTAGGTTATATGAAGCGCACAGAAGGGTGCAAAGGGTTAATCAAGGCCTGGAGGATAAACTGTTAAAATTGGTAGATATATGTGAAACTGAAAAGACTGCTCTCACTAAAGATGTAGCCACATTGTCGCACAAACTAGCTGACGCCAATTATTCCATTAAAAAATTAAAAGAAGAAAATGTAAGAAAATGTTTTTCATTGTGGTATTTAGTACCAATATTTATGTTCTTTTTTTAGGAGAGATACAAGAATGATGTGAGTTTAGCAATACAGTTTTTACAATGTAAGCAAAGCAATTTTGTGGCACACAGATATGATACGGTTAGTATTTTGTCTCTTATAAATAGCTATTTATGTTACTTTTTTATATAAATTATTTGGAAATGTGGTAATCTATGTATGCTTAATAAAAATATTTACATAAATAAGTATAACCGTACCCAAAGCAGTTTTTGTGTTGACAATAGTAAAAATTTAATTTTCATCTTCTTACACCCTGTGTAATTATAGTTCGATGTTAAAGTAAAGAAAAAATTAAATTTACAATTAACTAATTTAGTTTTGATATTTTCTATATCTTCTTCTTTTCATGCCGTCTTCTCATAGAAGGTTGGCGACCACTTTTCTAAATTCTTCTCTGTCTTTTGCAACATGGAACAGTTCTCCAACGCTGAGATTTGTCCACTCTCTAATGTTTCGGAGCCAGGATTTTTTCTTTCTGCCGATACCCTTCTTCCCCTCAATTCTGCCCTGCATAATATTTTGTAACAGTAGATATTTGTCATTGCGTAATATGTGTCCTATGTAAGATATTTTTCTTATCTTAATGATTGTGAGCAGCTTTCGTTTTCGGCCGATGCGTCTCAACACTTCGTCGTTGGTTATTCTGTCGGTCCAAGGTATCTTCAGAATGCGCCTATAGAGCCACATCTCAAATGCTTCAAGCTTTTTAATCATTTGAGTCTTTAGCGTCCAAGTTTCTACTCCGTACATTAACACTGACCACACATAACACTCCACGAATCTCAATCTGATGCCAAGGTTTAGATTTCTGTTTGTAAGCATTGTGGAATATTTCATAAATGCCTTTCGAGCCATTTCAATTCTGATCTTAATTTCCTGGTCAGGGTCCATTTCAGAATTTATGACAGAGCCGAGATATTTGTATTTTTGGACCTGCTCTATTCGGTTTCCATTTACTGTGAGAATAGGGTTAATATTTGGGTTTTTGCTTATGACCATCATTTTAGTTTTCTGCGTGTTTATAGTGAGTCCCACTTCTTCACACTCTCGACTGACTCTTTCCACAAGGGTTTGAAGATCTTCTGCCCTCTCCGCCATTATGGCAGTATCATCGGCGAATCTTAGGTTGTTAATCAATGTCCCTCCAATGTTTACTCCCTCAGGTCTCTCGTAAAGTGCTTTTTGAAATACAGACTGAGAGTAGAGATTGAACAGTTGTGGGGATAAAACGCAGCCTTGACGAACTCCTTTTTGAATTTCGACTTCATCAGTTTCGATGTCCCCAACTCGAACTACTGCCGTTTGATTGTAGTAGATATTTTTTATTAATTGTATATCACTTGGGTCCAATTTGATGCTCTTTAAGTTCTCTATGAGTTTGTCGTGTTGGACTTTATCGAAGGCCTTTTGGGAAGTCAATGAAACAGACGTACACATCTTTATTGTATTCTCTACATTTCTGTAGCAGTACTGTGATGGCAAATAAAGCTTCTCTAGTTCCTAAACCTTCTCTAAAGCCAAACTGCGTCTCATCCAGTTGTTCTTCGCATTTTCGATATATTCTCTGTTGGATTATTTTTAAGAGTACTTTCAAGGTATGACTCATCAAACTGATTAGCCGATACTCATCACAGGACTTGGGGTTGTTCTTTTTAGGCAAAGGAATGAAGACTGATTTAAGCCAATCTTTTGGGATTTCCCCTGTTTCGTATATTTTATTGAACATTTTTGTGAGTTGGGTTAAGTTTCTATCGTCTAAGGCCTTCAAGAATTCAATTGGTATATTATCAGGTCCGGTCGCTTTTCTGCTCTTTGATGTTTTTATAGCATACTCCACTTCTGATTTTAGAATACATAGCTGTTCCGTCTGATTGTTTTCCTCTCTAACGTCATCTCGTCTTGCTGCAAATAGATGTTTAATGTATTCCTCCCAAGTTTGTTTTTTACCTTCTTCTGTTAGTTGAATATCTCCTTGTATGTTTCTTGTGATTATCGGTATTCTTTTTTTTGTATTTCCAGTTAATTCCTTTAATTTTTTATGTAAATTAAAAGAATCCTGTTTACTGTTCAGTTGTTCCATTTCCCGGCAATTTTCTTCCATCCATGTCTCCTTGGCTTTTCTTATGCGGTGTTCTATTTGCCTTTTTGATTGCTTATATTTTTGCGGGTCAGTGTTTTTGTAATTACGTTTTTCCTCTATAAGGTTTATGATTTCCTGTGTCATCCAAGGGTTTTTCGTATTATGTTCTCTTCTGCCTACAACTTGGTCCACGGCAGTCAATATTGTAGATTTAATTTGATTCCAGGCCATGTCGATATTTGTCGTTGATGCTTCTAAAAAATCACTTGCTATTGAGTCATTAAACTCCTTCTGATACTGCAGTTCTTTGAGCTTTTCTGTGTTTATTATTTTCGGTTTTATTATCCTTTGCAGCTTTCTTAGTTTCACTTTTATATTGGCTACGAGCAATTCGTGGTCAGTGTCCGCGTCTGCACCTGGGTAGGTTTTAGCACTCCCAATGCTATTCCTAAACCGCCTGTTGATACAAATGAAATCAATTTGATTCTTTATGATCTGATTCTATATATGAGCACGATATTTTTTGCAGTTACCCCCAGAAATTCAAACTCAAGTTTCCAACTACATGACCACCAAGAGAAATCCAGAAGTCAACAGGCCTCCCCCAGAAATAAAAAGCATCAAAGTTCCTATCCCCACATTTCCTCCAACAGCGATGGTATATTCCGTTCCCAAGTCTCCTAATCCTGAAAGGAAAATTGAACCAGATCCAGAACAACCCCCTGTAGATATTGTTTCCGCCGCTATAATGGCCAAAGTTCTGGAGGAAAGACAGAGGGAGAGGGCCGCTATGAAACATTGTGATACTTGCACTTGTGCCAAAAGTTTGAAAATTATACATCACACAAACCATCACAACATTGGAACTCAAACAGGAGATTACAAGGATATGGTATGTTTGAGGTGTAATGAGAGCATACAATCTGCCACAAGTAAGTGTTTTTATGCTGTCGCTAAATTGGTATCCCGTTCATTAAATTTATCGTAATTTAGGTATGAAAATAGTGAGAAGCACTGAACCAATAACTCATAAGTATGTTCCTGTTTATCCATTAGAAACCTTGGAATCTGCAGTGAGTCAAATAACTAACTACAACGTCGTCAAAGTTCAACCAAACAATTTCCTAGCGGAGATTTCGACTCCGCCTAGTCCCGCAGATTCCAATAAAATTTTATCTAAGGATGAATTAACCAATTCTACTAATCATGTGAATAGTAATGAAGTCACAGGTTACCAAACTATCAGCTTATCTAAGGCTAGTGAAGAGGCAGAAAAACACCACAGGTAATTTAAACATTTACAAAATCCTCTTAATCGGCAGTTTTAAGATATATACACATTTTAGAATTGATCTTTAAGATTTCCCTGCTATGCTTCTAGTACGAGGTGGGCCTCAATATAGAGCTCTTTTATAAAAAGTGGATCAGAAAGACTGAAAATTCATAGGAGCTATAAGTAAAACTCCAACTGCGGCGCTCTAGGCATTCCTATTGCTATCACATGGAATTAAAGTCGAAGCTGAGGAGAACATCTTGTAGGGCAATAGAACGCCCACAAGAGAAGTTATTTAGTGGAAGATAAGTGATCAAAGGCCATCATTTCTTCCACATACGTTAAAACAAACGTACCGCCTAATAGCAAGGATCTTCGGGCCAAATGCTCTTATCTTCAGGACTCACCTGGTTTAGAGAAAGGTCCTAAAAGGATGAGTGCGCTAATGCACGTGTTTTTCGTGTGTGACCTTGGTTAGATAGATACAAATAAAATGAATGATTTAAACGAATTTTTAAAATAATTTATATTTTTAAACACAATATCTGAAAGCTGACTTATCCCAAAAACTTTTAAAAATGACAAATAGCTGAATGCTTAAATAAAGTAGATAAAGGCTGAAAACTATTAAATATGTTTAAATGAACCTGACAAATTAATTTTTCCGATGGTTTCATCACTTACGGGATTTACATATATTCAAACGAACTTCTACTGGTTTTTAAAAAAAATGTTAAAATAGTAATATTTTTTGTTAATTTGAAATATTATATTATCAGTCATCTTTTATATATATTTTTATTTTTACGCTTTTTATGTTATTTGTTGTATTTATATTATTTTTTTTTAAATCTAGATTGTGTGATCAGTCAAAGCCAAGTTACGAGATAGAGTCAGTATCTGAAAAAGAGGACATTGGAAAGAATGAAGATGTTGCTAGTGACAAGACATCACCAAGAGGACCAAGGTACGCTTCTATGAGAATGCAGAGCGGTACAAGGAACATTCTGTTGGATAATGCTCATAATAATATAGCTCCTGTGCTATACACTAGGTAAACACCGAGATATAATGTAATTTATATTGAAAAGGAATAAAGAAAGTAAATAATGACGATATTAGAATTTCAATGTAAAATATCTTTTCTTTGGCGACTTAGGTCTCAAAAATCGCAGCCAAAGGGCTCGACTCCCAGCTCAGAAGTCGACTCTATGGCTTCAGAGACTTCAACTCAAAACCAACAGCGAGTCGCCGATTGGATCAGAAGCAATATAGACCAGGACGTCAGTAGTCCAGAAAATTCGAGGTCTGAACAGGTAGAAAATGTTAACCGCGCTCGGTATGCTGAAATGGAAGAAAATGTCAAAAGATTTTTGTTTGGGAAAAGTGATTTCTTGAAAACCGTTGAATTGGGGAAAAACAAGTATAAACATTTCGTCGAAACTGAGAATAATGAAACGGCTTCAGATATATAGGACTTAGCATGTTTTACTCTTATTATTGAAATACGAGGAAGGTTAAGAAATTTATATCAAACAATTGAGTTACGGGAAGTTAAGAAATTTATATTAGTGGAATTGGTGTAGTCAATATGCAATATAGATATATTTTTCCAGAAATTAATTAAGTTTGACATCAATAAATTTTAGTATTTTCCGCAACATACATAATGTACTATAATTCCTAAGAAATTAATTACTAAAGACGTAATTAAATAATCAAACTAGGTGGGAATTTAAATAAATCTCTACAAGGCCTCTCTAAAAGTGACTACACTAACTTTCTTATAGGGGTCATTGTGAATTGAATTTCAAACAACATAATCATTTTTGATGTTAGTGGATCTTAGAAAATATTTTTTCTCGTTTAATGTGAAATCGGTCATATAATTGGTTACCAAATAGTCTAAGGAAAAGTTTACATTTCTAAGTAGGTTCTTCCATTTTTACAATTTTTTGGATTGTTTATTCAACTTAAAAGACGTTTCAATATTTTTTGACTATTTTTGTCTTTTGTCTACATTTACGTTCTAAGATTAGGACCTATTGTGTCGACATTTATTTAGTAATATTAGGATATTTAGTAAAGTAATGGGCAGTTAAAAATAAATTGACAATATTGGTCGTATAAGGATTGCTACATAATTATCCCATCAAAGATTTACAAAGAAAAAAAAACATTTTTAATAAATAAAATCAAAATGGATTACAAAACTAACCATTTTTTTCTTCTTATTCTGGTAATTGAATATCGAATTTTCATTTACATAACCAATTTATCGAATGACTTATTTGATGGATAGTGTTACCAATCAATTAATCTACTCATTAGATAATGGGTTTATTAGTCAAATTGTTACTGTCGTTAGAATTAAGAAATCTCTTGATATCAATATTCTATCATGTTGTATAAATAAATAGCATTTTCTATAATTGAAGGATATATTATAAAATGGGACTAAATCCAAACTTTAACTACTTAAAAAAACCAAAAGCATCATGTAAGAGTTATAAAAGGTGCGAACAAATTCTTTCGATTTAATCATAATTTCAATGCGTTTTTGTGAAGAGCTGATATGTAGCAGATTCATTTAAAATTTTATCTGACAATTGAGGTTCTAAAAAGATATTTTGTTAAACTTAAGAGACCACATCTGTTCGGAAATGTACACTACTGTTTGTATTACATTTCGAGTATAATACGTTTATAAGACAAAGTATTAACGACTTTCTTCTGTTCTAAATATGGCGCCATAAATGACAAGTGATCAGTAAATATTTTATTGAATTCATGAAAATGCTTATATTTCAAACTAAATAATCTGTGATGTAAGGCGTATTAATAGTGATTGTAGAATTTCTTCATAGACAAATTCCTACTAGGATATAGTTTTTTCTAGAATTGTCTTAGAAAAAATAGCGGAGGACCAAAAATATATTTATTTTTCATATCTATCGCATTATTTTAAGAGGTAGAATATTTTTCATATATGCAAAATTTTCTTTTTGTATACAATTAACTAGTTTACTTTGAATGTTTTATTCTTAGTTTTTTATATTTGTGAGCTTTAGGGCTAAAAACTGGTTTACATATATAATATGTTGAAAATATTAGGTAAATTAGCATATTTTCATTTTTCTTAATAAATCTAATCATTAATTCAGATGAACTTATTGAAACAGTTATTGTCCCTAAAATTATTAAAATTACTTTTATGTACAATGTTCTGTGGGTGTGTTATATTAAACCACCTGTATATTTCTTCATTCTATATATTTGGCTTGTTACTGGATTTCATTCCTTTTGTTGATTGCACATATTTATTTAATAAGCTTCAATATTTGAATGTGATATGCGAGATTGTTTATTTTTATTATAAATTGTAAAAATTTAGTTTGTGGAATTAATAGCAAGGTGTACCTACCTAGTATGCGTGTCTATATATATATAAATTATGGAATGTACCAAATGAGAATTTACCGAAAATATAGCAATTTTAATTTCTTCTTGCTTTTATTTTACCCATACCAAAACTACAAACAGTTTTTGAATATAATGGAAAAATTGTAAAAAAATTCCACATGAAGTCCCATTTAAAAAAATGTTTGTTATCCTACAGTAGATTAATTAATACCCCTGATTCATTTTATATACAGGGTCTCCCCGAAAATAATGTATTCATTAAAGGTATGTGTAGAATGCACCATTAACAACAAAAACCTTTCATTAGTTATATATATTATACTTATTATTATCTACAGAAAAGTACCTAAAGCTGACAACGCTGTGCTGCATTTCAGGTAATTAGGGGGTGTTTAGTGATTAGGGTCATACTTCTTTACCATAAACATACGTTGCACAGCGCCGGGTTGCCAAATTTAATTTTGATTCAAAAATTTTATCCCTCCGATTTTTGAGAAAATAGATGGCTTACGGAAAGAATGTAAAAATTTCTTGTTAATGAGCAGTTTACACATACCTTTAAGAACGCACTATGTTCGGAAACCTGAATATATATATATATATATTTAAAACAACAAATTTGTTGTACAAAATGTAATATCTAAAGAATATTGTAAAATATCCCATATTAACAAGATTCAATATCCGATATCAAGAAACAATTCTTCTCATGAGTAAACATCTTTGGAGTACCAAAAATTTACGGTTTACCAAAAATTCTCAAAACGTATCTCCCCTTAAAGGAAATTAGTAGTGCATATAACTGATTCGCAAAATTATTAGTAAAATATCTAATCCATACTCTTCAACTATTTATTAAAAAACCCAAAAACCGATTTCAAAACTTCAAAATCTCTCATTCATGAATATAATTTTTGGACACAGTTTGGTTCTATACCAATATCTTCACATGGGAAGCCTCATCCATACTAGAATTTAAATCCTAGCCGAAATCCCCTAGTCTGTCTCTAATCGAACATTATGTGGCTAAGACTTACTTTATATTCCAAGACTTCTACAAACGGGTAAATGTAAATCTAATTAGGTCACCTCTTTCCCCTTTAAACGCTTATATCTTCATGAAGAACTTTCGAAACAATTACTGTTTCTCCCTATCCACTCAAACCCACATGTTTCCTGCGATATGTGGATGACACGTCAACTAGCCCTATGGTAGGGCATCTCTGAGTTCCTTCCTTGTAAAACTGAAGAGCATGCAATGTAATAGCCACTCACGATGAAGGTTAAATAAGTTTCGTCTTTACCCAATTCTCGATGTCACAACAGAGCTGTTCCGAGTACAGGAAGGAAGTACTTGAGTGCAAGCAAATACTCGAATACCAAGAACAAGTACTCGATGACTTTTACTATTCCCGAGCACTTAATACTAATGGGATTCTACACTTTTGAATACTGATTTATTTATTAGTTTATTCTAGTTGGTGAAAAAAATCTAAGGTTATTCTTACTCAAAATTGAGAGGAGTGTAGAGTAAATTAAAAAATCGAAGATACTTTACATTATCCACAATATATATTCTCACAGGGTCACACGGATGTTAGTGTGAGAATATATGTATATTGTGGTGTAGTAACGAGTTAATTTTCTCTTACTTTAGTCTAAGTTCCACAGCCGTACTCCCTTATATTCAATATTATAATTTATTACTTATACAAAAATAAATTTTCTGATTCAATACGTATTTTTACACATATCAGAGACTTTAGTACATTTCAGGGTAGTCAAATACTCTGAGAGGTACTTGTGCACTTGTTTTATGTCTAAAATGCTGCAAGTACCTACAATCGTGGTCCGCGTACCGAGTACATAAAAAGTACTTAGAGTACACTACGCGAGTACTGGTATAAAAGCAAGGGTTTTTATTAAATTCCTTGCTGCAATCGTTCGAGAAATTTTGGGATCCAATTCGCCTGTTATTTTTGACCTTAATCCAGCATTGAATATATAGGTACGTAAAGGTATATATTTTTATACGAAAGAAGGATTAGGGGAGAATCGGGGAAGATGACGCGGAGTCTAAAATGACGTAGCTTATTATTATTTCTCAATGCATCTGATAGGGGGTTTAATTAATGCTCAAATTAATTCACAGTAAGTTAGAGGAAAAGGGGATGCAAATGCACAAATTTGATTTTTCTGTAAAATATTTTAAGACTAAAAATTTGTATTGTTTTTTTAAATAAGCCATCTTCTCAGTCTTTTTCCAAAATTTTGGTACAACGCGAAGTGGAGTTACTTTTCCAGTTGCTGTTGGGCCTAAATCTTTAGGGCACCCTGTATCATATTAGAAGAAAATTATTAGCTAGTAATAACAAATGCGAAAAAAGTTGACCAGAAAATCACATTAAATTCATACTACCTTAATAGGTTCCTGCTCATCCCATTTCGTTTTATTCCTGCTACATTGGAAATTTTGCAAATATTCTGATGAAAAGAAAAATGTACACTTTTCCAAGAATGTAATAAAAAATTAAATTTTCGTTTGTCCATCCTGGTGTCACTCCTAACGCCTAACTAGATGCATTAAATAGTTATTTAAAAAAAGACAGACAGCCTATTGTAAAAGGTTATTGACCATCTAATATAGGTCAATATTTTGCCCACAAAGATAATTGGTCCCTTTTACTGACAAAACTGGCTTGAATTATCCCAAAAAAAGTTTAAAAATAGTTTTCTCACGTGGTGTGCGGTGCAGGACTTCCGAGCTTATCAAAATTCAAGCACGAGGTGCTAACGTTATGCGCATACCGCGATGATGCCAAACCCAAACCTTATCAATGAATTCCATCTGTAAATGTGTACCGACACCTGGTTTTTACATTCGTTTTTTAATAGACAAGAAAAAATAAAATTTGAAATAATATTGTTATTAAAAACCTACTTATTAATATGCAATTAAATATGGTACTACTTTTCGTAATTACACTTTAAAAAAAAATCGAAAGTTTACTGATGTAGTACAGTTTATTTGTTAAAAAAGGTTAATGATATAATGAATAATAAAAAAATATAGAGAGAAAAGAAGGAGGGAGGTAAATTTTACGAGCTCCTATGACTTTGAGGTGTTCGTATAAACGTGTTTGAGGGGCTCGCTATAAAATATGACGTTTTTTAAGTATTAAAACAATTTAAATGGGGCCCACTGACGGCCTGCCGTGATATATAATAAGTTCCATTTTTTAGTTTTAGTTCTAAAACGCGAGCTACGAATTGGCACAACTACAAAACAAAAATAAAACCAGTGTTTTACTATTTCGCACTCTACAACAAAGAATTAAAACACTATTCAACTACTTAATATTGTCACGAAAATAGACACTCACACTAGATTTTTGGGAAGTATACATTGATGAGTATCTCAAATGGAATGCTCATATTAATTTTCTAGGTTCAAAGTTGAGTAAAACTCGTTATAGTATTTGCACTTTACATAAATCTAAATGAAATAAAAAAAAATAATATACCATTTTGCGTCCACGACCAAATTTGAAATAATGTTTTGTGGTTCAAGCAGTCAAATCAGGGAAATAATTCGGATACAAAAAGAGTTATAAGTCATGTCGAGGTGTTTTCCGAGAACAGAAAATAATGACAGAAGGGACAACAAATATCCCTGCCGAAATCACTATGAACAATATCCATCTCATAGACTCACATTAACTGAAAAACATCCAAATTATTTAGCTATTAGATTTTACAATAAAATACCTCATCATATGAGAACGATAAATAACTAATCATGTGAAGGATTGAGTACTGGAGCTTTAACCTTACTCATTGGATGAGTATCTAGGCTGATTTTCCTGTTTCATGCGTTTTGTATATTTAAACAATATGTATCACATTTTTTGGAAAAATATTATTGAAAGGAATATTGGAAGAATTAAGTCCTTTTAGTGTCACAGTCTCAGCTTTTATTTTTTCATAGAAAAATGACAAATAGTTTGATGTACAATAGTTAGTTTCTAGATAGATTTGTAGATAATATTATTTTTCTTTTTAGTTGCAGAAATTTGTATTGAGAACCTGAAGATGTGGCTTTTTAGCCACGAAACCGGTAGTTCTATCCTTCTTTTTTCTATGAAAAAATAAAAGCTGAGATTTTAAGACTAAAAGGACTTATTTCTCCCAATTTTCCTTTCATTAATGTATACTGAAATATGGAAACAACAACTCACTTAAATATTATTATTGTTATTATTATTAAACTCTACTGTTTCTAAATCTAAAAAATGATGTCATTGGTAAGAAAAAGGAGTTTTCATGCTCTAAATTTTTATAATTTAGAGTAGCTTAGAGTGTATTTTAAAATATCCAAACAGAATGTCACCCTTTTATTCCAAATCTAACGTAACTATAGATATTTCAGTAATTCGGCAACACTGTGCGTTGGAGCGACTTCGCCACAAACTTCGAAAAATGCTTTCTTGGATTCCTGCTGCAGCGGCGAAACGAGTAGGGCATGGATGATGCATGGTGCACGGCTCAATTTTTGAATTGACGAAGTAATTTCGCCGTGACGCGTACTTTTGTGCAGTTTTTCGAAAATTCTTAGTGAAATGTGATCTTATTTTGTGTTTTTTTGAGGTTGCCGCTCAATAAATATGGTGGAATCTGAGTACACTGATACATGGGAGGATTTTTTCGGTAAGCAATTTTCGTTATCAAAAGCTTTAAGATTCACTTTACCACAAACCGACACGTGACGATCCAATTATTCCAAATTGTTGTGATTGGTGTAAATATTCAAATTTGAAAAAGCGCCAAACGTTCCTACGATAGTATTAACTTTTCGCTGGTATCGGAGTAAGTTAAAACATTCAATTTTTGAAAACAAATATTACAAAGAACACAGAGATGGCAATAAAATATCCACGGGACGTTCTGCAGTGATTAATGGGGTATCACTAAGTTGTAACTTTTCGGTGCCGCGTATGTTTCAGTGACATTTAAGTTATGTGCCGAGGTCACTTAGTAATTTTTGCGGACATCTCAGAAGCATGATCCAAGCAAATCCATATTCCCCTGTAAGAAAAGACTACATATACATTTGGAACCAGGCTGTTATGGTGTTGATTTGTTTTTTAATTTTGTTCCTTGATTTTACTTTATTGTTGTAAAGGTTCATCTTTCGGAACCCTTAGATCCAACATTGGAGAAATGTCTGATCTGGAAAATTTTTCAATTTCTGGAAAAATTCCCAACAAGGACGTGGTTTTGAAGTCTCTTACAGCCCGGTCTTTTTGAGACCAGCCGGATCAAAAGGGTTAGATTGGAACATCATGTGTTAAAAGTGATTAAACATAAACTTGCGACTAATATATTAAAGGGAAAAAAGGGAAACCCAAGCAAGATTTTGGATAAAAAATATTTTTAAAAATGCTGCGACGCCGCTCCTAAATTTCTGATGAAGCTGAAACTGAACGATAATAAATAATACCTACTATTTTTGGTATTGGATCAGAACTTTGCAGCAGAGACCCTGCTTTAGTTAGTTAATAAAGATCACATATCCTGTTTATCGGACTCATTCCAAATTCAATTGTGAAGAAATAAAAAATAGACACTGTAAAAATGCTCAATAAATTATTTTGACATATTCGAAGCTGTGGAAAACAATTTAAAGACATGATTAAACGTATGCATATTTGTATATTTTTGCTATAAACAGTTTTTTTTAGATTAATTAGTAGGATACATATTTTTCATATTAAAAATTTTTCACCGACTTACTAATTAACTATTTCTTATTGTATATGGTATAAACAATTAAGTAAAGAACTACCGACTAACCTTGAAAAACACGCTGTATTGAGAGTGAACATGAAATATTGATGCTTTAAAGAATATGTTTTTTTGAAAAATAATGGTCAGTATGTAATGCAGTCAATATAATAGGCGGTGCCCACTTGTAATAATGTAATATTTATGTGCGAGTCAAATACTAAAATAATAAAACTATTCTCGGAATTTCATTGTTAATAGGTTCCATTTTAGAAATTAGAACGCTTCAAAATAACCTTTAGGCTGACATGTTTATTTTAACGTCAAAATCTGCATGATATAAGTTGGTCAACTCAACTCTATATCCTGTCAAGTGACGATATTGTCAAAGTAGCTGTAATCATTTTTCTAAGCCTATTTCTCGGAGAAATTTTAGGATACTACATGGATCCAAGCTAGGTAAATATTCCTTTCCGATTTTATATGGTCCTAGGTATACATTTGGATCTCTGTGTAGGTTTTTCCTCTTCACTGTAGTACCTTCCTCTTCTACTTCTATGTCAGGCTTCCTAAGGTGTCGTTTTAGCCGTCAATGACCAATGAATATTTCCTTTAGTATGGAAGCATGTTCTGATTCAGGTGATACATGCTTCAGATATAGTTTCTATGTAGTTTACTAAAGTATATTAGCTGGCCTAAGTTCTTTCCAGAGTTCCAATATTTGTTCATCTTTCTTAATTTGTTCTAGTATAGCACTACCACAGATGCAAAGAAAAGTACTGGTACTTATTAAGGACGTTTGCGCCTATGAGTTTTAATGGAGAAAAGGATATTAGAAAAACCAATTTTGAAGTGTTGTGGTGTCTACTTCTTACATTTCATTTGAAATTGTGTTATTCGTTATTTTGTGGTGTTTTCCTATTTTAAAATTGACTAGTTTCGATAGGAATGAGGAAGAAAATAAATTTTCGAAACGATCTAACATTCTGATATTTCCTCAAATAAAATTCACCACGCAAATACTGAACGGAAGAGTTTATATTAAAATTATAAAGAAATTTGACCACGCGTATATATAAAACTAAACTCCTAATAAAATATTTTATTAGTTTGAAGTACTTGGCGTAGAGTCCTTATCATGCATCCATTTTTATTTTTAGTGAACCGTCCTGTGTTGCTGTTAGCCATTACTTAGCTAGCCTAACAACAAACTCATCCGTTATCAATATTAGTTCTAAGAAAGCTAAGTGCACAGTCAACTCTTTAAGATGTTATCTCTATTAACAAGCCTCTCCAAGACTCCAATCTCCAGAGAATGTATAAATAACTGGGTAAGACGGTTGCATAATGCGCCCGCGGCTTATTTTTAGCGACAGTCAACATTTTTCTTCTTAATTTTTATTTTTAAGAGCAAATTAAGGCGCTTTTTGGTTCGCGGAGAGTTATTACCGAACGGATGTCGTGGATTAAATCATTTCAGCCACGTGGATTTGTTATCGCTTAGCTCTAGAATGGCCAATTGGAATGAAACATCTGCAAGAAATATTTTATTAGATCCAAAACACAACTAAGATTATGTATTATGTATTACAATTATTTTTATTATTAACTTTACCAGACCGGAAAGTGCTGCTTTATGAGCTTAGTAGGAAGAGTATTGGAAATTTGCAAGTCTGCAAGATTAGAAGGTTAGGCTCCAGGTGCATATCACACAATATTGTTTTCAATTGACGCAGTCAGTGGCAAAAATTTACTTTTAACAGGTATAGAATAATCCTTACACTAAATCCGATTTTTAACAGAATAATTAAGAATCAGTTATTTTTAAACGATATCCAATAATGTCTAAGTCAGAGATTAGAATGGTAAAGGGTTATAACAAGAAGTGAAGAAAGAAAATGCCAGAGGATGGTGGAGTAAAGAAGTTAATAGTACAAGTAATAGAAGATCTGGCAAGATTACGAATATAACTTTGTCAAAATAGGCAGGATTACATGTTGCAAAAATCTATGTCCAAAGCAAGAGTACCGAAAATTCCACCCTCTTATTATAATCGGCTTACATAAAAAAAATCATAAACTACTGAAAACATTTAAAAATTTTAGAAGTCTCTTGCGTTTGCAGTTAGTTTCCTTACTTGCACATTGAAATTGCTAATGAGATCTTTAAAATAAGGATATCTAAATGTGTATTTCTTAAATCTGGACGTTATTCGGAAATATTTTTGTAGCAACTAGAATTAATAAATGTTTTAAAAAATCGGCGCCTTTCGGTACCAACATATTTTGTGTTATCTAATAGGAGTTTATCGATTTATGCTGCTAAAATTTCATTATTATGTCAAAAATTGTAATCGATGAGGAATGGTAAGATACAAATGCAACTCTTTCGTTAATTCCAATTTAATTTCATGATTTAGCGAACGTAATAGAGATATTAATAGAGTATATTAGTTAAATGTAAGTTACATAAAAATAGATTGTAATTCAAAATATCTATTTGACATTGAATCGAATAATTATTATAAATTATCTTATATAACAATCTAAACAAGTTGTCTGAGAATGTCCATAATTTTATTATCTATTGCTGGGTACTAGACAAAAGTTTATCATTAAAGAATAATAAATATTATATCTTTTTATTTAATTGTATAATTTTTTTTAATTTTTACATACATATTGCAACTGGATTTTTGGTAAAATTAAAAAACAAATAGTACCTTATTGTTATTACAACTAAAATAATGAAAGACTACCAAATTATAAATAAAAGATAATTAGATAAATACATCAAAAGTTGTCAAACTTCTATCCGAGAGACCGAATGGTCCAGGATGATTATTGAGTTCATCAGTCTGTATTTATTAAACTAAATGTGATGTCTTTGAAGAAGGTCTGTAAAAACTTTAGGTTACATCTTAAGATTTGTCATATCGTTAAATTTTTTTAAATAATGCTATAATAAATACAGAATTTAAAGATTTTATGTTATGTCACATTTAATAACGATCATTTGAGTTGAATTATGACTTAGAAAATCAGTAAAATGGGTAAATTTGATACATGTTTAAGTTATTTTTAATTAGTATTTGTAATAAAATATATAAAATTATAAAACATATATGGCATAATTAATTAATTTAATAAATCAAATTTATCCAGCATTAACTAATAAAATTTTACTTAATTTAAAATTTCAACATATAAAATTAAATTACAATTGGTTTTCAACGTGGGACTCAAAAAGTGCAAAACCCCAAAAAAAGAATTCACAATAAAAATAAGTTACAAAAAAAACAAAAAATCCCTCCAATCATGTATAAAGTACCATATATTAAATCAAATTTGCTTTGAAATCTTAAATCACTTTACCAAATGAAAATATAACAGTTGAGTTGATCAATATTTAGCATCCTCAGAACATGATTAAAACAATCAAATGTTTCAGTTACATGATAAATATTTTTTTAAATGTTATCACTTTCAAAAATAGGTGCTTCAAAAATTAGCCCAAATAGTAAAGTTTTTTATAATAATTTTCCTTTTTATTAATCAAATTTACTTGATTAAATGGGTTAGTTTTACTATTAGACTCAATTTTATCTGGTTGAAGAAAACCTTTTAGATTATAACGAGAGATGATCAAATAAACCTTTAAGGTGTTAATATAACATTGGCAAGGTGAAATCAATTTTATAATTTTTCCCACCAAGCTACTAATTATCTCCATCCATATGCAAAATTTAGGCCAGCGGCTACCAATTAAATTAACTCTATTTGGAGTATTTATTTCTAACGCGGTTTTAGAAAGAAAATATCTACATACAACGAATGTAAACGATTCAGGATTTAGTTAAATATTCGAATAAAGTCTTTTTGAGATAAAATCATCGCTTTCAGAGAAAACTGATGATTGACGTGCCTGTCGGTAGGCTTTCATGTATGAAAATTTGTGTGTAAATTTAGTTACGAATTAGTAAACAATGGGGATGCAACTTGCATTAAGTCGTTTGTTAAAAATATATACTGGAAACGGAAATGGGTGTTAAACGTGATTTTAACTTCAGGTTTTGTGTTCCTAACACCTTTGTCGCTTGACTTGACTGTCGGTGTCACGGGGGCGGACGAAAACCAAAATTTCCTGGTGTCTGGGTTATTTTTGAATGAAAAATTAATTAACACAAAACGACTAGCTTCCGGGTTTAAGATTTTTTTAAGAAATTTTACTTTTAACATAATGTATTGTAAATGATTAATACTACCTAAATATACCGGTAATATAAACATTTTCTATAAATTAATATTGATTCAAAGGTGAATTTGTGGCAAACTTTTTTCACTATTTAATATGTCTCTTACGAAACAGTGTTGATTTTCTTGTGTGTGTCAACTGCAGAGAATTTTCTTCTCTGGAAATCAAAAGCAAAGAAGAAAGACACATCACTATAAAAAATCCACTAATAAATACAAAGTTTTAATGACTTTGACTTTTATGAAAGTTGAGGTAAGCCACGACTTTTTAATAGTTTAACGATATGGACTTTATGCAGACCAAAATGGAAGAGAGATATGTCCAATATTTGACATACTTTTTAAAACTTTTCAAAATCCAATGCCGATTAATAACAATATTTTGTGATTTGACACTTAATAAAGTTAATTTTCATATCAAAATCAAAATTTAAATATAGTGTATACATTTTATAATATTTTCGGGTATTTATGTGAATCATCCTAGAAGCATAACATTAAATTTACGTTAAGGAAAGCTAAGTATATAAAGTATATTTGTTCTTCGATCATTGGTGTTAATTACTTAATTTTTTTCAAACAAAACCAATAACATCCTGTACAGTTACTCAAGTTAAATATATTTATTTAAATTTCACCAAATTTTATCACAAAGAGTGCAGAATCTAGTTAAGTTAAACATACCGTTTACAAAAATATACAGTTTTATAAACAGTACTTTCACTACTCTCATTTCTGAACTTTAACATGCCTTAACATCAAAAATATGCATCCTCTAATATTGGATTGTTTACTCAAAACTTTGCTCTTTTTTTAAATTTGTCTGCAAACAAAATACAACCTGGTTCTTGAATCTTATCATCTGCCGAAGTGTAGTATAAAATATAAATATTTGGATGAGCCGTTGTTTGGATACACAATGGAAATATTAAACAAACACAAAACGGGAACGTAAATCGTAAAAAAATGAGTCATATGGTACATTAGCGAAATGTTGCGAATTTTTAAAGCAATCATATACTTTTAACAATATTGTTATCTACCAATCAAAGCATTAGCGAAAATTACACTATATAAAGTAACCAATAAACATTGGTCAATCTTACCACCCATTCTGCGAGCTAGTTGCCCACTGTCAACCCCATAATAAAATTCTCTCTCCTGGTCAAGTAAAAAAAGGCGATAAAATTGTATTGCAATTAATTACTGCTCAAATTGTCACATCGTTTCCCACTCTCTCACTTCAATAAATTCAATAACTCGCTAGTGAAAATACGATAAAGCTCTGTAAATTAAAGTTAAACTATGAGCTGAATAAAAGTGAAAATTTGTATATAGTGAAAGCTGAAAAGTGGCATGTAAAGTAGTGTAAAATTTTTTTCTCCACGAACATTAGTGGAATGTGTTAATTCCAAAATCATTTTTAATAATAGAATTTAAATATTCTCACTTTTGAGATAAAATATTTATTCCGAAACATTTGCTTCTTATGTGTTTTACATTTATTTTCATTCCATAACGAGTGATGGAATGAATGTTAAAACTGTAAATGTCAGGTGCAAATGTCGGCATTGTAATAATTATAATAATAATAATAATAATAATAATAATAGGACTTGACCTTTATACCTATTATTTTCCTGAATTAAATTTCTCTCTTTTATAGTATTATTTTTCTATCTATTCCGGGAACCACCAGATTATTATTATTTCTATTTGTTATTTATATTTTAATTTCTATTTATCTTATTTTATTTCCCGCTATTTTTACGGAATTAGTCGGGTATTTTCCTTGATTTTGATTTGTTGTATTTTAAAAGTATCGTAGTTTTTTCCATAAAGCTTTTAGCTTGGTTTAAATCTTCCTTCATTGATCTTCACATCTTAATCTTTTACTGAAATCCACGAGTTGGTTTATTTCTTTAGTTAATTCCTGTACTTCGTTTATTTGTCTTTCATAATTATATTGGTTTAGAAGCTGATTTTGTGTATTTGTATTTAAGTTATTCTTCGTCATTTGTCTATACGACTAACCTTGTCTATCGAATTTTCTTTGATCTTTGATTTCTATTTTTCCTGGTCTTCTGTTCTTATTCCTTGCCTCTTCTATCTAATCTAAGTATTTTATGTAAACTGTGAGGTTTACTTGGTAGTTACAAATTTTAATTTAAATAAAATAATGAGTAAAAAATAGAGTACATTTCTGGTCGTGGAGAAAATATAGTCTGTAACTCGGTTACAAAATTCTATATTCGTATCGATATTTTTTATTTTGTTACAGAATATACTGTTCTAATTCTTTTTAATAAAATTACTAACAGTTTACTGTTGATTTCTTGAATGTGTGAGTGTTTTACGAAAAGGAACCACAAAATGCGCATAATTTTGAGATATTTTACGATATGAAAACCATTTTGATTCCAGACAATTATTCAATAAAAAATTGTACATATTTAAAAATTTATTTGCCACAAGGAAGATATAGAAGACTTTTAATTGGGGTTATATGCTGCATATATTTAAAAACTTTTATAATGTCCTGCAATGTTAATGTTCAAGTAGTCCCATTCATTTTTTTTCTTTTAACCATTATTTTATTTACTGCAATTTTATAGTGGTTACTTAGTTATTAAGGAAGAATAATCGTTTACATTTCCATTTTTGACCTTTTTGCACGCACAAGACACAAAAGTTAGTCATACATACGTACGTGTGAAACAAAGAAACAACTACTCTAAACATTTAATAAATTATTATTAAGCCTGTTATTCATCACATCATGCACTCACTTGGGTATAAATTGCATTTATATTTCATCACGTTTTGTTACCATTGCTATTTCATATTTATAAATGGGTTATTCGATTCCGTTTGGCTATCGAGCAAAAGTTGTTTTCAGTGTAGAATTTCGTTAAAAAGACAGTTCAGAGTGCCATTTAACACCTACGTCTACGTAACCTGAACCGTAAAATATTTTTTTATCATTGGACACTGCTGTTTACTAGTCCATAATATTGTCTTTGTTGTTGTTTCACGGTTTAATTCATCATTTAGTCGGTTGTATATAAACATTGCCTTGCAGTTCATTGTCTCATTAAAATATTATTATTCTATTATAGTTTTAAACAAAAACACATTTTCCTACAAACATAAATAAAAGTAGACTTTTTGACATGCGGATCTATTTTTAAAGGTGTCACTAGTTTTAAAAGTGGCAGCTTTATGGTACTAATGTTTCAAGTGCGATTTTAAAAGAAATATACATAAGTAAGATTAAAATTTTTATTAAAAAAAAAATAATATTAAAGGTTCAATTTAAACAACTCAATATGTTCATTTGTTACAAATTGGTGATGTGAATAAATTCTGGTAATCTTTTTACTCCTCGATGTGTCTGTTCATTATCTCTAGTAACATGGATGTTTATTAATATGTCGGATACAGATTTTTGGTACCTGTAATATTTACCACTATTGGCCTCCATTTTAAATGTATAACTCTATTTATATTTTTTCAGGATATACATATCTGTATATTGTAACGGGATTTTTGGCATAATTTATATAGTACACAGTCCTATTATTAAATCCCCAAAGATGTCAAAAATCTTCTAAATTACAAAACAAAATATAATTATAATTGAGTTGTATTTAACTTTTAATAAATATAGAGTTTTACGTTTAGAGATCGAATATTGATGTTCAATGGGTCAGATTTACAAAACAATAAGTAACTTATCTATAAAATTGATATAATAAGTTTATGACATGTTAACTTTCGGTATGTAATAGAAATTTGGTGAGTAATTAAATTTAGAATACAATTCTTAACTATGGTGTCACATGAGATTATTAAATTTCGCATTGTATTTTCATTTTTTTAGTAAAATATACTAAACTTTGTGAAAATTGTGATAAAAGTTATAGAACAAAACTAAGAAAATTTTCAATAATTTAAATTATGACGCAAGTTTATTTAGTGCAGATTAAACAAAAAAGAACTCACAGAGTATATGTCGATAAATTGTTTTGTTGTAGTGAAAAATTAAATGAACCCTAACTTCAAAATTAATAAAAACATAAAAAGTGATTCTCTGTTCCATTTGAGACTTCATAGAGACCAAACGGTACATCAGAAAAGTGCCACAATGCTAAAAATAAGATTTGCCACCGAATTTAAAAACCACTTTTTACCTGTTGTTAAATTAAAAATATTTATTCTAATAAAAGACAATTGTTTTAGACTTTCAAAAATAAACAAAAAGTGATAGTTCATTGGACTGTTAATTTGGTGACATCAATGCAAAACAAAATAGCGGAGTAACTGAATTTACTGATCTATTTATAGTTGTTTTTTTTGTAAAGTGATACCAATTATAAGATATAAGTAAATATAATTAGAATTTACATGATGACCATGCTGTGATTTCCGTTCGTTTAATTGTAATTTTAATTTTATTTTTAATTCTTATTTAATTTTCTTTAATTTTATTTAGGAGCTGAACCTCATATTTTATTTATTTTTAATAAATTCAACTTAACTTTATCTCTGAATTTTATTTCTTAATTTCTAAATAAAATAAAAACCATATTAATTAATTTACAATATACATACCTATATATAATCTTTAGGGATTCATCAATATAGTGCTTGATAGGTACTAAATTATTTCCTTGGCTTAATTTACTATTTTTTTACTTTTAAAAATGCTTATTTTTATCTACATATGACCATTATAGTGACTGTCATGCAAGGCTCTAGTGCGATAATAACATACAAAATACACAATTATTAAACATAACAAAAAACGAAAAATAGACAAGATAATTAATGACATTGCAAATAAGTTTCTTTAGATAAAAAAATATTTGTGCTGAACTGTTTTTATAACGGATTATATTTTCCATGCATATTTTGTTTGCAACTAGTCTTTCTAACTTATTTATTTTTAATACTTTGCATCAAAACAGCAACTGAGGGTTCATTTTATTATTTGTAAAAAACATTCAAATGGCGTTGTACTTAAACATTAAATGTTAAGAGAATAAAATATTAACAATTTTTTCAACTCTGTGTTTTACTGAAAACTAAAAAACATGTTATTCAGCGTTGCGTTTTTGCAAAGATTCTTAAAATATTCGCGTCTTAACAATAAATCAAATTCAACCTCTCCAGATTCTTCTCTTTGGAAAAAATGTTACGTGAGCAATTACTTATGTCTATATGAGCACATCCATTCGGAAAATCGTCACAAATGGTCGGACTGTGTAATCATAACCACAAAGTAAAAAGCATTATGTCGAATCAACATCTTACACAACAGGGCTGGACGTGATATCTGTTTTTAAAATTTAGTATATTCTGTAACAAGGTTAGAATGAAAAAATTTCGATACGAATTTTGTTATTCTAACTGAGTAACAGAATATTTTTCTCCACGACTAGAAATTTACTCAATTTTCACTCGTGGAGAAAAAATTATTATTATCTATTAAGAGAAAAAAATTATTACTTCTTGATGTTCAAATCATTTATTCAATAACAAACTAAGAAATTACACAAACAGATTAATAATATAAAAAACAAAATAAAAACAAATATAAAGAATTTTCTGTGTAAGTGATTGATGTATTTTTCAAATTAAAATCGTTATATTCCAAGTTTGGAATTGGAAACATTAGTTCTGTAATATTTTTTCTCCACGACCATTAGTGGAATATATCAATTTTTAATAATAGAATGTAAACATTCTCATTCTTGAGAGAGAATATTTATTCCGACACACTTATTTCTTATGTGTTTTGCATGTATTTTAATTCCATAACAAGTGATGGAATGAATATTCTGTAATTGTTGTAAACAATATCGACATGGATGTCAAAATGGCAACGGCAGATGCTCAGATGCAAATGGCGCCGTTGTAATAATTTATTTTCAAACAAATTTTAATTTAAATAAAATAATGAGTAAAAAACAGAGTACATTTCTGGTTGTGGAGGTTGGAATAACAAAATTCGATACTCGTGGTTCCTCAAGCTCGCGTTCGAAATGTTCCACTCGTATAACATTTTTTTTCATTCTAACCTTGTTACAGAATATACTATTTTAAAATTACGGCGATAAATTGCCTTATTTATACAGCACCTGCCTCAACCACAAAACGATTCACCTGACGACGGTTGAAATGAGCCACAATTTATGCATTCGCACGCTGAATGGATCATCATTTTCATCTTCCCCAATAAATCATTCAACATGATACCTGAACTCTGAAGGCTCTTAGGAACTCTATAAGCATAAATCCAAGAAATGGTGCGCATATATATATATATATGTATCTCTTCATTATGGAAACTAGTTACGGGCATCTATAAATGAAATGAGTAGTTATGTTTTTGCTTTCGGATTGTTGTAAAGTAAAAGCAACGTGTTTTATAATATGCAAAAAGTTGTCGAAGTAAAATCATGTTTAAGAAACGTATTCTTATTATTATATTATTTTGAAATATCGGAAGCAATGAAACCAACTTCATTATTATAATTTTATATTAAAAATTAGTGGCTGTGATAATTATGTTTGTTACTTAATTTAAACGTACGTAGTACTTAAATTATTATATATTTTTTGAATATTTTTCTACCTGTATTCGCATCGAGAACATTTTGTATACTCACATGTAAAATGCTGTTTACAACTCCATCTTTTGTAATATTTGTCTACAGATCTGCATTGAACTTAGTTCAATTCAGTTTTTTTATGTCTAAATTCATATTTGGTTGTTATTGTTACTAGGATCCTATAGTTGGTAAGTTGTAAGTTTCCTTCATTGTTTGTATTATTTTTAGTGACACTTTCATTGTAATTTCGGACCTGAAGACGGCTTTGTTATGAATCGAAACTAGTCGTCATAAAATATTTATATAACCCTTACGAAATTAAAGCAATTTGTGGTAAAGATTTTGAAGTTTTTTTATTGTTTCTAATCCCCAATACCACACTTGAGAAAATGGATAATCTTTATGAACTAACTGAATGAACGAATGTTGAAAGGTCGATTTTCGAAATTTAAACATACATAATACGCTGAAAGTTTATTATTACGAGCCTTATATGTATACTCTGATTATTAGAAAAATCCTTTAAATCGTAAAAATAACAATTTTATATCTAAAAAAATTGAAAGCCATTCTTACCTCAAAACTACGGTGTATAGAACCCATGTATTAATAAATAATAATAAGCAGGATAACCATTGGGTACCATTGAGGTACCATTAAAAGTATTCATCATATATATAAAAGCCATTCGTGGCTACCAATCCAATAAAATGAAACTGAAAGTCTGGAGATTTCTCTTCTGAGTCGGTTAAAAAATGTACCGCGTAGCATCGTCACACGGTGAGAGCCTTAGTGCTATTATATGATATACAGAATGTCCTTAAGCTTACACAAAATAAATATTAACAGTCCGAACATCTTCATAAGTAGTAATTATTCGAAAACAGTCAAAAAATATCTATACCTAAAGCTGAGCTCTATGTTATTAGGTACTCTCGATAATTTTACATCTTTCTGAATTTAAGAGTAAGTATTTTGTATCAAAATAACTTTAACATCAAAATGTATAAAGTAGATTTATAAATATAAAATACTTCTTGTAAAATCCAAGGATTTTTACTTTAAAAACTAGTAAGGTTTCGTATTTTGACCCTTGTCAAATCAGATTTGAATTGCATCAGATGGTATCGGTCTTCCTCCTGTTTTATAAACGTCATCACCCCAACATCCACTTGGGCGGTGTGTGTTTGTATTGTGGTCTTGTGACCTGTTTTCAACGATTCTTCGTGGGTGTGATAAACACTTAAAAGGCTATCAGCTGTCCGTAACGCATATATATATATATATATATACCAAGTAGTCTCATTCGAACTGAGTACCTGCTTTGTGTGATGATGGCATAAAAGTCTTCTAAAAAACTATAGAAATATTCTAACTGAAGATGAAATTAAATCAGGATATTTTGGAGGATTTTAACATTTTATTTGCTCTGACGGTCAAGCTAAACCATATCCATGATTTAGTACTTTAATCATCTACAGATACAAACAAAAATCATAGACATAAATTGACACAACATTAAAAGGGAATCAAAAATTGTTTTATGGACCACTAAAACAACTGAAAAAAAAGGGTTATAATATGATGAATATAACAGATAAAGAAGAAAATATACTTACAGACAAAAGAAAAATAATGAAAAGATTGAAAAAATATTTTAAAGAAATCACAGAAGCTGAAATCACAAGAACAGACAGAAGTATATAGAGCAGAATAATTTGAGTACATAAAAGAAGAAAAGAAGTAGAAGTATCAAAGATGTTAAAGTTGGGAAAACCACATAACAGCGGAATTGATCGAATATATGTGCGAAACCATAAAAAAACAGAATTGTTAAAAGAATGAATAAAACATGTTGAAACGCCGGAAGGTTGGAATCTGGGAATCATATTACCTATATTTAAGAGCGACGATAAAAGAAAATGCAATAACTCCAAAGATATAACATTAACAAACATACTAGCAAAAACGTGGCGAGAATAATGAAAAAGAAACAAAGTTGAAGTGACCTTAGAGGATTCACAATATGACTTTAGAAATGGAAGAAGTACCAATGATTTGATATCCATAATTAGATTATTCAATGAAAAATTAAATTCATCTATGTTTCATCGATCTAAAAAAATCTCTGGACTAAATAAAAAAAATAGATATATGAGTAACTTTTGAAAAATAAAATATATATACATACATATATATATAAATAAAATTAAGAGTATGTTATTATCAAGAAAAATAAAATAATTTGGAAATTCAATATGCCAAAATAATATTTCGTTTGGTTATTGGGAATTCAATGTAATGGAATTCTGATCTAGCAGTAATTAAAAATAAAATTTAGTTGAAATTAAAATTCTTACAAAATTGGTTGAAACATATTGCCGCAAACAAAATTTTACAATAGGAATAAATTTTAACTACAAAATACAAAATAACAAGAGATTAACACAATTAGAAAATTTAAAAGTTAATCGAATGAATAATTGAAATGATAATTTAGAAAAAAAATTATATTGAAAGATAGAGAAAAAACTATATCAGAAATATCTTATATAATTATTTCTTTTTAAGAATGATACAATGGTTTGACTAGAAATCAGAAATTAAAATTACTGTATAATTAATTCTAATATGATGTTATTTGGCTAGTTCATATCAAAAGTATATAAACATTATTTTTCAATTTCAGAATAAAGCTAGGTAATTTTTGAATAAAAATTAAAAATAAATTATATTATTGTTGGATTAAGTTTACAACAGAAATATAACAAATTATGAATTAAGAGAAATCTACTACTACTACTACTACTACTACTACTACTACTATACAAAAGCATATTACATGCATTTGAAAGACGAAAGAGGGAGTTTTCTTAATCTGTAAATATTTTTTTGTAAACAATCATGTATTTAGAGATACGATTTAAAATTTAGAAATTTTGTAGATTTTTTCAAAAAGAGTAAATATTAGTTTTTTTAGACCACATATAAACTAACTATCTGTAATTGACAGTTACCACTTGAATTTTGGCTTGTCAAAGATCAATATCGTCGATGTAGCTTAAAAAATAAGCGAAGCACATAGATTTAATAATAATGAAATAATGAAATCCTTCTGAAAAATATTGTACATAACCTGAAATATGAAAATTTTTCATGAAGACTAATTTAAGTGTAATTATTGTTATAAAAGATGAATAATTAATCACCTGTATTCCTGGTGTTCTTCGCAATTTATGTTTATATTTTTGTAATTGAAATCGTTTTAATATTTAGCAAGCACCTAAAATAGACATAACTTAGAATTTGGACAAGTTTTCACAAATTAGTGCAGATAATACTTATAGGCAATATTATGTACCTGTCGAACTCATGATAAGAAGAGAAAGACGTAAGTGCTCCAGAATGAACAATTAATTGTGATCTATAATTTGTATTTACATCCCGAACAAAAAGTGACTTGGTTTCACGTGATTTTAAATAATTTGGCTCTATCTTCGGACCAGTGCATACAAGAAAGAGACTCGTATTCAAAGAGATATCACGTATAAAAATTTTTATTTTTTTTATTTTATTTTGCTGACATGAAATAGAAAGAAATAGAGAGAGAAATACATGACATGACCGTACTCAACACTGCTCTAACAGACAAACTAAATAGATCGGCTAAACTAAACTATTAATCTAAAGTGCAAAACAATACCGTTAACATTTAAAAATTTATTTGTAGATACAAATAGTATATCATCTTACATAGAGCATGCCTTAACGCCATTAAAGGTGTGATAATGATACGAAAGCCGCTAACATGGCGCGATAGCGAATTGTTAACCGATCACAATTCTGACAGAGAAGATGAATATATTTTGCAATATATCCACTAGCGTGAAATTTGATTTGAAGTAAATGCCCAGCCCATCAATGCACTGTTCATATATCTACCATTGTTAGCATGATAAATAGACAAATAACGAAATTGCAAAATAGTAAAACTGATTGGACTAGATGTTCCATTAAATACGATGTATCATTTGAAGCAATCTAAGAGAAGTTCTTCGATCAAAATTGGACATTAATTGTAAAAAAATCTTTACTCACTGTCAATGTTTCCATAATAATCTGCTATAAATATTCACAAATAGGGTAATTTGCCAAAAGTTGGCTAAGACAATTCCCTTCAGTTCTAGTTATCAAAATCTACAAATTATTACTTACTTCAGAGACCAAAAGCTTTCTTTATTTTCCTAGTCAGTTTCCAATCTAGTTTTTAAGAGTAGTTCTAGGTACTAATAAACGGTGCAGACCGTGTAATATATTCTTGAAAAAAACGGTGTTCAGACTGCGGTAGGTTGATTAGCCACGGATGCGATAATGTGCAAATCGATTCTAATGTACAACCGTCACATTCTTTTATTTTAAATATTGATAACATTCCATCTGAAATAGTATTTGGCACTTATAACGTGGATGTATTTTTATTGGAACCCTACGTGCGCATATTTTACGTGGTAATTATAAGAGATGTTATCAGTCGTTTATTTACAATTTTAATGATCGACATTTTATTGATTTATTTCTTTAAAATGTTGTTTTTAACATAAATAATTAATTTTAGTTAATTGATCATTTACCAAACCAAAAATGTATATTTTCTTATCTTAGGTATGTTTTAAATAACATGCATCATATGCGCCTGTTGTAATGACAGTTCATCCTTATAAAAATACTGCCAGATTAATTAAAAACCGTGACATTAATAACGTAAATCAAATCTGCAGACTGCAAGTCTCAATAAAAAAAATGCCAGACACGGACATATGCAACGACAATTCAATTAATATATGGAAGAATTTGATTTTTAAATATTGAAATGATTATTTAAATGCACGTTTAAATGAATATTTAGAGGCCATTTCGTTATATCAAAATGACTATTTTATTACTCGATTTTATTTTAATTTTATTGGTCCCGATTGCATTTTGAATTACCACAGTGGCGTAGATGCCGAGTTTAAAAATTTAATTTGAGAAAGCTTTATTTTTCTATGACAATTTAGTGAGTGAATATTTACCAGCGTTCATTGGCTTTAAATTATTACGTTTTTCAAATACAGTGATTTTCATAGTATTGTAGATTTTAAAAAGTAATATCTCACCTTTAACGCCCTGCACTTTGTTTACTATTAACATTTTAATTAGCTATGTTTGTGTTTTTATTTTTCCGGTTATTGTATGGTCCATTAGTTATCTGTATTATAAATTAAAATAGTGTTATGGAATATTGCTTCCTCTGTATGTTTTTGGGGTATTGAGAAACAGTTTAAACAAAAATACCTAACGCCTCTTGGAAAACAATGAGTTAATTAAAAGTGTTAATTATTTTTTGTCGGAAAAGAATAACGGAGCTTCTTGAAAATTACAGCTCATTTGAGTTTTTAATCACGTAGGGTGGTCATAAAAATAACGGACACAATTTAGAGGAGATTAATTTAAAACCATATAAATACAATTTTTACCTCCCAAGAACTATTAAATTTTTTGACATGGAAATTATAGCAAAACTGTCAAAAAGTCACTGTAGGACTTAGATCAAAAATTAGTTAATAGAAAGCTATTATACTATACAAAAGAGGGGCGAAGATAACATAACTAATAACTTGATAGCAAATACGCGATTAACAATAAAACTGAGGACTTTTTAGGTAAAAACGTCGGAAAAGAAACCTAGTAAACAAAGAAAAATAAGATAAGCATTAACTTAAAGAAATAAAGTATATATTCTAAGATTTGCTAAAAAAGTATAATAAAAATAATAGACGTAAAAAATATATAAAGACTCTTAAAAGTTAATTTATTTTATATTTATATTGTGTCGAATTTCTGGAACCGAAACTCACTAACTTATCTTGATACCAATTCATATCGTATATTCAAGTTAAAGTTTTCTTATTGGCTACCAGTTTTCTTGTATTGTAACATTATATTCTATCCATAGAGTTAGTTAAGATGTAATTTAATTATATACATCTATTACAGTTTTAATAAATAAAATACTTAAAAGTTCTTGACGTAGTGATTTATTCAAAGTGTACCTACAAGAGCGCAGTTACAGAAATATTGTGCTTACGATTTCTGAATCGTTTATGAAATTCTTGATACACACAACTATCTTCTTTCTCTACAACACTGTCGATATTATTTTAATTTTATTCGTTGTGTTTGAAATGTTGATTTTATGGCCGAAGGTAGAGTTTACCGATATTTTTTATTTCATTAATTCAAGCGCCATGTCTAAAGTCGATACAGCCCGTGGTTCAACGCACGTGCTTTCGCGTAGGTGGTTGATCATTTTATATTGTAGAGGTTATGTTACGCAGAGAAAGATCACTATCTTTTGATAAAATAATAACACGAACTGATATATTTATTCTCAATTCCAAAAGATATATTATATTACGTTATGTTCTTTTATTTAAATAAAAATATACGGACTAAACTGTTAGCATACCTACTTCTATGTTTACCGAAGAAAAAAAATTCTGTTGGTGTCAGAATCAACGACTATAAACTTTATTACCAATATCCACTTGACTATAAGCGCTTCTCTTCGAAAATTTAAGTAAGTTCATTAAAGGAAAACACAAATATTCTTAATATATGCTGATGCTAATTTTACATAGTGTAATGAGATTTTCTATAGGACTATTAATAAACCTGAATCTAAAGAACATGGAGAATAAAATGCTAAAACTCATTTGATTAAAAAGGAAAAGTATACCCACTAAAATATTTTTTGTAAACAAAAGGAAAATGGGGGAAATAAGTTCTTTAGTTTCACAGTCTATAAGATTTTATTTTTCATAGAAAAAATGAGAGCTACCGGTTTCGTGGCACAATGGGCCACATCTTCAGGTTCAAATTACAAAAATATTCTGTAATTAAAAGCAATAAATAGTTTAGTGTAAAATAGATAGTTTATATATAAACTACATAAATAATATAAAATTACTTTCAACATAAAAAATAAAATCTCTTTATCCTACATTAAAATAACCCTTACCTACGAATCTTATGTATTAGTGATTGTCAAAATGTTAAAATTGCTAAAAGTGATTACATTAAATGAAAATTGTGTCGTACCTTTTCAAAAATAGGACAAGCAATCAAAATTTGATTAATTTTTAAAATAATAATAATAATAATAATTAAAACAGTAATACTTACATTTTATAATTTTTTTTTTGATAATTTTTTTAGTTTCTTTCATAATTTTTTTTTAATAAATTGTATATGTTCTGTTTACATTTATTTTGAATCAAATCAATGAAGCAGCTGAGATTATGTAATTTAATAATAGATAATATGTTTTAATTTGGCGCTCAACTCAATACAAATAAGAGATCATTATTTACAATAGATTAATGTTTTCTACAAAAAAAGAACCGTTGAATCGAAACGATTTTCACTCTGCCTGAGGTTAGTCGTATGATTTTAAAAAAATCACAGATGTCTGAAATACCATTATACTGAACTTTTAAATAAATCTCTCTAATAATAGCCTTTCAGTATTCAATCAATTAATCTTTAGCGCCAAGCCAGTTCAACAGTAAGATTTGAATACAATACATCAAAGTGTTAATTATAAATCACAAAAGTTACTACATATATATGGCTTACTGCAAATATTTTGCATAGCTAAATGTTAACGAAAAGAGGGTGGTGCCTAAACATGAACAGAATGGAAACTGAATGATATTTCAGGATCGAACGTTCGACATATACAATCAGATGATATTCTCATTAGACCTTTATTAAAATTAAATATTACAAATGTGGAACAAATATGCAAATAATTTCTACTAATTTTGGTTAGCTCTTTCGATCTAAAATATCAGATTTAAGCAAAAGCCGATAAAAGCCCTTCAAAATTGTATCTGAATATGGGTATTTCATAAAAATATCTTTTGCACTTTTTTACTTTTGGTTCAGCTTTAAAGGGGCAAGGTTAATTACAAAAATACACATAATATTTCTAGTAACGAGTTACTCTTTTCTACTCTTCGATGGAGTATATGAACTGGAGAATTTTCAACACTTCAAGAGGGTTTAAAGAAAATTAAAATGAAGAGGGTAGATTTTCAAAAATTGAATGATGGACCTATGGTCATAAGAAAAGGTTTACTTCACTTCAAATACAGAAAAATTGTTTTCCCAGGGGGATATAATAGTAGCAGCAAAATACACAAACCAGGAAAAAGAATCTGTTCATCATTTACTATAATAATCAGCAATTTGGACTGAAATGGGAGTGGTCTGTTTTGCGTAATATCTTTCTTTTTGTTTTTTTTGTAATTTCCTTTTTTTCTATTGACTCATTATTTTCATTTTAGCATATTTAGATTATAAAATTAAAGTTAAAATAACTGTTGAGCTAGCTATATTTCACAATGAAAACAAAAAGGGATGAAATTGTGATTTCATGAAAAAACGAATAAGTTGAAAAATAAAAAATCGACAAATAACTTTGGGATTGTTAGAAACAAACTAAAAAATATCAAAAACAATGTAATATGGGTTTTTTTGGTATTTGCATGTTTGCTCCACAAATATATTGAGTTCATGAAATATATTAAAACGTTTGAATAGTCAAACATTAAAATAAATACCTCAATGAAGGAATACAAGAGTTTTCGAATATCCTCTTATTCCTAATATGTCTTTAGATTTAACTGAATTACAAAATCAACATATTCTTCGGATTATATCTAACATCTAAAATTTAATCTCCTTCTTCTAGAAAAGATGACAGTAAAAGGAGTTCTTATGAGGTGCATCATAACTCCTCACACATAAGAAGCCGAATGAAATATTTCTCTTAGGAAAAAAAAGGCCAATCATCCTTGCTAAACATTAACATAAGAAAATTGTATAACTTAGCAAACTCCTCTTCAAGCATCTTGCATCTAAAAATGTACAAACAGGTTTGATCCAACTATAAGTAGACCCCTCAAAATTCCTTAGTATTGGATTGGAAATTGTTTCTTACACAAATTCAGTGAAATTTTTACTAATAATATCCCGAGATTTAACTTTTAGATTATTTGGCGAAGAGTTAGTCTGACACCTTTTTCTATTACATTTCAATTGTTATTAAAACTATTATGATTCTTTAGATATTTTTAAATAAAAACACCATCTACATTAGAATCGTTCTTATTGGAGGAGAATCAATTGAAATAAAAATAAAGTTTGACATTTCAGAATTTATAGGAATCGTTCTCCCCCCATCATAAAGTTTAAATCCGAGTTTATGAGACCATAAACCAAGAGCGCTAGGTGTTAAGTGACATTTAGGTATTAATAAATTAACACTTAAAAATAACCAACGCAACTGCTTTTCGGTTAATGACGGTTTTTAAGTTCAAAAATAAAGTAAGAAAAGTCAATTGTCTTAAATCTGTGAGGAATTCAGTTAAAATCACGTGTATGAAAAGTTAAAAATAAAAAAAGGAAGCAATTAGAAAGAATATTTTTTTTGTACAAGTAAAATAAAGGTTGCTCTAAAATGAGGTCAAAACTTGGGTGTGGGTAGGTAGAGGAGTTACAATATTGTCAATAGTTTATACAACTTATTTCCTGTTGGAACTTTACAAAGTTAGAAATTGAACACATATTTTTATTTATATTTTTATGCAAAACTTAACAAAAAATTGGTGGATAATCAAATATATATATAAAATTACTTCTATAAATAACCTTTTCCGGAAAGCCAGGAACGAATTTAGCCCACAGATAAAAAAATTATCATTGCGCAATTTGACTTGCAGGGTCATATAAAGTTTTTTAATATCTTTCTTTGGCGATGTTTTTTAATAAATGAATTGAATATATAACGTTCGATTACTAACAGTAGAATTAAGTAATTGAAGAATAGACGGTGCGGTTCTGTTACAAAATTTGATTTTATTAAAACAACGACTATGTAGGTAAATGTACTTTTTACGATCTACTTGCATTAAACCATATGAAAACAAATACTTCGTATACTCGTTTATTACGTGACAAAATGTTACAAGAGTTCATTGAATTTTTTTTAGATAGCATCAAATTTTTATTCATTTACCTTTTAAAACAGTAAAAATGGTTTATATTAATCGTGACACTTATCTCATATTTATATCGTTTCAGACGTTTCACTTTTATAAATGTTTTTCCTCTTTTTCCTTTGCTCAGCTTAAATGTTTGTACCAACTTGACAACATAATTCAAAATTAATCTAGATCATATGTATTTATACAAGTGTTTTAATTAATGTTAATTTATGTATTCTATTAGAAAATTTAATATTCAAGACAATTTACGATTACATTTAGAAATACAAATTATTATTTAAACATTGCTATTAATCTTACTACCGCTTTATGAAATGTTATTAATGTATTTATTAAATTAATAAATTTATAGTTATTTTCCTATTTAACTAATAAAGGCGATTATAATGTATAAGGTAAAATTTTTTTTTTTGGTTTCCAGTAGCCTTTTCATTCTTACATTTCTAGTTTGTAGGTATATATTTAATATCTCTGTTGTATTCTGCATTTGCTTTCCATGTTTTGATTTTAGATCTTGCGCTATTTTCCTAAATTTTTTACATTTTTATTGTGCCCGTTTCTTCTAATTCATTTTAGTAGTCATCATTTGTAGGTCTGTCTCGTTTCATGTTATAGGTGACTATTTTATCTTTTTCTTCTTTGTTTTCTTGTTTCTTCTTTATTCTCTTGATTTTTCTCCATTGGCAGTTGCCCAAACAGAAACTAAATACTATAATTTGTAATGTATTGAGCAGTATTAAATTTGTTTTAGGCCATTGATAGAAGTGAACCTCACAGTTTTAAATAAAATATATTCCAAAAAATTTTGTAACATTTGTTTGTTTAATTTTATTGTTTTGAATACAATTTAGCTTTTATTTACAAGATTCTTCCTACAAATAATCATAAAAGAGGATTTATTTTAATTTATACTGAATTTAATTTTTATTTCCTCAATTTTTGTTTAATCATTAATGCTCTAAAATATTTATATCATCCTAATTGTAATCGATTAGAATTTAATTGATGGTTTATGTATACGTACATTTTTCCCAAATTTCTGCATTTTGGAGTTTTGATTAAAAGAATTTTGCTTTTTACAGTATCCAAAGCTTTTCATAAATCAACTGATATTATTAATATTATTGTCTTATTTTAGTCCGGATCTGGATAAACTATTTTCCAATGAGTGGTCACTAATGATCAAGAGACCAGTTGATGACGAAATTGTCTTTTAACAATCTACACATAATAACAATAATGACCAGGACATTGTTGTTGAATCGTTGTTTCTAATAACCAAAAAGTAATACCCAGTTCTAGATTAATTAAGTTGGTGCAAAATACTATCAAGAAAATTTGTTTTTTTTTTATTTTGAAACGGAGCATTTATTGTCTGTAATAATAAAGTGCATTAGTTATTGTTCATTATTAGTTTTTTATTATAAGGATATTTCATAAAAATGGTAAGTCATTAAGATTAGATTCTATAAATTAGAATACATTTCTTTAACAATATTAAAAACATATGAAAATACTTTAGGAAAAAACTTTCCTCCAATAAAAAAAATGTTTTACACCAAATATTTTCTTTACTTTATATAATTTTCCACAAGTGTGTTAAAACAAAATTCTCTTGGTCTATCACTTATATTTTTTAGATTTGTGGGTGTATGAATTTCTTATAATTTTCTTCTGTGTACTTGGAATTAATTTGTAATCATTTTTTTGTCTGGCAATTTTATACTTCAGAATAAAATTACACCAATCCATTTGTCATTGAACGTAATCGTAAAATATTATTAATATTATTTTACCATTTTTATTAACAATTGTTTGTGAAACTCCTCTTCCTTGAACTTTGGATTTCTCGCAAAAAGGTATTTGACTTTAAAAAAAGTCATTGTTTCATTTCAATTCGAATGTCAATTTAATTTCATTGTCCGAACAAGTCATAATTAGTAATCTCAGCAGCCGTTATCAAATTGTCTTTAATTTATAGCAGCGAATTCCGTGAAATATTTGATTGAGTTATATCAACAACCATTAAATTAAATAACTGAATTAATTAACAAGTTTAATTTTGGTTATAATTGAAGTTTCTAAAATGTATGTAATTTTTGTTTGTTTCTTCCTTGACTGTCCTCTTTTTTCTTCCTCTTCCTCCTCCTCCTCTTCCTGCTCTCTCTGTAACCTTATCTGGTTTCAGGTTTTCCATATATTGCAGTTTTTTGGTATGGTTTTCGACCATGTTTGCATTGGTGGGCCTATTTTTTTCCTGTTGTTTTGTGTGTCAAAATTCAGAGGGGGTTTCAAATTTTTGACCACTCTGTATCAAACATTTTTTATAGAACTTGAAAAGTTAGGGTAGAGAGTGTAAGCCTTTTTTATTCATATTCAACGGTTTGTCTGCTACAGACATCTAAATTGAAAAAAACATACCATTTTCAGGTGGTTGTAGATTCTTTATTAAACCTAATAGACATAAAGTGTGATATATCGTTGAAATTAGCTCGGTAAGAGGTTTATAAAAATGTTAAAACATACGGGGTGTTCCATTTAAAAAAACGTAACTTTGATACATTTTTTTTGGACAACCTGTATAAGTGGAAAAAATTTAAAATATGGGTTTTTTGAATATACATACAAAATTTTCAGGAGCTTTGGACCTTCGCGTCTATGGTGATTCTGTATGAAATGCCCTCACATTTTTCTACTGTTAAGATTTAAAGTCAAATGTTACAGATAATCATCAAGAAATAAAATGTAATACCAAACAAAAATAATAAAAAACAACAGGACTGAAATATGTCCTGAGGAATAAGTAAAACGTAAATTAAATGGAAAACATCATTCCTTAGTATACTGACACTACTGACCGGATAATACGAATGAACGTGACATTTTTACCTCATTTAATTCACACAAAATGTCAACAAATATGTAATTTAAAATTCAGTCATAACATTTCCCATTAGAAAATGCCTACTGCATATAAAGTTTAAAATTTCATTTTGTGTTCACGTTTTTCAAAGGTTAGTACGATGACTTTTAGAAGATTAATAATCTTAAAATGCTTTAAGAAAAGAATGAAAAATATTGTTATGCCTTAACTTTTATTTAAAATATATATATAAAAAACTGGTTGACAAATTGATCAATGCATTTTGTCACATTTTAAAGAATTTTGGTTGAAGTAGGTAAGAAACTTTTAGCCTCAACCTTGTAGAAATCATTTATCGTGATACGATGTGCTCTGTAATAAAATCTTGTGGTAGAACAGCTGTAATCTCGAATTTATTATTACACACTCACATTACAAAATATTGACCGTGGTATTGACCATAACATTTTATTAGTTTCAGCTGTTTATTGCAAAATTAGTCAGATTCATTTTGTGCAGTAATTGAATTCTGGTGGTTTCTGAATTGATTTATAACTGTGTTTTCATATTTCAATAGTTTTACTGGAGTATCCCATCTAGCATATAGTTACAATTGACATTTTAATTTTATGCTGTGGTAAGGCGAGAAACGGCGTAAAAATTGTTTCTGAAAATGCAATTATTGCTGTACTTTCAAATAAAATGTAAATATTGAATTTTATAGTTTCTTAATTCTATAGTTCAGTACAGGGATTCTCAAAGTCATATATTTATCGTCAATAATTCTGTTACACAAGTTAGTCTTTAGTTAGTTTAAACATCATGTTTATTTTTTTTTAAATCAGACATTTCCAATGTAAAATACTTGCAGAAATTTGAATGGAAGAACCTAAAAAATGTGTTTTCTTCTACTATTCAAAAACATGTAAGTTTGGATGTGGGCGTAATTGTCCTTTTATTCCTGTGGTTTATTCCTTTAATCATAAACTATTTAATTATTACTATTACTATTATTATTAAAAGTAATCCTTTTTTTATTTAGAAGTGTACTTTCACTTTGTTAATATTGTTTTGCCGTCTAGGTTTCTAAATGAAGAAAATAAAACTTAATAAATAGATCTTTCATCTAGAAACTCTATTTTATAAAAATTTACATGACGTCATCTCAAATATAAAAAAATATCACAAGGAACTTCCGTTTTTCCATAATCATTTGACTACAGTTTCTTGGTTCCCAAAAATATTGAATGATTAGATTTAATTTTGATAGATGAAATTTCGTTTGCTTTGATGATAATTAATAATAATAAAGATTTAAAAGCAAGTCAAAACATTTTCCCTCCATTTTCGGTTTTTGAAAAAACTAGAGTGCTAAAAGAAGCTGATTTCAAAACTCTTTTGTTAGTGCCAATTTTTAACTGCTCAACAAGTATTAGTAAAAATATGCATCCAAAGTAATACTTTCATTTTCTAAAAATACTAAAAGTTCATTAATTTTTACACGAACTTCCTGTTGTACTACATTCTTTTATTTGCCACTCAAAATACTTGAAAAAACTACTTATTTGTAGAAAAATTATAAATAAATGTTCAACAAGCATTTCTGTTGCATATTAAATGCTTTTATAATTTCTTGCGGTACTTCAAAATCAGTTGAAGATATTTTTGTACATTCCGCCATATTTTGAAATCAAATATTACTATGAAGACGTAAAAACTAATGGTGCTTGAAATGTAATTTCTCTGTGATACTTAATAATTACGCCGTGAGATGTTTATCGGTTTAATTATTCGTAATTGATAGCAATTGGTCTTTCTGTAGGTCTATCTATTTCTTCCTGCTCTTAATCGGTTTCCTGAAACTATATAATTTAGATAAAACACTAAAATTTCACTTTTAACTAAAGACCGGACTTTGTTTTACTAGTGACCCTTTATTAATCAATTATAGTTAATCAAAAATAAAGTGAAACTGGTACTTATTAAAAATAAGTTATTGTTATCCAGGACCGTATCCAAATCTATAAAGAAAACCGGTTTCAGATATTATCAGTTTGTTATTGATTTACATAATTAAAGTTTATTTAATTTTATACATAAAGGCATAAAGGAGCTACTAGCCAAAATTAATTTGTCTTACAAAATAATATTTTGGTGAAGTAAATATATGGCGCCGAAAAAATACAGTTTACTATTAATTCATATTTATTAAAATGATACTGGTATTTTTATGTTTTACAACATTTTCTGACAATAAAAAATATTATTAATAACCCTTTTTTCCCAGCGTAATTAGATAAAGAATGATGTGCGCCTAACTTGGGAGGTATGTATAAGGTTCGTGATAAATATGGCTTCAAAACAAATTACAAGCAATGTTGTAATGGGTCTCCATATATCAGGTGTCAGAGTTTAAAATTTTTGAAGCCAGAAATAATCATGCTATGTGGAGGTATAAAAACATGTTCTATTTTTAGTTTATATTCTTTTTGTATCTTATATAGCGCTAATGAATTGAAATAACTAAGATTATCCATGTCTGAAAATAATATAATTATACAGAGGGTTCGGAAATGAAGTAGATAAATCTAAAAATCTAACTGTAGATTCACTGGTACAAATAAACATATTTTCTCTTTGTTGTCAATTTACTCCCGTAGAAAAATTTGTTTGTTCTCTTGTATGTAGCCAAGATTTTGCACCTTCAGACTTTAATTCTGATATATTGTAATAGAGTGATTGTGAAAGTTAATTATGACGATAATTATGTCTTTTTCAACGCCACTGTTTGAACCATCAGTAATATGGAAATCCTGGAGTGGTTCACTTAAACCTTTTCAAAAACGAACAAATCGAAGATAAAAAACATGCTGATTTGCTTTTTATTAGCAATAAATTAACCCAGAATATTTTGATAAACTTTGTTAGACAGTAATTACAATAAACCAGTTTTTGGCCAGTAGAATATTTATTGCTTAGCCTCCTTATGCGCCTGACTTGAGTCCAGATGACTGTCTCCTCTTTTCGAGATTTGGGGCACTAGAAAACATTAAAAATGTTGTAACCAACCAGCTGAAAGCTATTTCAGTAACCGAGTTCCAGCACTTCAGAAATGGAAGCATTACATTGTAATTCTATTCGAATGAAATATTTGTAAAAATCAACATTATTAATTGCGTAAATATACAAAATTAATGTAATTTTTTTTGATATTTGAAATTTACCAATTTCTGATTAGAACTTCCATTTTAATTTAAATAGTAGTGTTTTATCAACTTATCGCAATTATATTTAGATAATTTGACATAATTAGAGAATGTAAACATCATATGCCGAGAAACGTCTCTTTCGGTTTCAACACCACAAATTCATTGAACACTTGTTCAGAGATATTCCTGCACTTGAACTTGGGTCACCCCAAGACGAGCAACACAAAATCAAAATCCAATGAAGGAAGAAGCGAAAGAAGAAGAAAGTGCATTGGGTGTTGGACTTGGAAGTCGAGCATGTGTGGTAAATTCTGGACCCAAAGCTAAAAATAGCACGAGATGTGCCGTCAAAACATTCTCAGAGGCGTTCTAGATTTTATTTTTTAGTAAAAATGTTTTGAATTATTCTAGTAGAATTCAGATTTCAGTTTCTTGTTTAGTTATTTTTAATAAATAAAAATGTTGCTTTATCAATATTAAATAACTTTCTTAGGAGACTTACTGCGATAAAACACTTACTATACTGTAAATAACTAATAAATATCGCTTTATCTAAACGAAAATTAACTGTACACATAATAAAACAAATACTTAATTGTATTGGGAATCTTTTATTACCCATTTCAAGATCCTACAGTCTTCTTAACAATAGCTCATTAAATAATTGATATTTGATTATGCAATATTCGGAATACTTAACTTTGGCTGTTCTCCAAAATTTCAACTGTTTTGAAAGGTACAAGTAAAAAATCTAAACAGAAAAATAGAACAGTTTATTTTGATATAATGATCTTTATTTCTGTCGTCAATGATTTTTGGAAAATGCTAGAAATATAAGTACGAATACGAAGTGACAAAAGATATAATCCATGTGTTGATTTTTTTGTTTTTAAAATAAAATGTTACAAAAAATTATAAATGTAAAAGATAAATTATACTTATCTTTATATTTAAAAGTTTCGAAAATCCCTGGAAATTTAAGATAAATATAATTTATCTTTTATTTTTATAATGCATAAATTTCAAAAAGTAAGGGTAGATGCAATTTTTAAGAATGTCAAATTTTTCTAGATTATGTTAAGTTTAACTTCTTATGATAATATAAAGTAGGTATTACTTTCTTTATTGTATGACACTAAAATACTATACATATTTGGGTACAAGTGAATTTGGACAGCACGATGAAAAATTATAAGAATTAAAAGATAGACGAGAAAAAGTGAAGAAACCAAGAACAGTACCTAACAAAAATAGAAAAATAACAGTGAATTAGAATAGACTTATAACGAACATAGATTAGAGAACAATAATAAGTAAAGCAAATACAGACAAATTCCGATCCGGATCTATATTACTGGAAGATCTGAAAACCAATCGTCAGAAATATACTCAAAAATCGAACTTTACGTCAACTCGATACCTTCATATTGATTTTCACATTTTTCTAATACGGTGGTTAAAATAGTCATTAATTTATTTATAAGTATTGATTTAATTTTCATTTGATAATAAAAAATTAGTATAATATAAATTTATTATTAAGTAAATTGATTATGCATCATGTTGAAAACAAAAACATAAATTATAAATAACAACTCAAGCCATTTAAATAATGATGGACTTGAATTGACGCTTAGGTAAAGAATTTAAAATAACTTGCTTTAATGAGAAAATAAAATATAATTTACAAAGTACTTAATTATAAATAAGGTTTAATTTGTAGATCTTAGAAATTCAAAAAAAACGCATCTTTTCGACAAAGGTGACACAATTCAATAAACTTCGTTGTTAAGAAATAGCGAAAAACTGTTTTAAACATAATAGAATATTATTATAGAGCTGTCAAAAACTAAAATATAAAATTGAGGGTAATAATAATCAAAAAATTTTATTTTAGCTTCGCAACAAATAATATTTACAGAATTCATTAAAGCTAATAACTCAAAAATCAGGTTTTTTGACTCGTAATTTTTATAGCAAGGGTGCGATATATAAGCATCCAAAAAATGTATTGGCAAAATACTGTTTATACTAAGAATTGAAATTTCACCAAACACAATAACTTGAATTGTATAAATATTTGCCGGTTTCTCGTTAAAAGAGCATATTCTACCTAATCACATAATCATGGTATCAGATTGCTTTTCAAACACAATCAAATACAATCGGTCATTTAAACGTTTTTTTACAAATACAAATAAAATAATATGTTTCTAAAGAGTAGTAATATAATAAATAGTTCTTTTTGATATAACAATAGAGGAACATAACCATTTCGGAAATCTTCTGTATATACAAATACTAATGAGACAAGTTTCCCTAAGAAGCCAGGCGTCAACATCAGTACTCAATTAAAAAAGGAAAATATACATCAACGAATATATTGCATTCAGGACTATATATGCCGCGGCGTAATCAAATAGTACTCATGTTTTATTATTAGAAATCCATATATAGATAGATATTGAAATTCATGTCATAACACAACTTCGAGATGATTAGTTTATATTGAATTAGGTATATGTTGAAGTCAGATTCCTCTGCGTTTTTACTGCAATTGAGCAGAACTGGTTTCAAACATGAGGATGTTTTAAATTGATTGAATTCTGAATATTACCGGTGATACTCCATTTTAATAGTTTAGTAATCCAGTAATTATTTTAATTTCAAATCCTCGTTTAAGTTTACTCTTTGACGATACGTAATCTAGTTTAATAGACTATCTCGATGCTGAATGTCGATTAGCAGAGAACTTAAGAGCAAAATCAAGGCCGTTGTCCACAATAATAATTTCACAATTCATTTCACACTGATAGACTTGACACTTAACTAGATAATAATGTCAACAAAACTCAGTGTTAACATATAAGGTCAATAGCCCCATAAAGAAGACAAGTATCCGTAGAAAAATGATAACTGTCCAGGTACAGAAAACTCAAGATACTAATTGAACCGTATTCAATTTATGAAACGGTGTGGCTGTAAATTAGTTTATTTCTCACAAAATATTTAATATTAAGAATTGTGTCGATTGCTGTATTGAAAATATAAAAGTAATTTTTTGGGATAAATATAAACTTTAAGCGCCTATTGAAGCGTTAGTAATCGTAGTAGAAGTTTAAAATTCAGTAAATTTTAAAGCGAAAATTTATTATTAAACAAAATTACCCATCACTTCCAATTTATTATTGCTAGTATTAGCAACATCGCCAATTTCTGAAAAAATATTTTCACTTCAGTCTTGAAAAGCAAATAAACATATTTATTTCGCTTTGTCATAAAAGGTCATTAACTTTAGTTCAAAGCTATATACCATTTGCCAAATTGCGTCATTAAAAAACAGTGAACATATTCTCCATTTATCTCTCTTATACACAATATACTTGACTCAAAAATAACTTAAAAATTTGTATTGAAGCAGATTATTAGAAAAAACATTAAAGTAACAATAAAATCATATACTAGCACTTACTAATTATAAATATATTAAGCGAATAAAAATGAGAAATCTTACTAGAAACACCAGTTCTGCAACAGTGTGTAATATTTATCAATTGTATCAGTATTTATAAGTGAATTGGTAAGAATTTGGATTCTTTCAACATTTTAACAATATAATGATTCAAAATTAAATTAGAAATCCTGACTTTATTTCCTATTCCAAAGTGTCTGAAATTAATACAAACCACAGTCTGAAGCAGTTCATTTTACCAAATACTTTTGGAAAACCACCATTTGCATTCAATTTTAATTAAAGATTTAAAAAGCTTCTTTCATCTGTGATCTTTTCAATTTTTTAGGTTTGAATCGCGAAATAGTTCAAAATGGGTATCCATAACCCAATATTAAATCCTAATTTGCACTTCTCTTTAAAGTTGATCGTTGAGAACATAATGGAACATTATACTAAATGTATTTGATTTTAATAATGGGTTGTTACATTAATATCTTCTTCACTTTAGACAGAACAAGGTATAAGACAGGTTAAAAAAAATCAAAGCATGAAGAAACTTTTTTATGCTTTATAGAATATGTGGGTTAAGTAAGAGGCTTGCTATTTTGTTACCTTGGAAATAAGAATGCAAAATGTTTAGTCCGCAAGTTAACTTTTACTTTAAACTAATCAAAAATAAAAGTTGGAATCCGATATGTACAGACAGGTCAAATTTCTAAAATCAGAAAACTTTGCTTGCGTTAGTAACCAATTAATCCGTATAGGCAATAGTAATTATCAACATATACTAATCTTTTTGAATAATTTACTATTTTCTATTGTTGATTCATAGTGTATTCTTTGCAATTTAAACTTTCATGAACTGAAACATAGAATCTCTAAATATATCAGTGATTTTTTGTAATTACTGTACACTAATTTAAGGCTTGAATCACAACTCATCTCGTAATTAATAACTATACATATATTCTAAAGGGATTTTGACATTAGTAATAAAATTTTGGAAAAATTAATTGAGGGTCTTATTATTGTAAAATAATATAGTAAAGAGTTACCAAATTAGAAATAAAAGAAAATTATTTTTGAATTACAATCAAAATTTGAAAAATTACATTACATGAAAGGTTCCGAATGAACACTGAGTGCATCAGAGTCTATTTTTAAAACAAAAGTGATATCATTGAAATTTATTGAATATTGTTATAATAAATATAAATTTTAAAGACTTAATATGATAAACATGGAAAGATAAATAAAATTTATTTTGAATTTCCACAGTCTTGCAAAGCATATGTATTAAGGTCTATTATTAAAAAAAGAATTTGATTGATTAACTAGTTCCCTAACCTTGTATGAAAACTTTTTGGTTGCGTCTCTACTGAGAATTTTTAAGTTACTCGATTCAATAAATTCATTTACTTTACATTTGAAATAATTTGTATTTAAAATGACGGTTGTACTTACCTTTATCTGATTTTGTAACTGTTAAATTATTATTTATAATGTTATTTTTTATACTTTTTAAAGTTAAAATATCAATTATCTTAGAACACCTTTTGAAGTAAATAATACTAACCAAATATATTTTTAGAAAAAGAAGAATATTGCTTATTACTGATTGGTTGTCAGGTTTATGATTTTATATTATATTTGAAATGTGTCTTGTTCTTAATTTATTTTGTGACCTGATGATGACCGTGTTCGGTTGAAACTAGTTGCCAAGTTTATTAAATAATATTTTGTGGCAAGATTTTGACGTTTCATGGATTTCATCCTATACGTACCACATTTGAGTTTCATGGATAACATTTTATATCTTAATATCTTTTTAAATGTTGTAACAACTTCAATACTATGGTGGTGTTAGATGGGTCACACTGTATATTTGAATAATAAATATTTGATGTTAAACCTAAAAATAAGAATTCAGTCACACTATATTTTCCTTGGGTTAATTGCCAAATAAATGTCATGTCTCTAATCAAGCCAATATCGCGAATTTAGTAGTATTCTTGGGAATCATTGCCCTCATATATAGCAAAAAATACTTCTTCCCATCGGTGGTTTTATTTATAACATCAATAAAAACCTGATGCCGATGCACGTACGGATGCCGAGTACCAATAAAGGATGCTGTCTACACCATATTAGGCAGGACGTAACATTGTCTTGTGTCCTGAGTTGGTACTCTAACTCTAAGTCAGTGTACTGACTGCCGGGCAACTAATAGCAGGAGAGTTTACTCGTGAAAAATCAATAAGTGAAAAACAATTTTTTCAAATTATTGCTTTCGGTTGTAGAGCTACAATTTCGAAATACGTTATGAATACAAGTTTGAATAGTTTTAAAAGGAATAATGAGAGTGAGATATTTTGTTAAGTGCATGATTTAGTTAGTTTACCTTTCTCAGAACGTCCAAAAAAATTCTTGGTTTGATATCTGTACGCAGAGTAGTTTTAACTATTTTAAGATAGTACCCCCGGTATAATCAAATGCATATACGGTAGATGTTAAAATTTGGAACCAAGCATTTAACTCAATTATGCAACCTATTTAAAAAAATTCCTCATACACGTCAATTTAATTTTTTTAAATGACGCTGTCAATGGCAATCCCCAATTTTTTCTCTGGATTTTGACAGAAGGATTTACCACTTACTTACAGCTGACATTGCCATGTACGAGTGTAAATACTTTTATTACTGCGAGAAACCATCTCAGAGCTGATTTGTGAAATTTGGTCGCTTATTCTCTGCTGCAAATCTTCCAAATTGACAGATCTTTACAATAAATCTAGGGGTGATAGATGTGGAGAACGCGGAGGCCATTCAACTGATCCCCATCGTCCTATCCATCGTTCCGGAAAAGTAGCGTCCAAATTGTGGATTATTTATGTTTTTGTTGATTTTTATACGGTGATTTCGTCAAAAACAAAATTTGGGATTTCCTGAAAAAAAGGTTTGTTTCTCAAAAAAATTGTTATGCAAGATATTAACTTCTTTTTATCGTCATTCAAGTGGTAAGTACCTCCATGTAAACCCAGAGAAAAAATTGGGAGTTGCCATTGGGAAAAATTAACGTCAATGGTGTCATCTAAAAAAAAAAAAATTTAACTGTCCGAAAAATTTTTTGAGCTAAAAGCTTGGTTCCAAACTTTATCATCCACCGTATATAAAAATTATTAAACCAACAGAAACGACAAAAGGACTTGAAAACTGACAGAATAAAGTTAATTAAAATTAATTTTAGTCTATAATCATCAACTTTTATATCTAAATACTTATTCTTCTACTGGGTGTTTCAAAATTCGTGTGCCAGACAAAAAATATTCATTGTTTCACGAGATTTATCCAGTAGTATACGTTTGGTAGTGTGAATTTTGATACACCCTTTATAAATAATTTACAAATATTATTATACAACTAATTTTGGAGGTACAGTAAAACAAAATAATGATACAAAGACATCGAACAAAAAATGTCAATCAGAAAAATATAAATAATTTATACTAAATACTTTGATATAATTTTACAATTGAAGATTCGTAGGTGTAATTTAATGTCGTATTTCTTACCAAATAGACTACCTTGTAAAGAAACCTATTATGTATTTTTTGAGACTATTTATCTTCAGATCAAGATAGCGGTACTGGACACCCTCTATAAAATAAACTCTACTTATTTATTCGACAATATTCGATTTGTTATGTAACACTGTGTGGGCATAACAAGAAATAAATTTGGAGGCATCATGTATGGGTTCCAAGTTGAAGGTAAATATTATTGTTTTTTTTTTATTTAAAGGTTTGACCAGGTGATGAAAGACCATGACCTCGTTTGGTCCTTGTACATATTTCGTTTTTTAATTTTTGAAGGATTTTTGGCACAAATATTTTCCATTTAAATTTAGTTCAACTATTTTCGTTTCGTATTTTAAAAGATTACGGTGCGCTTTGTGAGAAATAAATGCGGTTTTATAACACCTTGAAAAGTGTCCAACTTATGTATAATTAAAATAGCTCATATCCTTAATAATGTTAAAACTAATAACAAACCGATTTCTCATTAAACATTTTCAATCAAAGACCATATGTATTTTAATGAAATGCACTGAATATTTTGTAATTGAATATAAAACTGTTTTAAGAAGTATTTTATTTTTAATTTAGGTTTAGGTAAAGTGTTGTATTCAATTCAAATTTTAGATTACTGCACATAAACTTAACGTAATTGTCAGTTAATTGTTCAGTAAACAATTATGTCTTTAATGAGTTTAAAATTACAATCTATAAAGTTTTGGAAGAGCATCAAATAATAATATATATTAATCCACGTAAATGATTTTATTTTAAATTTGATTACAATCCATTAAATGTTATACTTACTATAAATAATAAAGTTTCTGTTTTTGTTTCAGGTAAGAATTTGATGACTTTCAAGTAAAAATGTAAGGTAATATTTTTTATTGTATTATAATATTAAATTTGGGTGAACGAGGTAATTTTGCTGTTAATTTGTTCTTTGAAAATGAAAATAATCAGATATAAAGACAAAGGACGTATTTCTTTGAAGGGAGAAAAACTAGGTATGTGTTAACAGAAAAATTGTTTACCAAATATTTTGGAATTTTTCTTTAATCAATTTTGCCTTACTTAAATATCTCGGAGACACCTTGTATGGCTAAAAAAATCTCACACCTTAAATGTGTGAGTCCAAGATTAAAAATAGACGTCTGCCACAATAAAATGCAGATAAAAGGTCATTTAGATAAAAAAACATTTGTCCGTAATAGGTAAAAACTGGGCTTAATTTGGACACTCGTGGGTGGGCTACATATTTTTTTTCTTGTGAACCGATATCCTATTGTTACTTCAGGTAACAATAGTGTGTGGACCGCAGTAGCATAGCGGTTTGGTTTATTCGATATTTATATGTGTTATTGTATCAAATTTTTTACAGAGCAAGTCATATATACTTAAATTATAAATATATTCATAAAGTAGTGCTGTAGGAATAGAAATCTGAAGTATTTATAAAAATATTGTAACATTTGTATGAATTTAACAAATTTATTTAAAAGTACCTTACAAAACTGCCAAAAAATACAACTTAACCTAAATAACAATGAAATTGTTCGATTAGGTCGTAGTTTGACACTTGTTCACTCTCTTACTGTCAATTTCTTCCTATTTACAACCTTTTCTTGCATTGTTAAAGGTTCCAGAAGATTATAGACATTTACCAGAATAATCTTGCCGCTTTCGAGAATCTCCCGGAAACTGTCATAGATATCAGTTACGTTATATTTCTGAGTCTTGTTATCGATAGAAAGGATAAAAAAGTCAACTGAAAATAGAAAAATAAAGCTAGAGGTCATGGATAAAAACCTTGGTTTTTTCTAGGCTTAATCACGTACTTTTTGAAAGTATTGATATCATTCCATTCACGGATGTTTAGTTTTTTCTTTGCCTTAAACTCTGTTGTTAGATGTCATTCATTTTGCAACAGTCCAAGTAATTGTATTTAGGTTTACTCCCATTCGTATCATTAACATTCTGATTCCGGACTGCCTCAAATGACCATGGATCCTTTGCAGTCTACAGTTATCTATATTTCATAAAGTCGTACGATCTTAATCAAATTCGAGGTAACAATTGATTACATGGGTGGTTCCCAGCTCCCATTTTCTTTCAAGACCTACTTAACATCTTTTGCTTCTATTTGTCAAGCTTTGAGGTTTGCGTTTTGCTTAATCCTATTGTCACATAGAAAAAGTCATTGATTTAGTTAGTTAACCCGTTCAATAGTTCACGGACTGGTTTATATTTAGCAATCGTTTTGTATAGTAAACATTATACATACATAAATACAAGACGATTACATTGGCGAGAGTTAAGTGGGTTCAGTGGTCCCAGACTAGGAACGAGGGTACAGTCGTCCCCATCTGGGGATGCAAGGCCTCCCTACCGTGGATAGACATTTATCTAGTGTCCCAGTGTCATAAGCGCCCCTCAAGAGCATCACACCCTTGGTAAGAAATGATTATATTATTTTATATTCTTATTAATGTTTATTGAGCACTTTTTGTATTTTCGTAAACCTGTAATTGTTGTTGAAATTTGCGTGACATGGTGGAAGGCTGCATTATTTTTATTAACCCTTTTATTACTGCATATCCAAGGGCCGTCCTGCGACATAGCGAAAGTATCCTTTCAATTAGCACGACTCAAGGAGCTTTGCGTGACACTATTATGTATTCGAATTTTAAAGTAATAATATAGCTCTATTTAGTAGCTGCTTTCATTACGATATTTCACTCTATGCATTTCTTTATTCATTTTTATAATTCATTTTTTATGAAAACTTAAATCTTGTATTTTCTAAACTACGAATCAAACGACATATTACTGAATAAGAAACAATCCATATTCATTGTCAAAGAAGTAATCAAGTGTAGATAATGGATTTCTATTAAAATTAGTGAATATCATCCTACTTGTAATACCAATTAAGTATTAGGTAACCGTGTAAAATGATATTTCTTAATATATTAGTACATAGACGTATCAGTATAGAATAAAAATTTAAAACATGCAAATGTCTATGCGTTTTTTGTATAATTTGGTTGGTTCCTAGAACTGGAGATAAACAGAGGTGAAAAAAAAACAGAACCATATTTAAAATAGGATACATGTCCCATTTCATTACACATAATAATAATAATAATAATAATAATAATAATAATAATAATAATAATAATTTAATTAATAAATGATTCGTTAAAGAAGACATATGGAAAAAGAACATAATTTTTATCTTAAATAGTTTAATTTTTGACAACTTGAGAAGTAAGTTAATAATAAATTTTTATTTTTTCGATACATTTCTCTGGTTTAATAGCCAATTAATTAATTCGGGTGCCGCCAATGAGTAGGTTCTATCGCGGTTGCCGGTGCCATGCCGGTGGTACCTAGACATGACAATCATCGGAGCTGATTATGAGTGACAAACTGAAGAAGGAAGTGCATGATGTCAACCGCCTACGGTACCAACTAGGTACTTACTGCATCGCAACTTAGGGCGTACCCCCGATTTGGTGGTACCATTCTCACATAGCTAGGTAGTACCACGAATATTATTTACCACGCTTGTCGAGAAAAACAATCGGCGGACGTAGAGCCCACGTTGATTCTTTCGTTTTGTTTTGTCTACATGGAATAACAAATAGCTAAATAAGTGGCCATATGTAACCAAAAATTAGAAAAATGAGAACATTATATAATTAAATGAGCGTCTTTTAGCAATAAATATTTATTGAAAGCGTTTTTTTTTTCCTAATTTTAACTGAGGTATGAAAATGTTATGGACTTAGATATTGGATGTCAGAAGTATTGGGAGCGTCTTAAGGAAGTTTGGGTGGAATAGTCAGAATCAAAAGTATTTTACATTTGTTTTCCAAAATGATTTTAATTGACTCATTTTTTAGACCAGTGATGACATATTGTTTATTGTTGATAAGTACGTATCGAGAAATTGAAGTTGACCATGAAAAGTTTTTAATTTTAAATAGGCTGATTAACTTTTGAATATTTTATGAAAATTTTTTTTTCAAGTTTTTATAAAGAAATGAAGTAATAAGTGTAAATATAGCAAATAAACAGATAAATACGATTTGCTTGTGTATGTATGTACATGTAAGGTTAGCATTCAATGTTTTTATAGTATTTATAGTGAGTGTTCTATGAAACAATTAATTCGATCAAAATTAGTACAAACTCGTGCTTCTTTGGCTGCAAGACATTCTAAAGTTCTATTATTTTATATGAAAAAAGTCATTTGAGTTTAAAGAATAACATATTGAAATTTTTTTTCTGTGGTTTTTATTTTGTCGTCTCGATTTTACCACACAAAAATTTTTTTAAATAATTTCTTTTTTCACGTACATATAGACAGAAAAAGTGTTCTGTTTGGCCTGTTTTTAAAATGAATTTCGATTATTTGCAAGGAGCCAGAGATGGGCTAGTCTTACAGTAATATAATAAAATTTAATAAAATGTATTCTTACTGAGTTTCAAAAAGTGTCCTTTTTCAAGAATAAAAAGATAATTTTGACTTAACATACCTACTAACGTAGAGGAATAATAATAAAATTTAAAAAGTTGTAAGAAAGAATTTGAATGGTATAATTGTTGGAATTATGGATAATTAATATTTTATTTATAAGTCGTTGTAGTTTTTAGATATTAGAATCAATTTAAATTTTTTGAGAAAATAATCTTTGATATAAAAATTTTGAAGTAAGTGACTGAATATGTAGCGCCATCCTGACTTCTAGAAGAAAAATTCATTTTGAAAACCTACGAACTAGATTCATTTATAGTGCATACTCGAATAAATCATATGTATGTGGAGATTTTATTAGCAAATGACCTTTTAATTGCGAAAAACTGTGAAAGGATCCTAGGAAAATGCTTATACGTAGAATATTTTAGTACTTTTTCAAACGAAACATGTTGTTCCTCAAGTCGCTGCTAAACTTCTGGGACATTTGTCTATTATGTTATGATGAATTTGGACTATCTATTTTCTGTTTCAGTTTGTGTTACTCTTTGGGTAGAAATAATGATATTACCAAGTAACAGTGAACGGAAAAGTTCACCTGATACCGACAAAAATCCGTTTACGGCCTACATGTCAGATATTCATAAAGTCACGTACCGACCATTGTACTGGGTAGATCATAAATATCAAATTGTTAAACAGGGGTCGTAAAAATGGTAACAACGACAGTGTTGTGCCTTGCCGCAAAAGCTCTTGACTACTCGAAGCAAATGAAAACTACAGAAACTGTGTGCCAAATACAGCAAAGTTTGCTCTCATGTTGAACAAAACTTCATTAATTTTTGTGTCATTATTATATATTTGTATCTATGCTTGATAGAGATTGGTTTCCTTCGATTCAATATTTAAGATTTGCGTCGTAAAAATTTAATGAAAAATAAATCACCTAAAAGCATAACTTTCTGTACACTTTTGATCTATAAAAAATTATGCCCTGACTGCTTTACCAATATCAACTAACGTCATTTCTTAATTACCGTAACTTGCGTTTTGTAAAATACTATTGAATATTTTTGTTAATAAGAGATTATAATTATACACAGGGCGATCCATAATTATTGGGACCGCCGCTTATTTGTACGAAAATTTGAGGATTAAAACATAATGTTGCTGTGGTAAAAGATGTAGGGTGTCAAAGTTGATTTTTTTGTGTTTTTTGGTAAATCTTTTTAAATATTGTTAATTAGAAAATACGATGCAATGATATTAATATAAAATTACTCTTGATAATTTCAAGTGTCTGGTGGGATCTTTCATTTATTATTCATGCTGGCACATATTGTATAAAGGTAAAGTTACGAAGCTCTTAGACCGTGTCTACGGTAGTTTGGAAATATTTCGAGTTTAATGGAGATTGGTTGTATTGAAATTATTTCCAGATAAATCACGGACTAATTGGCAGAAAATTTCCAGCAACAAGATTACCGCGAGACAAAAAATTTTAAAAATAAAGGTAATCTGCATAAATTCAAGAAAGCTACCGCTATAGCTGTAGTGTTACTTATAAAACAGATTTGAAATAAGCATAAAACGAGTACTAAACAGGGATGTAGTTAATTTTGCAATACTTTTAACCTCTAAATAAATACAAGCCAAAATAAATATCTAGGTCCGAATTATATTCAATATTTTTGACGTATCTAAAAACAACTGTGTAAATAATAAATAATTATACAGTGGCATTTAGGCTAAAACATTTCTAATGGCATTTTGTATTAAAAAAACCTGTTCGTCAAAGCAGTAAAGCAATAAAAGTATTACAAAATGTTTAAACATACTTTTGAAGCGTCGCTCCATCCAAAATCAAAGCGCAGCAGGATTTGACTCTGGGGGAGTCTAATTTTTAATCAGTTTAAAACATTTAATTATGCAAATTTAGTTTATATTAATAGGAAAAATGTATCAAAATTATTATTTTTAACGTAAATCTTTAAACTTTTCAGAAAATGGCAATCTTAAAAAGGCCCTTGGTCTGGTTATACTTTTTTCTGTCTTTCATTTATCTTTAAGCAATTAAATAGACATCTGTCCTAAAATAAAAATGAACAAAAACATTTTTGTAAAATTAAATTAGCTTAAAAACCACTTTTAAATTTTTTGCTCTCAAAACTTATGCATTGATTTGTTTGATATTTAATGAAAATATTTCTTACAATCTCTAAAAAATTTATGTTCATTTTTGAATGTAATTAAAATTTTCCACTAAATGACAAGATCCTCAAACAAATAATATAATTTATTAAACCATTCTTTTTACAAAATTTATTTCAAACGTGGCTGAACTGAAATATATATTTAGAAAATTTTTTTTGAAGAGTAACAAAAGGTTACGTGTTTGGTGCGTACACACTATGTAATGAAAGAAAGGCTGAATAAGTTGTATTTTAAAGTGTGTAAGATTCTTTATTTAAAGATATGTGTAAAAGAAATATATATATTTCTCAAAGTCAAAAGAGTGTCAAGCGCTTTCGGCAAAACAATGCCATCATCAGGACAAACTGAAAAAATAATTGATGATAGAAGATCATACATAAAGCAAACATGATACTTACAAAAGTGCAAAAAAGTAGAGAAGGTTGGTTATAAAACAAAAGTAGAGAACATCAACGCAGTAACAATACATCTTAAATTAACTTTTTAAAAAACGACATTAATATAGTAGAAAACAGTAACATTTTTAAAAAATTTGGTTTTTAAAGGCCCAGGCCTGAAAGTTGTCCCAATAAAAGACAACAAGTGTTTTTTAAAAACATGTAAAATAAATAAAAAATTAAGATGTTTTACGTGAGAAAATTATGAACATGCGGTTTTTGACAAAGTTAGAAAAAGAGTAAGGTTATTTTTAAGTAAAGGGAAAGGTAAAAGGCCAGGACAATAAAAAGGAAGAATAGATCTGAGAGACGTTCAAATATGAAGGTGGATGTAGGAGAGAAGAATATGTTGACTAGTGGTTAATTTAAATAGGTTTTAAAAATAAAAGAAGTGATTACTTACCACACACTTACAAACTTTTGAATAATGGGTTAAATTTGTTAATATTTAGGTGAATTTGGGTGTTTAAACAGGAGG